>CM047429.1:54927455-55666538 GCA_026168455.1 Theocolax elegans | reverse complement strand
TGGAGCTAACCTTCAGCTTAAGGTAGCTAAAATGAGCTTAAGATTCCTTGAAGACTGCGGCTGAAATGAACGAAACATGGAAACTTAAGCTCGTTTTAGCTACCTTTAGCTGAAAGTTAGCTCCACTGCAATATAACAGTGTCTCCAAGCTATCTCCGGCTAGAAATAAGCTGAAACAAGGAAACTTAAGCTGAAAGTTAGATCCACTGCAATAAGAACAGTGTCTCCAAGCTGTGCGACTTAAAATGAGCTGAAACAAGGAAACTTAAGCTCATTTTAGCTACCTCAAGCTGAAAGTTAGCTCCACTGCAATAAGAACAGTGTCTCCAAGCTGTCTGCGACTTAAAATGAGCTGAAACAAGGAAACTTAAGCTCATTTTAGCTACTTTAAGCTGAAAGTTAGCTCCACTGCAATAAGAACAGTGTCTCCAAGCTGTCTGCGGCTTGAAATGAGCTGAAAATTGAATCAGCGTCACTACACTTAGTTCCTTCGGAACCTACTCACCACGCTATTTACCATGATCGAATTGCGCACACTTGGTTAGATCTTTTTATTATAAATGAGCCCGATGTTCTTCTATATTATAAAAAATCAGCTACTCCTTTTATTGCAGGCCATGATGTCATTGAAATTGCTTTAAATCTTGAAAATTCTTTACCGCCTATTAAGATCCTCCGCTATCGGAATTTGAGTGATGTCCCTCTAGAAGAATTGAAGGACACTTTCACCAATTCTTTATCTTCACCTGTTGCAGTCGACCTGTGTACCAAGAACTCGCCCTCGTGTTCTCCCGTAAATCCTGTTAATTCAGATAGTTTATCTAACTTAGTTTATTCATTAGAATTATCAATCATAAATTCGTTTAACAAACATGCACCTAAAGTAACTAAAACTATTCCTACTAAGGCGAAACCATGGGTTACCCCAAATATCCGCAGCTTAATGCACCTTAGGAACAAGGCATATAAATCAGCCCGTCTAACGAACAGGTCTCTAATAAATTATGCTCAGCGAAGAATAGATTAATCGAAACTAGAATCGAAGCTGCGCGTGACGTACGCTCTAAATGGATGGAATTTCGGAAGCTGGGACTAGCTGGTAGTACTCTACCTTCACCGACTGCTCTTTTTCCGCTCAATGACCTTAATTCCTTTTATGCTTCTGTTTCTTCTAGTGCTGTTCCCTTATCACTTTTAAACTTGACCGAAGTACTTGTTACTCCCTTACCGTCCAACACTGACCTAATATTTGATTTCAAACCAATTTCGGAGAATGATTTAACTTTAATTCTTAATTGTTCAAAATCCAGAGCTGTGGGGGTTGATGATATCTCGATCAAAATGATTAAACTTCTCACACCGGAATTATTACCTCCCTTAGTAAGAATCTTTAACCAATCCCTCCAAGAGGGAATTTTTCCAGAGAGATGGAAAAAATCAGTCCTCAGACCCATCTCTAAGATTAAATCGCCATTGTCACCAACTGATACAAGACCTATCGCCCAACTTCCGGAACTTTCTAAATTACTAGAAAAAGTTGTGCAAATTCAACTTTCATACCATCTCGAAAAGCACAACATTTTATTCAATCGTCAAGCCGGTTTTCGTAGGGGTCATAGTACCCAAACAGCACTTCTTGGTATCTTGAAGGACGTTAGAGCTGCTATTGACAAGCGAATGGTAACAATTCTCATTCTCTTTGATTTTTCGAAGGCCTTTGACTCGATTCCGCACAATAAACTACTTACTAAGTTAAGAAAAATAAATTGCTCTGATAATGTTTTACGCTGGTTCTATAATTATTTAAGCAAGAGATCACATGCTGTTATTGATGGCTCAGGAAATTTGTCTTCATGGCTAAGATCACATTCAGGAGTCCCTCAGGGAAGTGTCCTGGGTCCATCGTTGTTCTCTATTTTCATCAACGATTTACCGCTGGTTTTACACCACTCTAAAGCGATGATATTTGCTGATGATACACAGATTTACCTTCACTGTTACCCGAACGAATTAGCAGCAGGGATTGCCTCTATTACAGCAGATGCTCAGGCTTTGGCAGATTGGGCTTCAAACAACGGCTTATCGCTTAATACAGCAAAAACCAAAGCTATTATTCTCGGTAGTAAACCATTTGTTTCGGCATTGTCACAAGTTCGTCACCGGGATATTGTCATCTCTGGCACCCCAATCTCTTACGTCTCCGAGGTTAAGAACCTAGGATTGTGGATCACTTCCTCTCTTGATTGGGATAAACATATTCGGAGTGTTTCGCAAAAGGTCCATGGTCTTCTTCATGCATTGCGTTTCCATAGGCACGCTTTATCTTTTGATCTCCGCAAGCAGCTAATTCAATCACTAATTTTCCCTCATTTTGATTATGCTAGTGTAGCTCTTAGCAATCTTGAAACTACTAAAAACTTAAAACTGCAACGCTTGCAAAATGCTTGCATACGTTTTGTTTTCGGTAACATTCAAAGAACTGAGCACATTACTCCCTACCGCTTAGAATTAGGGTGGCTTTCGGTGGAAAAGCGTCGAGAATTTCTCACTATTATGTTAGCACTAAAGGTTCTTGCGTACAACAATCCTATATACTTATCTGAAAGATTCGTTGTGGCTGATAATACCTCATCTGCTCGCCATTCCGCTCGATATCCGCCACCAAAATTACTCTACAAAGTTCCTAGAACTGAGTATTTTAATAAATCGTTTACGATCACCTCCACTAAATTAATTAATGCTCAGCCTTCATTGGAAATCAACGCAAGCCACCTACAACATGCGCGAACCTTCATTCTCAATGAACTACTAACTAAAGACATGGAGGACGGTGAAACTCTTAACAACTAAGAAACAAATTAATAAATATTAACTAACTAGGTCATTAACTAGTCATAGAAAGCTAAAATTCAAATTAAATCTACTCAAAATTATATTAAGTTAAGTTAAGTTAAATTAATCTTTAAGTTCTAAGTAGTCATATTTTCTTTGTATAGTATTAGTATTGGTGTTAAAACCACATCATGCTAGTCAAGATATTGTTTTTTATTTTTATTTTTAATTTTATTTTTGTTATTTTTATATTACTTGCTAAAGATCGATGAACTCAAATTAGTTCATATTATTTGAAACGTTTATTATTATTTCTTTTTGCTTACAATTATGTAATTTTGATGAATTCCCTTCATTAATTTACTTCATTTATATGAAATAACGAGCGCTCTGTACATTCTGTAAATTATTATTTTCATATGATATTGTTTGTATACCTAGATTTAAGAATTCTTGTATCCAATTACTTATAGAGCTATATAGGGTTGTACCCCAAGGCTTTAAATAAAATAATCAATCAATCAATCTCTCTCTTTCTCTCTCTCTCTCTCTTTCTCTATCTCTCTTTCTCTATCTCTCTTTCTCTATCTCTCTTTCTCTATCTCTCTTTCTCTATCTCTCTTTCTCTCTTTCTCTCTTTCTCTCTCTCACTCTATCTCTCATTCTCACTCTCTCTATCTCTATCTCTCATTCTCTCTCTCTATCTCTCATTCTCTCTCTCTATCTCTCATTCTCTCTCTCTATCTCTCATTCTCTCTCTCTATCTCTCATTCTCTCTCTCTATCTCTCATTCTCTCTCTCTATCTCTCATTCTCTCTCTCTATCTCTCATTCTCTCTCTCTCTATCTCTCATTCTCTCTCTCTCTCTCTCTCCTCTCTCTCTCTCTCTATCTCCATCTCTCATTCTCTCTCTTTATCTCTATGTCTCATTCTCTCTTTTTATCTATCTCTCTTTCTCTCTCTCTCTCTCTTTCTCTATCTCTCTTTCTCTATCTCTCTTCCTCTCTTTCTCTCTTTTTCTTTCTCTCTTTCTCTCTCTCACTCTATCTCTCATTCTCACTCTCTCATTATCTCCCTTTCTCTATCTCTCTATCTCTATCTCTCATTCTCTCTCTCTATCTCTCATTCTCTCTCTATCTCATTCTCTCTCTCTATCTCTCATTCTCTCTCTCTATCTCTCATCATCTCTCTATTCTCTCTCTCTATCTCTCATTCTCTCTCTCTCTCTCTATCTCTCATTCTCTCTCTCTATTTCTCATTCTCTCTCTCTCTATCTCTCATTCTCTCTCTCTATCTCTCATTCTCTCCTCCTCTCTCTCTCTCTCTCGGTAAGTTAACGGACGTTCCTCTGTTTTGCTCTCATAAATACTTTGTGTACTGAGTATTTAACTCTTGCTTGGGAGCTTTTATTTTGTTACAGAAATTTTGGTTTTCGAGGGCTCATCTGGCGATATACGAATAGTGTGCTTATACCTGAGTCTTTGGAGCCGATACAATTTAATTTGCATATCTAATCCTGGCATCGTGATAAGATCAACTCCATATTGATGACTACAGTTTTCCAATTATGACGGTTGTGACTGTTCAGCATTGTCCATCTCTGCATCACGTCAGCGCCAGTGACTAGTGCTATACATCCCAAGTTTTCCAGTCTACGTGTCTTGACCGAGAAAGTGACTTCTTATAATATAGTGACTATGGTTTTATGACTGTCTTAGCCGATTGTATATTCAGGAGATATTTAGATTATTAGAGAGTGTGATTATTGTGACTCTAATTTAAATGTGTTCGTTTTATTTTTGCGAACATTTAAGTGTAATTTTGTCTATTGTTTAAATGTTAATATTTCCTGTTAGCTAGGTTAGACAAACACGTGCTTGCGTTACAAAGGTCTAACTGCGTTGTTTCAAATTTATCCGCTAGAGGGAGACAGGAGTACCTTCTGAATTTTTGCGCGCGAATATTTAATTTGTAAATTAATTCGAATACTGAGATGCGAACTGTCGATATTTAGTATATCTGCGAAACTTGTAAGAATTTTTAGTTAGCCGTTTTATGTTGTAAAATTCTATTAGTAAGTCTGAATGCATACGATTAACGTTTCGACTCTTATGTATGGTGATTTTTATTGGCAATTTTAATATCACATTTATGTGATTTTCTAGATGCCTGTTAAATGTAAATCGAGTGTAACTACTTGTGTTAGATGCCGCAAAAGTATTTCCGTATGTTTAAGATTCTGTAAAGTTTGTAACAAATTATTTCATCCCGGATGCGTAGCACGTTATTTAGATAATAAACCATCTGATCTTTGTTGTCAAACAAACTTAAGTGATATTACTGAGAAGATCCAGTATATTAACTCTGTTATCAACAAATCTTGTTTTACAAATTCTATTTCTGCTCGTCATTATGTCGTCGATATTGCTCGTAATATAAATTCAGACTTACTAAATTGTTCGAATTTCGTAATTAGTAGTACTAATAATTCGACTATTACACTAAATAGCGAGGCGTGTCAAATGAACTTACCGCCAAATTGGGAGTCGCTTTCGACATCGCAGCAAATAGCTTTTCTTTTCACGGATGCAAATGTAAAAAATGAAGCGCTTAATACTAAATTAGATAAAATTAATGAGAATGTTGAAAATCATAACGCGCGTATGAGTGCTCTAGAAAGCGAAGTTGTTTCTTTGCGTAATGAAGTTCAACAACTTAAAGATCAACAAGTTTCAGCATTACCTAATACTCAAATTAAAGTCTCAGGTGTCCCATTAAATTGTAATGTACCGTTATATGAATTTTCTTGTAAAATTTTATCATTGTTGAAGTTAGAGCATCTGATTGGTGATATTCTCGATGTTCGCCCTCTCAATATGACTAATGTTGATCCTCTTCCGTCTACCTCGATATCGACGCAGCGTCCTGCTTATGATACGAAATCTTTTATTATTCGTTTAAAATCATCTGAAGTCAGAAATTTTATTCTTGAAACGAAGCGCAAATTTGGCATCATTAAATATGGTAGCTTAGTAGAAAATGCAGGAAATTTTGTAGATAGAAAGATTAATATGTTTGAAATGTTGCCTCAAGCTGTCCATGAATTGCGATTGCTGACTAAATCACGACTCCAACCGTTAAATTATAAGCATATTTGGACTCGTGACAGCAAAATTTACATACGTAAAAATGATAAATCCGAACGCATCCAAATTGTCACTGCAGCTGACTTAGATTCTCTGCAATGACTATCAGCTAATAATACTGTAGACGCACAGTTGCAACCCATTTGCCCTTCCTTTATTCGTGTAAGTCAAATAAATGCTAATTCTATTATGGACCATCATTCTGAAATTGAATCTTTTCTTATATCCGAAGATATCGATATTTTATCCATTTCGGAGACATGGCTAACTCCAAATCGGTCAAATGCTATTTATAATATAGCAAATTACTCACTAGTACGCAATGATCGAGGTTTACCATCAATTACTGGAAAGCGCGAATATATGCAGGGTGGTGGCGTCGCTTGTTATATACGTAATGGCATTAGTTATAAGATATTGGATGATCTTCAAATTTCTAACCTTAACGATACTGAGTATCTAATATTAGAATTAGCAATTAGTAATACGAAAATTCTTTTCGCCACTGCTTACCGAAGACCTAAGGGACATGTTCTGACCAAATTTTTTAATGCAGTGCAAGATCGAGCTCATTTATATAGTAATATTATTGTAGCGGGTGATTTAAATTCTAATTTACTCATTGATGACTACTATAGTACCCATTTGCGAGATTTAATTAATGAATACTCCTTTCACCTTGTTCCTTTCAACGCCACGCACCATAGAGACGGCTCTGATACCTGGCTAGATGTTATAATTACCGATTCACATGAAAAGATTGTCAAATCGAAGAAATCATCGATTCCTTTTATAAATGGACATGATTTCGTAATTATTGACTATAAATTATCTTATATTACTATTAGCCACAACGTTTGCACTTACCGCGACTTTAAAAATTTCTCTCCTAGTATATTTGCAAACTCTATAACTTCTGACCTAGAAGGTATTCGTAGTTCATCTATTAACTCGTGGACTGTTGATTCATACTTAGATTCTTTACGAACTGTTCTCATTAGGAACTTAGATAAATTTGCACCGTTTGTAACTCGAAAAATACGCTCGCGTCCTGCTCCATGGCTAACTATAGATCTCAAAAATAAATGTAGAGAGCGTGATCATTTGTATAAATTAGCCAAGCGCCGTAAAGACCCTATATTGTTAGCACAATACAAGATTATGCGTCGAAATTTAAAAAAAGTTTTGAAAGCTGCACAGAATTCATACTACGAACACTCATCTGCTATTGTTGATCAATCACAATGTTGACGTTTTTTACAAAAACTTGGCCTGGTTAGTGAGTCTCTCAACTCCCCTTTAAAAATGTTCTCTCCAAATGAATTTTTGCATCATTTTTCTCAGGTTTCCAGTCGTCATCCCTGTTGTACATTAGAACAACTCCAACATATTTTTCATTTATTACCTGCTCATAATTACCCGCTTTTTTCTTTTCAACTAGTAACTCCAGAACAAGTTGAGAATGCTTTATGTTCTTGCCTCTCTAAAGCTAAGAGCCGTAGTTTAGATGGATTATCTTTATGTTATTTTAAAGACATCTTCCCAACCATTGTACCATTTTTTACAAATCTCTGTAACTTGTCTATATCCACAAACTCTTACCCCACAGCGTGGAAGCAGGCCTCCATTATTCCTCTCAGCAAAATACCTAATCCTTTGTCACCTTCGGATACCAGACCAATTGCTAATCTCCCTCATTTTTCCAAAGTTTTTGATAGATTGATTACGCAGCAGATAACGCAACATTTGGAAAATAATGACATCCTGTCACCCTATCAATCCGGGTTTCGAACGTCATATAGTACGCAAACTGCTTTGTTAAAGGTAACTGAGGATGTTAGATTAGCAATTGAGAAGGGAATGGTAACATTCTTGATTCTCTTTGATTTTAAGAAGGCATTTGACACAGTGAATCACTTTGAATATCTTCGCATATTGAAACAACTTAACTTTGCTAATAGTGTAATTGAATGGTTTCATTCCTACCTCAGTGGTCGTTCGCTTGCTGTCACCGATCTTAATGGAGTTCTTTCTGAGTTTGCTGAAACTTCTTCAGGTGTCCCCCAGGGCTCGACACCTGGGCCAATTATCTTTCTTATTTTTATAAATTCCATTATGAATGAGATAGTTCACTCAAAGGGGATGTTATTTGCTGACGACTTGCAATTATATATAAGTTGCAAACCAGGTAATTGCAACACTTACCTTGAAAAATTGGTACAGGATGGTTCTAGAGTGGTGAGATGGGCTCAGACCGTTGGCCTTGATATTAATTTTAGCAAAACCAAGGCCATCATGATTGGTTCCGTACAGCAATTACGATTTGTAAATAAAGATGCGCTATATCCTATAATAATAGATGGTCACAAAATTGAATTGGTTAGTTCGGTGCGTAATTTGGGTATTTTAATTAATGAGAACCTCCACTGGAACTCACACATTTCTAGTATAGTTTCCAGAGTCCATGGTATATTACATAAGTTGCGCAATAGGGGAAATTTTCTCTCCCTATCTCTTAAAATTAAGTTGGTTACGGCACTGGTTCTGCCCCATTTTGATTACGCATGCGTTGTTTATAATGATTTACCTGATTATTTAAACATAAAACTTCAGCGCCTCTTAAATGTTTGCGTCCGGTTCATTTTTCGTTTAAGGAAAGACAGTAAGCTTGAAACCTACTACAAAAAATTAAATTGGCTATCGGTAGAGAAACGACGTATGTATTTTTTAGGTCTGTTAACATATCAGATTCTTATAACTAAGAGACCTGATTATCTTTTCTCGTTATTACCGCCGCCTAGTAGTGAAGTGCGTCACTCTGAACGAATAGTACATTCTTGTTTCCAACGCCTCTCTATCTCTCATTCTCTTTCTCTATCTCTCTATCTCTCATTCTCTCCCTCTCTCTCTCTCTCTCTCTCTCTCTCTCTCTCTCTCTCTCTCTCTCTATCTCCATCTCTCATTCTCTCTCTTTCTCTCTATGTCTCATTCTCTCTCTTTATCTATATCATTCTCCCCACCATGTCAGGCGCGAAGCGCCTAGCCTCGCCCCCATCAGCATCTTTGACGCAGGTTGCCAAGCAACCTCGCGCGACCACTTCTACTGTCCCCAATGCGGAGCGATCGGGCGTCACTCGGGAGGCCGTTGCGATGGCCGATGCTCCTCTGACGTGGTTCACTGTTTTCGAGCGCGCTATTGTTACGCTCGTTGAGAGAGTAGAAGTCAAAGTTGATGGCGTTGACGCGAAGCTAAACTCCCTTAGCGCCGAGTTGAACACGCTCCGTGGACGAGTCGAAACACTCGAAATAAACACTGATTCGTGCTTTAACGATTTGGGTGCTCGCGTCGACCGTCTGGAGGCCAACGCTAACCGACTCCATGAGCGTGACGCTCGCTCGGCGTCGTCACTTTCGGACGATATCGGTGCATAGGACAAAAATACATGTGACGTCTTGTTTACTGGTCTGCCTACCGTTTCCTCTCTGAACGACCTTAAATTAATTGAAACGGTCTTAATATATATTAAGCTTCCTCTGGTCCTATCACATATAGTTGAGATTCGTCCGTGGCTGCCGCGTGCGGTAAATTCCAGTACCTCAATTACTCCATCGTTTTCGAGTCAGATGTCAACCACTCCTCCTTCTCCTAATGTGTCTAAAGGCCTAGTTTGTAAGTTTTCCTCACCGGCTGTCAGAGACCTAATTGTTGACAAAGCGTATTTACTTAAGGGTGCAACGGCCTCTAGCATTTTTGGCGTGGGAGGAGATTCCTCACTATATATCAGGCCGTTGTGGCCGAAGACGGTTCACACTCTATGGATGAAGTCTCTGCGCAGAGCTAAGGAAATTGGATACTTGCGCCCGATTGTTAAAAATTGTATGGTATTCATGCGTAAAGAAAAGAAGGGTGCTCTACTTCGCATTAATACTGAAGCTGAGCTTCTCTCTATATCGCCAAATCCTTCATCACCTAGTGCCATTCTTCCTCCCTTGTGAAGGACAGCTGGTCAGGCGACTCCACCTCATGTACGTTCATACTCTCGTTCTTTCTCTATCATCCATATTAACATCAATCGTCTCAAGACTCACTTTGCATCAATCGAATCATTAATACATCCTCAAGCCTACGATGTGATAGCGCTCACTGAGACCTTTCTAACGGAATCGGACTGCTCTGACATAGTAAAATTGCCTGGGTACACTATCTACAGACTTGACCGGGTGGGCAAGGAAGGAGGGGGTGTTGCTGCTTATGTTAAAGACGAGTATAAAGTTAAGATGTTGGCCCACTCTGATAAACTGTTCTCGAACTCTCCTGAGTTCATGATACTACATATCGTTGGTAAATCGATTTCGATGATCCTGAGTGTTGTTTACAGGCGGCCAACAGCTTCTTACCCCATTGCCTTCTTTGATTTATTATCTGATATCCTTCCTTCCCATAGGCTTGCTGTTATAACTGGGGATTTCAATATTGATATGAAGTCCCCAAGTGCTGCGGCAGACATGATGAGAGCTAATATAACTGCTCTCAAGTTATCTCTCGTCACTTCGGATCCAACTCATCATGCCGTCTCATCGTTAGGTTTTTCACACACTTGGCTTGATCTCTTCCTTATCAGTGACCCATCTCCTGATTATTTTTATTCTAAGTCATTAACCCCTTTTGCTGCGGGACATGACTACATTACATTACATTTACAAATTAATAAAGACCCGCCCAAAATAAAAAAGTACTGGTCACGTGATTTGGAGGGGATCAACCTCCAGGATTTAGCCGATACATTCGAAGCTATTTTTAGCTTAAGCACAGCTCTCTCATCTCATCATTCTCCTGAACCATATACTTCATTTCATTCAGAGTCGTCTGACCAGAATTTAAATTTGAACTTAGAGTCAAACTTGATTTCTTCCCCATTATCTTGCTCTCCTTTTAATTTTTCACCTCACGCACCTTATCCACTTATCTCCTCTCATTATGCAACATCACTCAACCTGTCATCGTCTAACTTATTCTCTACACATCATCGCACTCAATCATTCTGCATGTCATCACCTAATTTATTACTCACTCAGTCATCTCTCATGTCTTCACCTAACTTATTATTCACTCCTCATAGCTCTCATTCATTAGGCTCGGTGCCACAAAATTTACCACTTTCTCATCTCGATCTTCATTCGCCTACGCATATTTATTCTTCTTCTTGCGTTGATCTTTCCGCCCACCTCCTGACTTCCGTTTCTCACCTCATGGTATCTGCTCTTTCTGCTTTTGATACCATCGCGCCGGCTAAGCTGATAACGGTCGGCAATAAATCTAAGCCATGGGTGACAGCGGAGGTTAGAAGGCTTATTAAGGCCAGGAACTTGGCATTTAAAAATTTCAAAATTTCTAACCGCATGGAGTTTTATGAGAAATACAAGGCTCTTAGGAACAAGATCTCTAATCTTCTCGACTGCAATAAGTATAACTTTCTATCTAATAAATTAAAGAGCGCTGTAAACCCGAGAGCGAAATGGAGAGAATTAAAAAACCTTGGTCTCTGTTCTAAGCCTAATTCATCTCCGCTGGATTATTTCTCTACCCAGGATATCATTATGCCTCCATATCCAATCGGGTTCCTCCGCTCTCATCCTCTTTTTTAAACTCAATCCTTTCCCCTATTTCCGACCATTCTAGTCCATCCTATTTCGATTTTAACATAGTTAGTCCCTTGGCAGTTCAGCGTGCTCTTTTTAATGCAAAGTCAAGGGCAGTGGGGACGGATGGACTCTCCGTGGCGATGCTCAAGCTCCTTGAGCCGCAACTGACCCCACAACTCACATCACTTTTTAACGATATGTTATCGATCGGCTATTTTCCTGACTGTTGGAAGAGGTCGCTGCTTCTTCCATTGGCGAAGCCGAACAGGATCGAATCATGCTCGGACACTAGGCCTATTACTAAACTCTGCGAAGTCTCTAAATTACTAGAACGCCTGGTATATTCGCAGTTTTCATTTTATCTAGAGTCTAATCATTTACTGATAGACAGACAAGCGGGGTTTCGCAGGGGTCATAGCACGTAAACTGCACTCTTGGGTGTCCTCGATGACATCAGAAGGGCTATTGACTCACGATTAATCACTATATTGGTCCTGTTCGATTTCTCCAAGGCATTTGACTCAGTACCGCATGGTCCTCTATTACTTAAATTGCGTGATGTGGGTTGTTCGCACACTGTGTTGAGGTGGTTTTACCACTACTTAGTTGGTCGTTCACAGGCCGTAGTGGACGAGTTGGGATTCTGTTCCGATTGGCTTGAAGTAAATTCGGGCGTACCGCAGGGCAGTGTCTTGGGTCCCTTACTCTTTTCGATTTTTATTAACGACCTCCCTAATGTACTCGCATTTAGTAAGTACATAATATATGCTGATGATGCCCAGGTTTACTACTCTTTTCCCCCCGGGGAATTCGAATTGGGTATACAAAGAATCACTCATGATGCTAACGCTATAGCATCTTGGGCCTCCATAAATGGTCTAAATTTAAATGTGAGCAAAACCAAAGTAATGATCCTGGGCAGTAAAGCATATGTCTCGCGTATCGATCTAGCCACTGCCCCGCGAGTTAAGCTTCTGGATAGCTACCTTAATTATGAAAATCAGGTAAAATCACTGGGTGTCTGGCTACTACCTACTCTGGACTGGTCCAAGCACGTTTTGGCCATTTCTCAGAGGGTTCACGGAATCTTGTGTTCACTCCGTTTCCATCGACGGGCCTTCTCTAGGAATACCCGCAAATATCTTGTTGAGGTCTTAATTTTTCCTCATTTTGATTACGCTTGCGCGGTCTATAACAACTTGGACCGGACCAGAAACCTAAAGCTCCAGAGGCTCCTCAACGCGTGTGTTAGATTTGTTTGGGGAAATTTACGTAGGTTCGATCACGTTACGCCATACAGATTGGAGTTGGGATGGTTATCTGCGGAGCCGAGACGGTTATTTTTCATTAGTTCTTTATCATTCAGCATCCTGTCGCATAATTCCCCTCATTATCTTTCCGATCATTTCACTCGATTCAGTAGCTCATCTGATCAGCGTACTTCATCTCGTCATCCTCCTAAACCATTGACATATCATTCACATCGTACTGAATCGCTCCATAAATCTATCGTAATCACTGCATCTAAATTATTAAATTCACTTTCTATCATGTCGTTCGATCCATCTCACATAAACTCATTCAAAAAATTTGCCTTCACTCATCTTCTTAGTCTCGACTCCGCGGCCTGGGAGGGGAGAGTTGCGACTGAGGGGTTGATCCGTCCCCAATTTAGCGTGACAAGCGAAGATTGTGATTAACTTTATTTGGTTATTTTGTTATTGTAATTTTATTGCGCTGCGCTCTTTTTATTGTTATTTATTTGTTTTCTTATTTACTTTTTTATATTTACACTGTTTTTATTCATTTTTATGGCTTTTACTCATTGTTATTTTTATTATTTTTATTATTTTTACTTTTAATGTTTATACATATTTATTTTATTCTGCGGCGTTTCTATACTGCGATTTTAATTTATTTGTATATTTTTCATTTTCATTTCTCATTGTTTATTCTTGGCGACTTATTTTTGGCGACTCATGTTATAATATTTTTGTTTTTGTTATACTATCTTTATATTTTTATTATTATTATGTTTAATTTTGTAATTTTTATATTTTGCATCTTTAACATTGTATTTATTTTTGTGTTAACAGGGTTTCTACCCTTATAATCCAATAAAGTATCTATCTATCTATCTATCTATTATCTCCATCTCAATCTCTTACACATTCTCTATCTCTCTCCCTCACTCTCTCTCTCTCTGTCTCCCTAACTCTCCCTCTCTCTCCCTTACACTCCCTCATTCTTCCTTACTCTCTCCCTCTCACAGTCCGTCATTATTACTCACTCTCACTCTCGCACTCCCTCTCTATCTCGCACTCTATTACTCACTCTCTCTCTCTCTCATTCTCGCTCTTGCTCTCTATCCCCATTCACTCTTTCTTCTTCTCTATTTCGTTCTATCTATCTTTCATTCACTCTCTCTTATTCTCTCTCTTTCTCTCTATCTTTCAATCTCTATCTTCATTTCATTCTCTCTCTCTTATTCTCTTTCTCTTTCTCTCTCTCTATCTCTCATTCTCTCTCTCTATCTGTTTTTCTATCTCTTCCTCTCACTGTCTCTCTCGCTCTGACTCATTCTCTCTGACGCCAAGATGATGTTTTTCGGACGGACGGACGGACGGAGAATAAGAGAATGAGACAGAGCGAGAGAGACAGTGAGAGGAAGAGATAGAGAAACAGATAGAGAGAGAGAGAGAGAGAGAGAATGAGAGATAGCGAGAGGGAGAGAGAAAGAGAGAGAATGAAAGATAGAGAGAAAGAGAGAGAATAAGTAAGAATGAAAGATAAAGTGCGGGAGAGAATGAGAGGTAGAGAGAGAGAGAGAGAGAGAATGAAAGATAGAAAGAAAGAGAGAGAGAATAAGAGAGAGTGAATTCAAAGATAGAGAGAATAAGCAAGAGTGAATGGGAGATAGAGAGCGAGAGCGAGAATGAGAGAGAGAGTGATAGAGTGCGAGAGTGGGAGCGAGTAAGATTGAGGGAGAGCGAGGGAGTGCGAGAGTGAATGTGAGTAATAATGAGGGACTGTGAGAGGGAGACAGTGAGTAAGAATGAGGGAGTGTGAGGGAGAGAGAGGGAGAGTTAGGGAGACAGAGTGAGTGAGTGAGGGAGATAGATAGAGAATGGGTAAGAGATTGAGAGGGAGAGAATGATATAAATAAAGATAGAGAATGAGAGATAAAGAGTTATAGAGAGAGAATGAGAGATCAAGAGATAGATAGAGAGAGAATGAGATAGATAAAGAGAGAGAATGAGTGATAAAGTGAGCGTTAGTGAGAGAGAGAACGAGATAGATAAAGAGAGAGAATGAGAGAGAATGAGAGATAAAGAGAGAGAGAGAATAAGATAGAGAGATAGAGAGATAGAGAGATAGAGAGAGAGAATGATAGATGGAAGGAGAGATAGAGAGAGAGAATGAAAGATAGAGAGAAAGAGAGAGAGAATGAAAGATAGAGAGAAAAAGAGAGAGAATAAGAGAGAGTGAATGAAAGATAGAGAGAAAGAGAGAGAATAAGAGAGAGTTAAAGATAGATAGAGAGAAAGAGAGAGAGAATAAAAAAGAGTGAATGGTAGATAGAAAGCGAGAGCGAGAATGAGAGAGAGAGTGATAGAGTGCAAGAGTGGGAGCGAGTAAGATTGAGGGAGAGCGAGGGAGTGCGAGAGTGAGAGTGAGTAATAATGAGGGACTGTGAGAGGGAGAGAGTGAGTAAGAATCAGGGAGTGTGAGGGAGAGAGAGGGAGAGTGAGGGAGAGAGATAGAGAATGGGTAAGAGATTCAGAGGGATAGAATCAGATAGATAAAGAGAGAGAATGAGAGATAAAGAGATAGAGAGAGAGAGAGAGAATGAGAGATAAAGAGATAGAGAGAGAGAGAGAGAGAATGAGAGATAAAGAGATAGAGAGAGAGAGAGAGAGAGAGAATGAGAGGTAAAGAGATAGAGAGAGAGAGAGAGAGAGAATGAGAGATAAAGAGATAGAGAGAGAGAGAGAGAGAGAATGAGAGATAAAGAGATAGAGAGATGATGATGATGATGAATTAATTTATTTAAGCCTTGGGGTATAACCCTATATGGCTCTTTTAGAGTATACATTTAGAGGTACAAAAATTTTCGTACAATTATTTATAATACATTGTGATAATATTGCAGACATTATAACGTTAACTTATATACTATACTTCATAAACTATAATCAGTTTGTAGATTAAATTTAATTTGTTCGCTCTACTGCGCTTAGACTAATAAAATGAATGAAATAGTAACGAAATAGTAACGAAATTGCCGGAACGATATTATTATATTATATTATAATAGGTTAAACTATACTATATTAAGCTATATTATATTATATTATGCTGTGTTATGTTGAGTTATGATATGTTGTGTTATGGTGCCGCAGAGACTTTGTTACATTTAGTTTGCTGTCCGTTAATATTAACTATTACTAATATCGCTATTACGACACAGAGATACCCTCGGATAAAACTCTATATTCCCACTCCGTCTTATCCCGATGAATAAGTTCTTTGAAAACAACATTTTTAAAGGAGAAGAGTTCGTCGGGGTCGAACGTGAGTGACGCAAAAAGTGTTGAAAATTCATTTATTAGTTTAGAGCTTATAATTGTGAAGGACTTATTGAGGTACTCGGTTTGGGGAACCTTATACAAGAGTAACTGAGGTGTAAGGCGCGCTGATCGGCGTTGGGTGACATTTTGAGTGGCGAGTATGAATTTCTCGCAAAGATACACTGGGGTGTTAAAAGTTAAAGATTTGTAAGCCAGGCAGATGAGTAAGTATTCTCTGCGTTTTTCGACGGGAAGCCAGCCTAGCTTATGGCGATATGGCGTAACATGTGCAGTTCTTTGAATGTTACCAAAAATAAAACGTATACATGCATTTTGTAGACGTTGTAGTTTTAAATTACGTGTAACGTCAACACTGTGATAAACAGCACATGCGTAGTCAAAGTGGGGGAGTATAATACTTTGTACGAGTTGTTTACGCACTTCGAAGGTAAGAGCATGCCTGTGGTGCCGAAGCGCATGAAGGAGTCCGTTTACTTTTTGGGATATGCTTCGAACATGACGATCCCAATCGAGTGAAGAGGAAATCCATAAGCCTAGGTTTTTCACCTCTGTTACGTACGAGATAGGAAAATCGGCGATTTTGATTTGTTCGATATCATTAAGATTAATAGCTGAAACGTACGGCTTACTACCAAGTATAATAGCTTTGGTTTTATTTAAATTTAAATGTACGCCGTTTAAGTTTGCCCAATCGGCCAAGGCCTGGGCATCGGACGTAATATCGCTAATACCTTTAGCTAGGTCGGCTGGGCGACAATGCAGATAGATTTGCGTATCGTCCGCGAAGATCATAGATTTGGAGTGTTTTAAAACGGATGGAAGATCGTTAATGAAGATAAGGAAGAGCAAAGGCCCTAAAACACTCCCTTGTGGAACACCGGCAGTTGTAGCGATCCATGTTGAAAGGTTATTTTCCTCGTCCGCAACAGATTGATTTCGATCGATTAAGTAGTAAAAAAACCACTTAATAACGGAATTTGAGCAGTTTATACTTCTAAGCTTGCGAAGGAGTTTCTCGTGAGGAATCGTGTCAAAAGCCTTTGAAAAGTCGAATAAGACTAGGATAGTTACCATTCTTTGGTCGATTGCTGTCCTAACATCCTCAATCACGCCAATAAGGGCTGTTTGGGTGCTGTGCCCTTTACGAAAACCTGCTTGCCGGTTGAATAAGATGTTGTTAGTTTCCAAGTAATTTAAAAGTTGTCTATGGACTATTCTTTCGAGAATCTTGGAGAGTTCGGGTAATTGAGCTATTGGGCGAGTATCGGCCGATGATAAAGGTATTTTGATTTTTGATAGGGGTCTAAGGATTGCTTGTTTCCATCTATCCGGGAAAGTACCCTCTTGCAACGAGTAGTTAAATGTGAAAGTAAGAATTGGTAAGAGTTCATTGATAATAAGCTTTAACATAGCAATCGAGATGTCGTCAACTCCTGACGCCTTTGAGTTGAGTTTATTAATAATGACTAGAAGTTCCGATTCTGTAATGGCTTGAAAATTAAAGCTAGAATTTATACTACTATTTAATGGTGTATTTAGGATAATATTTAAAAACGAAGTTGTAAGTGGCTGTGCGGCGGATGAAATAGATGCGTAATACGTGTTGAGCTCGTCGAGCGAAAATTTTTGCGTTGGAGAAGGAAAAGTAGTTCGCATAAAACCCAATCTACGGAGTTCACGCCATCGCGATCGAACATCAATAGCAGATTCGATCTGTTGTTGAATCAGTTGACTTTTCGCTGTATTTAATAGGTTAGTAACCCTGTTTCTTAAGTCCTTGTATAAACTAATAGCACGTGGGTGCTGGCTAGTACGGGCAAGCTGGTATGCTTTATTTCGCTTTCTCATGAGTGCTCGAATTTCAGCGGAGACCCACGGTTTGGCCTTGGCGGGAAGGCGTCGAGTGATCTTCGGAGCGTGTTCATCAAAAGTAACTGAAATCGCTTTCTCTATAGCCATTACGCGATTTGCGAGAAATGATTTTGCCGAAGTAGGTATGACAAACTCCTGTGAATCGAGTGAATTTAGTGAGTTTGCTGGGTTTAGTGACTGGTCTGGTGTCGGGTCGACTGCAGAAAGGGAAGTAATGTGCTTCATAAGACTTGTTTTTAAATTTTCTACCGATACCGTTGCCAAATTTCCTAAAGGAAATAATTTTTTTTTCCTGTTTAGGTTTATCAAGATTTAAAACCAACTCGATTAAATCGTGACCAGCGATAAAAGGCGCTGACGATTTATTATAAGAGTAAACTAAAGTTAAGTCGTTAATTATAAACAAATCGAGCCAGGTGTGGGCCATTCTGTCGTGCCACATAGTGTGATGGGTAGGTTCAGATGGTACAAGGTGAAGCGAGACGGAATCGATAGAAGCATGTAAGAATGTAGAGGCAGCATTAGTGGTCAGCATATTGGAATTTAAATCGCCAGTGATAACAACATAATCAAACGCAGTTTGAAGTTGCATAATATTATCAAAAAAGGAGATAGGGAAGGAAGCGTGAGGACGGCGATAAATGACGGCGAATAAAAGTTTTTTTGTAAAGACTTTAATTTCTAAGATAAGAAATTCAGGCGCATTCGAAAAAGTAGGTTCTGAATTACAAATAATATTACAAACAAAAGAGTTTTTCACATAGACGCCTACGCCGCCACCTTCCTTACCAATTCTAGTCTAGTCTATAAAATTGATAATTATTAATTTTAACTTGCGAATCAAGATCAACATCGGATAGAAATGTTTCAGTAATTGCGAGTAGATCGTAATCGTTTTCGATGCACTGTAATTCAATTTCGTTGAAGTGTGTTTTTAGACGATTTGCGTTAATATGAGCTACTTTAAGACGATTGAAATTATCACTATGACTGACGTTAAGCATATGCTGTCGACCCGATGCATCTCATGCAGTAGTTTGCTGATTTCGAATAGTCGGCAGTGCATCTAAATCCGATTCGTTTACAATAATGTATTCGTGGCCATTTTTGTTTTCACGTATGACTATTTGAAGCGCTCTTACAAATGGAGGTGCGTAACCTTTGGATTTTGCAATTTCCCTCGCTTTACGTAAAAGATGGTAGATTTCTTTCGGCCAAAGGGCAGACACAAAAACTTTACCATTCCCCCCACTGCCAAAAATTTGCTGAGCCGATAAACCACGTAATGTTTTTGCTCTTTCAAGAAATGCATTTCTTGCAATAGGAGCAATAAAACAAAGAACTAATGCATATGTGTTACGTGCAGAACCGTTAGAATTTTCAGTCATAGAAACGGCGCTCGAAGGCTGGGTTTCGACAACAGGTCGGTATGAACGAGCGGCCCAAGGGCGTATTTGAAGAACTTGATTGGCGAGACCCTGAAAGTGGATCTCTCGGAAAATTGAAGTAATCGCGCTGCTGGTGTCGACACCAACGGGTATACCTGAAACTCTCACTTCACAGGGGTCAGCGAGAGCTTTTTCGCGCCTTGGGATCACGGCAAGATTTGAAATTTTGTCTTGAAGGTTTGAGAGATCATTGCGTAAATCCTCAATTTTCTCGCTATTTAAATTCGTGGTTTCGTGCAACTTTTCAAGTGCAGTAACCCTCGTTGTTAATTCATTGATTGATTTTTCATTGTTTGCCTGAGCAGTACGAAATTCTAATAGATAGGCAGACCAAATTTTACCAAACCAGGCCGGAGGTTCCTCATCGATACTGTTAGTAGATGGAATATTTTGAGGATTTTGAGCATTTAGAGAACTAATCCGAGACAGATTTGAACTGCGCATAATCGATTTTAATTCCGGAGAGAGATAAGCTAAACTACCTGCCTTAAACTGCTTATTAATTTGTAAATTTGACGGTGTAAGTGGCGAAGCTAGCCTTTTAGATGTCGACGAGCTGGAGGGGGGTGTATTTTCGATAGCTAAAAATGCCTGCGAGGTTAGTGACGTCACTGTATCGTCGCCGTAGCAGGGAGAGCTGTCGATCAAAGATTGAATCGTTTTATTTAAATCCGCGTTCAAGTCGAAAACGAGACTTAAACAAGTCGTGCATGTGCCTTCGGTATTTGCACAATTTTGATGAACTTTATTCCTACAATTTCTGCACTAATAATAAAGCTATCGCACTCTTTTTGACAGCTAAAGCAGATTTCGTTATTCATGATACGCAAAAGGCTTATCCTCATGTCGCGGCCGCGTGTTAAACTTACATATTAACTTAGATACTAGTAGTTACTTAATTAGAATAAAAGTTCGACATCTGACGGCGAATACACAGAACAAGTACTGCTCACTGGAAGTGGGAGGTTGGTGGTGGGGAACCTCAGCGCTGTCTCGCGTCGCTCCTTTGATTTATAATAAAAGCACGTGTTTTCACGGTAACCTCACTTTTCAGAGACGCTTTTCAAATGATGAATTCACGCAAACCTGACTTCTAGACTGCAGGAAAAACAGTTGAGGCAGG
This sequence comes from Theocolax elegans, assembly GCA_026168455.1. Lineage (NCBI taxonomy): Eukaryota > Metazoa > Arthropoda > Insecta > Hymenoptera > Cerocephalidae > Theocolax > Theocolax elegans. The sequence continues at coordinate 55,645,882 of CM047429.1, read as the reverse complement.
CTTGCAAAAAGGCGCATGCAAGTACCTGAAACAAAAACTGCCCGTGGGCAGGCTGCTGCAGGAAATAATCCTAAGAACGTAGGAGCGAAAATCAAGTCGACTGATTATACTCACAGAGAGAGAGAGAGAGAATGAGAGATAAAGAGATAGAGAGAGAGAGAATGAGATAGCTAAAGAGAGAGAATGAGAGATAAAGAGTTAGAGAGAGAGAGAGAATGATAGATGGAAGGAGAGATAGAGAGAGAATGAAAGATAGAGAGAAAAAGAGAGAGAATAAGAGAGAGTGAATGAAAGATAGAGAGAAAGAGAGAGAATAAGAGAGAGTGAAAGATAGATAGAGAGAAAGAGAGAGAGAATAAAAAAGAGTGAATGGTAGATAGAAAGCGAGAGCGAGAATGAGAGAGAGAGAGTGATAGAGTGCAAGAGTGGGAGCGAGTAAGATTGAGGGAGAGCGAGGGAGTGCGAGAGTGAGAGTGAGTAATAATGAGGGACTGTGAGAGGGAGAGAGTGAGTAAGAATCAGGGAGTGTGAGGGAGAGAGAGGGAGAGTGAGGGAGAGAGATAGAGAATGGGTAAGAGATTCAGAGGGATAGAATGAGATAGATAAAGAGAGAGAATGAGAGATAAAGAGAGAGAGAGAATAAGATAGAGAGATAGAGAGATAGAGAGATAGAGAGAGAGAATGATAGATGGAAGGAGAGATAGAGAGAGAATAATAGATGGATATAGAGAGAGAGAAAGGGATAGAGAGAGAGAATGAGAGATAGAGAGAGAGGGAATGAAAGTTAGAGAGAAAGAGAGAGAGAATAAGAGAGAGAGAATAAAAGATAGAGAAAAAGAGAGAGAGAAAAAGAGAGAGAGACAATGAAAGATAGAATGAAAGAGAGAGAGAGAATAGGAGAGAGAGAATGAAAGATAGAGATTGAAAGATAGAGAGAAAGAGAGAGAAAATAGAGAATGAAAGTTAGAGATTGAAAGATAGAGTGAAAGAGAGAGAGAATAAGAGAAAGAATAAAAGATAGGAAAAAAGAGAGAGAATAAGAGAGAGTGAATGAAAGATAGAGAGAAAGAGAATAAGAGAGATTGAATGATAGATAGAGAGAAAAAGAGAGAGAATAAGAAAGAGTGAATGAGAGATAGATAGAGAGAAAAAGAGAGAGAATAAGAAAGAGTGAATGAGAGATAGAGAGCGATAGCGAGAATGAGAGAGATAGTGATAGAGTGAGAGAGTGGGAGCGAGTAAGATAAAGAGAAATAATGAGAGATAAAGAGATAGAGAGAGAGAGAGAGAGAGAGAGAGAATGAGAGATAGAGAGAGAGAGAATGAAAGATAGAGAGAAAGAGAGAGAGAATGAAAGATAGAGAGAAAGAGAGAGATAATAAGAGAGAGAGAATGAAAGATTGAGAGAAAGAGAGATAGAATTAGAGAGAGAATGAAAGATAGAGAGAAAAAGAGAGAGAATAAGAGAGAGTGAATGAAAGATAGAGAGAAAGAGAGAGAATAAGAGAGAGTGAAAGATAGATAGAGAGAAAGAGAGAGAGAATAAAAAAGAGTGAATGGTAGATAGAAAGCGAGAGCGAGAATGAGAGAGAGTAAGTGATAGAGTGCAAGAGTGGGAGCGAGTAAGATTGAGGGAGAGCGAGGGAGTGCGAGAGTGAGAGTGAGTAATAATGAGGGACTGTGAGAGGGAGAGAGTGAGTAAGAATCAGGGAGTGTGAGGGAGAGAGAGGGAGAGTGAGGGAGAGAGATAGAGAATGGGTAAGAGATTCAGAGGGATAGAATGAGATAGAGAGAGAGAGAGAATGAGAGATAAAGAGATAGAGAGAGAGAGAGAATGAGAGATAAAGAGATAGAGTGAGAGAGAGAATGAGAGATAAAGAGATAGAGAGAGAGAGAATGAGAGATAAAGAGATAGATAGAGAGAGAGAGAGAGAATGAGAGATAAAGAGAGAGAGAGAGAGAGAATGAGAGATAAAGAGCTAGAGAGTGAGAGAGAGAGAATGAGATAGATAAAGAGAGAGAATGAGAGATAAAGAGTTAGAGAGAGAGAGAATGAGATAGCTAAAGAGAGAGAATGAGAGATAAAGAGTTAGAGAGAGAGAGAGAATGATAGATGGAAGGAGAGATAGAGAGAGAATGATAGGTGGAGAGGGAGAGAGAGAGGGAGAAAGAGAGAGAGAGAGAATGAGAGATAGAGAGAGGGAGAGAGATTGATTGATTGATTGAAAGTTTATTAAGCCTTTGGGTACAACCCTATCTGGCTCATATTAAAAATAAGGTGATACAGATAAACTTATAACTAAATATATAATACATAATCGAGTGTAAATGATAAATATAACTTAAAAATATAAAAACAATAATTAAATATAAAAAACTGAGTAAGTATTGAAAATCGTTTGTTCATTTACGATCAGCACTGTGCATTCGATGAGAACCGAGACTAGCGACAAGCAAGATAGTGTTAGAGAACAATCAGGTAGAGAAGGGCACAAGTCCTTCATTGATCACTCGTATCTCCCATTCGTTAGCCTCCTTACAAGCAAGGTCCAGAAAAAATTGTTTTTTGACAACAGGAATATCTTTAGGGTCAAAAGTAATTCCGTTTAGAGTGTTTATAAGCTTTGATACAGAAAGTATAAACGATTTATTTAAGAATTCTGTTCTCGGGGGCTTGTATAAAAGAACTTGAGGCAATAGGCGAGCAGATTGTCTAACTACAAGATCTCTATTTGCGATGACAAATCTCTCTGAGAGGTATAGAGGATTGTTAAATGATATGATCTTTAACCCTAAGATCGCGCTCAAGAACTCTCTTCTACGTTCGACTGACAGCCACCCTAGTTTAATTCTATAGGGAGTGACATGCTCGGTTCTACCAATGCGACCAAAAACAAAGCGAGTGCATGCATTTTGTAAGCGTTGAAGTTTAATGTTTAGAGTTTTATCGAGATTAAGGTAAACTGCACAAGCATAGTCGAAGTGTGGGAAGATAAGGGATTGAACGAGGAGTTTACGAGTATCAAAGGCGAGGGCATGTTTATGATGGCGCAGAGAGTGAAGAACTCCATGGACCTTTTGCGAGATGCTTCTTATCTGACGATCCCAATCAAGGGTTGAAGAAATCCAGATGCCCAAACTTTTAATCACAGAGACAAATTCTATGTCAGAGCCAAAAATGTTGATGTTGGGAATGGAGTCAAAGTGAAGTGACGACACATATGGCCTAGTCCCAAGGATGATAGCCTTTGTTTTATTTGTGTTGAGTTGTAAGCCGTTTAATTTAGACCATTGAGCCAGAGCTTCAGCATCACTCGTTATTGAGGCAATACCATCAGGTAGGTCAGAGGGTCGACAGTGAAGATAGATTTGGGTGTCATCGGCAAAGATCATGCTTTTGGTGTGTTTGAGCACTAAAGGAAGGTCGTCGATGAAGATGGAAAAGAGTACTGGGCCCAAAGCACTGCCTTGAGGGACACCAGTTGTAGAGTTTAACCAAGAAGAACAGTTTCCTCTGTCATCGACAACAGCTTGAGATCTACCTTCAAGATAGTAAAAAAACCACTTAAGAACCGTATCTGAACAACCTACGTTCCTCAACTTACGAAGAAGAATATCATGTGGGATCACATCAAAGGCCTTAGAGAAATCGAATAGTATGAGAATAGTGAGCATGCGCTTATCTGCAGCCTCACGGACATCCTCTAACACTCCAAGTAGGGCAGTCTGTGTACTATGGCCCTTACGAGAGAGAGGGAGAGAGATAGAGAGAGAAAGAATGAAAGATAGAGAGAAAGAGAGAGAGAGAGAATATGAGAGAGGGAGTTAAAGATAGAGAGAAAAGGAGAGAGAAAATTAGAGTGAGAGAATGCAAGATAGAGAGAAAGAAAGAGATTGATTGATAACTAATTTATTTGTGCCAAGGTTAATGTAACCGTATGGCACCGGAGCAAAACATGTACATTACAATAGTAATACAATAATAATACAATAATACAATAATAGTAATATTACAGTTTAGTATAAATAGCAAAGATAGTAAAATTTAACAGAAGTAAACATTGTAATTATATTAACTATTAAATACGCATTCGGCATGAAATGTATACAAAGGACTATTCTACAGTGTTACAAGCTATCAGTCTAATCGTTCATACCAACCATACCATCTCCTATAAATCTCTTAAATCTAATCTTAAATACTTCATAGGGTGTGCTATTTTTGATATTCTCGGGAAGTGAATTCCAGAATGTCATGGCCACATTAGAAAATGACAAAACATACGAATCGCATCTAGCAACAGGTATATCAAAGACTGCCCTGTTCCTTTGAGACCTTCTAACCGATTCAGGAACGAAAGTAAGTTTGTCATAAAGATATTGAGGACGTCTCGAATTTATGAGCTTACTGATAAAAATACCCAAGAAGTACCTACGCCGCAAAGCAGGAGATAGCCAGGCGAGACGCTCATAATACGGTTTTAAATTGCTATCTCGTTGCAAGCGGAAGACATATCGCACCACCGTGTTCAAAAGTCTAAGTAATTTTGTTTCCAAGAATGATGGGAGATCCAGAAACAGTAGACATGCATAGTCGAAGTGAGGAATGACCAAGGAGACCGCCAAAAGCTTCCTTACATTTTCTGGTAAACAAGAACCTTTATATCTTAACTTATATAGGACCCCATGAACCTTAGACGAAATGGAAGCAATGTGTTTACTCCACGACAAATCAGCAGAGAGTATGACGCCCAGATTCTTGACACTGTTGGATAGAGGGACTATGACTCCACCAACTATAATTGACGGGAAGCTCGCAAGGTTAAGCCTCAAAGACATTTGGGTGGTGCGAAATAAAATTGCCTCGGATTTCACATTGTTCAATTTTAGGCCATTTTGATCAACCCAATGAATCACTGAACATATATCTTCGTTTAATTTAGCAATAGCCTCAACGCACTCAGAAGGCTTGAAACGTATGTATATCTTAAGATCATCGGCGAAAAGCATTGCGTTAGCATGCTTAACAACTGTCGTTATTGCGTTAATATACATTAAAAAGAAAATTGGTCCAGGGCTAGAGCCCTGGGGAACGCCAGACGTGACAGTTAAAAACTCACCAATAGAACCATCGGCACCGACAACCGCTTGCGACCTACCAGTAATATAAGAATGGAGCCAAGAAATGGTCTCATTCGCGAAATTTAGGTCCTTTAATTTTGACATCAAAATGCCATGATCAATTGTATCAAACGCTCGAGACATATCAAATAAGACCATCACCGTGACTTCTCCAACCTCAAATCCACGCCTTATATCATCCGTGACCTTTAACAGGTCTGATTGGGTACTAAAACCACTTCGATAGGCCGATTGATAAGGTGACAAGCGTAAAGTGGACTCAAGAAAGTCACTCAGTTGATTTGTTATCAAAGAATCAAACACTTTGGCAAAGTGTGATAAATTAGCGATAGGACGTGTATCAGATGGAGAAGACGGAACGGCACGTTTACAAATAGGTAGGATGAGTGATTTCTTCCATATTGCTGGATAATAACAGTCATCTATCGAACGATTAAATAAAGGATTTAGAAATGGAGCCAACTTACACAGTGCAGTAGCGAAAAAAGACAACGATAGTCCATCTACACTCCGACTCTTAGACTTCGGTAGACATTTAACCATGGCCTTCAATACCTCATCTTCAGTTATATGCCTAAATTTGAAGGCAGACCGACCATAATCGACATCAGGACGACCCAATATAATAGCAAGGCTCTCCGATGAACAAGACGGGTGACAGGAAGCAACTTCTGCATAATATTGACCCAAAACATTAACAGGAAAAAAACTAAGGGGACTAACAGGTCGGTCTCTCAAAAGGCCATGCTCACGGAGAACTTTCCATCTACCCGCAGCATCTTCACACTTATTCAAGGAGGTGGTGAGAAACTTCTCTCTAGCAGTCCTAATCTCGCGTTTCACCTGTTTGCGATACTCCCTATATTGGGCCAGCAGAATTGTATCCCTCCCTCGTCTGGAACGTTTATATAAAAGGTCTCGGTGACGGCACATAGAACGAAGCTCATCTGAAAACCATGGAGCAGGTTTCTTATTTAGCACTCGATTTCGAAATGGAGCATACTGGTCAAGCAGAGCACGAGCACCAATTCCAAAAGTCTCGAGAACTTCATCAACAGTATCATTTTGACAACTGAATCTTGTATTTAAGGAGGTCGCCAATTCATGAATTTTACTGGAAAAAGTAATAGCGTCGAAGTTCCTGAAGTCTCTTGACTGTAACCTAATGGGTGACGGTCGGGTGGACCCTGTAAGCTTATAATTAACAATGAGTAGGTCATGGCAGTTAACTAGAGGAGTCGATGACTTAATAAATGAAACAACTTTATCCTCAGAATCGACCAATATGACATCAAGCCAAGTATCTGACCCATCTCTGTGATGCGTAGCTCCAAAGTCAACCAGGTGTAGATTAAGCTCGTGAATACAATTACGTAGATGACGTGCATAGTAAGCATTACTCAAAATATCGGAATTTAAGTCACCCGCAAAAATAAAATCCGAATAACTATGAATATACGAGTTGATAACGTCGAAAACCCTAGATAAAACTTGGCCTTTAGGTCTTCTGTACACTGAAGCAAAAAGAATTTTTTGGCCCTGACATGGAATCAGTTCAAGAGAGAATAAGAGAATAAGAGAGAGAGCATGAAAGATAGAGAGAAAGAGAGAGAATAAGAGAGAGTTAATGAAAGAGAGAGAGAAAGAGAGAGAGAGAATAAGAAAGAGTATATGGAAGATAGAGAGCGAGAGCGAGTAACATAAAGAGAGAGAATGAGAGATAAAGAGATAGAGGGAGAGAGAGAGAATGAGATAGATAAAGAGAGAGAATGAGAGATAAAGAGATAGAGAGAGAGAGAGAATGAGATAGATAAAGAAAGAGAATTAGAGATGATGAGAGAGAGAGAGAGAGAGAGAATGAGATAGATAAAGAGAGAGAATGAGAGATAAAGAGAGTGAGAGAGAAAGAATAATATAGCGAGTAAGAGAGATAGAGAGAGAGAATGATAGATGGACGGAGAAATAGAGAGAGAATGAAAGATAGAGAGAAATTGAGAGAGAATTAGAGAGAGAGACTGAAAGATAGAGAGAAAGAGAGAGAGCATGAAAGATAGAGAGAAAGAAAGAGAGAATAAGAAAGAGTGAATGGGAGATAGAGAGCGAGAGCGAGAATGAGAGAGAGAGTGATAGAGTGCGAGAGTGGGAGCGAGTAAGATAAAGAGAGAGAATGAGAGATAAAGACATAGAGAGAGAGACAATAAGATAGATAAAGAGAGTGAGAGAGAAAGAATAAGATAGAGAGTAAGAGAGATAGAGGGAGAGAACGATAGATGGAAGGAGAGATAGAGATAGAATGATAGATGGAGAGAGAGAGAGAGAGAGAGAGGGAGAGAGAGATAGAGAGAAAGAGAGAATGAAAGATAAAGAGAAAGAGAAAAAGAATAAGAAAGAGAGAATGAAAGATAGAGAAAGAGAAAGAGAATAAGAGAGAGAGAATGAAAGATAGAGAGAAAGAGAGAGAGAATAAGAGAGCGAGAATGAAAGATAGAGAGAAAGAGAGAGAGAATAAGAGAGAGAGTGAAAGATAGAGAGAAAGAGAATGAGAGATAGAGAGAGAGAGAGAGAGAATGAAAGATAGAGAGAAAGAGAGAGAGAATAAGAGAGAGTGAATATCTCTCTCTCTCTATCTGTCTCCCTATCTCTTCCTCTCACTGTCTCTCTCACGCCAAGATAATGTTTGTCGGACGGACATTATAATTTATCGGTTTTTTTTTTTATATCACTTAGTAATTATAATAATAATTTTTTTGTCAGTAATATGATGCATTAACTTATGTTACACATATTTATCATAAAATATATATGTTTTAAGTATTTTTCGCAATAATAGGGGAGTTTTAACAAAATCGCTCAAAAAGATAACTTTAATATAATGTAGATTTAACTTATGTTTAAAGGAACAAGACACTGTTTCCGCAAAAAAATAGAGAACCTATTTGATAAGCTCTTAAAATTTTATTTTTTAATCTAACAAAAAAGATAATGAGAGCTTTAATTTGAGAGGCTTCAGACATCAAGATCTTACTCCAAGGCATCACAATTAATTCTTATTCTTGATGACTTAATTTTGCAAAGAACTTTGCGCCGTGCACGATTACGCATGTTTTCTTGAACCAAATCAAACGTAATAATAAATACTAAAACTTAAGTGGATCACTTTTTTAAAATAGTTCATTTTCGTACGCAAAAAAAAAAATTTTTTGTAAATTTTTCATGAATTTTTTACAAAATATTCGGCATTATTGTATACGAAATAGGAGCAATAAACGATTTTAAAAAAGTGATCCATTTACGTTTTAGTATTTATAAAAAGAGTCGAACGAGCCGGACTGCACTCGATTTGGATCAAGAAAACGCGAGCAATCGTGCAAAGCTCTTTGCAAAATGGAGGTATCAAGAATAAAAATTAATTAAGGTACTTAAGAGCAAGATTTTGAGGTCTAGAAAGTCCTCTCAAATTAAAACTCTCCTTAACGGGGTGCCATAGTCAATATTTATCCTCCCTACCTTACCGGCAATCGCGATTATTAGTAATAAATTTGTAAATAAAACTGTATGTGAAAAAATAAGAGAAGAGGCGCCTTCGTTTATTAATAATCTAACTGTGTGCCGAAATTCAGATTAAAATTATATTGCGTTTTTGAGAAAAGTCTTACCAAAAATGTGAACCTAACCTCAACGAGGTGAAAAGATTTGATATTTTTGGTAAGACTTTTCTCGAAAACGCAGTAATATTTTAATCTAAAATTCAGCACACAGTTAGATTGTCAATAAACGAAGGCGCCCCTTCTCTTATTTTTTCACATACTGTTCTACTTTTTTATTAATTAATCATCAAAAATTGAGTATGGAACCCCCTTAAATACTCCATTTTAAAATTTTTTGTAGATATATAGCTAAAATAATAAAATTTTAGAAGCTCAGCAAATATTTTCTTTATTTTTTCGCTGAAACAGTATCTTATCGCTTTAAACATAAGTTAAATAATGTATTTCTTGTTAATATTTACATTTTGTATAAATTTCGTTTGTAAAAATTTTATTACTTACTAAATAAAAATAAATATTTACACAAGACTGTTTATATAACAACAGTTATCACTGACCAATCTTAGATTGACATTTATTTACATAAAATTTTTTAATTAACAATTCTATCAACTGTCAACTATCAACGAACATCAACGATTATGCCATCTGCTTATACAATGTTAACTTATTGTAATAAAAGGTGAACAGCCAGGTGCGCGATGCTTGATCTCTCGAATTCTTTTGGTACTATCGATTACTTCTTTCGGATTTTTCTTTAACTTATGTTTTATAGATTATTTCATGTTAATATTTTCATTTTGTACAAGTTTCGTTTCACTATATTTAAATCTACAATTGTACGTTTTATTATTTTATACTTTTACATTTTTAAAATAATTACTGTTTATTTCACTTTCTAAAATGTATCTATATTGTTTTTTTATAAGTACAAAATTTATGAATTAAAGCGAAACCCAGAAGGAAAATACATATATAAAATGAAAAATTGATGAGCAAGCGAATGGAATACCTACTTCCCCAAGCAGGCAGCTCCAAACTAGGAGTCAATCCCGCCGTCGGTTCCGATCTGGTGAAAACCCCGGTAGCCGGCGCTGGCCTCATGGATTTTGGGAGAGGCCACCAAGCGTTTCGTTCTACGGACACGTCAGAGGTGGGGCCCTCGACAGAAAACCCCCAACAGCAGCCGTCGTTACAGATGTTGGATATTGCATTCGCAAGCAGGTTACGGAGCGGCAGCGTTACCAGCCTTGGTAGTGCCATCAGTGGCATCTCTGCCTATAGTAAGGAATCGCAAGAGGAGATACAAATATACCGCAAGGAATACGAGAAGGTAGAGAAGGCGCAAGAGGAGATCGACTCTACTTACGACCACCTAAAGAGCGAACTCTAGGCTATGTTGGCTGCTTTTGCAAAGCAGCCTAACATCTCCATGGTCGTGAAGACAGGGCTAAAGACCGTAGACACTTTTGTACAAGAGTTCTACGGGAAAACCAAGAAGATGTTTTCGGCAGTCGACGATTACAAGTGACAAGTCGAGGATTATCGAGTTGGTCACGAGAATCGTCGGCGGCCTAAGAGAAAAAGCATAATAACTAAAGCCGTCTTTACGGCTACAGCTAGAATGCAGGCTCAAAAGAGAAGTAAAGAGGGCCCTCAAAGCCCCCCGAGGTCTCTAAGAGCCGAAAGAAGAAGAAGTCTTGAAAGGAGAAATCACCACGTGGCATGGACAAGGAGCAATCCAAGTCCGCGTCAGTGACGGGATAAAAGCCGTCGGTCAAGTCGGGACAGGCGCCCCTTGATAGGAGAAAGCGTCAGATGGCGCCGGTATCCACCCTGGTGGTCACTGTCGCGAAGGACCGTACGTTTGCTGAAGTCTTAGGGAAGCTCCGAAAGGAAGTCAGTCCGGACGACAGCGGCGCCCAGTTTCAGAGCGTACGGCCGACAGGGCGGGGAGATGTCATGCTCCGGCTGGGCAAAAAGACGGACGCAACATCATTCGCGGAGAAAGTCCACATGACTACTCAAGGTATGGGAGAAGTTAGAATCCGAGATCGAAGGGATCCTGAGACCTGGACACTCTCACAACGAGGGACAATGTGGTGGCGGCCCTAAATAAAGTTCTCGCGACTCCGCCTGAGAGCCAAGAGGTGAAGCTTTTCGGTCCCAACCGCAATCAACAAAAGACAGCCATCGTGAAGCTAGATCACGAGACCGCTCACAAGCTAAAGCAGATGCGACATCTTTGCGTCGGCTTTGTAAGCTGTCGCATTCGGAATCGAGTTTTGGTCGACAGGTGCTATCGGTGCCTAGACTTCGGCCACACGAAACGGAAGTGTAAGGAAGTGGGCAGGTCCTCGTTATGCTACAAGTGCAGCGAGCCTGAACACAACCTTAAGAATTGCAAGAGTGCTCCCCAATGTTTCCTTTGTCCATCAAAGGGTGCTCAGGGAGTATCTCACATGGCGGGGTCCGGAGCCTGTGCAATCTTTCGGCGCGCGCTCGAAACCGCAAGGAAGGCTGTTTTACGATAAGTGGCAGTCTCAACGTGGGAGGATAGAATAAGGAACGAATGACGCATGTCACAGACACGCCTCCCATCTTGAAGTAATGTGAAAAACAGTTCCGGGCTGAGCAGGTGAAAGCGTTGGGTTTGGAGTTTTAGCCGGTAGGAATCCGGCACTAGCGACGAGTGCGCAACCTCGTTGTCGTCTTATGTAAGATTTCTCCAGTTTCCCACGAAAAAAAAAATTAAATATATTTATAGTGCATTTTGATAATAGCAGAATTTATATAAAATCGAAAGAAGAATAAAAATTATGCCAAACAAAAAAAAACAACTCAAAGGGAAGAACTTGACACCATATACTGCAATAAGAAAAGAACAGAGAGTTCAACCAAAATACTGCTAGTATCATTTCACAAACACAATCACGCACACTTTTCAACAGAATTATAACAGATCACACTTAGATTACTTATTTTAGATTAATCATAGATTATTGTTTAAGGGGGTGCCATAGTGAAAAACTATCGATGAAGCGTCGGTAATGTCGTCAGCTGTAATGTACTAGTAGCGCCATCATCCTTTGAAAAATTATATTAATCTATAACCTCACAGTAGATGACGCCAATAGTACATTCCAGCTATCATATTCATTCACAAATAACCTTTGTAGATTACATTATTTAACATAAAATATGCAGACGATGCAGGAATATTTTAATCAGAATTTTTACAATAATCTTTTTGACAACAATTGCTATACACTTTCCATGCAATCGTTTTCTGCATTTTGATACGCAGACGATGCAGGAATTTTGAAACCAAAAATTATTACAATAATCAATTATACAACTATTGCTATACATAATTCTATGCGATCGTTTTCTGCATTTTTATCCGCAGTCGATGCAGGAATTTTGATACCAAAATTATTACAATAATCTATTTAACAACTATTGCTATACATAATTCCTTGCCATCGTTAGGCAGACGATGCACGAATTGTTACCACAAAATTATACAATAATCATTTTGACAACTTCTGCTATACAGTTTCCATGCAATCGTTTTCTGCATTTTTATCCGCAGACGATGCAGGAATTTTGAAACCAAAATTATTACAGTAATCAATTTAAGAACTATTGATATATATATTTTTTTTTTTTAGAAAAACGTTTTTGACTGTATTACTACACTTTTTATGCATTCGTTTTCTTCATCTGATATGCTGTTCAATGCAATCATTATATGAATTACCTAATTTTACCCAAATCTACTTAATAAAAATTTATGTTGGCATCGTAGCTAAGCGCTAGCTGGTGTTGACATGGGCATCGCAAACAGTAGTTAGATGCAGGACTAGGTGGCTAGTAGACAGCAGATAAATAAAGGATCCATTGTCATCGCAGTTTGCATTTAGTGGAAGATTCTATGAATGTTGTACTAAACTTCAATCCTAATCCGACCACTGACAGGGATGTACAAATGCACTTAGACATTAACCTGGAAGTACCTAAAAAGTTTTTTTACATGTACTAATCATTCACACATATAAAAGAAAACCGATGCAATAATTGAAGAGTAAGAACAGTAACCTAATCTACAAACGCAACTCTCATAATTACGGTCAATCGGTTAATTTTTCACTCACAAGATAGTCCTACATCCTTCACACATAATTTGATTGTACTTTTTTAGGTAGAGTATAAGATCTGCATAATGGTTTGGCGTTGGGTATTATTTCCAAAGACAATAATATGTATGCAATCAAACATAACCTTTATTATGTGTATGCAAGGAGTACCTGAAATTTCTCGTATATGGACTGCTTAATTACTAATATAGACAAAAGTCGTTGCATTAATTGAAATACTTGGGTTTGGTAGATGATTAGTGGACGTAAATATAGACAGTAACCAACTCACAGGTAGAGACCCTATGGCTACTGTAACCAGCAGTTAGATGGAATTTCCATTGCTATTATAGACAGCTGTTCGAGGTCCAATTGGCAATTGTATTCAGCATTAGCTAGAAGATACAATGACATCATAGTTCTACTATTAATTCGAAAATTTCATGGCTGTCGTAGCTGTCTATTAGTAACAGGAGGTTACCTGGATTAAGAAAGACCAAATGAATTTCAATCCGGATCCGACTACTGACAGGGATGTACAAATGCACTTTGACGCCAACCTGGAAGTGTCGAAAAAGTTTTTTGTACATGAACTAAACATTCATACAAATAGAAGATGATCAATGCAATAATTGAAGAGAAAAACAGCAACCTAACCTATAAACACAACTCTCATAAATACGGACAATCAGTTAATTTCTCACCTACAAGATAGCCCGACATCCATCACACATTATTTGTTTGCAGTTCCTTGGGTATCAAACATAACCTTTAAGTCGGACGCCATCAAACACTGGATAGCTGGGTATTTATCTTGTACAAGAGTAATTGTATGAACTCGACAACATTGATGTAGTCAGAAAAATCATCATCCAGTATTTCGAAATTTTCACCATATACCACAATGCTCACGAAAAAACACAACAATGTTTACAAGCCGTTTTGTTATCCAGCTGAAACGGTCACGAGCGACGTGAACCTCACTAGTATCGACGCGGGAAGCACAACTGCGCATGCGCGCACGGACTCTAGTCGAACGAGAGACCGACGCAACCCGTTCTATCGACACTCGCGCCTTGATAAAAGGCCGTGATTTCTTATTAATTTTTACTAATTTGTATAGCATCAATTAATGCATAGCAATGTACTACATAACTATCAGAATTAATTAAAAACTATTATTATCAATAAATTTAAATAATACATGAAATTATGTAAATTATGCGATATTCAACCTCACATATCGACGAATATAGCCTACGCGGCCGGCTAACTCGATGACTCGACGCGCGACCCGGCCGCGTAGGCCTCCGGCCGACAATTTTTCACTCCTTTAAACGACCTTGATTTTTGTTTGTCATGTTACGAATATATCTAAAGTTTATAGATGTGTAGTTTTGTACAAACAATAACTATGTACAATTTTCATTTATATTAAATCAACAATATAAATATTATTTGTAATTTTTTACTCATTGAAACGGCTATTAATTATTCATTTTCTTCTTCATTTCAACAAATATATATTTAATCAATATATATATATATATATATGGGTGGTTCTCTGTGACATCGAAGATGAAAAAAATAAATTTTGCTATAACTGTGGGAATATGTTTTAGAGGTATCCAGTAGTTCTCCTGAATTTTTTCAGATTTTTCCTGGGCCATTATTTTAAGTTACAGAGAGTCAAAGTTGACATTTTAGCACTTTTTTGCATTATATGCCCATTTTCATGAATTTTTAGCTCCCAGGGGATGCATTTTTCACTAAAAACATAAGTATGACTTTTTTTGTAAAATTTTCCGAACTTTTCATTAAAAATACTTTTAAAGACATAAATGTATGCTGTCACACTCTTGTAAGCCATTTAAACCTTAAATAGTGAAAATCAGCAATTCTGCTCCGGACTCTGGTAACCTAATGCTGTCTAAAAGATGTCTTTTTATAGTCAGAAACTGCCTAAAAATTTCCAGAGTGGGTCTAAATCATTAAGATCACTTATGGTCAAAATATCCGGGAAAAGTGCCCGAAATATTAATAGAAATGTATATTTGTTGCCTTATAACGATGAATCTAGTAGCATGATCATTGCAAAAAAATTTATGCACTTACCTTGGAATGGTAGAAAAGTATCTCCACTTGTTTTAGTATCCATCTAATCCCCTGTAAGCTGCTAAAAATACAAATATTATTATAAAATTATAAAAAATGATTTTTTAAACATTTATAATGCTGGATTTTTAGTTTTACATCCCTTACAAGAATTATAATACTAATCTGAATGATTACTATAAAAGTATCAATATTATTATTACAATAACTGAAGATACGTATTTAATACAAAAGATATATAAATAAATCGGATATATAATTATAATGAATAATATGATAACGTGACAGTGACAAGTTTGTGAAATCTAAACAATGTGTTGCTGAATAATAATAATAATAATGTTGATACTTTTATAGTAATCATTCTGATTAGTATTATAATTCTTGTAAGGGATGTAAAACTAAAAATCCAGCATTATAAATGTTTAAATAGTATATTACACATCTAGGGAGGTAAAGTATTGGTGAGCCTATAGTACACGTAAATTGCCCCCCGAGCCGAAGGCGAGGGTGGCAAACGTGTGCTATTGGGTCGCCATTTTACCTCCCGTGGTGTGTATACTATTTTTTTCAACAACGAGGCCGAAATTCCAACTTCGCGATTCGGGCGCCGGGAGCGAAAGTGACAGTTTCGGCCCGTTGTTGAAAAAAATAATTTTTTATAATTTTATAATAATATTTGTATTTTTAGCAGCTTACAGGGGATTAGATGGATACTGAAACAAGTAGAGATACTTTTCTACCATTCCAAGGTAAGTGCATAAATTTTTTTGCAATGATCATGCTACTAGATTCATCGTTATAAGGCAACAAATATACATTTCTATTAATATTTCGGGCACTTTTCCCGGATATTTTGACCATAAGTGATCTTAATGATTTAGACCCACTCTGGAAATTTTTAGGCAGTTTCTGACTATAAAAAGACATCTTTTAGACAGTATTAGGTTACCAGAGTCCGGAGCAGAATTGCTGATTTTCACTATTTAAGGTTTAAATGGCTTACAAGAGTGTGACAGCATACATTTATGTCTTTAAAAGTATTTTTAATGAAAAGTTCGGAAAATTTTACAAAAAAAGTCATACTTATGTTTTTAGTGAAAAATGCATCCCCTGGGAGCTAAAAATTCATGAAAATGGGCATATAATGCAAAAAAGTACTAAAATGTCAACTTTGACTCTCTGTAACTTAAAATAATGGCCCAGGAAAAATCTGAAAAAATTCAGGAGAACAACTACTGGATACCTCTAAAACATATTCCCACAGTTAGCAATATTTATTTTTTTCATCTTCGATGTCACAGAGAACCACCCATATATATATATATATATATATATATCTGGTTTTGAATTAATGAGATAACCAAGTATATTTATTATTTTTTTTATTAAATAAACAACATAAATATTATTGTCATTTTTCGCTTTATGAATAAATAAATATAATTACGAATAAATAATATTTATCAGTAAATAATAAATATAAATAATATTTGTAATTTGTCCATATATAGAAAAACCCATTGCTACTTTGTCCAGTCAATCGACAGATATTTTAAATCGAGTTAATCCCCCCCTCTCCCCGAAAAATGATTTCTAGCCTTACACACCGACGAATATAGCCTACACGGCCGGCTAATTCGACGACTCGACCCGCCAACCGGCCGCCTATACCTCCGACTGACAATTTTTCACTCCTTTAAACGACCTTGATTTTTGTTTGTCATTTTACGAATAAATCTAAAGTTTATAGATGTGTAGTTATGTACAAACAATAACCAGGTATAATTATTACTTTAATTAAATAAACAATATAAATATTATTTGTAATTTTTCACTAATTGAAACGGCTTTTGATTATTCATTTTCTTCTTCATTTTAACAAATATATATTTAATCTATATATATCTGGTTTTGTATTAATAAGATAACCAAATATAATTACTATTTTTTGATTAAATAAACAATATAAAGATTTTTGTTAATTTTCACTTTATGAATAAATAAATATTATTATGAATAAATAATATTTATCAGTAAATAATAAATATAAATAATTTTTATAATTTGACAATTTACGAGAGATATTTAAATCGAGTTAATCCCCCCCGAAAAATTATTTCTAGCCTTACACACCGACGAATATAGCCTACGCGGCCGGCTAACTCGACGACTCGACGCGCGAGCCGGCCGCCTAGGCCTCCAGCTGACAATTTTTCGCGTTTTTAAACGAGCTTGATTTTTGTTTGCCTTTTTCGAGTTTATCTAAATTCTATGAATGTGTGGTTTTGCATAAACAATAACCATGTATATTTATAATTTACAATGTTAACATTATTTGTAGTCTATCGCATTTTAAAACGGATTTATTAATTATTTTTTGTTTTCGTTATTAAAAATATATCTAAAGTCTATAGATATCTGGTTTTGCGTTAAGCAATAACCAAGTATAATAATTATTTTTTTATTAAATTATCAATCTAAACATTTTTGTCATTTTCTTTTTGAAATGCCTTTATTTATATATTATATTTTTTAAACGTGCTTGATTTTTGTTTGTCATTTTACGAGTTTATTAAAAATCTATGAATGTGTGGTTTTGCATAAACAATACTCATGTATAATTATTATTTTTATTAAACACACAATACTAATTTTTTTTTTGTAATTTTTCGCATTTTAATACGAATTTAATTATTATTTTTAGTTTTCGTTTTTATGTTTTTCAAAATATTTATCAGTAAATAATTAATGTAATTAATATTTGTAATTTATCAACATAAAAAAACCCATTGCTACTTTGTTCAGTCACACGAGAGATATTTAAATCGATTTAATTCCCGGGAAAAACGATTTCTAGCCTTACACACCGTCGAATATAGCCTACGCGGCCGACTAACTCAACGACTCGACGCGCGAGCTGGCCGCCTAGGGCTACAGCTGACAATAAAGCTGCAACGGGACACGAGCCGCGAGAAGTTCGTCACTAGTTATCCGAAAATTTCGCATGCGTATGCGCGTACGTATGCAGGTATAGCAAGAGAGAGAGAGAGAGAGAGAAAGAGAAAGAGATGGACGGAGATGGGTAGAGTGGGAGAGAGGGAGAAAGATGGGAACATGCAAGGCAACCGTAGCCTCTAAATAAAAATATTTTGATTTTTTATCGTCTTTGTTCTCCATTGTTTCCCCGATTAGATAAGCTAAGAATGTCGTCATTCTGCAATGAATGAGCACGACTTTTATTATATGTCTTTTATTGATATAAGGCCGGTGTATGAATTATGGTATTTAACGCCATATTGCTACAACCATTTGCGCATGTGCTCCCACGCTAAGTATACAATACAAAGTACAGACTAAGCGCGTCGCGCACTCTAGCGGCCAAATTGGTACTAAGATAACTTTGTCAATAATATAAACTATTTATTTTTTGTCAATGTTATGCAAAATGCAAATACAGAAGCACTAAATAATGGTGTAATATGTCTTTCTACAAAGTTCCAGATCAATACAACAAGGACACCCTAAAAAATTTTTGGAAAAATGACTATTTTTTCCGTGCAAACTTTTTTTAGGGTATCCATCACATATTGACTTCAAACTTCGCATAAATGCGTATTATATGATTATTATGAATAAAACCATAATATGTTCATTAAGTGTAATAATGTATCCATCTGACTTGGTCGGTAATAATCTAGTATGGCACCCCCTTAACCTATTTTGTTCAAATATATATTATTAAAAACATATAAATAATAATTAGAAACTAAATACGAAATAAAAAAAGATAAGAAAAAAACAAACAATTTTGTAAGAAAAGAACATGAGAAAAAGGTAGCTTTAATTCCATCAATTCTTTAAATTTATCTTTTTTGAAACAAAAGGAAATTTCAAAATACTGCAACCATTTCTCATATTATTTTTAGACATCGAGGACGATGTCCTTCGCGGCCTTGGACGTATCACGTACACACATAAGTGCACGCAACGTACTAGATGACCCGCAACTATCATAGATGCCGGATAACATTGAAGCATCAACGGGTATATAATCCCGATCTTGCGAAGGGCGCGGGTTGATTCAGACGTGATTCAGTGGGAATCCAGAGTTTACTCAGTCGAGATTCAGTCGTGATTCCGTCGGGATTCAGGTTGATTAAGACGTAGTTAATAGTAGTTTAGAGCCATAGGTCCATGCATAATTGTCAGTTAATAAATAGATCACTCTTCACTTGTGTTTGTTCCTAAGTCTCTCACCTTTACTTACCTAGGAAGAGGGAATTAGGCCAACCCAAGTATAAACCGGCTAATAAGCCTAAATTTTCAATTTTTTAGATTTTGTTCTATAACCGGGTGGAACGAATTCAAATACATGTTTATACGTATCAACATCGCATGACCGGCTAATCAGCCTAAATTTTCAATTTTTTTGACTTCGTTTCATAGCTGGGTGGATTTAATTCAAATGCATTATTATACGTATAAACACGCATAAACCGGATAAGAAGTTCAAATTTCGAATTTTTTTTATTACGTTCCATAGCCGAGTGGATTGAACTCAAATGCATTTTTACACGTATACACACGCATGACCGGCAAATCAACCTAAATTTTCAATTATTTTGATTTCGTTCCATAGCCGGATCGAATGAGTCCAAATGCTTTTTGATACATAAAAACACGTATAAACTGGCTAAGAAGTCTAAGTTTTGAATTCATTAGAAATCGTTCCATAGCCGGGTGTATTGAATACAAATGCATTTTTACACGTATACGCACGCATAACCGGCTAATCAGCCTAAATTTTCAACTATGGATTCGTCCCATGGAGGGTTAGTATGAATTCTAATGCATTTTTATACGTAGAAACACCCATAAACCGGCTAAGAAGTTCAAAATTCGAATTTTTTAGATTTTTTTCCATAGCTGGGTGGATTGAATATAAATGCATTTTACACGTAAAAACACGTATATCCCGGCCAATAAGCCTAAATTTTCAATTCTGTAGACTTCGATCTATTGCCGCGTGGATTGTATTCTAATGCATTTTTACACGTATACGCACGCATTACCAGCTAATCAGCCTAAATTTTCAATTTTTTTTATTACAAGCCTTAACCGGGTCGAATTAATTCATATGCTTTTTGATACGTATAAACACGCAGAAACCGGCTAAGAAGTCCAAAATTCGAATTTATTAGATTTCGTACCATAGCCGGAGGGATTGAATTTAAATGCATTTTCACACGTATACACACGCATAACCGGCTAACCAACCTAAATTTTCAATTTTTTTGTTTTCGATCCATAACCGGGTCGAATGAGTCCAAATGCTTTTTGATATATAAAAACACGTATAAACTGGCTAAGAAGTCTAAGTTTTGAATTCTTTAGATATTGTTCCATAGCCTGGTGAATTGAATACAAATGCATTTTTACACGCATAACCGACTAATCAGCCTAAATTTTCAACTATGGATTCGTCCCATGGAGGGGTAGAATGAATTCTAATGCATTTTTATACGTAGAAACACCCATAAACCGGCTAAGAAGTTCAAAATTCGAATTTTTTAGATTTTTTTCCATAGCTGGGTGGATTAAATATAAATGCATTGTACACGTAAAAACACGTATATCCCGGCCAATAAGCCTAAATTTTCAATTTTGTAGACTTCGATCTATTGCCGCGTGGATTGTATTCTAATGCATTTTTACACGTATACGCACGCATTACCAGCTAATCAGCGTAAATTTTCAATTTTTTTTATTACGTGCCTTAACCGGGTCGAATGAATTCATATGCTTTTTGATACCTAAAAACACGCAGTAACTGGCTATGAAGTCCAAAATTCGAATTTATTAGATTTCGTACCATAGCCGGATTGATTGAATTTAAATGCATTTTCACACGTATACACACGCATAACCGGCTAACCAGCCTAAATTTTTAATTTTTTTTACTTCGTTCCTTAGCCGGGTGGAATGTATCCAAATGCTTTTTGATACATAAAAACACGCATAAACTGGCTAAGAAGTCTAAAATTTGAATTATTTAGTATTCCTTCCATAGCTGGTGGTTTGAATTGAAAAACTTTTTTATACGTAAAAAGACGGATAACCGGCTAAGAAGTGCAAAATTCGTATTTATTAGATTTCGTACCATAGCCGGGCGGATTGAATTTAAACGCATTTTACACGTATAACAACGCATGACCGGCTAATCAGCCTAAATTTTCAATTTTTTTTATTACAAGCCTTAACCGGGTCGAATTAATTCATATGCTTTTTGATACGTATAAACACGCAGAAACCGGCTAAGAAGTCCAAAATTCGAATTTATTAGATTTCGTACCATAGCCGGATGGATTGAATTTAAATGCATTTTCACACGTATACACACGCATAACCGGCAACCAGCCTAAATTTTCAATTTTTTTTACTTCGTTCCATAACCGGATTGAATGAAACCAAATGCTTTTTGATACATAAAAACACGCATAAACTGGCTAAGAAGTCTAAGTTGTGAATTCTTTAGAAATCGTTCCATAGCCGGGTGTATTGAATACAAATGCATTTTTACACGTATACGCACGCATAACCGGCTAATCAGCATAAATTTTCAATTTTTTTTATTACAAGCCTTAACCGGGTCGAATTAATTCATATGCTTTTTGATACGTATAAACACGCAGAAACCGGCTAAGAAGTCCAAAATTCGAATTTATTAGATTTCGTACCATAGCCGGAGGGATTGAATTTAAATGCATTTTCACACGTATACACACGCATAACCGGCTAACCAACCTAAATTTTCAATTTTTTTGTTTTCGATCCATAACCGGGTCGAATGAGTCCAAATGCTTTTTGATATATAAAAACACGTATAAACTGGCTAAGAAGTCTAAGTTTTGAATTCTTTAGATATTGTTCCATAGCCTGGTGAATTGAATACAAATGCATTTTTACACGCATAACCGACTAATCAGCCTAAATTTTCAACTATGGATTCGTCCCATGGAGGGGTAGAATGAATTCTAATGCATTTTTATACGTAGAAACACCCATAAACCGGCTAAGAAGTTCAAAATTCGAATTTTTTAGATTTTTTTCCATAGCTGGGTGGATTAAATATAAATGCATTGTACACGTAAAAACACGTATATCCCGGCCAATAAGCCTAAATTTTCAATTTTGTAGACTTCGATCTATTGCCGCGTGGATTGTATTCTAATGCATTTTTACACGTATACGCACGCATTACCAGCTAATCAGCGTAAATTTTCAATTTTTTTTATTACGTGCCTTAACCGGGTCGAATGAATTCATATGCTTTTTGATACCTAAAAACACGCAGTAACTGGCTATGAAGTCCAAAATTCGAATTTATTAGATTTCGTACCATAGCCGGATTGATTGAATTTAAATGCATTTTCACACGTATACACACGCATAACCGGCTAACCAGCCTAAATTTTTAATTTTTTTTACTTCGTTCCTTAGCCGGGTGGAATGTATCCAAATGCTTTTTGATACATAAAAACACGCATAAACTGGCTAAGAAGTCTAAAATTTGAATTATTTAGTATTCCTTCCATAGCTGGTGGTTTGAATTGAAAAACTTTTTTATACGTAAAAAGACGGATAACCGGCTAAGAAGTGCAAAATTCGTATTTATTAGATTTCGTACCATAGCCGGGCGGATTGAATTTAAACGCATTTTACACGTATAACAACGCATGACCGGCTAATCAGCCTAAATTTTCAATTTTTTTTATTACAAGCCTTAACCGGGTCGAATTAATTCATATGCTTTTTGATACGTATAAACACGCAGAAACCGGCTAAGAAGTCCAAAATTCGAATTTATTAGATTTCGTACCATAGCCGGATGGATTGAATTTAAATGCATTTTCACACGTATACACACGCATAACCGGCAACCAGCCTAAATTTTCAATTTTTTTTACTTCGTTCCATAACCGGATTGAATGAAACCAAATGCTTTTTGATACATAAAAACACGCATAAACTGGCTAAGAAGTCTAAGTTGTGAATTCTTTAGAAATCGTTCCATAGCCGGGTGTATTGAATACAAATGCATTTTTACACGTATACGCACGCATAACCGGCTAATCAGCATAAATTTTCAACCATCGATTCGTCCCGTGGAGGGGTAGAATGATTCTAATGCATTTTTATACGTAGAAACACCCATAAACCGGCTAAGAAGTTCAAAATTCGAATTTTTTAGTTTTTTTTCCATAGCCGGGTGTATTGAATAAAAATGCATTTTACACGTAAAAACACGTATATCCCGGCCAATAAGCCTAAATTTTCAATTTTGTAGACTTCGATCTATTGCCGCGTGGATTGTATTCTATTGCATTTTTACACGTATACGCACCCATTACCAGCTAATCAGCCTACATTTTCAATTTTTTTTATTACGTGCCTTAACCGGGTCGAATGAATTCATATGCTTTTTGATACGTATAAACACGCAGAAACCGGCTAAGAAGTCCAAAATTCGAATTTATTAGATTTCGTACCATAGCCGGATGGATTGAATTTAAATGCATTTTCACACGTATACACACGCATAACCGGCTAACCAACCTAAATTTTCAATTTTTTTGTTTTCGATCCATAACCGGGTCGAATGAGTCCAAATGCTTTTTGATATATAAAAACACGTATAAACTGGCTAAGAAGTCTAAGTTTTGAATTCTTTAGATATTGTTCCATAGCCTGGTGAATTGAATTTAAACGCATTTTACACGTATAACAACGCATAACCGGCTAATCAGCCTAAATTTCCAATTTTTTTGACTTCGTTTCATAGCTGGGTGGAATCAATTCAAATGCATTATTATACGTATAAACACGCATAAACCGGTTAAGAAGTTCAAAATTCGAATTTTTTTTATTACGTTCCATAGCCGAGTGGATTGAATTCAAATGCATTTTTACACGTATACACGCATAACCGGCAAATCAACCTAAATTTTCAATTATTTTGATTTCGATCCATAGCCGGGTCGAATGAGTCCAAATGCTTTTTGATACGTATAAACACGCAGAAACCGGCTAAGAAGTCCACGATTCTAATGTATTAGATTTCGTACCATAGTCGGATGGATTGAATTTAAATGCATTTTCACACGTATACACACGCATAACCGGCTTACCAGCCTAAATTTTCAATTTTTCTGATATCGATCCATAGCCGGGTCGAATGAATTCAAATGTTTTTTGATACATAAAAACACGCATAAACTGGCTAAGAAGTCTAAGTTTTGAATTTTTTAGAAATTGTTCCATAGCCGGGTGTATTGAATACAAATGCATTTTTACACGTATACACACGCATAACCGGCTAATCAGCCTAACTTTTCGACTATGGATTCGTCCCATGGAAGGGTTGAATGAATTCTAATGCATTTTTATACGTAGAAACACCCATTAACCGGCTAAGAAGTTCAAAATTCGAATTTTTTAGATTTTTTACCATAGCTGTGTGGATTGAATATAAATGCATTTTACACGTAAAAACACGTATATCCCAGCCAATAAGCCTAAATTTTCAATTTTGTAGACTTCGATCTATTGCCGCGTGGATTGTATTCTAATGCATTTTTACACGTATACGCACGCATTACCAGCTAATCAGCCTAAATTTTCAATTTTTTAGATTTCGTACCTTAACCGGGTCGAATGAATTCATATGCTTTTTGATACCTAAAAACACGCAGAAACCGGCTAAGAAGTCCAAAATTCGAATTTATTAGATTTCGTACCATAGTCGGATGGATTGAATTTAAATGCATTTTCACACGTATACACACGCATAACCGGCTTACCAGCCTAAATTTTCAATTTTTCTGATATCGATCCATAGCCGGGTCGAATGAATTCAAATGTTTTTTGATACATAAAAACACGCATAAACTGGCTAAGAAGTCTAAGTTTTGAATTTTTTAGAAATTGTTCCATAGCCGGGTGTATTGAATACAAATGCATTTTTACACGTATACACACGCATAACCGGCTAATCAGCCTAACTTTTCGACTATGGATTCGTCCCATGGAAGGGTAGAATGAATTCTAATGCATTTTTATACGTAGAAACACCCATAAACCGGCTAAGAAGTTCAAAATTCGAATTTTTTAGATTTTTTACCATAGCTGTGTGGATTGAATATAAATGCATTTTACACGTAAAAACACGTATATCCCAGCCAATAAGCCTAAATTTTCAATTTTGTAGACTTCGATCTATTGCCGCGTGGATTGTATTCTAATGCATTTTTACACGTATACGCACGCATTACCAGCTAATCAGCCTAAATTTTCAATTTTTTAGATTTCGTGCCTTAACCGGGTCGAATGAATTCATATGCTTTTTGATACCTAAAAACACGCAGAAACCGGCTAAGAAGTCCAAAATTCGAATTTATTAGATATCGTACCATAGCCGGGTGGATTGAATTTAAATGCATTTTCACACGTATACACACGCATAACCGGCTAACCAGCCTAAATTTTTAATTTTTTTTACTTCGTTTCATAGCCGGGAGGATTCAATTCAAATGCATTATTATACGTGTAAACACGCATAAATCGTCTATAAGTCTAAATTTTGAATTTTTAGAATTCGTTCCATAGCCGGGTGGATTCAATTCAAAGGCTTTTTGATACTTAAAAATACGTTATGACGTAGCGTTTCCTATCGAAATGATAAAATTCTCGGAACGCTAGTCACAAATAATATTAGTTATATTTGTTATACTTGCGAGGTTTGTTGAACTTGCGTTGACGGCCCTGGCGCCACAGCCACGCCCCTTCCAGTGCTGGACGGCGTAGACGGTAGGAACGAAATTCGCTTTTTGACCGCATCAGCTGCGGGTGATGAAGAATCTGGTGGGCTATCTGACGTTTCCAGAAAGGCAGGTTTTAGGGTGTCGGTCGAGCAGGTGCGCTCTTGGCCGTTGACGTTGATGACGAATGTGCGGTCGTCTACTCTCCTCACAATTTTATGCGGTCCGGAATATGGAGGTTGCAGCGGTTTTCGGATGGCTTCTACGCGTTTAAAAACGTGCGAGCAGGTTCGCAGGTCCTTAAAGAAAAAGGGTTTTTGCGGAGGAATGTGTCTTGATGCTGGCATGGGTTTGATGGCTTGAGCGAGACGGCGTAGGCCTTGTACAAAAGAGACTGGGTCAGACTGAGGATGGCTATGCAACGTGAAAAATTCGCCTGGAATTCGGATGGTTGATCCAAATAACATCTCGGCTGGAGAAGCTTGAAGATCCGCTTTGAACGCCGTCCGTAACCCCAGTAGGACTGACGGGAGTAGATCAGGCCATGGGATCTCCGAATTGCACATAAGTGCGGCTTTTAGGGTTCTGTGTAGGCGCTCCACCATGCCGTTGGATTGTGGGTGGTACGGCGTAGTCCTGATGCGGTGCGAGCCGAGAAGTTTGGCCAATTCTGTAAACAGAGCGGACTCGAATTGAGCGCCTTGATCGGAGGTAAAGGTTAAAGGCGTTCCATAAAAGCAAATCCATTGGGAATAAAAGGCTCCGGCAACGGTTGCTGCTTGTTGGTCCTTCAAGGGGATGGCGTGGGGCCATCTGGAGAACCTGTCGACGATGGTCAAGCAATATTGAAAGTCCTGAACTAAAGGCAACTTGATTAGGTCTATATGGATGTGATCAAACCGGCCGTTCGGAACGTCGAATTCTCCCAGAATCGAACGGTTGTGTCGGTGAGTTTTGGAGCGTTGGCATGGGTCGCAGTGCTGTGCCCAGCGAGCGGCATCTTTCCTCATTCCAGGCCAGAAGAATTTTTCCGAGACGGCCCGTACTGACGCCCTGACGCTCGGGTGCGCCAGGTTGTGGAGGACGTCAAACGCCTTCCTTTGAAGAAGAGGAGGTAAGTAGGGCCTGACATTACCAGTTGAGATGTCACCGTGGAGTGAGTGTCCATCGATGACCAGCGGCTGCAGGTTGAGTCGCGGGTTGTTCAAAAGATGAGGTAACTCTTCGTCCGTGACTTGGGCTTCGGCGATGGTTTCCGGGTCGATGATTGACGGCATTGCGACGGAGCAGGTACGAGAGAGCGCGTCGACGACGACGTTTTCTTCGCCCTTGACGTACGCGAAGGTGACCTGGTGTTGTAGGATGTAGTCCAATTGGCGCGCCTGGCGAGGGGAAGCTTTGTCCGAGCGTTGCTGTGCAGCGAAAATTAAAGGGCGATGGTCAGTATAGATCGTGAATGGTCTACCCTCTAAGACTCGTCTGAACTGCTTGATGACTGCATAAACGGCGAGCAGCTCCCTATCGTATGCGCTATAGCGCTTTTCGGTGTCCGAGAGTTTTCTCGAGAAGAAATTTAACGGTCTCCAGGTACCACGTGGGAATTCTTGCTCGAAAGAAGCACCTGTAGCCGTGTTTGAGGCGTCTGTTCTCAAAGCGAGAGGAGCGTCTGGCTTGAGGAAGGTGGTTATCGTTGCTTTGGCCAAGGCTGCTTTGCTGCGAACGAAGGCGTCTTCTGCGGCTGGCGTCCAGGAAAGTAGAGTTTTTTTGTTTTTAGTAGGCAGGCCTTTGAGCAGCTCATTTAGAGGAGCCAAAATGTCAGCGGCCTTGGCGATGCAGCGGCGGTAATAATTTATGAGGCCAAGGAAGCGTCGCAATTCGGATGGCGTTTGCGGTTTAGGAAATTCTTCGATGGCATGGATTTTGCGGGCAGGAGGCTTGATGCCGTCTGCAGAAATGGTGTAGCCGAGGTATTCAACTTGGTTTTTTCCAAGCGAGCATTTGTCCTTATTAATCCGCAGGTTGGCGTTCCGCAAAATTACAAATATCCGCGTCAAATGCTGGATGTGTTGCATGTGGTCATCGGAGGCCACGAAAATGTCGTCCAGGTAGCATTTCGCGAATGGACAGTCTCGCAAGAGGTGGTCCATCGTGCGTTGTAGCGACTGCGCAGCATTGCGTTGACCGAGTGAAGACCGAGTGAATTCGAAGAGTCCGAAGGGCGTGGTTACAGCTGTTTTTGGAATATCTTCCTCTGCTATAGGGATTTGGTAAAAAGCCTTCCGAAGGTCAATTGTGGAAAAAATTTTTCCTTTCACCTCAAGCAACAAATCCTCCACGATGGGTATCGGGTAGCGGTCTGGTATAGTGCAGGCGTTGAGACGCCTGTAGTCGCCTGTAACTCGCCACGATCCGTCCGGTTTGGGAACGAGATGCAGCGGACTTGCCCATTGGCTGGAGGAGGGTCGGATGATCCCTTCGTCCAGTAGGCGTTTAAATTCAGCTTTGGCTGCAGATAGTCTTGGGCCGATGAGTCGACGCGGCCGATCAAAGACTGGCGGGCCGGAGGTGTGTATCCGATGGAAGACGGGAAAGTCTGGAAGGGAGGCCATAGTACTCTTTGGACTGAGCCTGAGTCGACTAAAAATTTGATTCGGGTTTCTCTGTCGAAAATGTGTAGGCGGTTCTCAGGCTTGGTGAGGTTGCCTCCCTCGGCCGCCTGAATCGGGAGAGGCTCTAACGGTTTCCCTGAAGACTGGTTGAAAAGGAACACGGAGGCTTGCATTTTTGAGCCTCTGCGCCGTACTGGCGGTGATACCAGCACCAATCCGGGCTGTTGGCTGGTGTCGCTGATCTACTACGAGGCTGGGCGGGGGGCCTGGACCGCGAGCGTCCCCGTGCTCGTTGAAAATTGCTAGCAGGTGGGGGTCCCGCTGGCGTCTGAAAATATTGTCGAGTAAGAGAGGTTAGCTGGGCCATATTTAGACGAAGGGCGGCAAGTTCTTTCAGAACAGCGTCGTTTGCTGGTGACTGGCTGGACGATGCCGAGTGGCGCACTGAGGAAACGGTAGGGTCGTCCGTCATTAATTCGTCTGCGAGGGTGGCTTGCTCGTCCAGGTTGGAACCTTTGAGTAGTTTTAAAAACTTGTTGATGTTGGAAGGAAGTAGATCCATCCATTTGACTCCGAGTGCCTCGTCTGTAATAGCGGTTCCTGCGAGCGTGCGCATCTGGCGCAGGAGCTGAGAGGGCTTTTTATCTCCGAGTTCCAATTCGGTAAGCAGCTTGTGCAGTTGTTGGTCGGATGAATCTGTGAAGCGAGCGAGTATTGCGTCTTTGAGGTGCGTGTATCTGTTGGTTTCCGGTGGTGCGAGGAGGATGTCCGAAACCTCTTGAGCGACGTCGTTGTCGAGGACCATAACAACCGAGTCATACTTGCTCATATCGGATCGGATGTGGTGAAAATTAAATGCCGATTCAATCTTCGTGAACCACAGCGTGGGGTTGGCCTTCCAAAAGGGGGGCAAACGGCAATGCGAAGAGGTTTCAACGGTTGGCGCTTGGTGTGTTAAAGTTGCCGGATGTCGGGTTTCCGAGCTGGTCCCTTCTCGCGAGTCTGCGGAAACATTGCCGCTCGCCTCGAACGGGGAGGCTTCTCGAGTGATAAGCGGCATTGCGGAGAAAAACTTATGTAGCCGCTTACTGGGGGCTGATGTAGGTACGATTCCACGTCCTTACGCGGAGAGTCGATTGATTGGGTGTTTTAATAGCCCCTGAGTGCTCACGCGAAACGGAAAACAAGTTTGTATGGAGGCAATTCCAAGACCTGGAAACGGGCGATGTCGAATTCCCGGAAACAATAGCGGCACCGGTAACCACGCGGCGAATGGCGGGGGGTCCGCTTGGCGGGAACTCGCACGGGTCGAAGAAAGTCTCGAATCACACCCGCGGAAAACGTTTCGCACTGGTGGGAAAGAAAAGTAAAGCACTTAATGAGTCCAGGAAGATTCCATTTCACTAAAAATGCACTTTTTTCCTGTTTTTCGTCCGATCCACCTCGTCGCCAAATTAGTCCTTTATTTTATTTTCTCTTCGAACGGGGTCACCACTTTGGACGAGTAAGGCGAGGGTGTGTAATAGGTAGAGAAATAAACCAATTTGAAATATAAAACTTATTTATTAATTTAGTACAAAGCACGGATAAGGCGTGAGGCACGAGCCGGTCGCCGAGACTTCGTGCGCTCGAGTGTTCGGTCCCGCCGGAACGAATCGTCTTCTTCTCGCGGCCAGCTCAAGGTGGCGCTTTGCTCAGCGCGGAGATTGAGGTATCGAAGATTGTTCGCGGGGTTAGCTTCTGCTTGCGGCGCGAGGTTTGTTGAACTTGCGTTGACGGCCCTGGCGCCACACTCCTACCTACACGTGGTTCGGTTCCGCCAACGAGAAAATGGCGGGTTGGTGATTTTATTGTGGACGAGGAAGTATCAATAGATATGTGTACACGTATTAGAAAAATATAATATTTATGAGATTTCACACTTCGCTATATATACATATGGGGTATTCCACGTGAAGTGGTCCGATCAAAATTTTAAAATGCACCAAATTTTGGGTATACTTTGCAAATGTTTTTCAGAATACAGAAAAAAATTTTTAGGTACTGGAATCTATATGCTCAAAAGTTATTCTAACCTCAAAAAGTGAATTTTTCCATATTTTTTTCAACACCAGCTGGGTTTACCGCTATATAACTCAAAATCTATCAACTTTTACTATAGAACATTATATGTAACATTCGTTGCTAATTATATCTAGAATTTATTCTTCAGGGTTAGAATTTCTAATCTCAAGGTCAATGTTACATAAACTACATGTCAATATTCAACTTGAAAAAAGTCTAAAAGAAAGCTTGGAGCAATACCTTTCAAATGGTCTGTAGCATTTTTATGGCCTCCAATTCTGTAAAAAGTTATGACAATTTAAAGAAAGACAAAAAATTCACAAAATTTAACATGGTAATTCCCATTTAAATTTTTAAAAAAATTTCGTGTTTCTTTAAATTGTCATAACTTTTTACAGAATTGGAGACCATAAAAATGCTACAGACCATTTGAAAGGTATTGCTCCAAGCTTTCTTTTAGACTTTTGGATGAAAAAATCAAAGGTGGCGTACTTGCACTTTTTTCAAGTTGAATATTGACATGTAGTTTATGTAACATTGACCTTGAGATTAGAAATTCTAACCCAGAAGAATAAATTCTAGATATAATTAGCAACGAATGTTACATATAATGTTCTATAGTAAAAGTTGATAGATTTTGAGTTATATAGCGGTAAACCCAGCTGGTGTTGAAAAAAATATGGAAAAATTCACTTTTTGAGGTTAGAATAACTTTTGAGCAAATAGATTCCAGTACCTAAAAATTTTTTTCTGTATTCTGAAAAACATTTGCAAAGTGTACCCAAAATTTGGTGCATTTTAAAATTTTGATCGGACTACTTCACGTGGAATACCCCATATGTATTCTCGCCGATTTAAATAATTACAAAAATTTATAATCTTTATTTCCGTCACATCAGCCTTTCCATCAGTTATAATTTGTATTCCCCTTTAATATTACTAACGACTTAACCCGAGATTCACGTAACCTATCTTAATTATTATGTGTATTGCGATACACAGAGAAATTCAATAATTATTATATTATTTATCACGAGATTCCCATCAATGATCTTTATCGAATTAATTAATACGAAACGAACAACGCGCGAAAAGATCCGTGTGTCGACGCTTCACGCACTCCCGATTTAATAATTTTAATAAAGTAATATAGAAAAATATGGCCGGCGCACAGTCCACTTACCGCACGCGAGCTTCAACTCTTTCGCCTCGTCTCAACAATTCCTCTCCAATACTTCTCTAATAATTTTCCAAAGACCTTCTCAAAATCTCAACAATAATATTTCCTCCAATATACGGATAATTGTTTCTCCAAATTATGGGCAATATTAGCAATAGTAATTAATCCTTCTCAACAACTAAATCGGCAATATTCTATTCAATTACTAGATTTCTCAATATATCGTGCTTCCCTTTTTACAGATCGGCGGATACTAATTATTTCCTGTTTCTTGCCGGTTTCATCCCTTTAATTGCCGATTCGCGGCGCTAGTTTCCCTCATTTCCGGCATTTTAAACCATTTATCTATTGACTACGTCATTAGAATACTATATAGCCGTCGACGCCACTGCCACCTATTACGGAGTTCGCAGTGTTAAATTAATACCGGCCGAATCAGATTTATCGAGTATCTAGTGTAAAACGGCGTGCGCCTCCACTAATGCAAGACTCGTATCTCTATCTCTCTTTCGCACGTACGTACACGATATCTCGATTCCCGTCTCCCCGCGCCGGCGCGTTCTCTCGGTCAGCCATATCGTGCGAGCGGGCGAGTTTACCCCCTCTCTACTGCGACCTGTATGCATGCGCGCAGTATCGGCATGCCGCGCGTGCTTCTCGCTGTCTCTCTCACGTTCGTGCGCATTGGAGAGAGAGAGAGGTGTATTGTTGTGTATACGGTGACCTGGTGCGAACCGACGGTGCTGGTGTAAGTGGATTCGTGCGGGTATCGAGATCGGCGACTGAGCAGTCTTCTCCTGGTGTGAGGCCATCGTCCGTTATATCGGTTCTCTCATCTCCGTCGTCGGCTTCCATCATCCTCAGGTGCGTGCAGGTGAGTATACTTTCCATCACATGTAAAACATAATTAACCCATAACTCATCCCATTAATATTTCCTTTATAATCCTTTTTAATGCCGGTGACGAGAATGGCTCGGGTTAAGTTGTTTGTTATTATTTTATTTATAAACTTGCTAATGTTTACATTTCCCTAACCTCTCCCTGTCACATGTTATACATGGTACTAACAGCGTGAGCAGTTGGCGATTTTCTTTCCTCTTCTCTCTAACGTATTTTGATGTTTATTATGCAAGAGCAACGAAGAGAAAAAATCGCCATCTGGCAACCCTGGGTACTAACCCTATTCTTTTATTTTACTTTACTTTATTTATTATCTCATTTCCTCCTATTAACGTTAATCATTTCCTAGTAACTAGATTTAACAATAATTAATTTAATATTAACATAGTTTTCTAATTATCAGGTTTCGACATGGACAGGGAGGATTTCATTCAGTGTACTCGGTTCCAGTGCAGGAGTGTGTCTCTCTACCAGGGAGGAGGAGTCTACGTTATAAGGTAAGTTAATTTCCAATTCGTTAATACTCGTAGATAATTATTTCATTCTTTATTTATAATTTTCAGGTGTTCGTCCCAAGGCGCATTCGACCCCTCAGGACCAGTCAGTGGGACTTCCTCGCTTCATATGTAACAAGGAACCTAGGAAAGGTGAGCACGAGTGATGCATAAGCATTGTGAGTAATATTAGCTTATTTTATTATATATTATTTATTTCTTTATGTATATGTCTAATTTTGATCCGCATTTTAATTTCTATTTATCTTTTTCAGGTATGGACAACGTTCCCACCTTTCCTTTCCTTATCCATTAACTCCCCTCTTTTAATTTGATAATTTATTTTGAATAAAGTGAAGTACTACCTCACAACGTATAAACAGGCTATTAAGCCTATATTTTAATTTTTTTAGTTTTCGCGCCATAGCCGGGGGGATTGAATTCAAATGCATTTTTACACGTATACACACGCATAACCGGCTAACCAGCCTAAATTTTCAATTTTTTTGATTTCGATCCATAGCCGGGCGGATTGAATTTAAATGCATTTTACACGTATAAAAATGCATGACCGACTAATCAACCTAAATTTCAAATTTTTTTGACTTCGTTTCATAGCCGGGTGGATTCGATTCAAATGCATTATTATACGTATAAACACGCATAAACCGGCTAAGAAGTCCAAAATTCGAATTTATTAGATTTCGTACCATAGCCGGGTGGATTGAATTCAAATACATTTTCACACGTAAACACACGCATAACCGGTTAACCAGCTAAAATTTTCAATTTTTTTCATTTCGATACATAGCCGGGTCGAATGAATTCAAATGCTTTTTGTTACGTAAAATCACGCATAAATGGGCTACGGATCTA
Source organism: Theocolax elegans (assembly GCA_026168455.1). Classification (NCBI taxonomy): domain Eukaryota; kingdom Metazoa; phylum Arthropoda; class Insecta; order Hymenoptera; family Cerocephalidae; genus Theocolax; species Theocolax elegans. Next base: position 55,611,994 of record CM047429.1, on the reverse strand, counting down.
AATTTTGAATTCTTTAGAATTCGTTCTAAAGCCGGGCGTATTGAATTTAAATGCATTTTACACGTATAAACACGCATGACCGGCTAATCAGCCTAAATTTTCAATTTTGTAGATTTTGTTCCATAGCCAGGTGGAATCAATTCAAATGCATTTTTATACGTATAAACACGCATAAACCAGCTAAGAAGTCCAAAATTTAAAAGTTTTAGATTTCGTTCCACAGACGAAAGGATTGAATTTGAATGAATTTTTACCCGTATCAGCACGCATAAACCGACTAAAAAGTCCAAAATTTGAATTTTTTAGATTTCGTTTATAGCCGGGTGGATTGAATTCAAACGCATTTTTAAACGTATAATCACGGATAACCCGACTAAAAATTACAATATTTGAATTTTTTAGATTTCGTTCTATATCCGGGGTATTTAATTCAAGTGCATTTTTACATATATAAGCACGTATAAACCGGCTTATAAGCCTAAATATTAAATTTTTTCGTTTGCGTTCCATAGCTGGTGGAATGAATTCAAATGCATTTTTATAGGTATAACACCATAAAATCGGCTGAGAGGTCCAAATTTGAATTTTTTAGATTTCGTTACATGGCCGGGTCGAATGTATCCAAATGCTTTTTGATACATACAGTGCCAGTCACTTACTTTTACCCCCCCTGGAGCAAAATAGGATAAAGTTTAAAGTTTTGTATCTTTGAAAGAAATCATCGTACAAAAACCAGTCGGAGACCATTTGAAAGCTTATTTTAATACCTTTCGATTGGCCTAAGTCACTTATAAAAAATACTATTTTTTGAAACTATTAAATGGCAATAAACTAGTTTCAAAAAAAAAATTTTTGGACACCTTTTTGAATTCAATGCAGTTTTCAAAAGATTGACGAAACCAAAAAGTTATCCAGATAGATTTTTAGCTTTTTTCAACAGCTTTCGACTGGTTTTTTTTTCATTTTTGTAACTTTATTTTAAACAAAGTTACGGTAGTTTTTGCTCGAAAATAGCCTTTTTTTTAAAATGTAAATATATTAAAAACTTTTATAGATACAAAAAAATGATAAAGAGAAAAAATGTCACTTTTATATCGTAGAATACGAAAATGTTTTAAGTAAGAGCAAACAAAAAAATTTTTTATTACCTGTATTTTTTTTAAGTACAATCATCTTTGAAAGAAATCAACCTGCAGAGGTAAAATATACAGTTAATAAAAAATTTTTTTGTTTGCTCTTACTTAAAACATTTTCGTATTCTACGATATAAAAGTGACATTTTTTCTCTTTATCATTTTTTTGTATCTATAAAAGTTTTTAATATATTTACATTTTAAAAAAAAGGCTATTTTCGAGCAAAAACTACCGTAACTTTGTTTAAAATAAAGTTACAAAAATGAAAAAAAAACCAGTCGAAAGCTGTTGAAAAAAGCTAAAAATCTATCTGGATAACTTTTTGGTTTCGTCAATCTTTTGAAAACTGCATTGAATTCAAAAAGGTGTCCAAAAATTTTTTTTTTTGAAACTAGTTTATTGCCATTTAATAGTTTCAAAAAATAGTATTTTTTATAAGTGACTTAGGCCAATCGAAAGGTATTAAAATAAGCTTTCAAATGGTCTCCGACAGGTTTTTGTACGATGATCTCTTTCAAAGATACAAAACTTTAAACTTTATCCTATTTTGCTCCAGGGGGGGTAAAAGTAAGTGACTGGCAGTGTAAGTGACTGGCAGTGTATAAACACGCATAAACGGGCTACGAATCCAAAATCTGAATTTATTAGAATTCGTTTTATAGCCGGGTGTATTGAATACAAATGCATTTTTACACGTATACACACGCATAACCGGCTAATAAGCCTAAATTTTCAATTTTATTGATTTCGTTCCATAGCTTGGTAGATTCAATTCAAATGCATTATTGCACGTATAAACACGTATAAACCGGCTATAAGTGTAAATATTGAATTATTTAGAATTCGCTCCATAGCCGGGTGGATTCAATTCAAATGCTTTATGATACATATAAACATGCATTAACCGGCTGGGAAGTCCAAAATTTGAATTTTTTAAATTTCGTTCCATAGTCGGGTGGATTGAGTTTTAATGCATTTTTACACATATAAACACGCATAAAACGGCTAAAAAGTCCAAACTTTGAATATTTTTAGATTTCGTTACATATCCAAGTGGAATGAATTCAATTGCATTGTTATACGTATTATAAGGGGTACGGATTTTCGAGTGTGGGCGGGGTAAGTCCCTGGATTATCGGCAACAATCGTCGATAGGACCAAGTCGACTAGCCGAGATAATTCCGAGTGGTAGCGCAGTTTTGAGGCTTCTGCCTCGCGCTTTCGGGATCGTGGGTTCGCGCCCCGATACCTTCGTTGTTTTTTTATTCCTTATACTCAATCCACACCCCAATACAGCATAAACAAGTATAAACCGACTAGGAAGTCCAAAATCTGAACTTTTCAGCATTCGTTCTATAACCGGGTGGATTGAATTCAAATGCATTTTTTAACGTATAAACACGCATAAACCGACTAAAAATTCCAATATTTGAATTTTTTAGATTTCGTTCTATATCAGGGGTATTGAATTCAAGTGCATTTTTACATGTATAAGCACGTATAAACCGGCTTATAAGCCTAAATATTAAATTTTTTCGTTTTCGTTCCATAGCTGGTGGAATGAATTCAAATGCATTTTTATAGGTATTACACCCCAAAACCGGCTAAGAGGTCCAAAATTTGAATTTTTTAGATTTTGTTACATAGAAGAGTGAATTGAATTTAAATGCATTTTTCACGTAAAAACACGTATAAAACGGCTAAGAAGTCCAAAATTTGGTTTGTTTAGATTTCGTTATATAGCCGGGTGGAATGATTTTAAATGCATTTTACAAATATAAACACGCATAAACCGACTAAGAAGTCCAAAATTTGAATTTTTTAGATTTAGTCCCATAGCCGGGTGGATTGAATTTGAATGCATTTCTACACGTATAACCACGCATAAACCGGCTGAAAAGTCCAAAATCAGAATTTTTCAGAATTCGTTCTATAGCCGGGTGGATTGAATTTAAATGCATTTTTACACGAATAAACACGCATATACTGACTTAGTAGTATAAAATTTGAAGTTTTGTAGATTCGTTCCATAGCCAGGTGGAATGAATTCAAATGCATTTTTATACGTCTAACCTCCGATAGTCAGTCGCGTCGTAGCTTCCGATGCATGAGACCGCAAGAGCGGACGAAAGCCTGTATTAATAAAGACTAATAACTGTTATCTCTGTCTAGCTTCTTGCACCCGCCCTCGATATCCCGGTAGGCTGAGTGTGGCAGCGATACGATCAAGGCAACTGACCCTGATCCCCACAACTGGTGACCCCGACTAAGAACCAGCAATACGAGAACGACCGGTACGCAGCGTGCCGACCGCCATTTTTTGAGTCCAACAGCGGCGAGATACTTCCTACGTCGCAGAAGCTGAAAAACGAACACCACCGGGAAGTATATCGAGCACAGCAGTACGATGGAGGTATACAGCGTAAAAAGGGCGATCAAGCAATAAAAGACGATCGACTCACCGAAGCAAGTAGCCGTGACGTATAACGTTCAATGTTGTAGCGTCATAGCGGAAACCGTTACCGCAGACACAAAACCGGTAACGCGAATCAAGTTAAAACGTTATAAACGGACTCGCGAACGGAATACTTTGATATCTAAATTCGCGTATTAATGCATGTAAAAATTCTCGGGACGGCGTCGACGGATGAAGATGTCAATAATTAAAATTTTTTCTAATACGATGAGAATAACGTGTGTGCAGATAGTCCGGGGTAGGCCGTAGCTCCGAGCACTCAGCTAGGATCGAGATCCTGTCATAGTGTGCTCAGTTGCAGACCGAAGCACACGCTGAAAAGTTTGACGAAAAGAGGCGTTTACAGCCCAAATTTAATAATATGCTTCGTCCGTGTAAGATTAGGGAAGCCGAACTCGTGGGCGCGGGTAGGCGACTCAGGTCGTAGCCTGTGCCACGCAGCTAAGGTCGCGACCTTGTTATAGCATGGTAACTGGCAACTACTCGTATCCTAGAGGGAGGCCAAACAGCCAGTTAGGTTAGAAAGATTAGACGTAACGAGCGAATGGCATGAGTAAAATTAGTGAAATTGCGAAGATTATGGTATCTGCGTATATCCGTAGGGCAATCCTGTAAACTTATGCACACATTGAAAAAGCGTAGAAAAGAAGTAGGTTTCGTAGGTCAATACGAGTGGCCAAAATCAATAGCAGAATTAGGTAGAAATTATTATCTGCGTAACGGCAAAATATTCAGAAGAACATGTCGACAATAGGAAACCCGGAAATTAACGAAATGGATACCGCGATGGAAACGAGCCCGCGTAAACAAACCATAGAAATTTCCAAGGACGAGTTCTTAGAACTCAAAACAGAAATCGAAAGCTTGAATCGTCTAATTAAAGAATTAATCGCAACAACAAAGACGAACAACACGCAAAGTCGCGAACCTATCGTAAACAGAATTAATACCGGTAACCAACTAGGGCCGAACGATGTAAACACAACGCGATTCGAAAGAGTATTAGGCGATAATAACATGTTTACATTCGGATATAATAACACGGAACACGTACGCGGTTTTAATATCGAGTCGGATTATAGTCGTCAGTCAAGGACAATAAACATTAAATTTCAAAACTGTTGGAGACACGACCCGGAAGCATGGTTCGCAATGTTAGAATCGTTACTTATGGAGAATAATATTACCGCGGACCAAATGAAATATTGTAATTTATTAAAGAATATCGGAGATGATTTGATCAGGGAAAACCTCGACATTCTTAAAGCTCTTCCCCCGGATAACAAATATAATACAATTAAAAAGGCAGTGTTAAAGAAATATACGGAGACTAAAGAACAGAAACTAAATAGACTGCTGACTGACACACGACTTAACGACCGTAAACCGTCAACATTTTTCAACGAGTTAGTTAACGCGGCAGGGACTCTCATGCCTAGACAATCCGTGTTAAAAATATGGTCTAATAGACTGCCATCAGCAGTATTAGATAAAATTGAGGATATGTTGCTTTTCGAAAAAGTAGACACAATACTCGACAAAGCTGACCTCGCGCACGAAAGGATGCAGCTCGATATACGTCGTGTTAATTCGTTGGACGCAACATCCACACCGGATACTCCTTTATCGGATCCTCAAATAATGGCCGCGCGTACGAGTAAATCACCCACACGTAAGTCGAATCAGACGCGTGATAGGCGCGAGGTAGGGAATACGCGTAGTCATAGCCGTAGCTACGAGCGAAACCCGACACCGCGTGGCATTCGAAGAAACGATAAAAGTAGATCGCCGAACCGTGTCTGGATTTGCGTACATCACTTTAAGTACGGCGATAAAGCGCGATCTTGCTCACCGGAGTGCAAGTGGAAGGATAAAAAAAAGTTAAATAGAAGTGAAAGCATAGATTGTGTCGCGACGGGAACGAATTCGGAAAACTAGTTAAACCCGACGTTGCGGAGACAAATGCACCGGGCTTTTCGTCAATACGTCTCCAATTAAAGGATAAAAAAACGGGCGATATGTTTTTGATCGATACAGGAGCTGAAATATCGGTAATACCTAAACCGACGAGATTTAAAGGCAAACCGCTGTCGTTGAAACTTCACGCAGCAAATAACACGCGTATTAAAACCTACGGATACGCGAATCGCGTTATAGACTTCGGTTTTAAGGAGCCAATCGGATGGCGATTTATTATAGCCGACGTACCTTACCCCATCTTGGGAGGAGACGCGATCGCGAATTTCCACCTGATTCCTGACTTTAAAATGGGCAGGCTGGTAAAAGGTGATACGCATGAATACGTACGAGGGAGAGCCGGCAACGCCGAAGTCTTTTCCATATCCATATTAGAACCGAATCATAAGTATTCGGACATATTAGCTATATTCCCGGACGTTCTCGGTATCGATAAACCCGCGTTACTTTCGAAGTGCGGGATAGTTCACCATATCACAACCCGTGGCCCACCCACTTACCATAAGGTTAGGCGTTTGAACGGCGAGAAATTGAAGGCTGCAAAAGCCGAGATAGCCAAGCTGTGCGAGCAAGGCATCGGTAGACCGTCGGACAGCTCGTGGGCTTCACCCATTCATATGGTTAGAAAGAAAAACGGAGAATGGCGAATCTGCGGAGATTATAGAAAACTGAACGCAGCAACAATTCCGGATCGACACCCCGCACCGCACTTACTCGATTTCCCCAATAATGAATCACGACCATTCGTATTTAGGGACTTAGAAGACTGCACACACGTATTTCTCTTGACTAAATTCATTAAACCAACCTTAGAAAGACCTTACACTGGACCGCATAAAGTCATTGAACGTTCCGCTAACGGACGCAATTTTACTATCGAGGTGAACGGACGACAGAGACTCGTGAATATAGAGCTGTTAAAACCCGCATACTTTATTCGAACGGAGCAAACCGAGATAATTAAGAATTCCAGTCCACCCGAGACCGTTAGAGACAACACCGCGAACGAGAGAAACTCGCACAATGTAATACCTAGCAACGTTGACATCGACGTCGAGCAAAGTAACACAAATACAATAAATGACGAAGTTATTAACGATAATTACAGTCTAGACACAGTCGATGACAGCATTGCATATGACCAGGGCATAGTAACGCCCAGTAGTTTTTTAACAAGTGGAGCATACTCCACGAATGACGAGCAATATTGCGAATCACGCGATTTGACGGAAAACTCTGAAACGACCGAGACGTCGCATAATCCTAGTCATTCAGAGATTCCAAAAAATCAAGAACCGGACGTAACGCAGAACGCGAGAACCGGTAAATGCAATGGTAATAAAGACGAACCACATACGTGTTCAGAGCCAAATACTAGTAAGCCAAAGAAATTTATACCCGGTATTTTAAAACAAAACCGAAAGACTGAATGTATTAATGTAATAGATCGCGACTATGGATGTAAATCTGTAAATGTTATGTTAAACCCTAAAATAATATGCTATAGGAGAACGTAGAGCAACCGATTCGCAGGCTGTTGGAGGCGGTGAATAAGTACAAAAACGGAACAACCGACGAGGAGACCAGACACGATTGCTTCAAGGTTGAGCTCTACGTAGAATCGTACCGAAAAAAACAGACAGATGCGTACGAATCACGTAAAAGAGCATTGCAACGCAAAGTCTCGAGGGGAGCCGTAACACGCGAAGCGGAAATCGAGGTCGCTAACCCGATTATTTTCGCAAACGATAGACTGATACGGAAACTATTCGTATTTAACATGTTTCGTTACTACAAGAAAGAAGTAATAGTTAATAATCTTAAGGAACTAGGGTATGATAGGTTTAGCATAAGTAGAGTAAGAACAAAGAAAGGGAAAACTACATTCGCGATCGAGTACCAACAGCTGTCGACATCATTCCGTATGCAGGCAGACGCAATCCTGCATAAAATAGTTTTAAAAGATGGCAAAGGGCACGTAGACATAGTTAAGGTTAAGCCCGACCAAGAGCACGTACCAACGAATCCACAGGAAATCAAACCCAGCAGGGCACACGAGTTTAACGCACCAGACCACTTCTTAAAAGTATTCGAAAACACAACCATAGCTAGCTTAGTAACCTCGCGTCTAACCGCACAGGAATTTTTCAACATATACAAGGCCTGTCACTACAGTGCAGTATTACACGGGAACGAGGTCAGTTTCGACTCAAGTTTAGACCGTTACAAGGGTACAAACGGAATCGAATTAGTAACATTTGATTCAAAAAAGTTCAAATTTAATGAGATCAATTGCGACAACGGGAATAATAAGGTTACGTCGACCTTTCTAATGGTAAAATCTATTAAAAAACCAACACCTCTTCGGTGTCGAGATCGAAAAATTCGCGCGACGGAGACGGTTAAAATCGTTGCACATCTCAAGTGTAGAAATATCATTGAGCATGTTGAGGCAGATCGTCGAATGGTTCGACATCGATATAGTCAGCATAGGTAAAGTTTCAGGACCGTGCGACACCGTACTCGAGGGTTTAAGGAACTGTAAATCATTAACCGTGCAAAGAAATTGTAACTTACGAGCAAGCGTCTTGCGCCAACTCAACCAGCTAGAAACTGTTAGATTAATAGGTTGTAATATGTTGTCGGCAACAACATTATGTACATGGTTAGAATTAAGTACAAGAATAAACACCATCCAACTAACCGATTGTAAGAGTATAGACAATCAAAGACACCTCGTTGAGTTATTCGAGAAGATCTGCACATCCGAGTGCAGAGTATCGAAGCTAACGGTTAATTTCACTAATGAGCAGGAAGTAAATACCAGAACGATTAACCTGGAACAATTGCGCATAAAACGCAGTTTAAGATACCTGGATTTAAGTAACAACATCGATATGAACAATGTAACTAAACGTGTAATCGAAAGTCTAACGGCAATGGAATATTGTAATATACTAGGAATAACGCTCAGGGAAACACCCAACTTTTCAGCGCATTCAAATTTAAAAGAATTACAGCTACACTATTTCGAACAGATCAATCAAGCGACCAATACGCTGACAAACGCACCGTTCGTAAAATTATATGTAAAAATCAGTCTAGGTAGGAAAAAGACCAGGATGTTGAGCCTGGAGTTCATAGAGTCTAACCTAAAGTCTTCGAACCAAATTGTAGTCAAACTGCGAAAATGTAAAGTAATCACGCCACAAGGGCGACTTCAAAGATTTATTAAAGCATACGAACAGAACCCATCAGGTGAGGAAGTCATATACACCTTTAATAAGTAAGTAAATATTAACCTAGAAAAAACCCTGGTCAACAATTAGGGGGGAGCACTGTGTGCGAGACGCACAGAGAGTATTTACCCCAGTAGCCACCAGTTGGCGCTTCACAGCGAATGATGTAGAAAGAGCGGGCTAACCGCCGATAGTCAGTCGCGTCTTAGCTTCCGACGCATGAGTCCGCAAGAGCGGACGAAAGCCTGTATTAATAAAGACTAATAACTGTTATCTCTGTCTAGCTTCTTGCACCCGTTCTCGAATCCCGGTACGCTGAGTGTGGCAGCGATACGATCAAGGCAACAGACCCTGATCCCCACATACGTATTAACACGCATAACCGGCTAGACAGTCCAAAATTTGAATTATTTAGATTTCGTACCATTGGCGGGTGAATTGAATTTAAATGTATTTTTACACGTATACACAAGTTTAACCGGCTAATCAGCCTAAATATTCAATTTTTTTTTGTTCTATAGCCGGGTGGAATGAATTCAAATCCATTTTTATACGTATAAACACGGATAAACCGACTAAGAAGTCCAAAATTTGAATTTTTTAGATTTCGTACCATTGGCGGGTGGATTGAATTTAAATGTATTTTTACACGTATACACAAGCTTAACCGGCTAATCAGTCTAAATATTCAATTTTTTTTTTGTTCTATAGCCGGGTGGAATGAATTCAAATATATTTTTACACGTATAAACACGCATAAACCGCCCCAATAGACAAAGTTGCACAGACAAAACTTCGTTAAAACTTGCTACACAATTTTTGAAAACAACTTGTGTTAAACTTGCTAACAAGACTTTACATAATAGTGATGTGTACCTAAATTTTATGTAAAATTGTTAAAAAAAAGTTGCAACAAATAATTGCTATAAATTTGCTAACAAATAAGGACGCAGATTTAGATTAATTTGTTATTTAACTCTGCAACACGAGTTGATATAATTTTGGTATATATTTGCTAAGAAATATATAATAATCTGAGAAATTCTTTTTCAGCAAATTGGTAGCAAAATTAAATCAGTAAATGCTTCCATAGTGCAGTATATTGCAACAAGATTTGATGATAATTTGTTGCTATTTTGCAATCATGAAAATAATAATTTCAACGTATTTTTTATTCAAGAAAATCTGTGTTCTTGTGAAGCATTACAAGTTTTGTTACTTTTTTGCAATTTTAAGAGTCTAACACATTTACTAGTTATGGCGATGCGACGTGCGATCTAGTTGCACAAAAATAATATAAGTATTCTATTATATTTACTTAAAATATTATTTCAACAAAATAAAAGCACATTTATAGCAATACTTGCTATTTAAAAAGTAATAATTTTAAGCAATAATTGACTTTAATTTTATATAAATTTGCTGTCACTATTTTCATGTAAATGATTTGAAGCAAATTTATAATAAATAAGGACTTACATTGACGCAAATTTTGGATAAACAGGTACACATTTTTTTTGCAAAGTTGCTGTCAATTTGCAATCATATGTCTATTGGGGCGACTAAGCAGTCAAAAATTTGAATTTTTTAGATTTCGTTCTGTAGCCGCATGGATTCAATTCAAATCCATTATTACACGTATAAACACGCATAAACCAGCTATCAGTCAAAATTTTAAATTATTTAGAATTCGTTCCATAGCCGGATGAATTGAATTAAATGCAATTTTACACGTATACACACGCATAACCGACTAATCAGACTAAATTTTCAATTTTTTTAATTTCGTTCCATAGCCGGCTCGAATGAATTCAAATGCATGTTTATACGTATAAACATGCATAAACCGGCTAAGAAGTCCAAAATTTGAAATTTTTAGATCATGTTCCATATCCGGGTGGATTAAATTTAACCCTTAAATGTCATACGTCCGAATAATAACATAAGTGTCACAGGTGGTATTCTGGACCCCAGCGCATTTATCTTGCTTTAAAAAGTATACTAATGAATATTTTTTATTGTAAATTTTTTTGCATACTCCTTGAGGTCTCTTTTAAATAACCAAATGATATTTGAAGGCAAATTTTATTATTGACGCGTCAAAAAAAATAATAACCGCGCAGTAAACGTTATTTTTCACTTTTTACAAAATAAAGCATAACTTTTAAAATTTTTGATATTTTTGACTATAAATTTAAGGGTGAATGTATAAGATAGTACTCTTTTATGAAACATGATTTATAATACTCGATATTTAAAAAAAGGTATTTATTTTGAGAAAAAACTATGGAAAATCAGGGGTAAAAATGAAATCCTATTACATGCATATTATCGTAGTTTTAATTGAAAAATTTATTATAATAGAACTTAAATTAATACAAATTATTATGTGAAGCATTATAACAATATAATCTTATAAATATACTGTAAAATAATTTAATCTATTCCGGCACATTCAATGCATAAATAATGTCTGTGCGTGTCGCACATAGGTCTTTTACACGATGGGCACAGCAGCTTAGTTTTTCTGTCAGATTTGCGCGTACATAAACCACATCGAGCTCTTTTCTCTAACTCTGGCCTTTCATTTTCGCCGAATTCGTTAGGCACATCAACTTTCAAGATCGTCTTAATTCCTATACGAAGAGAGACCCGAAGAGCTGGACTATTCCCTCTTATCTGTAGGTGTGGTTTTAGCAGATGTAACGCTAACGATTTCAAGCAATCATTTGCTCGTACTTTATCAGTAATGTTTAAATTATAAAAGTTACACTTTAATAGTACTCGTGCATTGACAGCTGCTTGATCAAGTATGCCAAAAAAATATCTCACTGGCCAGCGGTTTGTCCTCCTGGTAGTAGTGTGTGCGTGGCAAAGCTGATCAAACGTGTCTGTACCGCCTTTAGTTTTATTGTAATGTAAGATGGTATTAGGTTTTCCATTAGTTATTTCCGTTGATTTTGAGTAAGTCGACGCTACTAACACTATCTTATTTTTTTAGGGGTAAAAGACAATAAAGCAACTTTTGACGAAAAGCAAATTTTAGTATCTGGTGGAGTTTTGGATGCAAGCTTCATCTCTGCTGGAATTTCCCTTTTATTTTTTCTAATTGTTCCAGATACAAATTATACGGCTCTTCTAGAAAACGCTCCAACAATGGAACACTTGTGAACCAGTTATCTTGAGTTCCTGAAAGATTTGATCCATGAATAGGTTTTGTAACTTTTCTAAAATAATATTCCGGAATTGATTCCCCTGGGAGCTGATCTTCAAGATTTATTTTTCCCAGATATGGAATGGCAAAATATAAATAACTCGTCAATGCATCATTGAGTGTTATAATCTTTAAGCCGTACTTGTCCGGTTTCGACTTCATGTACATTCGGAATACGCAACGGCCACGAAAACTAAGCAGCTGTTCATCAACAGTAAACATGTCTGACATATTATAACAATTTTGACAATTATTAATAAATTTCTCCCAAATTTCTCTAATAGGTGCTAATCTGTCATTTCGATTTCTAGTTTGTTTATCGTCAAAACGTAAACACATGCTCAGAAACGTAAATCTCAACCTTGACATAACGCAGCGATACATTGTTAGACCATATTCATCTTTCCAAAGCTCATGAATATCAACATTTGAACTCTTCCACGCTCCTGCATAATATAGCAATCCTACAAATGCTTTCATTTCAACGATATCAGTATGATAATGATATGTTCCAATTTGTACATTTTTTTCAATCATGTTAGCACAGGTTTCTTCAATTCGAGTATTTGTATGTTCGACAATGATTTCAAATAATTCATCGGTAAATGAAACATCCCACAATTGTTCAAAAGCCATTAAACCGACCGCTGCACCAGTGGGACCTGCGACGCGTTCTTGAGGTAACGACAATCGATCTGAAACAAATTGTTTCATCAGGTAACAGAAATTTCTACAATATCGTAGATCAGTTACTCTCTTTGTATATATGTATATATTTTCATGAACAGATACGGGGTAAAGTAAAGTAATAGTAATAATAATAGTAGAGGTAGTCTTTGTTATGAAAATGACATTCAACTAACTAAATTTACAAAAATATATTTACCTGAGTATCGTTCAGGAATTTTTATACTCCATTTATATTTATTTTTGCCACTGAGTATTGTGGATGGGCGACCTTTTCTTTGACCTGATGTATTTACAGCAGCAGTAGTCAGAGCAGCAGCGAGTCTTTGTTGACGAGCGTGTGTTTCTAGAATTCGTTGCTCCAAAGGCGCATTCTCGATCGCTTCAGTGTATTCTTTTTCTTCTTCGTCTTCATCTGAGCTAGAATCAGTAGGTTCATAATTATTCTCCTCAACATGGTCTTCTTCACTCGAAGATTCGACGTCCATCGCCTCTCTATAAGAATCATCTTCCAGCAATTTCTCACGTACCAACCGACTTCGGAAGTTATAAGCCATAGTTTTCACTATAATTTATTAGAAAACAAATTATTAGCTATTGCGAAAAAAATTCTATTTGATGTAATAATAATACTTACGACTTTACTCACAAACTGCAGCAAAAAAACAAACCCAAAATTTTTGCTCAAATTTTCACAAAATTCTACGATAAGGTCACACCTGGGGCTTTTGGACCCCAATGAATTTTGACGTGCTTTCATTGCTAGATAACGATCAACTGACTTGCTCCTTGTGCTCTAACGAGTAGTTGGGCTCGCCAACTATTGTCAGATGGCGTTATAAGTTCAAATTATGCGGATATCATACTTAAATATTATTTTTAAAAAACGCTGCGGCCTTTTATACTCCTGGTGACGCATTTTTACACGTATACACACGCATATACAGCTAGTCAGCCTAAATCATCTAGTTTTTTGATTTCGTTCTATAGCCGAGTGGAATGAATTCAAATATATTTTTACACGTATAAACACGCATAAACCGACTAAGCAGTCAAAAATTTTGATTTATTAGATTTTGTTCCATAGCCGGGTGGATTGAATTTGAATGCATTTTTATACATATAAACACGCATAAACCGACTTAGAAGTCCAAAATTTGAACTTTTGTAGATTCCGTTACGTAGCCGGGTAGAATGAATTCAAATGCATTTGTATACGTATAAACACGCATACACCGGCTAGGAAGACCAAAACTAGCATTTCTTAAAATTCGTTCCATAGACGGTTGGATTGAATTTGAACGCATTTTTACACGTATAAAAACGCAATAACCGGCTGAAAAGAACAAAATTTAAATTTTTTAGATTTCGTTCCATAGCCGGGTAGACTGAATTATAATGCGTTATTACACGTATAAACATGCTTAAACCGGCTAAAAAGTCTAAATATTCAATTTTTTAGATTTTGTTCTATAACCGAGTGGAACGAATTCAAATACATTTTTATACGTATAAACCCGTATACATGGCTACGAGGTCCAAAATTTTGAATTATTAAGAATTCGTTCCACAGCCGGATGAATTGAATTCAATTGTATTTGTATGAGTATAAACGCGTATAAAACCGGCTATCATGGCCTAGATTTTCAATTTCTTTGTTATTCGTTCCATAGTCGGGTCGATTGAATTCAAATGCTTTTTGATACGTATAAACACGCATAACCGATTACAAGTCCAAAATTTGACCTTTGTAGTTTTTCGTTACGTAGCCGGGTAGAATGAAATCAAATGCATTTGTATAGTATAAAACACGCATAAACCGGCTATGAAGACCAAAATTTACATTTCTTAAATTTCGTAGAACAGATGGTTGGATTGAATTTGAATGCATTTTACACGTATAAAAACGCAATAACCGGCTGAAAAGACCAAATTTTAATTTTTAGATTTCTTTCCATAACCGGGTGGACTGAATGTTTATGCATTTTTACACGTATAAACATGCATAAACCGGCAAAAAGTCTAAATATTCAATTTTTTAGATTTTGTTCTATAACCGAGTGGAACGAATTCAAATACATTTTTATACGTATAAACCCGTATAAATCAACTAAGAGGTCCAAAATTTGAATTTTTGATTTCGTTCCATAGCCGGGTGGACTGAATTTTAATGCATTTTTACACGTATAAACATGCATAAACCGGCTAAAAAGTCTAAATATTCAATTTTTTAGATTTTGTTCTATTACCGAGTGGAACGAATTCAAATACATTTTTATACGTATAAACCCGTATAAATCGGCTAAGCGGTCCAAAATTTGAATTTTTTAGATTTCGATACATAGCCGGGTGGACTGAATTCAAATTCATTTTTATACGTATAAACACGCATAAACCGGCTAGACAGTCCAAAATTTGAATTTTTTAGATTTCGTACCATAAAACCCCAAAAATCGGCTAAGAAGTCCAAAATCGGTAATTTTGAATTCTTTAGATTTCATTCCATAGCCGGGTGGATTGAAATCAGATGCATTTTGTTATACGGTACTAAACACGAATATAAACCGGCTAAGAAGTCCCAAATTGAACTTCTTTTAGATTTTTGTTCCCATAGCCGGGTGGATTGAATTTGAATGCATTTTTTACACGTATAAACACGCATAAACCGATTAAGAAGTCGAAAATTTGAATTCTTTAGATATCGTTACGTAGCCGGGTAGAATGAATTCAAATGCAGTTTTATACGTATAAACATGTACAAACTGGCTGGGAAGACCAAAATTTGCATTCTTAAATTTCGTGCCCTAGACGGGTAGATTGAATTTGAATGCATTTTTACACGTATAACCACGCATAAACCGGCTGAAAAGTCCAAAATTGGAACCTTCGTAGATTTCGTTACGTAGCCGGATAGAATGATATCAAATGCATTTGTATACGTATAAACACGCATAAACCGGCTATGAAGACCAAAATTTGCATTTCTTAAATTTCGTTCCATAGATGGCTGGATTGAATTTGAATGCATTATTACACGTATAAGCACGCACAAACCGGCTAATAAGCCAATATTTTCAATTTTTAGATTTCGTTCCATAGCCGGGTGGATTGAATCGAAATGCATTGTTCTACGTATAAACACGCATAACCGGCTTATCAGCCTAAATTTTTTATTTTTTTGATTTCGTTCTATAGGCGGCTGGAATGAATTCAAATGCATTTTTATACATATAAACATGTATAAAAGGGCTAAAACTAAGAAGTCCAAAATTTGAATTTTTCAGATTTCATTCTATAGCCGGGTGGAATGAAATCAAATGCATTTTTATACGTATAAACACGCATAAACCGGCTAAAAAGTCGAAATATTTAATTTTTTAGATTTTGTTTTATAACCGGGTAGAACGAATTCAAATACATTTTTATACGTATAATCTCGCATATACCGGCTAAGAAGTCCAAAATTTGAACTGTTTAGATTTTGTTCCATAGCCGGGTGGAATGAATCCAAATGCATTTTTACATGTATAAGCACGCACAAACCGGCTAATAAGCCTATATTTTCAATTTTTAGATTTCGTTCCATAGCCGGGTGGATTGAATCGAAATGCATTGTTCTACGTATAAACATGGATAAACCGGCTAAGAAGTCCTAAGTTTGAATTTTTTATATTTTGTTTCATAGCCGCGAGGTTTGAATTTAAAGGCACTTTTACACGTATGAACATGCATAAACCGACAATGCAGTCAAAAATTTGAATTTTTTAGCTTTCGTTCCATAGCCGGGTGGAGTGAATTCAAATACATGTTTATACGTATAAATACGCATAAACCGGCTAAGAAAACCCAAATTTGATTTTTTTAGATGTCGTTCGATAGCCAGGTAGATTGAATTTAAATGCATTTTTACACGTATAAACCGACTAATAAGCCAAAATATTCAACTTTATATATTACGTTCAATAGCCGGGTGGATTGAATTTAAATGCGTTTTTATACGTATAAACCGGCTAATAAGTCTAAATTTTCAATTTCGTAGATATCGTTCCATAGCCGGGTGGAATGAATTCAAATCCATTTTTATACGTATAAACAAGCATAAACCGGCTAATCAGCCTAAATATTCGATTTTTTTTTATTTCGTTCTATAGCCGGGAGGAATGAATTTAAATGCATTTTTACACGTATAAACCGACTAATAAGCCAAAATATTCAACTTTATAGATTACGTTCAATAGCCGGGTGGATTGAATTTAAATGCGTTTTTATACGTATAAACCGGCTAATTAGTCTAAATTTTCAATTTCGTAGATATCGTTCCATAGCCGGGTGGAATGAATTCAAATCCATTTTTATACGTATAAACAAGCATAAACCGGCTAATCAGCCTAAATATTCAATTTTTTTTATTTCATTCTATAGCCGGGAGGAATGAATTCAAATATATTTTTATACGTAAAAACACGTATAAAACGGCTAGGACCACCAAAATTTGAATTTTTTCGATTTCGTTGTATAGCCAGGTGGATTGAATTTTATTGCATTTTTTTTTACGTATAGACACGCATCTACCGACTTAGAAGTCCAAAATTTGAATTTTTTAGGTTTCGTCCCATAGCCGGGTGGATTGAATTCAATTGTATTTGTATAAGTATAAACGCGTATAAACCGGCTAAGAAAACCCAAATTTGATTTTTTGAAATTTGGTTCGATAGCCAGGTAGATTGAATTTAAATGCATCTTTACACGTATGAACATGCATAAACCGACAAAGCAACAAAAAATTTGATTTTTTTCTTTATTTTGTTCCATAGCCGGGTGGAATGAATTCAAATGCATTTTTATACGCAAATACACGCATAAGCCGGCTAAGAAGTCCAACATTTGACTTTCGTAGATTTTGTTACATAGCCGGGAGGATTGAATTTAAATGCATTTTTACACGTATAAACATGCATAAACGGACTAATCAGTCAAAAATTTGAATTTTTTTTTGATTTTGTTCCATAGCCGGGTGGAGTGAATTCAATTGCATTTTTATACGTATAAATACGCATGAAACGGCTAAGAAAACCCAAATTTGATTTTTTTAGATTTCGTTCGATAGCCAGGTGGATTGAATTTAAATGCATTTTTACACGTATAAACTGGCTAATAAGCCTAAATATTCAACTTTATAGATTTCGTTCGATAGCCAGGTGGATTGAATTCAAATGCATATTTATACGTATAAACCGGCTAATAAGTCTAAATTTTCAATTTCGTAGATATCTTTCCATAGTCGGGTGGAATGAATTCAAATTCATTTTTATGCGTACAAACACGCATTAAACGGCTAAGAAGTCCAAAATTTGAATTTTTTGATTTAGTTACGTAGCCGGCGAGAATTAATTCAAATGAAGTTTTGTACGAATAAACACGTACAAACTGGCTAGGAAGACCAAAATTTGCATTTCTTAAATTTCGTTCCATAGACGGGCGGATTGAATTTGAATGCATTTTTACACGTATTATCACGCATAAACCGACTAAGAAGTCCAAAATTTATATTTTTTAGATTTCGTTAATAAGCCTAAATTTGCAATTTTTTTGATTTTGTTCCATAGCCGGGTGGAATGAGTACAAATGCATTTTTATACGCAAATACACGCATAAGCCGTCTAAGAAAACCCAAATTTGATTTTTTTAGATTTCGACCCATAGCCGGGTGGATTGAATTCAAATGCATTTTATTACGTGGCTATTTATCGTTCGCTCTTGCCGAGATGCACGGAAAGCTCCTTCCACTCGAGGCCGAGATCCTTGCTCGATATTAGAGTTTTCGGTGCCGTTGTCTCAATTTCGAGGCGCTGATTGGCACAGGCCTTGACGATGGTTATCTTTTACAGAGCTGAAGAAGAAGACCGGACGCTACGGTGGACCTCGTGTGAAAACAGAGTGAGTTTTCCCCGAATTCTCGCAGGAGTCTCTCAACAGGCAATAGCGTAGCCTAATCGTCATAGTTTTCCTCGATGCATGTTACATTCGTTACAATACAGATATACTGCGAACTCTCATAGCATCGTGTACATATACGACAATTCGTCTAGTATGTATGTATTTGTATAGCAAGCAAAATATAAAATACGTAAGTTTTAATTGTTTTAAATATATAATGTGTTGAGACGAAATGGCGAGTAGCAAAGTGAAATTTAACACCAAATCCAAAGAAAGCTTGTATAAATACAATACGGCTTGGGAAAATTAGTCATGGGCAAAAGGTAAACTATTAAGAGCAATATAAAACTATGCAGCAATTGTAAATGTTCAACGTTCCTTGTTTACAAGAAATATTTTTTTAATACAAGTTGGCTAGTATAATATCGAGATACGCATAATACAAATAAACGAGCTTTCTGTCAAGTTTGTCGTAAAACTTTGCGAGCTCACCCTATGGATTTAAAAACTCATAGCACAAGGGATTCGCATATCCAGCAGTTAGAAAATTGAAACGTAAAAACACAACCAAAAATAATTGGAATTTGCAAAACACAAGCGAACAAGAATAAAGAAAATCACTAAAGAGATTTAATATTAGCAGTTTACGTTGCGTTGCATTCAAGCATAAGAAATATAGGTCATCTTACAGAAATTTTAAACATTTTAAGTTTAGAGGATCTTAAATTGTACAAGTACAAAAATGACATAAATGTGGAAATTTGATAAAGTATGTGGTTGCACCAAATATGTTACACCAAAAAGGAATTAATTGATGATGTTGGCGATTGTTCCTATTCATTGATTGTTGACGAGTCAACTGACGTCTCAACAATAAAGTTTCTGTGTCTATGTATTAAATATTTAAATCATAAACAGAATAGATTCAGTCACTAATTATTTAGGTTTAATCGAAGTGGTAAAAACAGATGCTGACACATTATGCAGAGCTATCATTAAGTATTGTGAAGCAATAAATTTAAATTTAAAAAATTTGATTGCCTTAGGGACAGATGGAGGATGCAACCTATGTGTAAAAAACCATTTTGTATATATACCTCACTAAGAGATCACTTTCTCTCTTTAGCGGGGGAGGAGGCTATGGCTTGAGAGCTACATAGCTTAACTACTTTTAAGTAAAAAAGATGCTTATGTTCCACTTCATTTATTAAATAATAATAATTAAATATAGTTACAAAAAAGCGCAGATGTACAGATACTCAGCTATTATGCAAGGTGTCCAA
Organism: Theocolax elegans; assembly: GCA_026168455.1. NCBI lineage: Eukaryota > Metazoa > Arthropoda > Insecta > Hymenoptera > Cerocephalidae > Theocolax > Theocolax elegans. Next base: position 55,592,047 of record CM047429.1, on the reverse strand, counting down.
GAAGTACCGGAATACCTTAATAATTTCCCAGGTAAACTGATTTTAGACAAGGTCGAAGTCAAGATAAAGGTAAAATTGGTCAAGAAATTTAATGGTGTCCTTGGATTTTACCTTGGGTTTGACTTTCAAGGTTATTTCAAGGTCAACAATAATTTTATAGTTTTGAACGTGATTTTGAACTGGAACTTATATAATCGATATACACGGGTATATATTAACTATTAGAAAAATAATAATATAATTTTCGGGGGATGCGACAATATCTACTAAATATGTATGTTTGCTTAAGAAATAAATAATCTTCATATACTGAATAATTTACATAGAAGCCATTTTTTGTAATTCTTTCAAAATAAACTACAGACGAATATCCCACGTGAAAATAATTGGTACAGATTGTATAAAAATTGTCTACGCCAACAATGTACAAAAGTGATTCTGTACAACTTTTATACAATCTGTGTACAATTTTGTCACGGTGTATATAAAGTGTATACAAATTATAAGGTGTGTACTGAAATCAGATTGTGGATAATAAGAATATAATTTGTATACAATTTTTATAAATAAGGTACACAATATTTTATTTTTTTTATAAAGTTTTTTTACTTATTAATCTAATTTTCTTTATAATTGAAATAAATTAAGTTTTTATTATTATAACTTTTACCTTACAATATTCTTCGTCATTTTTATTGGAGTTTAGAACAATATGTACAATATTATGTACAATTAAATATTTATGATTTTGTTTCATAATTGTTTGTTGGAAAACATATATAGTTTTCAACTCTTATTAATTTTCCTTTAATTTCGCTCACTGGAATTATTACAATACAATAAGTATCCCGAACAGGAATTATATAATTTGTAAAATCTAACATTAATTCAGATACAACTATTCTGTCTCTTCTATTTTTCGAAAAAATCAATTTTTGGATAACTGCTAATAATTGATTATCAATTAGAATGTAGAACAGTACAGTTCCAAACAATGTATTATCCCAAAAAATACAAAAATTGTTTCTGACCGTTTGTCTTGTATACTTTTTAGAAGTTATAATTATGTTTCCTAATTGAACTCTTGAATACATCATCATTGATCTTATGTCCAATTCGTGTACAGTGCAGTAGTTTTGAATAGCTTCTAACTCATGCTCACCTAATATTTTTTTCACCGGCGAAAGAGGTTCAGCAATAAATTCATGTTCATAATGATTTTCAATTTCTAATTTATGCTTTAAAATCTTTTGTGCATTATAAATATACATAGTGTTCGCTATCTCCATATCTAATTTATTTGATCCGTGTATAATTTTTTTTACGTATCCATTACCGTCTTCGAAAGGAAACGCAGACCAACACCACAGTGGACCCCACAGACGTACGCTTTGTGCCATATGGAGCAACTGATGTGCGTTGAATGAACATTTATGACGACCATATAATTTTTCTAGATCAATTACAAATACTTCGAAAAGGCATTCTGCTAATTCAATTTCGCGAACATCAATTTTATTTTTTAATAGAAGTGTTGACGCGTAAACTAAAACTAGAAAATGATTGTAATAGCGTTTCTTTAATTTGTTTTTTAATATAACAGGAAAGTAATGTAAGAAACAGTCTCTCAATTCTGATGCTTTCCAATACTTTAAAAATTTGATTGTTCTCGGAGTTCTAGTAACATATTGTGGTGGATAAATTTCTTGAAGCTGTCTATCAATTTCATTTCTCATTTGTTTGTTAATATAAAAATCACAATCTTTATTTTTAGAGTTAAACCATAAATTAATTAACATTCGATAATTACCAAGTGGCATAGCGTGCATGTAGTCTGGTACAAAAGACGATGATATGTCAAAAAAAGGTACCAGAGATGCAATTGAAGGTCCTTTTACGCCTTTTATATGGTTTAATTGGCGTAACACACTTTCACGAGCTTGTTGAAGCATTTGATCATTTGTGCGAAGTACTGGTTTATAGTTAAGAACTGGATAAATACGAGTAAACCCTGAACCTGTCCGACAAATTTCACCTGGATGTTCGCAAAAGGTACATCCATATTCCCCATTATATTGCATTAAGTTTTGGACTGCAGCTCTTGCAGGTGCATCTAATGTTGCCACTGGAGCAATAACAATACTTCGTTGAATCACATTGTTTTTATTCTGCCATATTATTCCATTTGTAAATAAATCTCTTAACTTATTGACGTAAGGTTTTAAAAATGAAGCCATAGAAGGTTTCTTTTCCCTAGAGTAGTAAATACCAGAAACAAATTGAAAATTTCTTCTGTTTTGAGGCGGAATATTGATAACTTGCGCTTGTATAAGCCATATTTGACCATTTTCACCAACTGGTAGACCATCAGTGTTCCATAGTAAACAAATATCTGACTCGCCTTTTAATACATGCTCTTCAAGTGTTCGATACTTCATACCTGACGTAATATCATTTACAGAGTTTGAATCTTCAATTTGTTGTCTATATTGTCTATGTTGATTAATGTAAAAGCTTAAATTTCTAATTTCAAGTGCATCTTTTAAGAGTGATTTTAAATCATATTCGATGAAAATTCCATGAATTTTACTACTACTGCAAATATTACAAGAATTAATTAATAAAGTCAAATCATATGAACCTATATAATTGTAACACTCTTCACAAATGCGATGTTTCTTAATAATTTCAGCACTTGCAGACGTGACATTTGTCAAAAATTTAAAAAGTAAGTATTTACTTTTTGGAACGATGTTCGGTTTTGGTAGAAACTTATTCATAAGTTTTAACAAACTGTCTAAACCTTTCTTCGTTGAGCAATGTTGTATGTAATACTCTAAAACTGAATTAACTAATTCACCGACACTAAAGTCAGATCCATCATAAATTTTTTTATTTAGTATGTTATCTTCAACCTCTTCGTATTCTGTATCACTCCCTAATAAATCATAAATTCCCGAGGAGCAATCTGAACAATTACTTGATTCGACATCACTATATTCATCGTCAATATTATTAGAATCACTATGATTGATATTATCGTCGAGTACTTCCATGGTCGCATCTTCGTACGATCTCTGTTAAATAATTAAATGTAATAAAAAATGTTTTTTTTTTTTAATTTTTTTCATTAATATAAAGCTTTAACGAGGGCACAATAAATTTAAATACACATAAAAAAAGTTTATCCTATATTTTCAATATCTATTTTTTAATTGACTTATTAATACACATTTTAAAAAGCAATGTAAGCGTTGTATAATATGATGAGTATAACTAAAGAAATAAAACTTTATTTGTAACGATAGTTTCCAAATACGAAGTTATAAATTTCATTAAGAAAATAACCAATTTCGCATATAAAATTATGAACTTTTAAATAATAATAGATAGTTTTCAAATGAAAATTTTAAACACAACTTTCTGACAGATAATCATCGATATAAGTATAAATCAATAACTATTTACAATATTATTTCAATATTTATTACATTATTTCAATAAATATTTACTATTAATTTTACTTTGTTTAATTAATTAATTAATTTCTCTAGTTTTACTTTTAAAATAAATCGTAAAAATGTAAATAATATAAACATACAAGAGTGAACAATTTAAGTAACAAAATCAATATCATAGTCTCTTATTAAAGTAGGAATGAAAAATTACTTTTTCAATTACCTCTATTTCAACATTTTGTGCACTAGGGTTTATCTCTGGATCATTTCGATCTGCTACTTCTATCTGCCGCCTCCTACGAATTCGTCGACGGATTGTAACAGCAGGAATCTCATAATTCTTTGTTACATATTAAAATCAATGTGAACTATATGTTATTTACAACAGCATAAAATAATTTCTTTTTCATATAATAATTTTACCTCATTATTTCCACTATACGGCGTATAAGTTGGCATGTTATAAATCAAATCAATAAAAGGTTATCGTCAATATAAATCGAACACATGTGCAACCTGAATAGAATGTCTTAACTGATAGTTTAATTAATATTTCGATAATGCAACCTTCAAATGTTTCCATAACCAACATCAGTGTTGATGAGTGACAGACGAGATTTTTCATTAATATTAAGATTACATAAATAGTATAAAAACTCGGTTGAAGAAGAAAATGTCCGAAATGCAATATTTAATTGAGTGCAATGATGCATCGTTATGTGTAGTTTATGAAAGATCAATTATTATGGATAAGCTACAAAAAACATTAAATATAGGGACAAAGGTTACCTTCATGTGGCCCGAAGATGCGGAAAATTCGAACCCCTATGAAGGTACAATTATTAAAAAATGCAGTAAGTACTTTACTATTACTATGTCAAAAATATTACTTTGATAGTTATACAAATCTTAAAATTATAAATGTTATACGCTGTAGGAGACGAATCAAAACTGCTCGATATGATGGATGAGATGCATAAGAAGAAAATGAAAAAAACTAAGTTAAAGAGTACAAAACCTGCTAAGCATAGTGTTAGAGAAGAGGTAGAAACTAATGCTACTGACACCGATGAATCTGAAGCAGAAACGTACAAAGTACAGTAAAGTCTGATATTTAAAATAATTTTTATCAATATTTAAAAATAATTTTGCCCTTTTATTTTACTTTATCCTTTCGTTTTTTATTATATATGCAGAAAAATCAGTTATGTTATAATTTACTTAACTAAAACAAAAAAAATTATTTCAAGGTTAATATCGTTGTTTTCCTTCCTTAGATTAATAGTAATAAAATAAAAAATCGCACACGGATACTTATGGATAAACAATTAATAAAAGATATTGATTTTCAAATTGAACCTCAAGTACTAAAGGAGAAACCAGCGTTTATTCATAAAGAGAGTGAAAGTATTCCATCCACTTCAAAAATTAATAATTATTCAACAAAATCTGATTTTTCATGGATACGAGATTATCTCGAACAGTTGCAGACGGATATAGACTCATGCATTGCTAATGCTAATACCAATATAAATAATATGCAATCTATTACTGCGGTAACAAATATTATAATAAATTTAGGCAAAAAAATTAACCTGCACATTTAGTTGTTATAGTTATAACTTTACGTTTTAGAAATTAGAATTTTTGAAAAGTACCATTCCACCTAAAGTTCCAGCTTTAGAGCCTTTAGTGAATGTTGAGTCAACAAGTGAACCACGTCGACGTTCTTATGATATGCCGATTTTAGATAAAAATGAGCAGCATAACCTAATTCCGACTTTGACTACAAATCGAAAGGAAAAGATTGTAACAAGTATAGAAGAAGTAAGTACTATTCTGTTCTATTTATTTACCTGTATTGTTTGTTTAAACTCTTATCTTAATACTTAATCTTTTAACTATTCTTTTGCAGGGATTTGAAAAAATTAGTGATGATATACTATCTAAGAAACGACTTTCCATAATAGATATTACCGAAGAATCACCAGAAAAAAAAGTAATTAAATTAATATTAAATTTGTTTAATTGTAATTTACTTGAGTATTAATAACAAATTTTTTTGTGTTTTAGAAATGCTTTTTTGAACAAGGTGAAATATCTATAATGACTGATTCTTCTGATTATCGTGACGATATGCCGGGAAGTCCTGTTTTAAATACACGTACAAAAACAAAGTTTCAATTTAAAAAATTAGTTAATGTAAATAAATTATCAGAAATAAAAATCAAAAAAGAGAAAATTGAAAATTCGAATAAGCAAGTCTGCAGAACAGATACGATGGAATTCGATGATGAGTGCGATTATTTAGAAAATCAAGAAAATGACTGTTGGACTTACAAATATTTAAGTAAAGATGAAAAAAGCGGCGTATGTGTTACATATTTGTTATTTTTATTTATTTTAAATTTAGTAAATTAATCGAAGCATAACATAATATTTTAGATTAGAGAATTAATAAAAGGCTCGGATGTATTTATCAATAATTTTGATTTACAAAATGCAAAAAAGAAATGTAATTCATCGACTTCCTTTGCGCGTTACTTGATGCAGGCAATTTTTACAAGGACTGCTTTGGCAAAATGCTGTCTACGTGGTGCAAAATCAAAAACAAATCCAAACGAACGTAAACCAGGGTTACCTAAAAAAGCTGTAGACTCTATCATAAGTATGTTGAGTAATAATATATTGAAAATGAAGCTTAGAATAAATAAAATTCATTTATTTTCAGTGTATTCGCAAAACTACGCTGCAAGCAAAAATTGGAAAAATTTGGACGATCGAACGGTAGCTCACAGCATGTGTCAAAAATTAATTGAATTAAAAGATACGAAATCTCTTAATTCAAAGTAGTACTGTTTCTTTTAAAATTATTTACATAACTTATACTTGATTTATTGTAATTTATTCAGAAAATGTAAAACTATTATGTTAAAACATGTATTAAATCTTATTAAAACCATACAGTTAATAATAATTAATAAATTTCATACAATTTGAAAAAAAAATTAAGAAAAAAAATGTATACAATTAATTTACACAAACTGTATACAAATTATTGTTAAATTATTCACAATTTAATTTTAGTACACACTGTTCAATTTGTATACACTTTATGTACACAGTGACAAAATTGTACTCAGATTGTATAAAAATTGTACAGAATCACTTTTGTACATTGTTAGCGTAGACAATTTTTATACAATCTGTACCAATTATTTTCACGTGGGATGGAATGATGGCTTAATTTTAAACGTAAATGTTTACCTTTAATTTGAGTTATTGACCTTGAGATTAACAATTCTAACCCAAAAGTATAATTTCTGCCGTATTCCAGTAACCAATGTAGCATGCAATGTAATATAATAAAAGTTGATAAATTTTGACATAAATAGCTGTAAAGAGCAACTATTATTAAAAAAACTCGAAAAAACTCACTTTTTGAGTTAATAATAACATTTAACCGAATTAATTTCAGCATCTAATAATCTCTTTATTTTCTGAAAAAGATTTCCAGTCTGTACCTAGAATTTGGTGCATTTTAAAATTTCGATCTAACTAGTTCTTGTGAAATTGATTTATATATATGTATGCTTTCGATTTTCGATTTCGATTTCACATACGTAAATAGAAAATTTATATTAATTTTACGTTCGTAGATCTCCTAAGACTTAATTATAAAATCTATTTAAGCTTTACAAGTACCAACTAAGTCTAAGTATTAAGAAACTTGGGAAGTTCGATATCTTCATTAATTATATCGTACAAAATAAGCTCAGTATAAATTTCTATACACAAGATTCCTTTAAAGTTAATAAATGTTTTGCATTGACTTCTCAATCAATGGGTACACATAAACTCTAAAGATAAATTACTTTACTCAATGAGCTTACTAACGTTTTAATAAATAACATTTTATATTTAACCTACTATCATTTACAAAATCAGTCAGTCAATAATATCCACTCATAAACAATAGAATAAATACTTAAAGATGTTTTATTCAAATTTTTATGAAATAACATAGGATACAATATTTAAACAGAATTTATCGTTCGGTGATAGGTATGTATGTGTTTAATATACAATTATCAGTCTTTCCTAACCAAAATTTTTACTTTTGCAATAGAGAAAGCTCATTTAACCTTGTCCTCTATAATCGGTGGAATTTCCCAGAGTATGGCCTTTTTTAAAAAATTAAAGGACTGAAGTTCGAAGACGAAACGCTTTTAATTAAAAAAAAAACCTCATACTCTGGGAAATTTCAACGATTATGGTGGGCGTAGATTTAGATAAACCTTTTTTATTGCAAAAGTATAAATTTTGGTTCGGAAAGACCGATAATTATATATTATAGACATGGTTACAATATTGTGTAGATAAATTATAAGGTCATGAGTGTAATAAAAGGTACACGGAGAGAAAAAAATAGCAATGATTACTATACACGACTAATAACCCGCGTAAAAATAAAAACTATGGGCAAAATATTGGCCATATCTTGGAGAATTGAATTGACAAAATATTAGCAACGCTTGGGCTGGAGCTAATTCCATATATGGCTTTAATTACGCTAGGATGCTGTTACCCAAATGTTGGTAATACATTACCCAATATTATCGTCGTACTTTGAGCAATATGGTCCCAAAATATTGGCCACATTTTCGAAACATATTGATTTTTAAAACTGATATTTAGTCTTTTTTTTTATTTACATTATATTTTTGTTGAAAAAAATTAATTAAAAAATCAATTATTATAATAACTACAAAATGAATTGCAAAAAAACAATAATTTTATGTAACTAATTTATTAAATTTTATCATTTACAAACAAATAAAACTTTTTATATTTTCTATACATCATCTAATAGTTTATGTAACTAAAAATAAATATATTATCAACTATACTAAATAAATCAATATCAATAAACTATAATATATGATTCATTTTTTGTGATTGCGCAATGTTCCGCACATTAAATTCACTACATTGGTAAATTCTGGAGAACTCAAAGGAACATCACACTTCTTATTGACATAATCTAAAAATACATAATAGTTATTATGTTAATCTATACATTCTATTTTATTCACTTATACATATTATAGAGAAAGAAATTTACATTCGACGCATGATAAAATGTCATCTGGAATGGCACGTCTATTTTTTGACCGGCCTCGAGCACACATGTTTTTTAAATTTTCAACTCCAACCAGAATTTTGAGTAATCTCCTGGTCATTTCTTTTGCATTCTTTCGCCATCTAATTAAACAGGTTTACTCTGTTTTGTCGATCCATATATCAAATGAATCACAGATTTGGATTCTACCATTGCCCGGGTTTCGACATGCATAGAGGGGATTTTCTGTATTTGGAATAAGCTAACATATAAATATATTTTTACATTGATATTTTACAATTCATAATAGATCAGAAATTGTATTCGAACTATAACCTTGTTAACCTATATATTTTTATTTCTTATATTTGTTTTTCTTATCAAGTTATTATTTATTTATATAATTTTTTAATGAAAGTTTTACCTCGTTATTCTGTATATTACTGGTCGAAGCTTCAGAGATATTATTTGCAATTGCTTGATTACTGGCTACAATTCTTTTCATTGCATCTAATTCACACTCCAATTTTTTTATTTTCTTTTCAGGAGACATTTCATCGTATTCATTGTCGTCATTTTCAGAACTACTATATATTTCAGACGCATTTTCATGCTCAAAAATAGTTTCTGAAGCCATTACTTTTTTATTTTTTAATTTTTTCAATTCTTCTTCTTTTTGTACTCGAATCTTTTCTTTTTTTTTAATTAAATTTTTTTCAAATAAAGCTATTTTGCTTGTAGTATTTTTACCTTTTTGTAATACTTCTCCTTCAGTGTTTACTTTTAAACAATTTAGATATTCAGCATCGTCTAAAAATGTATAAATTACAAATTAAAGTAAATTCTTTTTACATTAACATATTTTATTATGTAAGGTACAATTAAACTATTAAAGTTGATATTTTTACTATAAGTAAACTATTTATAATAAATATACAATATTAGTTGTAAAAAATATTTGTATATATATAGAAAATAATTGCGTTACCACTTTTTCTCACAATCTTTGCCTTATACAACCTTTGATTTTTTTCATATCGAACAAAGGTTTCTTGTCCTTCTTCTTTCGATGGACATAAGTCTTCATCATTCACAACACTCGTGGTTTTACTTTTTATCCAAAAAGTCAATACCTATTTTTCATAACATTTTTAATTCAATTTTGAGGGTTATGAGCAATAACAACCAAACTTATACCATGATGTCTAAACGTGCGATTTTTTATGAAGAATACAGTACTGTCGTGTAACGCCGGTTAAAAAAGTTTATAAAAGATACAAATGCTCTTAAAAATGACGACGAAACGATTGAACCCGAAAGTACTCTAACTGATGTAAGTAATAAACAATTTAATATACATTGGTTAAAAATATACAGTATAATTGCGTAAATAATATTTTCTAAAATATATTTACTTTTTTAATTTAATAGCTTGAGATTGTAATTAAAAATTCCAAAATTGGTGAAGGAAGCACATATTCATTGGAATCACATCAACGTCACGCTAATACTTATTCTGATAATCAAGACGAAGAAAATTGTACCAATCATTGTGTTAATGAATTAAATTACGAAAATTTGAAAAGATTCAATTATGGTGAAATTTTTAAATGATTTTTAATTTTTAGGTTATAAATAAAATTAAGAAACTTATTTACTAAATTTTAATTTTAATAATGAACTAAACAACATTTTAAATTGTAAGCTGTAATATTAGTCATAACCTTAAACATAACAATAAGTTTTTTCTTTTTTATAAACTTTCAAAATAATAAATATTTTGTCTAAAAAGATTAAGTTAATTCGGAATAAAAATGTAAACGATAATTTTATTGGTTATTTTAGATAATTACGAAAGTAGTGATACTGATTCAAACAATTATTGGAGTGATGATTCCAGTAGCACATGCGAAAAAACATCGGAAGTGTTGTGAAGATTTGCGAGAGCCGCTATATCCTGGCGCTCCAATAAATACGTCGGAATTTTTAATGTGTTTAGCGGCTATTAAATTACGCCATTAATTAAGCGACTCGTGCATAGCAGATATTTTAAAATTAACTGCAAAAACTTGCATCGAACCACATAATTGTCCATTATCTTTTTATAAATTTAAAAAAATTTTTTCTGATGCAGAAACACAAATTAAAAGAAATTATTATTGTTCTACTTGCATAAGTTTAATTAGCAATATCGATCACGATATAAATAACGATGTGTCGTTGGATTCTGACGAAATAATTAAGAATGACAAACTTTGTAAATGTCCAGAAAATGCAGAAAAAAATTATTTTTTAACAGTGTCTCCTATAACTCAATTAAAATCAGCATTCAATCGCATTAATTATTATAACAAATTAAATTATCGGTTTACCTTACCTGCTAGCAGTAATGATGCATATTTTTGCGACGTTTATGACGGAAAGATTTATAAAAAATTATTTCAAGATAACAAAATTTTATCTCAGCGAAGCAATCTTTCGTTTATGTGGTATACAGATGGTGTGCAAATTTTTAAATCCTCAAAATATAGTATTTGGAGTTTTTTTCTTATTGTACTAGAGTTACCGTATGAAGAGAGGTATAAAATTGAAAATATTATATTAATAGGGTTTTGGTTTGGCGATAAGAAGCCTTACCCAAATATCGTTTTAGAACCAGTTAAAAAATATTTGAATAATTTGTATAACGGTGTAAACATATATGTAAAAGACCTTGATAAGACTATATTAGTTAGAGGAATTATTATTTGCGGTACGTGCGACCTGCCGGCCAAAGCATTATTTCTGTCGATGAATCTATATAATGGCCGGTTTGGTTGTCAATTTTGCAAAACAGAAAGTGTCACTATAGATAAAACGCGCGTTTATCCCTTTCAAGAACGTTTGAGATTGCGAACCGAAAACGAAACAAATATACATGCTTTGCAAGCATTTGAATTTGGGAAACCTGTATGTGGTGTTAAAGGACCTACAATAATGTCAAAAATTTGTGAAAACTATGTTACATCCACAGCTATTGACGTAATGCACTGTGCACTGATGTAAGTAATAAACAATTTAATATACATTGGTTAAAAATATACAGTATAATTGCGTAAATAATATTTTCTAAAATATATTTACTTTTTTAATTTAATAGCTTGAGATTGTAATTAAAAATTCCAAAATTGGTGAAGGAAGCACATATTCATTGGAATCACATCAACGTCACGCTAATACTTATTCTGATAATCAAGACGAAGAAAATTGTACCAATCATTGTGTTAATGAATTAAATTACGAAAATTTGAAAAGATTCAATTATGGTGAAATTTTTAAATGATTTTTAATTTTTAGGTTATAAATAAAATTAAGAAACTTATTTACTAAATTTTAATTTTAATAATGAACTAAACAAACATTTTAAATTGTAAGCTGTAATATTAGTCATAACCTTAAACATAACAATAAGTTTTTTCTTTTTTATAAACTTTCAAAATAATAAATATTTTGTCTAAAAGATTAAGTTAATTTGGAATAAAAATGTAAACGATAATTTTATTGGTTATTTTAGATAATTACGAAAGTAGTGATACTGATTCAAACAATTATTGGAGTGATGATTCCAGTAGCACATGCGAAAAAACATCGGAGTGTTGTGAAGATTTGCGAGAGCCGCTATATCCTGGCGCTCCAATAAATACGTCGGAATTTTTAATGTGTTTAGCGGCTATTAAATTACGCCATTAATTAAGCGACTCGTGCATAGCAGATATTTTAAAATTAACCGCAAAAACTTGCATCGAACCACATAATTGTCCATTATCTTTTTATAAATTAAAAAAAATTTTTTCTGATGCAGAAACACAAATTAAAAGAAATTATTATTGTTCTACTTGCATAAGTTTAATAAGCAATATCGATCACGATATAAATAACGATGTGTCGTTGGATTCTGACGAAATAATTAATAATGACAAACTTTGTAAATGTCCAGAAAATGCAGAAAAAAATTATTTTTTAACAGTGTCTCCTATAACTCAATTAAAATCAGCATTCAATCGCATTAATTATTATAACAAATTAAATTATCGGTTTACCTTACCTGCTAGCAGTAATGATGCAAATTTTTGCGACGTTTATGACGGAAAGATTTATAAAAAATTATTTCAAGATAACGGAATTTTATCTCAGCGAAGCAATCTTTCGTTTATGTGGTATACAGATGGTGTGCAAATTTTTAAATCCTCAAAATATAGTATTTGGAGTTTTTTTCTTATTGTACTAGAGTTACCGTATGAAGAGAGGTATAAAATTGAAAATATTATATTAATAGGGTTTTGGTTTGGCGATAAGAAGCCTTACCCAAATATCGTTTTAGAACCAGTTAAAAAATATTTGAATAATTTGTATAACGGTGTAAACATATATGTAAAAGACCTTGATAAGACTATATTAGTTAGAGGAATTATTATTTGCGGTACGTGCGACCTGCCGGCCAAAGCATTATTTCTGTCGATGAATCTATATAATGGCCGGTTTGGTTGTCAATTTTGCAAAACAGAAAGTGTCACTATAGATAAAACGCGCGTTTATCCCTTTCAAGAACGTTTGAGATTGCGAACCGAAAACGAAACAAATATACATGCTTTGCAAGCATTTGAATTTGGGAAACCTGTATGTGGTGTTAAAGGACCTACAATAATGTCAAAAATTTGTGAAAACTATGTTACATCCACAGCTATTGACGTAATGCACTGTGCATTCGAAGGCTGTATAAAGCGGCTAGGGGAACTTTGGTTCGATAGTAGTTTTTCAGGGGAAAATTTTTCAATATTTCATTTAGTTGACGTTGTTGATTATAGGTTATGTAGTATTAAACCTCCTTCATATGTAGCAAGGCGCCCAAGACCTATAAAAACACACTTTAAATATTGGAAAGCTACGGAATACAAAAATTGGGGTTTATATTATGCATTGCCACTATTGAAAGGTATTTTACCTGAAGAATATTTTAACCACTATAAATACTTTTTACTTGTAATCAATATTTTGTCGCGACAAGTAATTACTGATAGATTACTACAATTAGCTGAAAGATTACTTCATGAATTTGTCTTACGATTTGAGCATCTGTATGGGAGTAAACGTGTAAGTTGTAACATACACAGTCTTCGACACTTATCTGAAGTGGTACGTCGTACAGGTCCTCTTTGGGTAACATCGTGTTTTGCACTCGAAGATTTAAATGGAAAATTAAAATCTATGGTTCATGGAAGCAATTCACCACATTTACAGATATTTGCCAATTTAAGTATGTATATGAAAATATATATGTATAAAGATGAATGGCTTGAAAAAGGCAGCGATGTATATCAATTTTGTGAAATGCTTCTAACATCAACAAAAAAAATGAAACTTACAAAAATTGATAAAAATACGTTTATTGTTGGGTCATTGTCGAAAATAAAATCTAATGACGTGCAGCCAATATCAGTAAGCAAAAATACATTTCTTTACAAAAATCTCTATAAAAATAAAATGTTATATAGTTCACAGTTATATCAAGGAAGCAAAAAAACTGAATCGTTTTACGTAAAATACGTTAATAACCTTGTTCCATGTTTTGGAGCAATTCAGTATTTTATTCGTGTAACAAATTGCGAATGCAAAAAATTATGTGCTTGTACTGCAACGTATTTTGCAGTTATTAAAAAATTGGACACTGAACTACCATTTAGTCTTAATACTGATGCAGAATTATCATTTATTCACGAATGTAAGGGTACGTCTGATGAAGTTTGTATGGTTAATTTAAATAATTTATTGCAAGTATGTTATCACATTTTAATTGATAATACAAATAATGAGTAAGATATAATTGAACCTGCCAAAACATTAGAATTTGAATAAATTAATCGTGTATAAATTTTGCTTTATAATTAATGTGTCAATTGTAAAAACATTCCTGTAAAAAATATATTTATATATATATATATATACTACAGTATTAGTCATTTTCTTGTTTTCGAAATTCTTATATAATTATAATTATATACTTATAAGTATATAATTCTTATATATTAAAATCAATATGTTTCGAAAATGTGACCAATATTTTGGGACCATATTACTCAAAGTACGACGATAATATTGGGTAATGTATTACCAACATTTGGGTAACAGCATCATAGCGTAATTAAAGCCATATGTGGAATTAGCTACAGCCCAAGCGTTGCTAATATTTTGCCAATTCAATTTCCCAAGATATGGCAAATATTTTGCCCATAGTTTTTATTTTTACGCGGGAAGTCAGAAACGATGAAAAAAATTTTTGACTTACTACTTGCAGTTCATATCACTGAATACTAAAATATCAAGTAACGAGTACTTTTTTTCTTTCTTTTTGCATTATGGTTACCAATTACATGACGTTCGTGTTCAGAAAATTATAAAGTCTTGAGATACCGACACGATGGTGAAGTGCCGGAGATGCACCTCGGCCGATCATGAAAGTTAAATCAGAATTTGCATACAACTAGTACTTGGATGAGTGATTCGATGCTGAGACCTAGCAATGAGACCTCAACTCTAAACAAGAGGGTTTTAATACAAGAGAAAAAGGAAAAGAAATTTACACATACACACACACACAGGTGGCAGGGATGTCCCGTAAAGACCTGCCAAATACCGGGTATACAGCGTGAAAAAAAAACAAATAATAACAAAAAAAATAAATTAAATAGAAAAATAAAAAATAATTAAGTTTTAAGATATTTATCTATTTAATATTGTTAATATGTATACGTTCGATACGTTACGTCTAATAAAACGTAGCTTGACCATTAATATGATGTAACAATAGAGGTATATTATATACTGACTCTGCGTACAGAGTATGCGATTATCTGTATTTTTGCTTCACCACCGTGTAATTTCATCTCAAGAAGAAAATTCTCATAATCTTCAAGATCTATACAATTATATTATGCAAACTATAATTTCATTTGAGCTACCTTATATTGAATAATACAAGAAAAATGAATGGAAGTTAACGTTTTGGTTAAATGGAGTTTCATTACTCGGAACGGACATTATTCTCGAAATGAAATGTTTGATATAAGTCTCTCATTGCACAAGACATTTTTCCAATAATGCAATATTTAAAATATTCATAAAGAACGTAGATATGTGAGATTATTTTAATTAATGAAAACGCGCGCTGTTCGAGTCGATATTTAAAATTTACACATATATCGTTCAAATAACTTAAATTTTATATTATTTGTAAAATTATTAAATTAACGTTAAATTAACTATTTGAACGAAGTATGTTTACGAGAAAGTAATAATACATAATGCAAAAATTACTGTCGTTCGCAAATATCATCTAAAATTTTTTATTTGAGATAATAAAATATAAAAAATTAATTCGATGATTCAATATCAAAAGAATTAAAAAGTAAGTTAGTCGAATAGTTAAATAGGAAGAGAAAGAATTGACGTAAAATAGTCTTTAATATAATACATTTGTGTTCACATTCGTCTAAAAGTTATCGATGATGATCGATTATATTTTAAACGAAAATATTACATACGTATATACATGCGAACATTTGAAAATTCGTTGAATTTGCATTTATTCCGGAATATTCTCGAATATATTATGAATTACAGGTTCTCCATTCGACTAAGTCAATCTTTGGTATACGTATACAAACTTCAGTTAATAAATGCGTTAAATAATATACACAACTATTGTTAATCGAGTAACCTTTGAAAATAGTCGTAATGGAGTCAAATAGTGTCGCGTACATTATTCATTATGGACGTATAGCTATACAATTTAAAAAATAAAAGAAGCTAAAGTTCATTTTTTTTCATCCGTCAGACCCTCCGGCAAGAAAGTGGACACGTTATCAGACGGCTATTTTCCGATGAAACACGTACACGTATACGCAGACATCGGATCGTTAAACTGATAGTCCTTCGTGGCTCAGAGTAAAATACTGAATTTATACAGAAAAAAATGATACAATGAAAAGGGAGAATAAGATAATTTTTTTTTAAAGTAATTTATTATATTTATACTTCAACTTGTGATTAATACATCGACTACCGTAAAAACATCTTCATATTAATTAATCGTTCAAAGTTTAGCTTGAGTTTTTATTTATTATATTTTATAGAGTAGTATTCAATTACTATTTTCAGAAATATAGATTTACCCTTTAATACATTATATAATTTTATAATTATCGTATGGAATTTATTTATTACGCTAAGCCAGATGAAATATTTAATAATTAGTACATATCTACCTTTTTTGTTGCATTATTTTTACTGTGAAAATAAATCGTTAATATATTGATTTTCAAGCAGCTTCGTCCATTATAGAAAACTGACGATTTTGCACGTATTTTAAATGTACACGTGTATCTTTTTCTCCCTTAGTCAACTTCCTGTTCTCTCTATATTTCTACATCCCTTCGATATACAATTTTAAATTGTGCTTTGAAAATGCTATAAAAAATATTAACTATACATTGAAAATTATATTAAATATTTTGTTTTTAAATGGTTCTAATTATTTATTACTCACTTGTACAAGGACTCGTAATTTTCAGAGAATAAAAAAATTATTTATACTTCCCAAGCCAATAACTACTACTATATATAAAATTCATTTATACTAAAAAATTGTAGGTTACAAACGACACCGTTACGATAAATTACCTAAAAAATTAAACGATCATAAAAGTAAAGTGAAAAATTGAGAAAAAGTATATTATACATTAGGATTGGATGAAAACGACAGGAATGATAGAGATAAAGCTTTTCGATATTATGCAGGGGTTGGAGTATAGGTAGACGCATACAACGAAGCGCGAGGCGCGAGACGCTATAGGATCTAGTGAAAGAGAAAGGTAGTCGGTGCGCGAACTAAACCTGAATAGAGGTGAATACCCAGCGATGCGTTGAATCCTATCGCATTAGAGTTGCCGGGGTGAATGCCGAAGGATAGCGTCGCGACACCGAAGTGACGACGATGACGACGACGGCGACGCAGCTCACCAGAGGTAACAGGTATATCAATAGGTTCGCTCGATCAAGGGAAGACCGACTAGGCATCAAGGAACTTTCAAAACCAGCGTCGTATCTCTACGCGTGAAATGTCATCTCACGGGAGTAACTGACATTTTTGACGAGTCTCACTATATATGTATATATATACTTGTGATTTGAAATTACTTTTTTTTCTGCAATTAACATTTTTGACGATTCTCACGATATATATTGTATATATATACTTGTGATTTGATTTTACTTTTTTTTTCTTCAATTAATCAAGTTTATAGATTGTGCAATCAAGTCAACGTACTGTTTATCTTTCATTCGAATTAATTAATCGTAATTACGTTCAAAACGTTAGTAAATTACTTTTTTTCTGTATTTTACGCATAGTAATTGTAAATTATAAATTTTTTTAAACAAATCTCATAAAAAAATTTAAAATGGTATAAATTATTTAGTGAATATATATGTATATGTATATGTGCTTCGAAACATGTATGCACTGATGATTAAACAGGTTCATTGTACATAAATGCTGGTTCAGCATCTGATTACTCGAAAGCGTTTATATATACTGTGCTAATTTATTGACTAGTTTGAGTTAATGGCCAGTATATTTACCAGATCTTCTTCGTTTTATCCCCCCTCGAATAAAATAAGGTTATTTCTGTCATGCAATCACATAATGAATTACATAAAAAAGATTATACTTTTTTGAAAAATGCATTTCCTTATTATTATATCCGATAACCAGTAACATTCGTATATATATATATATAAATAAGTACGTTGACAAAGGAGGTAGCACGGAAATATTGTTATATCGAGAGAGGATTATTGGGGCGGAGCTCGCAACTCACAACTAAATCCGAATTTGATGAATTATAGACAAACAGATGGGACATTGATTCAAATAGTCCACCTCGAGCTTCGGCAACTTGCAATGACGAGACACTTTTTAATTGACTATAATTTGAATATGATCTACCTCTCACTTAATATAAATGTTATGATTTTAATTCGTATATATCGACTTATATAACTCATACATAATTATATCTTTACTTACATACTTTGTAAGGGAGAAAACTTAAAAGAGTACATCTCCGAGTGTACTATCCGCTTTATAATATGACGCATCATTTCGTTGATTTCTCGACGAGGACCGGTGTTACCAACGATCGAGGCGAAAAAGAATCATCGTGCGTTTTAAATGCGTATTCAAAGTTGTATAATTTCTTATATTATTATTTAAGTTGATAGTGTAACAACGTGATAAGTTTTAAATTAATGCGAATATCGCATAACAGATAACCATAAACTTTTTTTTTAGTTTTTTTTTCTAAACATTAATTAATAAACAAAGAGGACAATTCACATAAATAATGAATGAAAATATTTATGAAAAATTTAGTTACAATCTCAAGATGAATAAAAAATCAATTTTTCTTACCTGAAAAATGAGTGTATCGGATAGGATACTAGAAATCGAAAGTTTTTGTGCACTTGTGGAAAAAAGTTTACCTATATGGTAGCCCAAACATTATAATCTACTGCAACAAATTTTTAAAAAGATAATTTAATAATGAATATGAATTAATTTAAAAATTACTCTACTTTCGATAATTATTATTAAATAAAAAAGAAACGTATTCTTTTTTTTATTCATTTGCCATTGTATAATTATAGTAAAAAGTAAAAAATAATATTTAGAAAATATATCATAATAAATTAAAAATGTCCAGTTAGTATTAAACTTCGATTGCCTTTTACAAATACGAAATTACTATAATTATTGTTTTTATAGCTCGAAATTTCATAATTTAGTCGGTGTATAAGATTCGTAGCATTATTTACATCGTTCCTCATATATTTGTTCCATTGAATTAAGATTCACTAACACATGAAAAGCGTTGTAGATAGGATACGAAAAACGTTAGTGTGGAAGTGAATTACAAATGCAAAGTGCCCTTTTTACTCCAGTGGCATTGAGTGTTTTGCTCTCGCGGTCAAAGCCTCAAAGTCCTTTGAGCCTCATGAAAATTTCAACGGTACACGACGCGCGTGGTACAGAAAAATACGGTCCAACAACTGGCACCTCCAACGAACGTCCGAATAAGAAAGATAGGAAGGGAAGCAGAGAAAAAGAGAGATTCACCTATAGACGGAGAAAATTTAAAGAAAAGAAATAAACGTTCAGTATATAGAAAGAGGAAAAGGTTAACCAACCAGAATGGAGCGTAAGAGTGTTTTACGTGTGTCTTGATCGCGTGGACGTGTGGATATATATACTATATACAAGTAGAAATGAAACGCGTGTTAATAATTTTGTCAATTAATTCGTCACTTTGAACTTGATAATTATTGCTTCATATCAGCATTATACGCATATATTATAAAAAAATACGAATAAAAACATGATATTAAATACATATAAAAATGATTATTGCTTTTCATAACTAGCGTGCTATGTGTTTCTATATACCTAAGGATATAAATCACGTTGATAAAGAATTTTATATCCAAGGTGGTGGCATTTTTACGAGGAACGATAATGTTAAAGAAAGTGTTTTATAATTTTCAAACGATATTCAAGTTTTATACTCACCTTATACTCAATGTTAATGAATATTTAACATTAAAAGCTTATTAACCTAAGTGGCTGTTGCATATAAAAATATCTAATTATTATTCTAACTAGGCTGCAGTAAATTAACGTGAAAATGAGTTATGGTAGCATGAAAATAACTATTATTTTTTTTTATTTTTAACCATTGAATCTCGTATTTCGCAAACAGATTTACGTCGTAAAAATTATTTCGCCAAACACAGCTGCACTAATATTTTTCAGTTTTCGTACCGTAACTTGAAAATATTCATTAGAAAAAAAAACAATGTGTCATAGCAAACATTAGATTTCTACTTTATTTTTACAAACACCCTGCAAAAATAAATTATTACTTATTTATTTGCATTAACATTTACCCTTTTAATATAAAATAATAAAGTGCATCTTGCGTTATGTACACAGAATGTATTGTGGTTAAAACATCTGGAATAATTGCATTATGCAAGTTTTACCGTGAAATAAATAATAAAAAACGAAATAATAACTTTAATAAGATTTTTACCAGGAGACAAAACGAATATGAATTATATTTTAATTTCAGTTGTTTCGTATGGATTATGTCGAAATAAAAAACTTTTCTGGCGAATGACGAAATTTAAGTTGTAAAAAACCATTAGAACTTTGCATAATCTTATAAAAAAAAGGGTAGAATTTTCTTATAAAAAGGCTAATCAATAAATTTGCATTTTTTGAGATTGCAAAAAGTACTTATTCAAAGTTTTGTACGAGAGTAGAAAATTTTCATTTAGAAATACTTAAAATTCATGATAACATGGCAGGTATTATATTTAAAAGTGTAATTGAAATTGCCGTAAAAATAAAAGAATAGAACACGAGCAATATAGATTAACGCCAACATTCCAGTGACTTTAATAAAAAAAAAAGAGAGAAAGAGATTCGGCGGGTTAGTATTATTTCGGAGAGTTTAGAGTGAATCTATATATATGTTGAATAATTTCCCATAGAGGTTATTTTGCATACACTCGATATATCCTTTATTCAAAGTTAAATTTACTCTTTATTTTAACTTGGAAAATCTTATTCTTTTCAGCTTTGTTGGAGAAAGTCGATTTTCCAAAAGTTTAAGTGTGTATTGATCTTTTGTAAAGTTCTCATCTGAATTTTCAATTCGTTGAAAAAAGAAGGATATAAGCGTACGTTTTTCTGTGTAATTCATATATAAATTCCATTGGTGTATATATATATATATATATATATGCGCGCAGCTTTTTCATTGGTAAGACAGACGCGCAAGCAGGTGTGCATATACGAGGCTTATAGAACCTACGTAAACAAGCAGTGGCACGTAAAAACGGCTTTACCCCTATAGCATTTTTTTATTTTTTTCACGGTACTTTCGCCTCGCGCACAGGTATTTTTCCACCGTTGCGGAGGCTACGGCTACTTTGTGTAATCGAAACTGCCGCGCGCTCTCGACCACAATTTTGCCTTCCCGATACGTCGCACTGGAATCGACGTCGTCGCTGCATTAAAGTGCCATTCCGCTAACGCGCTTTACGGGGGGTGGGCTGAGCGACGCAACCTCGAAAGAGGAAAAAACGAAGAATTATACTCTCGAGACGACGATAGGGGAATAGAAAGGGAAATACGTGTGAGATGGAGAAGGATGAAGTGAGAGGGAGAGAGTTACCGATGCATTGAAGGAAAAAAAAAATCGGAGTTCTCGATATTATGAGCCCGGGGGAAATATCGAGCTCTAAGGGAACCTGAATAATGCTAAGGATCGGTTTGGCATTCGTAAACTGAAAATTTCCGTATATACGATCATTTCTACATACTAGATTTTCTGCACTATCTTTATATACCTATACTATTTACAGTCAAATTTTGACGTACTCGTCTACGGATACCATTATCGCGAACAAAAACGTTTCTACAACAATCAAACAACTGAAATAGCGTTTTAATTAGTTGATTACGCAGATGACAAATGTATAATATAAATGCGATTCTACAATTGGTTAATTAGAGTCGAAAGTTACGCAACAAAGTGTATATAAGTTAAGGAAAACTGAAATATGTTAACTAGAAATAACTGGTGAAAATTGCGGAACTACTGATGTTACTACATTTTAAAAATAATCAAATTAAACAGATAATCCAGCTGTTATTAATTATGCATTTGGTTTTAAACGTAATATCGATGTATTAAAGATATGAAATCGATGCATCTAATTTAACAATACACGTATTTCTACAAAATATTTATTAACTTTATAAATGTATAAAATAAGTAGATACGATCAAGATTACATCAGACCGAGTTACAAATAATCATAACACGTTCAAAATTAATTCACATATATAATGCACGGATAATTAGTACGTAAAGTATACGTATATTATATAACATTGCTATAATAATAGTTAACTAATATTTAAACAAAAAAAAATTATTATTTTCCAACACGTTCAAGAAACTTGACGCGAGCATCTTCCTTTTCGATTGTATATTACATTCGAAACACACACACACACACAGACACAAAATCTTTTAGAAAAGAGTCTTACCGCAGTATCCGACAAAGTTTAATATTTTTGCGCGACGTTGAAAACAAGGATAAAAGTGAGTAAATCCGAAAAGATTAGAGACGATTCTCCTCAAGAATTTGACAGAGCGTAACCCGTCGTGATGTTTCTCATTCGAAATGTTTTCTTCCGTCACTCAATGTCTCGTCGGTATGCACGTAAATTTTTCAGTTTTTATACACGTGTGTTATTCATTCGCACTCTCTTATGTACACGTATATGTATATATCATACATATGTACACACACTTTCACGTATCGCACGGTTTCTCACTGGGTCTCTTTTGTCTCGTTGATGACGTACCGTATGCAAAGAGGGAGAGAGAGAGAGAGAGGGAATCAGCGCATAGAAGTTGTCGTGACGGTACGCAATCACTCCCAAGTTATATACATATACATATACACATATAGGTGCCACCCTACAAAACTCATTCGTTACGTGACATACACCACGCGAGTGCGTATCCGAGAGATTACATTTTTATCGCGGTTCGCATATTAAACGTCGCTATATCCGAGATTCCATGGAAAATAGAGCGGAAAAAACCGCGGAGAGATATTATTTCTCGGAGAAGGAGCGGTATATATACCGACGATTGAAAAAAAAAGTGCGCCGCGCTTTTTCTTTTTTCAAATATACGAAAAGTATAAACGTCAACTTTGTATATATAAATGACACTGACCAATTACTAACTGGTTTATACATCCCGCTCATCCGTGTTATTTTTCTTCCTTTTTGTCGGTTCACCCGCGCCCGCGTTTTTATGGTGCGCCACCCCCACCCCACCCCCACCACTACGCGATAAAAGCGCGTTTTAACGCGTCGGAAAAAATAAAAGGATATATAGAGAAGGCGCGGACGTATTGAAAGCGAAAGAAATAAAAGGAATGGCATAGGCATCTCTCTACCTGCATAAAAGAGACAAATACGTCCACTATAAACCAGTGTAGGATCAACGACAATGCTTAAACAAAACAAAAACTCCACGAAATATTATTATACATTGCTTATTCATTATTTGATAAAATATATATTATCTTTTAATGATTCGTACATCGTTTTAATATAAAATTATGTTAATTTAAATCAAGATATTATCATATACTAATGTATTATTATTAAATATTTACCTATATAACGCAACGTGCATTCCAAAGAATTTATTCTTGTACCGTGAATCCCGATAAACTCGAAAGATAATTAAACAATTTTTTAACTCGTCACAGCATTTAAATAAAAACCAAAATTTTAGCTACTGTATTAACATTCCGAATAAATTTTTATGTTTTTCAATGAGTTTGAAATTAAGATTCCGTTGGTTCGTATACGGACCCAAATTGATTTGTAAGCATTATACAGCATAAACATGAAAATAGCTCGGGTATTGATTACAGTTTATCCGAGCTGCCATTTGCCAAATGTTTCCACTAAAATAAGAGTTTTACTCTATAAAAAAAAATATCTACATACGTATAGGCTGCAAAGATATTTTTATATAGTATATCTATTGAAGAGATGAGAAATTAAAAAAATGTTCAACATCGTTAACAAAAAGCATATGCGTTTAGCTTGTAAAAAAGTGGAAGTATAATTTTCTTAAAAGGATAAAAAAAAGTTAACAAAACAACGATAATACAACGAAATAATGAAGCAAAATGCTCAGTTTATATATCTCCCATTCTTCGTGAGTTTGTTTACCCCGTACGTATATAATCCATCGACGTACATCTAAGAGATATTAAGAAAAAATCAGAAGGAGAAGCAAGTAAAGTTCATCCCACGTCGTTCCTCTTTCTCACTCTTGGAAAAGGGAGTGAGGTTAAAACGAGAGAGGAAAGGGAGTGAGAGAGAGAAAGAGAGAGAGAGTGAAGGGTAGCGATGTATATATACCATATAGCGGAAAAACTATCTTGTTTCTTAGAAGCTATCGAGCGTCGGTGTACGCGCGTGCACGGAAACTTTTCAATCAAGACGTGTGCGAGAGGCGGAAGGAACAGCGCGCAAGAGAGCCCTGAAGCATCGAGCTACACAGTTGGAAGGGGGGAGGGGAGGAGGGGGTTTAAGGGACCCCTTTTATATATATACATACATACATACATACATACATACATAGAGATAGATACAGATAGAAACCTTGGGAGAAAAAGAAAGAAGTGACGGCGTATACATAACGCCACGACGTACGTAATGCGAGATTCAGAGGCCAGTGCGCGCTGAATGTATATATATTGCTCTTGAATAGAATTGAATTCACCACCTTGCGACGCTGTCCTTTGGTATACTTCTATATACGTTGTCAACCTCCTTCTTTTTACTTTCGCGCGCGCTCTTTTCTGATCCTTTCGAACCTTTATATTCTCGCGTTCTGTATCATACTGCGACGACGATGGCTTTTACTTGGATTTGACTCTTGACGTTACGTACACACACGCACACTCACGCGCAGTATACGCGTACCTGCAGATGTATGGATGATACACCGTTCTTCCGGAGCTAGAGGTTACTCTTTCCCAATCGGTTTATTCACTTCGCTATTTTCTTTAAAAGTGAATTTTCTCCTTTTATATTTACGATAAACACAAAAGCGACTCGAACTACATAAACTTGAACGATATACATATATATATGTGCAATAACAACTGTGGCTATTGTTCCACCCGTGTGTTCTTCTTTTTGTTCTAAGAAAGGAAAAAAAAGAATGTACGAAAGAAAAAAATAGGTCGTAAAGGCATTTCCTGAAAACGCAGATATTACTACGCACTTACTCACACGTACCCCCTGTTTTTCTCATTTCTCTCCCTTCGTCTCTTTCGGTCTTCCTCTCTTATTTTCTTATAAGTGCATTTTCTCCCATTTCCTTCCATTGGTTCCCCCAACTCTTCTATTTCTCTCTCTTTTCGCGGAGGCACCTTCTTCCCCTTGGTCTTTCATCTCTCGAGTTCGTCGCCTTTTTTTTTTCTCCTCTTCCTTCTGGAGCTGCGTCTGCCGGCTTATTCAGTTTTATAGTCGTGAGCGTTGCAGCAGGTCCGCTCCCCCGCGATTCTTTACTATCGCACCCGTGAGATGGAACGGTGAAGAGGAGAAGCGAACGCCCGCCCGCTATTTGCCAGGTTAATTGGGGATGAACTTGAACGACTTGGTATATACGGCACTTGCTCGAGAGCGTCGACTTTACCGATAGCTCGTTTATCTATATAGGTGTATATAGTTTTTATATATATAACTATATAGGACACGCGCGAGCACGTGTTTTACAAACGAGATTCTCAACGAGATGCAAAATTACTTGTATGTATATATATGCGACGATATAGTATTATTTTTACACAAAAAGGCTTTTCATTTTTGTGGATAAAAGGCAGTTTAACGTACAAAGGAAAAAAAATTTTTTTTTAATTATTTAATTGGTTTTTCGATATGTGTGTGTATATACGTTAAGGAAACAAATATAGCTGTGAAAATTTGCGATTTAATACGAGAAAAAGATTGTAACATCAAACTTATCAACATTATCTTCACTGAGAACAAATCTAATTTTTAATATGGCCGAATAAGGAAATTATCATAAAGAGTATACGACTATTATGATAAACCATATAGGTGATATTGTACTAAATAGCCGTTTGTTAACAGTTAACAAATCGGCAAACTTGAATGCGAATATAAAGAAATATAATGATTAGTAAATGTTGTTCTTTAGAACAATTCCAAGTTGATTTGAGTTTATCTATAATTAATATTTTACTCTGAAGCAACCATTACATAAACATTAACATTATAAATAAATATATCAGAATTATTACTAATTAATAGAGTTAATTTTATTAGATTATTAAGAATGTTATATATAAATCAAGTAAATATATATATATACATATAAAACATATTTTTCCATCATTAATTTTATATACAAACTAAATATTTTTAAAATTATACATTAAAAATTTACATTTTGCTAGTTTTCTTGACACTGTTAATTCATATGCTTTTTATATGATCATTAAATCCTATTGTCACGCATTCTTTCTAGTGAAAAAAAATCATCTGTCTTTTAAAATTGAGACTATATGACAGAAAATTAAATCGTTATCTGCATTATAATCTCACTAGCTTTTAAATAACTAAATCCATTTAATTGAATACCATTAATTAAAATTTTTTTTGGTTTACCACTTATATTACCAAAATGAATATTATTTTTTAGTTCGCTATTTAAGATGAATCTGAAAATCACGGGTCAAGCGCCATCGCGCGACCAAACCTATTAACGGGATGTCGGATCCAAGTTACAGGAATCTACACATTTCACCATAAGAATGATATTGAATTAAAATCTGAGAAAATTCATATGGGTAGTTTAAAACAATGACAAGGGCATTTTGATTATTTAAGAAAAAATTAAATTGTTAATAGTAATTGAATAAGCAATTTTCGGTCGGTAATTATTGATCGAAAAAAATTAGAATTTTCAACGTAAAAACCAGAAAATTTTTTTTATTCAATTCTTATTAAAAAAAATGATTTTTTCTTAAAAAATAAAAACGGCATGCCCTCCCTTTTGTTTTAAGCTACCCATATGTATTTTTTTCAGATTTTTAATACATTATTTCCAACATAAATCTTATGTTGAAAGATATATAGATTCCTGTAATTTGGGTGCGACATCCCGTTAATTGCGAATTCTACATTGCTCTAAAATGAAAATTGTTTACTATTACTTTTCTGTTTAGTAAATATTTATTTTCAACAAAAACTAATTTATTACTTTTAAACATACATAAATTTTATATAGACAAAATTTTTATTAAATATTAAAGCGTTATAATAATTATAAATATATACTCTATTTTTCGAGTGAATATATTTATTAATTGTAAATAAATTCTTCTCTCAGTATTTAAAGTATTTACCAAAATAATAAAATCTACAAATTATCAAATTTTGATATTGAACGAGCAACAATAAATATATATTTCTCGTCGGAAATGACACTAGATTTACAAGTTCTAGAAAAAGCATATACTTAGTAGAGCTCAACAAAATCCGAGTATGACAGTAAATATCCTCAAGGTAACCTTCATCAGAGAGAATACCCAAAAAGTATACATAAACTGCGATGTCAAGAAGAACCGAGCACCCTAGATTCTGAAATGTACCTAATCTCATTGTCACTCTGCATGATTCTTCTCTAAAGTTCAAAAGTCGGACTGAAAATATTTCCCAACTTTTTTTTTAAATTAGACTTGGAATACTTTTCAATAGTAAGTAAGTATATTTTTGGAAGTTAAACTTACAAACATTTTCACCGATTCACAATTCATATACTTAACAGGGAATCTTGTAACTAGAAATATTTATTAGAATCCACCCACAGATATACTCGTAAACAATCTTCGAGAAAAGCCGCTCAATTTTTCGCTAATCGGATCACGTGCCATCTGTTTACCATCGGATACTTGTTAAAACTCCACTTTATAGAACGACCAGTTAAACTAAACACCACCACCTGTTCTACAGCTCTAAACTGAACTGACAAGTAAGTAACGAACGCAAATCAAAGTATCTGGTGTTTTCACTTTTAAAAAAATAAAAGATTAACATTTTCTTCTTAAATTTCGACGTTATAAAGATAATCTTACATTCTTATATTTGATCCCTCCAAATTAAAATGATTTAAATTATTTCATTTATTATGTAACGTAATTCTACCCTGACACTATTACTATACACAAAATATAACAATAATAAATATCTAATTTGAGAATACTTGTTACCCAAATAAAATAAAAATCTTTCATTTTTTCCATTTAAGGATATCGAACAAAAAAGTGGGTATTATATTTTTTTAAACATACATACTTTAAACAATATAAACCCAAATATTTTCAGATTTTTAAATCGCTTCAATTAGTGTACAATGTTTGGGTTCAAAGTTTTATTCAAAATTACCGATCAAAAATTTGTTTATTTAATTTTTTTATTTTTATTATTTATATTTTTCTTTTATTTAATTATTATAAAAAAATAATTGCTTCTCAAAAAAGCCAATACGTTACACTCCCCTCTTAAGTTTTAAACTATCTATATAAACTTTTCCAAATTTTTTATTGAATACAGTGTAGATGTCTATATAATTTGGATTTAACATTGCGCTAATTCGAGTGTTCCATCCTGATAATCCTCTGTGAAATAAAAAAACCGATCAATAAAAATTTAAATTCAAGAGGGTTTTGTACAATATTTGAAAAAAAATTGAGCAACACAAATTAGCTCGTAAATACCGATTAAAATTCATATAATACTTAGTAATAAATACACATGCACGGGCGATTTAGAGTCAAAAATTACATATTACATTAAACAGCAGAAAAAAAAATTTTTTCTAAACATCAAATCACACAGGTACATAGATATTGTCAACGTGTTTATCTTTGAAATCATTATGGAACTGAAAACGTCAAAGTTATTGGTAGTTTTATATACAAGATAGATACTCTGAGAGTTCGTATTGGACATTCCTTGGTTGACTTCCACGTATTTCGAGTTGAACATTACCCCAAACTGGAAATGTACTACTGAGCTTGAAACAACTGTTGCCCAAGAATATATGTATAACACGTAGGAAATACAGAATAGAGCGAGTGGAAATCGTATATAGACATAAATATCACCGTGAATTTCATGTTTGCTTTGATAGCCATAACAAAAACGTTTAACGATCAACCGAGAGTAATACAAAAAAAAATAAAAGCAAATTGTCGGTATTAAATAAAGAATTAAGTTTTTAGCTGCATTTTGAAAATGATAGTATAGGATGATAGTACTTGACAACGAAACAAAATATTTATACTTTTTATTAAAATACTAATGTATATTTCTTTTTTTTAAGCAATTTCAATGTTTAATAAAAGATTATTTTGCACATATACATACAGTTATTTACAATGGTAACATTAATTGTACATTAAAGAATTACAGTTTAAGGTTACAATTTGTTAGAAAATTATATATAATTTTACATATTGAATCTGTCGGATTCGTGAGGAGTTTACGATAGCATATTGGTTGAGTATAGTTAAATTTTTTCAGTTTATCGAGAAGAACTGTTCTCTGTACATCAAATAAAGAGCACTGCCATAACACATTATCAAGATCTTGTTTTTCGTTTTCACATTCGCATTGAGGACTGTCTACAACCTTTATGCGTGCTAATAAAGCATTAAGATTATAGTAATCAAAACGACATCTATTTATCGTCGAAATTATTTCTCTTGAGAGATTTTTGTTTTGAAAACCATGGTTTATTATTTGGTTTAAAAAAGTTTACAAAATAAATGTTGCCTTTGTTAGCACTTACTTTTATAACCACATCATTTGTGTTTTTGGTCATCGGCGATATCGTTTCCATATATATACCGGAATGCGATGGAATCCATGTAAACTTTATTGTATTGTTTGGGGATATTTGTTTGAATTCTAGTGTTTTACTTTCAATTTTGTAAATGTATGGATTTGTTATAATATTATTTGTAATATATTTAAGTCAACTCAGCGCACTGAAAGAGTTACTAAAAATGCAATAATTATTATTTGGATGTAGCAAAGTTAATTCAACTGCGTTCAGTAAACCTAGCTGTGTAAATACTTGCAATTTTTGGTAGGCTATTTTTCACATTTATTTTTAATTCAAGACAAGTACATGCAGTCCCAACTGAACGTGAGGAATTCGATTTGCTTCCATCGGTGAATATTGTTAAGGCATTATTATCGTTAATTAGAGAACCAATTTCGTATATTAGATCATTGTCTTTTGCTACAGTTTTGCTAAAATCTATATTTACATCAACATCGTAATTTTGGAGATCATAATTATAATTATATATATTATAATGGCTTTTTGCGTAGATATTGTCAATATTATCTATGTATTTTATTAGTGTTACAAATAAACGATTCGCTTTGTTTTGATTTAGTTTTTTTTATTCTATTTTAAATTCTTTTAAACGTTGTTATACTTTTATGTACTAATAATTCAGTGTTTGAAAGGATTTTGTGTAGATAACATTCACCCAAGAATTTAGTACTAATGTATATTAAAATGTAATTCAATAACTGTTTTAATAGAATTCATTAAAATTATACGAAGTATAACATCGTAAAATAGAATATACATATACCATAATAATTAACGTACTAATGAAGAAATTAACCGAGTTGGTGATATAAAGGATATTCCTCGAGTATCTTCGTATTTCCTTGGGTCGTCCTAAAAGAGAAAACAATGGACGAACGTGTCTAAGGGTAGTTATACTATCTTGGGCTATTAAGAAGTTTTCCACATCCAATTAGCCAAAGACACGATAAACAAGAAGTTTGCGTGCTGGTGGCTCCTGAATCTTCCTTCGAAAATTCTAAAACAATATATGTAAAACGCTATTTCTTAAGTATGCGAGTAATAACATATCTTTAATGTGCATCTTAAAATTATAAAAAAAAAAGTGGAAATTTTATTTTTTATTTTATTCAATAAACGAGTTATACCCTTGAGACGTTGAAACCAAAACGAAAACGATGATTTTATTTTATATATCTCGCTCTATTCGCTTTTTTTTCGTAGTATGAAATCTATCGGATTACCATACAACAGGCGAAACAAAGCCTTACGGCCACGCACCTGAGACGCAAAGTACTTTTATATTCCTGCGCGTTTGAAGAAGCGCGTCGTCGTCGTCGTTTCGCACACAAAAGAGTCACAGGAACGCGGAGGAGGTTCGATTAAATGAAGCCAGCCTCGGGAACGAAAGAAGGGAGGGAGAGAAGCCAATTTCCGAAATGAAATCCGACGTTTCTTCATAACGTTAGATATGGCATTTATATTATTATCTGTGTATTATAAGATTTTTGACAAAAGATGTTATCTCGTTTCTATATTGCAAGTACTTTCATACTTATATATCTGATATTGATGGTAATAATAAAGTATTATTTTATAAAAATGTCAGTTGTTTTTGAAAAATGTTTTTTCGTCCTTTTTTTATTTTATATTATTATATACTAATATTGTAAATATTGTTTGTTAAAATATTAAAATACATTACAAAAAATTAAACACATTTGTGTTTATACACCAATAAATTGCGAGTTATTCATGTATATATACGCCTTCCAAAAGTAATGCCAAAAGATTTTAATTTATGCTTATAATTGTAATTATATATAGTTGTTATTTGTAACATGTTGTTGTTTTTAAACTTTAAAGAATAATATTAAATTACAGGTATTTAATTCTTAGTCATCACCCTACAGCTTTATCTATATATTACTACGATATTTTTACTACATAATTAATGATAAATAGCCCATAACTTTTAAATAATTAAGAATAATATTTGATAAATTTTCAGGGAACGATATCAAAAAAAATTTAATTTAATGCATTTTCATGTATATTTTCAAAACATTCGCAAATAAATCGATCTCAAAACATTCCGTTCTTTCCAAATATAATTCTGTACGTGAATAAAAGAAACTTAGTTTTCAAATCTTATAATAATATAATTAAAATCACGTCAGTTAAGGGGATGCTGCACCTTCATGTAATATACCCACTTACCGACATTAACTAAGTTTTCAAATTTATCTTTCAATTTCCATATTTTTTCTTGATGAATCTTGATTTTCAATGATGTACGGACTCAGAAAATGGTTATTATTAATATTTTTTTATAAACAAACGAATAAATTTTTGAAAAAATCCTTATAACGCCATGCCCGTAGGCATGCTTTAAATAATATATACTCAAAATTTTTCAGATTTTTAAATCTGTAACTTAATTCTGATTTTTTCATTGAAAATTCATGTCTTTTTAGACAAATAATTACCAGCCGAAAATTGTTTATTCAATTATTATTAACAAATTTACTTTTACTTAAAAAAATCAAAACGTCATACTCTCGGGGAACGCCAAAGCCACTTTAGAAATTCAAATTTCGCGTCAAAAACGTAATCGATTATTACGTGTTTATTGTAAAACTAATTATTTTAAATTAAAAAAAAGAGTTGCCCCCCTAGCTATCATAAAAAGCAACATTTCTACCATGAGAGTAAATAATATTGTTTCGTTTTTCTGAAAACTTTGACCTACTAAACGAAGAGGTTATGTTTTACCATATATTTTTCAGTAGGTCAAAGTTTTCAGAAAAACGAAACAATATTATTTACTCTCACTTGGCAGAAATGTTGCTTTTTATGATAGCTAGTGGGGACAACTCTTTTTTTTATTTAAAATAATTAGTTTTACAATAAACACGGAATAATCGATTACATTTTACAATCGATAAAACGAAAATGTTATTCTTAAATTACGTATAAGATAATAATAAAATATATATATTTTTACTCATACATATAAAAAATAAGATTATGAAAAAAAATATGAAATCCGCGGAATTCGATCGCGGGTCTATCGAAGTCGTGTGCGCGGACGCGCGCCTTAAGGGGGTTCCATACTCAATTTTTGATGATTAATTAATAAAAAAGTATAACGGTATGTGAAAAAATAAGAGAAGAGGCGTCTTCGTTTATCGATAATCTAACTGTGTGCTGATTTTTAGATTAAAATATTATTGCGTTTTCGAGAAATGTCTTACCAAAAATATCAAATTCACCTCGTTGAGGTTAGGTTTACATTTTTGGGGTAACACTTTTCTCGAAAACGCAATAATATTTCAGTTTAACCCTTTCACTGGCAATGTATCATATATGATCAAATTGAATAACTGCTGCATTTTTCAGTCAATTCATTTCAACTTCGGTGTGTAAGAGTTTTGGGGTTTGCTGATTACGAATCTAAGGTCAGAATTAAAAAATTCAAAATGACGCAAACATAACGATCAAAATCGATTCTGCGTCCCCAAAAGCCTTATATTCATAGTTAATCGTATAATTTCTTTAGTTTATTGTCCTACCATTTTTGGCACGCACAGTAAAAAAGGCTGCACCAGTGAAAGGGTTAAAATTCAGCACATAATTAGATTATTGACAAAAGAAGACGCCTCTTCTCTTATTTTGTCACATACTCTTTTATTTACAAATTTATTACTGATAATCGCGATTGCCGAAAGCTCCCCGTTAAAACCACGGCTATCTTAGCATTCTAATACCTACATTTAGAACTGATTTAAGTTGCGCCCCCTACGAGAGCTTAATAATAAATATTAATTAATCATTTTATCGTTTGAAATTGCAGTGTATTAATTATTATATTTTATCATTTACATTTTATGAAAAAAATAGAAGAAATGAAAGTAACAAGTTAAAACACGAAAGTATCAACACCGACTCTACGTTTAACTTCCGCGCGATATTACCTTGCGTTCGATAATTTCGTCGATAACCATAAAGGTATATGTGAAAAGTACCTAAAAGGTGAACATATTATATCAACAAATTAATTACTTAGTTTTAAAATATTTTCCAAGTTTTAAAATATGTTATTGTATCCACCGTTATTTATCCATATTATTTTACAAATCCTATACACTAATAAATTGCTATTATTTATACATATTATATTGAAAACATTTTTCCGCATTGCATACATACATCATATAATAAATTTAAAGCTCCTGCTGTATTTATATTATTTATATTATTTATATTTACCTATTAATTAATTATTCATTATTGTTAATAGTATTAAACATTAGTGTAGTTGCATCTCAATTTTAAGTACCTCAATTATTCTTTTCCACAATCCTAATTGTTCATTAATTTTATGCGCGTGCTATATTATATACCTATGTACGTGTATAAAAAATTTTTCTAAAGCATAAAATTTATTATTAACAATTTAATATGGATTAAATTCAATCAATTTATGAAATATTAATATACAATTAATCAATATTTTTTTAAAAATTATATAATATGATAAGTGATTATTGTTTAATTAATTGAATTATTATTTGCAGTATTACGTATTAATTACCCTATACTATTTTATGCGCGCATATATTTACATTCAATGGACACTTTTACATTATTTTTATTTATTAATAACAATTAAATATTATTTATTTAAAATATTATGTTCTAATGCGTTTGAAATTAGCGCGCGCTGACTCGCATACTGTCACGGATATGTTTCATGCGAATCATGCGATACGTAACTTTAAGGAGTAGGAAATATTCCATGCACTCACACAAATACACCAGCAGGTGTTACACTGACTACAGCTGTCCGTCGTCTGCTTTGATCGTTTCATGCTCTGAGTGTTTTCTCGTTTTCTTCTCCGTATGTAGCTGTATATATACGCTGAATGATCAATTTGACAATTGATATGTAAATACATGAACGAAACGTAAGATTCAAAATTTTTACTTTCGATTTAATTGTACTGATTCATTCAATTTTATAAGTTGATTCATATAGAAATATTAAAAGAGTACTTCAAATAGATTAAAATTTATTGATTAATGTAGATTAAACAGTATTTTATTTTATTATTTTAAATTTTTAATTTGCTTATTGTATTTTTTTGTAAAACAAGTAAATATTCTTATTAAGCCGTAATTATGTATGATTAAATTAAATACAAGCATTTATTAAATAAGTTTCATATTTTCAGAATTTTGTATTGAGTATTGTACATTGTATTATTATAATGATGTATACAAATCTAATTTTATGATCCACAGATAAACAATTCTCCAAAATGTTTTCTCTTGAACGTTATCTACATTAAAAGCCATTCTGTCTTGCATTTTACCCTTAAATATTTCATAAAGATGCTCCTAACACTTTTCTACATGATCGCTACATGGGTACAGTCATGGAGATTGTCTTCTTTGAGGACATCCCTTCAATCTATTTTTCAAGCGTCAGAAAAAACAAGACCTACATTAATGCTTTACGCAGCTACACAGTTATCAGTTAAAGATGGTAATAATAGAATATAATTTAACCAAAAAATAACAATTTCATTTGATAATCACTGTTTTCTTTTAGAAACCAATAAATGCAAGTTCCAGAATGGCAATAATGTTATTAAAGATATATTAAGCTCTCATTTATGTAGTAATAGAAATTTGGCTAAACTAGGAAATCTCCTTTGGTACCAAGGAGATAAACGGCTGTGTACAATATACCCTCAAGCAAGTATATTAAACTAAAAATTTTATTCATTTTAATTATCATCTTGTTATTGCACAGTATAATAATGTATCAAAGTAAGTTTAAATTAGTAATGAAATTTATTTAATTACATATAGCAAGAAGTTGATGTATCCGATTGGTTATTGTATCCCTATGGGAAAACTGTATTTCCATTATTTACTCATAATTCTGCACATACAACTTTACATCAAAATACAAAAATGCATGTACTTATTGAAGCCGACTTGACAAATTATGTTCCACTTGCGTCTTCAAAGGCTACAAAGGTATATATAGTCACAGTGCTTTTATGTAAACAAAATAGACTATATGTTAATAAATTATAATTTACCTTCTTTTATACAGCTGGAAGATTATGGTTTAATTATAACATGGACATCCGATGATATTTTTGGTGTTATATTAGAGACTGATCTAGATCATATTACTAAATTTTCGATTACAATGATGCAAGGGCAGTGCTTCATTAATAATGGATTACCTGTGACACGAATAGAATGTAAATATATTCTTTTCAATTTACTAACAGTAGCAAGTTATATTAATGTATGCTCTTTTCTTCTTTTTAGCTGTTTCAGTTTCTGGTAAACCCTGCATCTGCAACTACGAGCAATTTGATTTAGTTGAAAGTAGAAGTATGTAAAATACAAATAAAATAGAAGTTACATTTATTTAAATTATAATCCCATTATGATATTATTTCTTTTAATGCAGAATTAACTAGCAGCTCACAGTGGAATACATATGTAAAAAAGTTATCTCTAGTCAGTAATGCTGCAAAAGCGGTATATCAACAGAATAAACCTGTAGAGGTAAAAGAAATTCCTGGATTAGTTGTATCACCAGGAACTATGCCAATCACATTACAATTGCCTACTATTTTAGAAATAACACTTCCGAGCAATACACCCGGTAAGTTTTGATTTATCAATATCAAAATCGTTTAATTTAGTCCACAATGCATGAATATTTATAGATATAATTTTTAGAATTTATTGTAATAAAAATATATTATTTTTTTCCCATTGCAAGGAGATATTCAGATAGGCATAGTCTATATACATTGTATATAGACATTATAATGCTCTGTATAGTTTGATTAATTTATGTTAATTTATATATTAAATAGCTTTTACTTGTTTGGAGAAAAATTGGTGTATCTTTTTATTATATTTAAACATTTTAAAAGCAAGAAATCTGAATTTTTTATTGGATTTGATATCCTTTCTACGTTATAATTGTATCTAAATAATTTACTATTTATTATTATTTTCATATTATTATCTTGACACAGAAGGCAGTTGTGGTGTATATGCTTCAGTTCCATCAACACCTCCACCAACACCATCATCCATAAATGCTATAATTGACAGAAATTCTTTGAATTTGAATTCATTAACTAATTTATCACTGGGTTCATTTTCAAATTTGAGTTTAGCAAGATCACAAGAATTAATTTTGGAAGAAGGATCACAAGAAAATTTAAATAAACATACACCCTTAAAAAGTTTTAAGAATAAAAACAAAGATACAAGGATATCAAGTAGTATGGCATCTTCCAGATCCTCGCTCTCTTCTGATATAGTGAAGTAAGATGATATTATATTTTATCATTATTTTTTGGTCAAAACTTGGAAAATTATAATGTTTTCATCATAAATTGTCTAAATTATGATAAAATATTTTTATTAAGGATGAAAAATATATTAACTGTCAACATGATTATACCAAAATACATAAATATATAAATTTAAATATTTACAGCAATTCGCCATCAATTAAGACTGAATTTGGTTCTAATGCAACCAAACCACCAAATATTTTAATTTATGCTGATAGTGCAGTTGCCATTGATAATGTCCGTAATGTACTTGAGACAACTCTTAAAGAGGACAAGTAAGATATAATTATTCCAATTTTTTTATTTCTTTCTTTTATACAAAATATTTATTAATTATTTCATTTTTCAGATACACAATTTATTCATTGTCAACTCAAGAAGCTTGTAGTGACTTGTGGATGGATCAAGCAAAGCTTGTAATTGTGTGCGGAAATGTTGGAAGTGATGTTGCATCACAATTTGTTGAATACATTGTTCATGGAGGAAAGCTTTTGGCACTATGTTCTGACATACTGAAAACTCTTCTTCCGACGTTTAAGACTGCAGAAGTCCGAGAAAATGAGCTGGTTCGTTTTTCGTACGGAAAATGGAAACATGTTCGCATGATGCACCATGTTTTTTGTTATCAAGCATCTCCAGTTAAAACGAAATTTCCCCAAGATGTAGATGATTCAAAGTAAATATAATTTTTATTACTTATTGTTTTTATACTGATTTGCTAAATTTAACAAATATTCAATACTGGTATTGATAATTTTTAAAAGTCTGATAATTGAATATATTTTTCAAAATCTTCAATTTGTTTATCTTGCGAATTCTATGATTGTATCCTTTCTTTAATATTTGGATTTAATATTTGTATTACATACTATTGTAAACTTAGATAACATCTCTGCACATATATAAAATGAACAAATTATTTATTTTAATCGTAATAAAAAAATTTTGCAGAACTGCTACCCCACCAACTCCAGTCTCAGCAAGTGTATGTGATCGATTTGGTAAATCTCATACATTTAATGTAAAGGTTTTGGGATCAGAGGAAACGTGGCACACACCTTCGATTCTTTTAGCTAATCTTACAGAAACTAATGGTAAAGCAGTTTTTTCTCAAATTCACTTAGAAGCTGATCCTACACAGTATGAATTTGAGGAAAGCAAATACACAGCTTTAAAACAAAGTAATGTAACAAGGCTGGAAATATTCAGTGATCTTTTGAGTACCCATTTAGGAGTTGAAGTTACCACAAAACCAATAGCACCACCCACATATAGTTCAGGGTTTTTTCTGGGAAGACATGAGGTATATTTTTCTAAATTTACACATCAACTCATTTTATAAGTTTTTAACTATAACATTTTACTTAATATTTGATTATAATCATCTAAGCATACTATTTTTAGTTTCTTATACTTTAAGACATTTTTTAAATTTTATGACTGAAAATAATTTAATTTAATTTTTACTCTTTATGTGCTTAAAACTTTATCTACAATGTAAACGAATAGTAAGCTTTGATTGTCACGATATTACAAAAAATTCAAATTAGTTATTTTCAAATATACTTCATTTCAATCTTGCAGTGCTTTATTCATAAGATTTTATTTAAATATTATATAATACTATACATGCTTTGAGTGTTTGCAATTAACATATTACACTATGTATTTGTGTTGTGAAGTAAAAGTGTTTAAAACAATATGTAAAAATTATATTCAAGTAATTCACAGATTAACGAAGATGTTAAATGACACAATACACTCATTTACCTTTACTCACCGAAAATACCTTACAAATCACACTCAAAATATTTTATATAATGTGGCTTGTATTCGTACAGTTAAAGTTAGAAATGCTGAAAAAATTAAAGGATAAAATGCAGTCGGAAGATATTCTAAAAACTTCAAAATTAGAAATTCAATTCTGTAGTACATCCGTAAAGACAAAACCAGCTACTTCGTCATTTTTACCTGTTATGGTGCACAGATGTCCTGACAACTTTAATACAGTAGAATATTTTGAGGTATTATTTATAGATTATTTAATACATATAATAATAATACAAATTTGTTAAATACAGTACTATGAAACTTGACTCAAAAATTCAATTCATAATTGACCTAATATGCCCATTTTAATGTAACTTAATAAAATTTAAATTGTAAATGTTAATCTTAAATATAATTTAAGTATTTTCTATTTTTAGAATCTTAACACAGAAGCATTTGGTCGCTTAGTAATATACACTGATGTTATAACTTCAACTAACAATGTTGTAGAAAATGTGAATTTGCAGCATGGTTTAGCAGTTATTACTCAATATCAAACTCAAGGTCTAGGTAGGTATATTTTAATAATGCATTTCTTAATTTAAAAAAAATAATTAATACAATAAAGTGCAAAATTATATAGATTGTCATATAAATTAATTACTTGATACATATTACAAGCATATAAACATTATTATCCGTATTAATATCAAATTAACTTACAGGACGTGGAAAGAACAGATGGTTAAGTCCTAAAGGTTGTGCAATGTTTAGTTTGCAAATACATGTGCCACTTAAATCTGTAGTTGGAGAACGAATATCACTTATTCAACATATGACCGCAGTTGCTATTGTCAGTACTGTAAGGTCAATTCCAGGATATGAGGTAATATATTCGTGTATATACATGTATATGAATCAATAATCTATATATGTATTCTTTTTGTAAAAACAGGATATTGATCTTACAATAAAATGGCCTAATGACATCTATGTAGGGAATACCACTAAAGTTGGTGGCCTCATGATTAGATCTAGTATTCAAAACGCGATTTCAATTTGTAATATAGGTAAATTTTTGAATGTTACAACATATAACAACATAATTTACTCATTAAATGCATCGGAATGTATATAATAGTATATTATTTACTTTTTGTAGGGGTGGGAATTAATTTATCAAATACTTCACCTACTGTTTGCATTAATGAATTAATAAAAAATTACAACAAAATTTCTGGAACAAAATTAAAACCATTGACCAGTGAACGATTCCTAGCTTTGATTTTTAATGAATTGGAAAATCTGATAAATACTGTACAAAAAGGCAATCTGGATCATCTTTACGAGCTGTATTATAAATACTGGTTACATACGTAAATATGTGTTTTATTTATTTTAATATAAGCTTACAGTTTTCGTTCGTCTATAACAAATGAAATTATAATATTCATTAAATATGTTTTTAGGGATGCTGATGTTACTGTAATACTTCCAGATGGTTCGTCACAGGAAGTTAAAGTTTTAGGTATAGATGAGTATGGATTTTTAAAAGTTAAAGGAAACCGAGGTAAAATATTTTCGGTGCAACCTGATGGAAATAGTTTTGACATCCTAAAAGGATTAATAGCTCCAAAAACGTGAAGAAAGTTGGAAACTCTAGTATGCAGTTTAAAAAATTCCACTTTACACTATTTAATAAATTGATATTTTTACTATATGATGTAATGAAAATAAAATGGAAAACTGCACATATTAGTTATTTTTTAATGTTTACTATTTGAAATGTTAAAAGCAACTATAGGTGTCCTCTTTCCAAGAAGCTTTTTTATTCACAATAGAAATATTAAAATATTTAATTTTTTATCTAAATAGATGTTTCAAACTCGATGTCAATGTTTCATGATACGTGAGTGGCCTGATTAAAATCAATGATTCTTTAAGATAATATAGAATATTTAAAATGTGTCAAAATTTACTGTCAAATACTGCCTACTCAATAACTCCAAATTGCTCTATGTAAATGTGACGTGCGATAAATATAAAAAAAAATTACTTGTATAATATAAATAATTATAATGAATCTCTAATGGGATCTGAGCTAGCTGTTGTTATCTTTGCTGAAATATATCTTTTTTTTCTTATACAATGTGTATTTATTCTCAAACCTTTCGATTGTACATACCGTAATAAAATAAATATTAAAATAATCTTAAAAGTAATTGGGTGATGAAGTACTCAGTAATACCCAGAAATGTTATGCTTTAATATATTTTGTCAAGATCTTTGTTTTTTTTTATACAGACATCAGGTGTCGAAAGCAAGGAGCATACGACCCATGAACATTAACTCACGCAATAACGTGTCGCTTTCATCTTCTTAACTTTTTTTTATCTTCCTCGGAACAAACTTTTTTACAATGTACTTTCAGATTGCACTTTTGTCAAAAATTTTAAAATTAACAAATAATAATTTTACTTTAATCGACAATATAACTGTTGATTAATAAACACTGCCGTTTACATATACAATAATCGATAACAATTGAAATTTCTGAAAAGCGAACGATCGATCAGCGAAAGGTACGAACGACAGATTAGAATTTTAAACATTTATACAGTATATTACCGCATGACTCGCTAAATGATGTGAATGAATATGTTGATCAATACGTGAAATTGACACGCAAAGTTACTTCGTTATTTAAGAAAAAAAAGATTCTTCTATATTTAATTTTACGTTCGATTCTTAATTAATTTTCGAGTATTTGACAACAAAAGTTGTAACTAATTTTAAGACTATGTGTATTAAATGTATCGCAAAAACGATGCATTTTTTTAAAAATAATACGTATACATAAGTTAACTGTAAAAAGTAGAGAATATTCAATGGCTAACGAATAGATAAGTACACATCAAATACCACAGTGAAGTCGTGAAAAATAAATTTTCAATTGAATCTTTATGTGTCGATTGTAAAGTAACGTTGTGTGCGCGTATCTCAAGCATGGTATACAGCGATAATAAAAATATAATAACAATATATTAGTATTAGAATAATATGATAAATGTCGAGAATTCGATCGTGATCTTAAATAAATCGTCTTGTGCGGGCATGAATACTGTATAAAGTATAGAGGTTTTCTTTTTTTTTTCCTTTGTTACTTTTTTTTCTACAATTAATCGATTACTAGTTACATTGGTCCTTTAAGGATGATGCGCCGTTTGCATGGCCACCCGAAATGTCGTTCACTCGCAATGTTCCACCTTTTGGTTGTAGTAATTCTCCGAAGCACTACGGGTAAATCGTAATTCTCATTAATTTATTATTTTTTTTTGTTGCTTTTCCTCGCTCAAGGAAATAAGGTTTAGTTACACAATATTGTACTACGACTGCTAATCTGTACATAGTCACAAACGACAAAGGTACTGTATTGTTTTTCTTTTTTTTTTCCATTATCTATATATGGATGTGTAAATGTATAGCGATCACCAGAACATTTGTTATAAAATCATATTCCTTCGATACGGAGTGGTAAAAATATTTACCTCATTACATATGTATAGCGGATTCCTTTTGTTATATATACGGTACAAAAATACTGTCCCCACGAGATAGAAGCACTGAACGCATTATTACATATTTATATATAGATGCCACGCTTTTACATTATTTGACAACGAAAAGTTAATATACGTAATGCTTAGAGAGTAAAAAAAAAAGAAAAGCAACATTTATATATTATTTTACTCCGTATTGTAAGGAATACGAGGTTATCCCATAAATTCGCGAAATCACGTTACACTTAACATAACTCGTAATTCCAACGCAATTCACTCGTCAATTCTTTCATTCCAAGTTACAATCTTCCATTCTCTTTCGCTACAAACGGGTCAGGTGTATGTATATATCATGATTTTAGAGCATGATAGGGGGATGCGAGTAACGGAACGACAATATGATCTACACGTAAACGAACTATGCAATAGTTCTCATTATTATTACAGTATTACTTTGCATTCTCGTAAATTATTCGATTAAACTTTATTACGATTAAATTAAAACGTGAAAAAAAAAATAATTAATTGCAGTCTTTCATGAAGTCTTACAAAGTCTTAAAATTATATTGAAACCGGCCTTAACTTATTAAAACAATATAAAAATGTGATGAGAGTAGCAAGCAATAAGATGATCCTTCTATATTAATTTCAAATTTTGTGTAACGAATTAAATTTAAGTTACTCGAAGAAACGTTATTATTTACTTTTCAAAGTGCATATAGTTTTTCTTTCTTCGATTTTGTTACTCTTGATCAAAAATTCGATATCCTATAGCTGTTACTTTATTTTTTTTTTCTTTTTACTTCCAAATGGTTATCATCGGGCCAGTTCTTCAATATTCACTACTAAAGTAGACATTCCTTTTTTAGTTTTAAGCTACACTATAATTTAGTGCTTTATACGATACCATATTAATAAGATCATAAATAACAATTGTCTTCTCACCAAATGACTGCAATATATATATATACATATATATATAAGGCTATAAATGTTACTTTTTTGTTCTTTATCTAGACTCGACGTGTGTAGGCCTCTTCGTTTACAAGTAGAGACACAGTACGCATACAGCCTTCGACTCGAGGTTCTGGCCAAAAACTTATGACAATATAACTGACGCAAGGAAACAATTTTTTTGCATTACGTTTGTCTTGCCTTCATTTTTATAGTGCGTTTTATAAATTAACAGTTATAAGCCAAAAGGGTGTGAGAAACTATAAATCCTACGGTCGGATATGCATTAAAATGTAAAATTAAGTGTATAAAAATTGAATGTTATTGTGTGAAAAAATGCTATCAATACTGAATACATATGTAGACAAAC
Source organism: Theocolax elegans (assembly GCA_026168455.1). Lineage (NCBI taxonomy): Eukaryota > Metazoa > Arthropoda > Insecta > Hymenoptera > Cerocephalidae > Theocolax > Theocolax elegans. Next base: position 55,547,781 of record CM047429.1, on the reverse strand, counting down.
GATATTTCATTTCGAAAGAAGCGTTTGAACACAAAAATCCATGGATTTAAATGTTGGCTCATCTCCTGTTGATTAGCACCTATTTTTAATTTGTATTTGATAAAACATGGATTTTATTATTGTATTTTAGTTCGCACAAATCCACACATTCACCACTCAAATTTGAGAATTAATAAAAACTTGTTAAATACAGTTCTGTAAAAATGGCAGTAGAGGCGATTAAAAGTTCATTAAAGAAGTTTATGCTTATGAACACAATAAATCAGTTTACTAACACCCTTTAAGCTTCCAACTCTTTTAAAACACATATGTAGGTTTATATATACAAATATAAACGATGGTGCCGGTACGTTACGTGTTTGTTTTCTTAACGCTTTTCGTTTAAACGTTTACATTAATTAACCCACACAACTATTAATCTCTTAATATCATTTTACACCGTTGGACTGCATTTTTTGGCAGCAGAAAAAACTATTTTCTTGAAATCTTTAAACTTTTTTTTTTGTTTTAACCCTTTAAGTGGAAGTTGGAAATATTTTGGATTTTGCACAAAAGTTCCGCAACGATTGGCGCTGCAGAAAAACCTTTCAACGCGTACTTATAGAATTATGGAAGATATAAATGGACTAAGCACATTCGTAAAAAAAGAAATATAAAATAATAAATACAACATTCGTTATTGTAAAACATAGAATAAAAAAATTAAATCACTAGCCGAAAATTTACAAAAAAAAAAAAAATTGGTAAACGCATCCAACTAGGACTCAGTCATAAAACAATGTAATATAAGAGAAATTCTAAATAACTTAAGTTAATTTTTGTAATAAAAAAAATTAGGATTTTTGTACGTAAAAAAAGGATAATCGGGAAAACATTATCATGTTAAAATCGCAATGCGGAAAGACCACTGGGTCTACTGTGAAACGCGAGAGGAACGATGTGTAATTATACTGTACGAGAGAAAAATAAGAGTCTTCAAACAATAACTCAGTGCACTGAATTTCCAATCTGTCCCGTCACGGTCGCCTATAATGTTCAGGATCGGATAAACGAGACTTTTAAACAAAAAAAATTTCGTAATATAGAAAAAAATTTATTACATATAAAATTACATATTTGACTTGACGAAATACACAAAATGGGAGAGAGGGTAAGGGAGAACGTTCCGCTCTCATCTACAAATCCCTGGCTTCTGCTTCGCCAATGCCACAATTTTTTCTCTAAATTCAAAACTGTAATAACTGTCATATCAATCCCTATAACTTGTGTCACTGGTACCTCCTAATGTATTATGGCCTAAAGCAGTTACATACAGAGCTGATAGCAATTTCTGTATACCCACCCTTGATTTGGCAAGAACGTATATCTTGATCTTTTTTTTTATGATACCATACTATCACTATTGTGATGTTGTAAATATGTACAACGCATAATATATGCACATGACTTGTAAATACAACCCCACAATAACTGCAACAGCAACAAGAGAGAAAAAGGGGATATCGTAAACAAGAATAAGGGTCTGTCCAAATATTAAAAAAATGATGGCTTGTATTAAATGGAATAGCAGCAGTAGATGCTGAAGGGGTAATTTTTAGGTTCAATTGATAAATAAAAGAACTTAATGCACGAAAATTATTTAGATAGATTGATGCTGCCTAGATGCCTGCTGAATCTATAAACTAAGCTATATCCCCTGTGACAGGCCCTGTTGTAAGAGCAAGTTCATTACTTGCAGGGGGAAAATATTACTCCTCAAGTGCTGAGTTGACACTAAGACGTAGTGGAAGAAATGTCGCAAATGGTAAAAAGAAGCCATTTGACGCAAGAAGACTTGTGGTGGCAACTGGACCTAATGATATACTTCTAAAATAGGCTGCACGCAAGTTCAGGCAGCGCATAAGCTAGTAGTGAATGTAATCACACTAGAAGACCTAAACAGATACACTGACCCATGATCAGAGATTCTCCAGCACACTGGTTTAAGAGGTACGTTAAAGCCGCTCTAAGAGCTAATTTGACCATAGGTCTCCGTGTGCTGATTTTTCTTATCAAGACTAAATGGTAATTCAATGGAGTCGTAGTTTAACAGAAAATGGCGTGCATTAGCTGATGTTGGGAAATTTGTTTAAGTCTCATTTATAGTTTACGGAAACAAAGATGGATGTAATTAAGAAATAATGAAATACTCTATGGAACGGATTTGCCTCCTCTTTAAGAGGCTTTATTTTATTTCCATTGCCTTTTTTCAACGTGAATTTGAAAAACGAAATTTAAAATTGTAAAATTAATGAATTTTACGTTTTATAGTTGATAAGATTTTGATTTTCTATAACGAAAGAATGTTTGTCGTAATTACCGTGCGAGGGAAAAAATTGTGCACAGCCAAGAGCAGAACCCGGGGAGTCATAGACGAGAGCGGGACGCTCCCTCCTCTTTGAATATTTCGACAAGTTAAATAAGTAATTGTATATTTAATAAACATTTTCCACTGTTACGAATCCTTTTTGTTCACGTCGTTTATCCAGTCCTGAACAGGGTCATTGACAATAGCGTATCGGCAAAATTCTATTTACGATTATCGTTGTATCGATAAAATTTTCTCATACATACACTCACACTTAAACATATTCGCATGATTCGTTTTTTTTATCACGCACAACCGATATAATACACGCACACGCGCGTGCGCAACGCACGTGAACACAAGAGACGCGCATTGACTATGGCTACGCATGAAGAGAAGCCTCAGTTTTGTCTAAACACCATTGTGCATTTGCGCTTATTCAATTATATTTCATTTTATAATACTTGTTTTTACGGATCGCTATGTTTTAAGGAATTTATTATTTATCTATTTTTTTCTTTTTACAAACAACACTATCTACTTTTTCTTATTTTTATATAAATTAATGATAAATGAATGATTAACAATTCATGAATTATCGAATGATTAATTTTATACTTATTAATTTTATGTTATTATTTTGATTATTGTAAGATACTTCATTTGATTAAATTAATTTATTTGTAATGTTCTTGCTAATTTATTATACTGTTCGAATTAACAATATAATAGGTATATATGTATATTAAAATGACAAATAGATGAAGAAATTGAGAAATATAAAATGTTGCATTAAGTTTGAAGCAAGTCAAGGTTTGTATAATAGAGACATTTTCATTACTGATCTATTTGCTTTCGTAAATTTCTCACGTTTTCGTGATATTTATAGAAAACTTATAATCAAGGATTTTCTTACAACTGGTGGAAATTCATTATTTAGTATAAGAAAACTGGTTAATTCAGTAACAACATTATATACTATACAGGGAAGTAACTAAAAGAAATGGATTAATTAAATTTTAAATTCATTCTAATCAATGAAATGAACCGATTGATTAAAATAAAAGAAAACCATTTCCTATAAAATTCTAAATTTTTAAATCACTGGAATAGTTTCAATAACTTATAAATTTTTAAAATTTTTTACTAAATTTAATTAATTAAAAAAAAACAAATTTTATGAATAATACAACATGTTTATAATTTATAATAGGAAAGTGTCACAGTAATATTAAAAACGATTAAAAATTACAAAAAAAAAACAGATTAATTGTCTGTTTGTTGAAATAAAAGAAACTTACAAAGCGGCGTTCAGCACGGCGTAGCCATAAATGCGCGAATCACACTGGTATGACAAATTACAGATTACATAGGCAGTATATACATTTGTTACACGAGAGACGAATATTTTGTTCTTGTTTCTCTGTATGATTTTGTTTTTTTTTTGTCGCCTTCGACGCTGCCCATAAACACGTTTCTAAATATGGGCGGAAATTAATCAACGTAAAACTGAAGTCTTTCGCAATAAATTATAAAATTGGGCAGTAAAACAATTTAATTTTGGTATAAAATACCACGTATAACAATAAAAAGCATCGAATCTTTAAAATCCAGAAAAACTCACTTATATTTACAAATTCATAACTTTCAACCCACGATTCAATGCGTGTCGCCTTTGAGATGTATGAAATGAAATTAAAAGTTTTCCTATGATTGCCATTATGAAAATAGAATATTATATAAAATTTAATATATTGTAAAGTATGCCACAACTATTAGTCTTCCATAAAATTAATATAACGTGCAAGGTAGTGGGGCCCGCTTGTCTAATTCGATCTAAACCTAATGTTTATGATATTTACATGTATATGATCCCCTTTATATAATTTACGGCTTCCAGTCACATGAGACAATCTTATTAATTTTATATTTTAAAATATTTTGCTTTATATAAACAGAATAATTTAATTTTACTTAAAAATAGTTATACTTTTATCTAAAAATACCTTTTCTTATTACACATTCCCCATAAGGGATGCCACTTATACAAAGATTCGTTCTAAGGAAAAGGATTTGTATATAAATTAATTCAATAATTATCTTTTCCTTTTATTGCGTATGTTATATAAATTACTGGCATGACAGTAAAAAATATCAGTAAAAATGAAAGCACTATCGAAAAGTAAATCAATTAAAAAGAGCGACGGATATATGAAGGATAATATGAAGAACCAGTTAAGAGACATCACTCTTACTATACTATATATAGCATTCATAATATCCCAACTACGATTAGAGATCGGGTATTTTAGGATTACAAACATTGTTAACATCAATACATCAAGCTGAACGTATGAAAAAAAGCTCACCCTTCCGGAGTACAGTAATTACTTCTCTAAGTTATTATCATATATTTAATTATAAAATATAGTAATTTTTTGCCAAATTAAAGATACAAAGAAGAAAAACGTCTTTAAAACAATTAAATTGGTTGAGTTAAAGTTAATTATTTATGTGAAAAACGAAATAACGTATCTTTATGTAAGATATGGATAAAAATAAAAAAAGTTCTACTTTTTATAACCAAAACAAAAGGAAACAATATTTATATAGACACACACGCACAGCATTCACTGCTCTTTCTTTTAAGTTTATACGACAGTCCTTATATTTTTACTAATATATTTTTTACTGAGTAATCTATTTATACGTTGGATTCGTCATAATTGTGTAAATCCTTTTTTGTAGAACGATTCTTTGTAAACACGCATAACTAAATTAATCAAATCAAACAATTGAATTTAGTGCCGAGCACCTAAGGCAGTAAAAATTTTTTAAAATAATTTTTAAATACATTTCTAACTGAACTTTAATAAATTATTTGCAACTAAAATTATTAATTATGCAATAAGAAAAGTTGAACAATACTAATAATTCAAAATAATAGTTGAATTGATTATATTTGTTCTTCAAAATTTTAGCAATCGTATGTATGAATATTGCATACATATGAAAAAATAAGAAAAAGTCTTAAAATAAACCCCGAAAGATTCCTATGGAAATCTAAAAAAAAAAGTTAAAAAACTTAAAAAAAAGTAGTATACGATGACTAGATATCATTCAGATCTGAAAAGTTAAATAAATTCTACTCAATTTGTTTCGCATAGTAAAATGAAATTTCGTCAATGGTAATACAATAATAAAAACAATAATAAAAACCTAATGAAAGACTAATTATTGTGGCGTTAATTGTAATGTAAAAGAAAAAAACAGATTAGATTATTTCATAAATTGGTCAAAGGTATCACGCGAATGAAAATGAAAAAATGGAAACTATACCTTCTCACCGCTACGTCATCAAACTTGTATAAAGTTTGATATCTCTATATTTGTTTCGTCTTTTATTATAACATAGCCTTGATCGGATCCTTTATATGAATCGTGGGAGACGGCAGGTAGAGCGGTGATATATGTAAGGTGCCGAATGAAGGGCGGGAAAATGTCTTTGGCGTTGATGCGGAAGTAGAGGACGATGACCACCACCCGCGGAGGACGAGGCCTGTTGGTGGTGTTGCGGTTGTTGTTGTTGTTGTTGAGGCTGTTGTTGTAACAGATGAGAAGCGCCATCACCGAGGTCGAGCTCGAGTTCCTGAGGCTCGACTAACTGGAGAGCACCGAAGGATGCGGTGGCCATCGCGACGTCTGGCATTATGCCTGACAAGTGACCCTCGCTACACGAGTTGCTCTCCGAGTGCTGTAATTAATTTCATTTAATTTCATTATAGGTGATACAATCGATAATAATTGATCGATCGCATTATCATTTTCTTTTTCGCAACGAGTCACGTCGATCCGTTCAAACATTACAAATCAATTTGACCAAATACAAAATGAAATATATCTATATAAATAAATTTTTTTGTCTTTATACGTTTTTGCGTTTAACATTCAATTTTTCCATTCATTTTGAAACATTAGCATTGTATAATGTTAGTCGAATTTAATATACATGACTTAAAGACTCGACATACTTTTAGTAAGTGGATAAAACCGTATTTTTGCACGTAGAATAGGAAATTCCAATAAGCTATTAACCTCATTGACATTTATTAAACTTTGCATTTTTTTCCTAATAGGAGTTTTACTGGTGCGATTGAATTACTAAAATAGCAAATAGACCACTTTAAAAAAAGATTGCAATTATTAATTGCCATACCCTTTTATTATACAAATTTGAAAGATAAATTGAAAATAGTTAAATACATAATATTCAATAATAAACTACAATTAAAAATGTCTGTGTATAATAAGTAGAAGTATTCGTTATCAAAGTATAAAACATTGCCAATCGAGTAAAATAACCATTAAATATTACTGCCATACGCGATATTATAATGACCTGAATATTCGAGTAATGAAAAATAAAAATGAGTAAAACAATGTGTGATAACCTTAATAAGTACATTTAACACCAATTTGCAATAACATTTAGCTTTATCACTCGGGCAATAATAGATGAAATAACTCTTGAAAAACTTCAAACAATCTTGCATCTTGATTAACCATCAATTGCGTCAAATGGTATATGTGTATATATATATATAGTAACACCGAGTTGAAAATAGGGATATGAGACCCAATTAAATAAGTATTCGCGGGCGGTAGTTCGTTTTATGTGTATATACGCATATATGCTGGGTATATGTATGTATATACGTACCTCGGCGGCAAGTCTGTAATTCTCTCCTTCGGTGACGATCGCGGGAAGCTCGTGGTGTCGATGCGAATACGATGCGGCATGTCGTGGAAAGGTCATATTCCGACCGTAGCATATTGCCGCAGAGGCACCGAGATTGTTACCGGCCATCCCCAATAGTGAACTACAATCCTCATCGGCACTCACCGAATTACCATCTGAATCGCCTAGATTGTAACACGCTGCGTTCTGTAAAGACGAAGTATTATATTATCTTATTATGATACACAATCGTTAACTATTTAATACTCCTATTCTAATTCTATATTATCCTATATATCAAGTTAAAATATAACTAATTATTAATATTTATAAAATATAATTTTTTCGATTTATTTGTATTTAGATTCAATTCAATATCAATAACAATGCTGTTTCGTGTATGCAACACAACTTTTTTTTAAGTATTCCACCTTATAATTTTAATGGAAAATTGTAATAAATGTTTATAACAGGGAATAATTTAAATTGATGCACATGAACACACATATACATTTTATTTAAAATATAGTATACTATAATGTAATATAATACATATAGTATATAATATAGTCTTGTATATATATACTATAGACATAATTTCAACCACTGCTATAGCAGAATGCCGAATTGACATTATTTTGTGAAATGAAGCTCATTTTTATTACAAATATATTGTAATATTCATAAATTCAACATTGTTTCGGCCGCAATAACTATACGTAGAGCGCGTAACATCTTCAAAATTAATGTATCGCTTTTATGGTATGTAATATTATTCTAATATGAAATTTAATTAATCATAATAAATTTATCTAACGTTTGATCACCATGATTTTTTCGCAGCGTATTCGATTGATTAGTTTCAAAGGTATAACATATTTAAAAAAAACTATTTTTAATAACTCAAAAATTAATAGAAATAATGTTTATAAAATTCAATTCTAGAGAAAAGATTTTTTTATATACCCTACAATATACATTTGGTCTGATTAAAAAATATCATCCATACAACAATAAAAATTTCTAAAAATAAATTTTTTAAAATTCGAAAATTTACATTAAAAGAAATGTGTGTATTAATAGATCCAAAAACAATTTTTTTTTTGACGAATTAGAAAAACGAAAAGAAAACTACGTGCCCAAGGCGAGCGATATCGATATAGTGAATTTAAAAAAATATGACGCTATACGTACAAACACACACACACACATATACACATCCATACAGACATTTTGAACATTTTCTAAAGATACGCAATTTGAAGTCTAGACATGTGAAACATACTTGCAGTATATTTTTAGTGAATCGAAAAATTATACTATTACATAGGTTTATGAGAAAACAATATTATCGTCTGTAGTTGTAATAATTATAACCGCAAATTTATCAGCAAACTAAGAGATAAATAAATACGTATTATCGTTTCAGAGAAATAATGTTTTATATCAAACTTTTAGTTATAAATACGTAGATATTTCTCTATGAATATTATCTGTACAATTTGTATCAGCTAGAGTGTGTAATCTAATTGTAATTCACTTTACTATATAAGTCTCTCTCCGTAATGTAGAATTTTCAAATAATAATGTGAATTTAACATCTTTTTACCAATTGTGAGTGTACATTCTTAAAGTATAGATTCAAAAATAATACGATTATTTTTTAAACATTATTGCTTCTACAATGTCTGAAGCTTCCTCGCAACAATAAGTTTAATTTTGATTTATATTATTTTCAATCGTCAATTTATCATCCTATTATCAATTATGGTAAAGTGACACTTGTGATATCTTAATTAGAAATAAAACATTTTAAAATAAGCCATCCGATCTTACGCATTTACCTACTTTAATAAATCATATATGAGATATGTTATAGATTGTTAACGATGTCGTGGATAGATAATGCATCAAGCGGAAACTTTATCTTATTTCCTGATAGCTAGAATACCATCAAGTGAGTTAATTAAATAATTGCAACAAAGTATGGTAAATTAAATTTGTTTTATTTTCCAAGTTAAATATACAGTTAAATAAAGAAATATTTTTTTAAGCTTATCTATAGAATAAAAATGCAGCGTTTTCTTAACTTTGCATGGAAAATTATGTACAGTTTAAATAAAAAATGCATGTATACTTTAACGAATAATTACCAACCGATAGAAAAAAATATAAACTAAAACTACGGAGTCGACAAAAATTGTGATTAATGGACGAAATCGCATTGAAAAGTGCTAAAGCAGACGATGTAGTTCTTAGCCAGCAATTGTACATTTTTTTAATAAGATTGATAAAGAAGGAAAAACTTGAAATCGCAATCAAGTAGGTTATTTTTCATAGATATCGATAAGGCATATTAATTGTAAGTATAAAAATAATTCAGGGTATTTAATCGTAATGAATGAGAAAAGATTTATTTACAATGAGACAGTTTATTACTTCGACTCGCAAACGTACCCTTTTATCGTTATATTATGTATACATTATACGTGTGCTATACAATACAATATGCTACGAAAAATTAAAATTTAAAAAAAAATAGGACACATGTGTGATAAGTCATTTAGAACAAAAAATAAACGTTACTTCGAAACCTTGAAACAGAAAGTCTAAGATGTTCACTACATTGATCATATATTAACACACTTGAATAATTTTATTCGAATGCGCTTTATATAGATGCGTATATAAATATATAATTGAAGTATATCTTTCGTACTTTTTAAATAAAAATATTTTCTTATCTGTAAGTAAATACAGTACAGTGCATTGAAATAGTATGAAAATTTATTTGACGTGTGTGCACGAACATTCCTTATGTAACTTATATGCAGTTTAAGTAATTACCTGATTTTTTAGGTAATAATAAATACATCCATAATAGTTTTTTTTTTCTCTGATTATGGTTATTTCCCCATCTAATGAAAATATAACAAAAAAATTGTATCTTGTATCACAATCGTCGTATCTTAAATATATTAGTAACTAAGAAAAAAAACCCACGATATGTAGTAATGCAAATCTTGGCGAGATACAAATATGTAAACAAACTTTATTGTATCGATCGGAGTAAAACGAAGATACAATAAACTAAGTAAACGTAATAAAACTTGATTGAACGTATATTCGGATAATACCAAAATACACGCGATGAATTCATAATTTTCAACTCGGGAAAATATGTGATGCAGCAGTTTTATTTTCACAAGACCCACCAATTTTTATTTCACGTTGAAAGCACTAGACAGTATGATGCAACTATGTATATTCTAATAAGCTTTTGTCCGCTTGTAACTCGAATTACCTTGAATATTTGTTACTACCGCGGTGTAGTGTATAGAGCGTCGTAATAGCCTCTAAACCACTTGACATCTTGACTTTTCCTTATCACTCAATATAGTTGTTAAATATTAAAATTAACCACGAAAATTTGAAGCGGACGAGAATTGCAATGTCAACTTGCATATACTAAAAATTGATGTATCTATACATATACATTCGGACAACTTACATAAATACTATAGTCGACGAATGATAACGTGGGTTTTTCTTAATATATACTTAATGGTTTGCACAAATAATAATCCGTATACAGATCTATTTGGTTATTGGTGTACTTCTATATTAATGTCTTTTTTTGTACATTATAATGAAATGGTCAGGAAAAAAGGGATTTTTTAAACGCGTTTTACTATTAAATCGCAGATGTTATTTACGAGACAATTTATAGATGTTTATTTTTTAGTGACCGTTATGAGTTAAACACTACGAATTACTTGTTATGACGCACTTAGAGAAGAATAATTTAAATAATAGCTATTACCATTAAAAATTTGCTTAACCAAAAAAATTTTTTTTTGTATTTCAATCGTATCACGGGAGATCGAACTATATAACGAAGGAAGTAACATTTATTGAAGTGAAATTTATAGTTGTTAAAAATTTATGTGTAGAATAATTAAAGAGTAATTATTAAATAAAATAATTAAATAAATAAAGTAAATAATTAAAAATTAAAAATTAAAATTAAATTTAATTATATGTGTAGAATAATTAAACAGATGTATTAATTATATTACATATTTTTAAAATTAGCCTTACATGTTCCTAGAGCACTGTTAAATATTACAAGCGATTTGCTTACCACGGTATATAAGTAATTTTTACTAGACTTCTTCCGATCGATATTAAACACTTAAAAGATGAAAAGGTTATCGACCGTATTACACTTAAAATACGGAAAAGTGACTGAACCACCCGATAAAATTAAGTTTGTAAATTTAAATTAAAAGGTGTCGTGCTAATGATGACCATTTTTAAACATTTCCACACAATTAAATGCTTGTTATTCACCGATACGAATATAACGTTATACATTTAAATATTTTTGTTTTATCGTTTTCTTTACACGTATATAATTATTTTGTTGCAGTGATACGAATTCCTATTGGAATATTTAAAAAAATATTATTCATAAATATACGTTTGTCACAATCTGATTCTAAATCTTAAAAAAAAATGCATTATCTAATTGTCAATTAGCATAAAACCTGACATTTTTAAAGAAGGTTATTAAAACTTCAAATCAGCGTAGACTGGTATCATGTAGTATTAAAAATTTAAATCTAATCTTACAAATAGAAAAAAAATTGTGAAAAGTTATAAATATTATAATAAGTAAATTAAGAATCATTATTGCGTGACTCTTAACTTGCCAAATGCAGTGTATATATGTAGGATCATCATGAATATTAACGTAAAAAGTTTTCTAATTGCAATATAATCTGGCACAATTTAGGTGAACCGTAACCGATGTGTGTAAGGATTCTTCAAATCCAAGTAAATATCGGATATATGCATTTACACACGAAATCCCGCCCTCCCTTCACCAAGAAACGCAAAACTGGCGCGCCTATAGAAAACAAACAAGTGCAACGCAAAGTGTAATTCCCTCTCTCTCTCACTCTCACTCTCCGAGTACACGTACACACTGCCATAGATTTACGGTTCGGTAAAATACAATTAGAAAATACTTTGTGAAAGGAAATTATAGACTTCCCTGGTATATAACGGTGGAAAAAGCGTAAGATAAAGTAGCCCGTGATAATAATTTTTTTTTTCCCGGGAGGGAGGAAAAGCGCGCGAGTCGTGATGTAACGCACGTGTATTAAGCGAGAGTTAAAACATTTTTCGCAGTCGGTGAATAGCCCAGTAGAAGTTGTGACGCGCGCACGAAGAGAGGAACTCGGGGCTTACCAACCAACACTCACCAATATATAACTATATAGGAAACGGCGGAGGGTCAAAGTCAAGCGGGTAAGCCTCACTACTTGCACTGTACGTTCAGTCAGTCGACTTTATATCGTAGTCAAGCTCGGGTCTCTTATAAATAAGCTCCGCTCTACTTTTTCGTTCGCTCATTTTCATCTTTTTTTTTTCTTTTTCTACGGATAACCTCGCACACAAGCGCGCATACACGCGGATACACAGACAGATATAAGTGAAATATAAAAGTTTATTTTTGTGTTGGTAATCATTTTGGTGAGTCATATTTTAATTACTTATAACGGGGTGGTGTACGATTATTTTATCAAAAGATTACACATGTGGAAGTATATTATAGATTGTGATACAAAGTCAACCTGTGATTGTGATGTGTTTTTTTACATTTTTAATATTAATATAGTAAATATAGAGTGACAATCGTTTATAAATTTTAACCGATTCCCTGGATTATGTAAGGCACACCGATTTCCGTTTATATTTCGACATTTGGAAAATAGTAGTTTAATTTTCACAACAAAATATCGTTAAATATACTTATTTATACATTCTTTTGAGAAATCTTGACGCGTAATACACTTTTTTTTATTATTGATACAATAACAAAATTATTACGAAAAAGTAAATAAAATTATTAATACAAAATTTACCAATATGAATTGAAAATTGTGACTCAAAATAAATCGAGTGCACTTGCATATGGATTGAATGCTATTTGAAACTCGTACGGTTAATATCGAATGTATTGAATATAAAACGCGTGATTTGCGTGACAATGAGAAATGTGTACGCAAGCGACACAATGTAATTGATACCACATTATGTGCGAAAAACAATCGGAAGAAAGTTAATCTAAGTTTAATGAAAAACGTAATTAAAAACAGTTATGGAAAGTAATTGTACTATTTGAAATGCAAATCATGCGTGAACTTACTCGGCATCGGTTTATTTCCTTTACCACAAACTCAGAAGACAAAAAATGCAGAATATAATGAATTTAATTATCGTATTAAGGACGACAGTAATGGCAAACGTGTGAACGAAAAAGTGAAGACCGAGCATCTGCCGTACAGCAGTGCATTGACACTCGTACAGTGTACTACAAATTAAATTAAATTTCGAGACATACCCTTTTAATTTCCATTAATAAATTATAAATAAAATTTTAAAAAATCATGTACGTTTATTAAATGACTGACAATGATTAATTAAATTGATTTACTGGTCAATAAATCGGCCGTGATTTCAAACATCATTTTAAATTACGCGTAACTTGTATTTTTTTTTTCATTATACGTCAATCATCTGATACCAAAACATTATAGTAATTTTACCTTCGATACGACAAGTCATCGATTACAATGTATAACATTATTAATATAATTTTGTCAACAAAATATATCTAATGAATGTTAAATGTATGCAATTTAATTTTTTTAATTTCGATATTTCCGCATTACAAGAAAATTTTTTGAAAGATTTAATTACGGTACGAATTTGATTTATCAAAAGAGTAAAATTAGTAGATCGATACATGGTAATGGCTCGTTACGCGTATGTGGGTGTATTTTCTAGACACGCATTGGCCTATGATTCAAAATTTTATAGTTTATCTCCAGGCTGTTGAATTAAATTATATCGCCTTTCATATTGTTACACAAGGAAACACTTGACTTCTTTATATAAGTTAATACATGTTTCTAGCAAGATATATTATTAATAATGCAGTAATAATTTTCGAGAATATTATTATTAATAAAAAAAAAATTTGAACGTTACTTTATTGAAGATTCATCTTTGAATTGAAGAGACAGTTTAATACATTCTTAAAAAATATTCGGTTAATTAAATAATATAAATCGTAATAGCTTTTGATATCTTATCGCAAATCGAGACATTTTAAATGCAATTATAATATCACGATATACATTGTTATCAAATAAAATTCGTGTCACGCATCATTGTAAAACGACGCGCGTCTGAAAATAAATAAATTTGTTGAGTTTTAATACGTCGAGACAGTAATTGGGTGTATAAAAATACCAACGACTTTATTTTACAATAGATTTTAATAAAAAACAAATTGCAGTGAAGACTTATTGTACAGTTGCGCGAATAATTACTCTTGTGCACCGGGAGAGAAAACCATCGTAAAATGAAAGAGTATATAGAAAACCAAATGATCTTTTCTTCTGCGTCCGTTAGTGTGCAAACATGGAAATTGGAGTAGTGCAAAAACGATCGAAAAACTGTATAGACAGCTGACTGTAATGGACTAAGAGTTTTAATGCTTGATTTGTACTAAATTTTAACTACACCCGACGATAATTACACGGTTTGCTTCTATGTACAAAGGGAAATTATAAAAATTGAAATAAAAAAAATGTTGAAGGCAAATAGCGGGTAATAGTATAGATATCTACGATGGAGAAAAAAGACAATATTCTTTTTAGTACATATAAAATTTGGTTTACTTCCATTATTATTTAACTACTCTCTCACTATGCGTATACTGTTCGTTGGAATTTACCAGTAAACAGTACATATAAGATCATTTGTCAATTGCTTATACCGGATATATACCGTTGTAAATATAACGGTTCAATAACAAAAAATGTATATTCATATACTTTCTATTATATTTATATTAATTATTAATTCATAGAATTCAATCAAATATTTGTATAGTTCAGTGATCTTTAAATGCAATTAATATTTATAATAAGCACACAATTCAATGATTATATATGGCTGTACAGTGACTAAGTAAAATAATATTGAATTACTATTAACATATTTTTAATACAGTCATAAATGTACAATGTTATTGACATTTTTAATTTTGTCATTATAAAATGTTCACGTGAGCAAATCATAATTTTGATAAACGACTTTTGTTATAAATCTCAATTAACTTATTCTTTTTTTAAATTACTTTTTTTAATTACTTAATTCTTTTTTTTTTTTAATAATTTGTCGGATATAATAAGGAAATTTTATTGATGTATATGTAAATGTAATAAATACACTACTGATATATAATTAAGAAATTATATTTGTATTTTTGTAAATATATAGCAATACCATTGCATTGATTTGATATAAAATATCCGAAGGTTGGTATTTTAAATATTATTGTTAGACATTTTCAAATAATCAGCAAAAAGAAAATTTTAAATGGAAATAAAAACATTTTTTAATAGATACGTTATCGAATTAGTATTATGCAATTTTCTGATACTTTCATAACTAATGATAAAGAGGAAAGGAAATTTAAATAATACTTTGATTACACAACATTATATTTGATATAAATATATAATAATAATAATACCTATTCAATATAAATTTTGAGATTAAAAATTGTCAAATCAATAAATCTTTGAAATTAAATTAAACGTCACTTAAATCTCGAATACAATACAATTATATCATTAATAAAATTATATGTACGCATCGTCGTATGCACATTTACAAATTATTACATCTAAACTTTCCATTTACAATAATATAACCGTTTCATTTAATTGAACATTTGCATTGAACGTACGTAATCAAAGTTGTATCTCGGTTGACAGAGACATTTTGTCATTTTACGAATATGTCTCGTGGAAAAAAAATGTTATACTATATATGTATACTAGTACTTAATTACATAAAATGCGCACTCTTTGATGGTAAGCAAATTTTTATCCCTATACTTTTCTTAGGATTTGGAAAACTTATGCAATACTAAGACATTCGAATAAGAATTGCACTTAATTAATCATAGAAAATGATAGGACGATGATGAATTGACCGAAGTAACATATAAAGACACACACGGAAGGCAAAAAACTTTACGTAATCCCATAATGTTGAATAACTTTTCATTTTTGCGTGACTAGACGGTTACTGAATTATAAAAGGTTGGTATAGATCGTTTACCTGTAACGGCTATTCACTGCTAAACATATTAAAACACTATATTTATATTTTTAGTTGAAATTTTTTTTTTTTTTTATATTATTAACGTAAAAATTTATTGTAATTATTTATTTTATGTACTTATTCGAAGCATTTTCCTTTTAAAATGTTTTTCAGTTCTAGTTGATAAGATACTAGTTGCTTTTTATATGTTATTAGTTTTCTGTATCGATGCTTAGATATGTATCTAATCTTCGTTTTGTGCAATGTTAAAATAGTTCAATAACTTGACGAATATTAAATAATATAATTACAATAATATAAGTTAAAAATAAAATCGATTTTATTATTTTAAATACAGTAAATTTTACTTCAAAAACGAAATTTTACAAACCAAATTGTAATGGATTGTACTTTTAAATAAATATAAAAAAATTATAGTGAATTATTAAATTTTAACAGTAGCTGATCGAGTGAAAGTAAAAGTACGTAATTGTCACTCTCAAATAAATTTAGTGAACCAGTTCCTAAATCAGATGTAGCTACCGGCCAACGCCATTGCGTCCGAAATAAACTTTTTGGCACGTGGTTGTATACGTATCGTTTTAAGTGTGTCGTTTACAATGAACTATTCAATAGACGTATATAGATAATACTATCAAGATATTACCATTATTCGAATTAATATTCCACGCATTAAGAATTGGATTACCTTATGACTAGTTGTAACGTTATATATATATATCTGTATGTTTGTCAATATAATATGCTTGGCTGAACGGTATATACCGAGGAATCAAATGAAAATTGTAAACATTGAGTTTCTTCGTATGCAGAAAACAAGATAGCGACAAACTAGGACGTTTTTTTTGTCGTTGCCGGTGATATGCGTGGTATATATTTTAAATTTGTAAAAAAAAATTCGTCAAAATATTTGTGTGACGTGCTCGCGAGTGTATGCATATGTCTTTAGTGCAAAAAGTTTAAAAATTTCCTAGTGCGGGATAAGACTGCGCATTATCGATTATTTAAGTTAATATTTAGTAGGTGGAAAGTGTAAATAATTGCTGAAATATAGGCTGCCTTTTTTTAAATTTATACCTACTACGCGTGTAAATGTCGGTAGTTTCGACCGTGCTTGCATATCTTAGTGAAAATGTCGTATTACAAAAAAAAAAAAAAAATCTTTAATATATGCTATTTTGCTAAGACGTTGTGTAATTCTTTCGATTCTTTTGATGTGTTGTAAAATTCGAAAGAAAATTAATTGTCAAGTAATTATTGCGGTATACGATACGTGTGTATATATGCGCGCAGTGTCGCTAATAATAGTATAATCGTAATTTAAAGACGAATTTTCGGTATATACACA
This sequence comes from Theocolax elegans, assembly GCA_026168455.1. Taxonomy (NCBI): domain Eukaryota; kingdom Metazoa; phylum Arthropoda; class Insecta; order Hymenoptera; family Cerocephalidae; genus Theocolax; species Theocolax elegans. The sequence continues at coordinate 55,530,135 of CM047429.1, read as the reverse complement.
AATCGAGAATAAACTTTATATCGAAAATGTATATTCTTTATAATCACAACTGATTAAATAATTTAATAATATATTAGCTCGAAAATTTTAGTAAATTGATGCATTTTTCACGGTTAGTCATTTTCATTGTGGAATTTAACAAAGATTGTCATCGTCAATTTTTCAAACATTGACTAATAACAATATGCATGCCGGTATCACATGTCAACATCTAGATGCAAAAACCCTGGCTAACAATTATCTACTTTATCTTGTCAACGTGAGCAAACTAAACGATGATGTAAAATCTAAAATTCACGTTCGCAAATGAGAAAAAGAGAATTATAAGAAATTGCAAAAATTATAATAACTCAAAAATTGATCAATTTTACCGTAGTTATATACATTACGTCACATTATCACGAATAAGTGTATACACGAAAATTCGTATTTATAATTATAAATTATATAATATGTTCTATGCCCGGTACGATATTTTAATGAAATCGTATAATAACAATATATTTGAAGAAATACATTAACGCGTGTGTACGTTATTTAAGTGAAATTATGGCTGATTCGTTTAACAATCATTACCAAAGAGATATTACGTTATGCTATAGACCGAAAATTTGTACTTAATAATCGTAGCATTAAACTTATATTCACTTTCTATTAACAGTGATTATTTAATTAACATTATATATACATATATATTGTTGCTTTTTTAGATTGTGTCTAAATAATTATTTATAAATTTGAATTATTAACTTGATTATTTACGCCTAAAGCAAATTTCTAGTCGTAAAATAAAGTCACTTACAATTAATTTTACGAGAATGTCGTATAATTCTTAGATCCTATATCTAAAATATTAATACTGGCGAAATGTCGAAAAATTTACGAGAAATACGTAAAGGTAGTTGCTTGTTTAAAATAATATATTCCAACAAAATTATTATTCACGATATTGTAAGATCATGGCGCCTAAGAATTTCCTACAAAAAATTGCTAGGTTTGTAAACACACGACGAATCCCAACCACGTGAAAGAATAAGGAATTTAGTTTCATATGCGAATCGTGCTGCAGAGCAATTGATACAAAAAAAAAAATTTTAATAAAGATGCATTTGAAATTACAATTGTTGAAATCTCGCGAAATGTTACTGCATTATTGAATCATTGTGTACTTTTTTTTGTTCGAGTACACCTGTCGGCGCTTTACATTTTTATTAATCGAATTATATGCGTTGTGCATTGAATCGATTCATCAACGCAGTTTTTCTGTTTACCCAAGTTTTTACTGGCATAAAACTTGCTGGAAGAGATAAATTCGATTAGCATTATTAAAATACGCGTCATAACAAAAGAATCTTTTTCTTATATCAATGCGTTAATGTACATATACCTTCATTTTTACAGTACGTTCAATTACGCGACTGAATATCGATTGATATTTTATATATAGGATTGAAATTAATCGTGAGTGCATTGACTATAACGTAAGTAATTGAACGCGTGTTTTACATGTGTAACGGTATTTACAATACATTTTTGAAAAATCAGACTTTATTTAAACCACACAATTTAGCTAATAAATCGAAATTTTCAGTTGCGATGAGTTAATTGGGTCAAGGAGTTAATAAATCTTTCTATATTCAATTGGTTGTAATAAAAAAATAAATGTTACGTTAAATATTCATATTTGGTCAATTTCAATAACCGGTTACAAAAAAAAAAGAATTTTATCATTTTATAGTCCATGCGAAAATATGACTCACAATTGAATAGAAAAAAAGTTTTGTTTAATAAATATTTTAAAGACGCGCAGTAGAAATGTTGTAATTTTTTTGATTATTACAACACTTTGAACTAATTATAAAATTTAAACGTTGTTGTACTCAACATATAACTGATATTAATGCTACAATGTGAAAGTCTTAATAAATTTACACGTCAAATTTTATCTTTCGAGACAATAATTATTAATACAGCGCAATGTACGTAATTAGATGTTAATTATAATTTAATTCTTTGTTAAATTAATGCAAAATTATATAAACGCAAGTAGAAACATGTACATTTGAATTGTAAATATTTAAAAATCGTCAGTGAAATTTGTATCACAAATAAGTAATATATATATATATATATATATATAAGTTATGAATAGTTATTTATATCTACTGATGATATTATTTGCTAAATTTTATGTAATATAAACATATTTATGTACAGAAATGCCGGAATTAAACGAACCATTTCCATTAAAAGATTTAGAGGGCTTACTTGAACAAACACTAGGCTCGCCGTTAACAGTGCAACTAATCGACTGGAAACACCTAACGGATCCAGGAGAAAATTTCGGTAGTTTAATATTAGCAGTAAATGTAAATATCACAAAAAATGGAAAACAGGAGATCTATCGATTGGTTTGCAAAATGCCACCAAAATCGGATTATTTGCTCGATTTATTCAACAGTCCTGTTGCATTCGAGAAAGAACTTTACTTTTACACAAAAATTGCACCAGCCTTTCTCCAGTTCCAGGTTAGTACAATTTATATGCCATTATAAATCAATGTTTTATGGTGTTCGGAGAATGAGAATGAGGAAATTAGATGTATAATACATTTTTTGTACGAAAATTTATTCAAAGCTAAATTGCATTTCCTGGACGGCTGCATTATAATACATCAATTTGTTTAAAGATTTATATTACTCAGGTGACTCAGTATTTAATATAAAAAAATAATTAGTAAACAATAGTTATTTGAACTATTAATTATACTCTTTTTTACAACAAACATTGAATTCTTTTAGTTCAAAATAAATACTAGAAAAATGCTTCAATGTCCCTGTACATATTTTCTCAGACAATGTTTTTAAAAGTATTAACGTGTACGACAGGTAATTTGTAGTATATTCATATGTAAAATTTGTGGTAAAACTGTTTAACAATTCAAAAACAAAGTTTAACTAAGCACATTGTCAGAGACAGTTATAGAATTATCTAATTACAATTATTTTGAAGGACGAAATATACATTTTTAACATTGGTTTTCCTACTTTTTTTAAAGTACTTGTTAACCAAATGATTAATTATTCAATTTATCAAAAAAATTTAAATTATTATAGTTGTGCAGCGGATTCGGTGAAAACGAATTGATTAAACTAGTACCCCATTTTTATGGTGGTCGGATGAGCCTCGATGCTAGCAACGAATTCGACAGTCAAGCGTCAATCGTTCTCGAAAATCTCAATTATTTAGGGTATTCGACTAAAGACCGTATATCAGGAATGGATCTCGAACACATGGAATACGGAGTCCGAGAGCTCGCTAAACTACACGCTATCTCTTGCGGTTATAAAATAAAAAATCCTAAAGATTTTGAGGAAACGATTGCACCAGGTCTTGTTTCATCTGCGAACGACGTTGCTTTAGAATGTGTATTAGGCATGATACGCAAAGCTGTTGATAATCTCAAAAGAATGGATGAATCTAAACCTTACGTAGACAAAATATTTAAGACTTTGGAATACTGCGATAACGAAGAAAAAGAAGACAAACCAAAGATTGGTAAATGTTGATATCATAATAAAAAATGAGTAGTTTGATAAGAAGGGATTGATATTAGTATTTTGAAATGAGAGCAAATGGTTTTTTATATTATTTAATATTTGAGTAATCAATTGATCATTTAAATGATTTTTCAAACAATATTGTAAAATAATCTAATTTGCAGGTTAAATTTTTTTGGCATTAATATCATTTGTAAAGCGTAAATTATGTTACTTCGAAGGACTTTTACTTTTCAAATCTTTTAAAAAATATTAACGTAACGAGAATATATTAATTTGAAAACCTTTTCTATATTTTTACGATAGAATGAAAATTATTGAAATATACGAAACATTTTAGGATTTATTCTAAGTAGAACTATTATAATGCAATAAAGTAAAGTAACACAATTTTTTCTTTTACAGAACGTTGGTGCACATTTGTACACAACGATTTTTGGGTAAACAACATGATGTTCCGTTATAGTAACAATGGTAAAATTCTTGGATTAAAGATGGTAGATTTTCAATTATGCGTAAGTGATTATGGGATGAAAGACTTGATTTTCTTTCTCATATCGAGTGCCAAGAAAGAAATAATTGAAAATAATCTGAACGACCTCATTACGTTGTATTACGAAACATTTATAGATACATTGCGATCACTTAAAGTTGATACAAAAGACTTTCCTAGAGAAGAATTTGACAGACTATTAAAGGAATGTGCTCCACTTAAATTCCCTCAATGTATCATGATGGTGCAAGTGATCAAAGCGACTCGTGGATCTGCACCCGATGTCAACAGTATTAAAGACCCAAATGCCTTTCTTAGTATTGGTAAAGGACAAATATATGAAGAGAAATTACTGCATGTTCTCCATACATTCGTGAAGAACGGATGGCTCGTTAATTGATACTGTATTCTATTTTATACGCATTTTTACTTCGATGATCCTTGAAAGCTGATACGTCATTTAGCTTTATAATTAAATCCGATATATCTTCTCAATGCTATGTTACAATTTATATATCTTTATTTTGACATGAAGTTAGAAGTTATTATTTTTCTTCTCTATATATAGTTATTTATTTTTACTCTCTATAAGTAGACGTATAAAAGATTAATACTTATGCGTGATGATAATCGCAATTAAATGACGATATGATAACAATTTTGGTATACCGTTATTTAAAGAAATCGGAGTAAATATAAACAAAAATAGTATTAATAAATTTTATAAGTGAATTTGTTATCGCGTTTCTTGTTAAACAATTATTAAATTGCCAAAGAAAATAAATTATATATTTTATATAATATTGTTATATTTATTACTAACGAAAACTACGAATAATTTCTTCTAAAACCGTCAAAATAAAATAGCGAAATTTGTATACGAGTTGAATAGAAACATTTTTAGAAGAAAATATAAGTATTGATATGGGATGTATTTATAAAGTAGTAAATATACGCGCGTATACACTTGTATAAACTTATAATTAAAATATATACATTTAAGTCACATTTGAAAATACAAAAATCCCTTAAAATTTATATTTAATTAATTTTTTGTTTCTTCAAACGTCAACTTTTTGCAATAAGAATAGTTTATAAATGATTAAATTATGAAACTAGTAAAATATTGAATGCATGTGCACATATGTCTTTTTAATAAGAAATAGAAAATTTTCTACTAAATAAATCTCAGAAATATTAAAATACTTTTAGACAATATTCGACTGATATTTCTATGATGATTAATTACTCACTATCATATGTACAACGAATATCACTAATTTATTTAAATTAAATTTACTCACTTCAAGAAGATCGGCCACCGCATCGGGTAAATTGAATTCCCTCACAACACGTAATCGTAATTGTCTGTTGATTTCGTGACGCGATGAAAGCGGTAAGCTGATTGCTCTTTGACAACTAGGAGATTGTCGTAGCTTCTGCTCACGTTTTAACATTGCTGACATCGTAGCAGAATCTGGAACTATTAATATATTTATTGTAAAATTTATAACAATGTATAAAAATATATATTTATAAAATTACAAGCACTGTATTTTAATAATGTAATATATTTTTCAATAATAACTTTGATGTAAAATTTATTACAAACTTTAATTTACCTGGAAGTGCAGCTGCTAAGATATCGACTCCAGCAGCTCCCATGACCCTGGGTTTCTCATCGACCATGTACAATGTATCAGGAATATCGGGAATGTATCGTGCCCTTCTCAGCCTTACAAGTTCTGCTTCTTGAACCATTTGTTCTTCGACTAGAGCCTAATTAAAAAAAATTTATTTTTATTTAATAATAGTTAATAATAATATTTTACAAAACATATAAAAATAAATTAACCTTTATTTCTTCATAATATGGCATAAAAAGACGAGGCCGTACAAATAAACCATTTTTCTTTCCTCCTCTTATCCAAGCATTTATTCTTAAGTTTCCCCTTTCGTCGCCGATCATATGGCTTGGTGGGGTAGATACCAAACCTCTTCTAATAGCCTATAATATTATTTATTTATGTAGATTGATCGATAATAAACACATAAGTATATGCACATTCAAGATTTTCATACCTGTGCGAGTACTTCGTTATTTGGCGGTAAAACATGATCCATCCTAACAAACGGTAAAAGTTCGCTAAGTATTTCTCTAAGTTCAATATCACTCAAATCTCTCTTTTTGACACCTTTTCTTGCAACTGAATGTACAGTATGACTTAGAAGATTGGGCTCCCGATCTTCCATACGTCGTACAAGCTCTTGTTCGCCCCACTTAAGCACAGCCTGAAGTACCTCGAGCTCACTCGCCTGGAGAAAGTGACTCTGCAGAACGTTGGATAAGTGCGCGTGATCGAGCTGGTGCAGGATTGGAGACGAGGCCACTGGTTGAAATTCTTCTCTAAGATAATGTAATGCCTGTCTATGTATCCATGCTGAACCGTGTGGTTGACTACCCCATCTATAAATATAATATCAATTGATGTAAATTTTTACACTATCCTTTAAAAATGTGAGAAAATCTATAACGACTAAATACTACATTAAATAAGAAAATTTGATATAAAAATAATTTACTTTAAAACTGTTGGAAGAGAATCTAGCGTTAGCCATTCCAAAATGAGATCTTCACAGCCTTGTGAAAGAATATCTAATTCGAGAAATCGACCGATTTGATATAATTCCATGGCTTCTTCTAAAGGACTAGGTCGCATTCGACCTGTGTGTGTTAACGCCTGAACCTTGAAAAATGCAATAAACATCAATTTTTCTCAATTACATGGTAAGAATACTTATATTAAAATTTCATTTTTAGAATGAAAGTTACAATACAAAAATGACAACAAAGAAATTTGGAATGTAAATAAATTAAGATATTACCTCTCCTAAACTGCCAGCGCTATTACCGCAGCCACTACCTCTCAAAATAAGCGATAGATCCACTGTATCAAGATATACAGCATGCAACAATACATGAGCATATCTTTTCGGTATGACAGATTCATCGAGCACTATCCTAGTCGGGATGTGCAAAGCGCGTTCTGTGTGATCTTCTCCTGATCTCGTTCGCCTTTGTATTAAATTACGAAAGAAGGGTGAACGAGCCGAAAGTATAGCTTTATGACAAGGCAATTCAAGCTTTGGCCTGAAGCCATACTCGGAACTACCACTGTCCGGTCTTTGGTAATCGCTATCAGAAGTGAATACAAGCGCTGCGTCCGCGTAGTTGCCCGTATCCAGCAGGTAACGGAGGTCATGCTCAAGGGGATTCGGGTTGCCAAACTCCTCGCCAAGGCGTCGCAACAAATTAGCATCCAGGGAGCCATCATGCGGGCAAACGTCGCCCGTGTAAAGGTAGCGCAATAGGGCGGAAAACATAGATACTTCGATGTTGTGACTCCGCAACTCCAAGCATATGCGAGCACCGTAGCCTGAAATAACAATGGATGTAAACACATTCAAACATTTTTAATCTATTTTATTTTCAATATTTGAAGGGAAAATACAAAGAAAGAATTATTTATAGTTTCATTAAATTTTTAGATTTTTAATAACTTACTCTTTACGTAATTTTACAAAACATTGCATGTATAAATTATAAAATTATAATAGAATTCTTTAGACAGTGGGTATTTAATCATTTATTTCATATACTATGAATAAAAAAGGTCTATGTACAGTTTCACAAAAATGTGGTACGAATTTATTAAAAATTTAAAACGCATTATTATTGAATCATCAAGTAGAACGTTACCTATTATACATTAACACTCGCTGTTAAGTCATCTTATTTAATTTTAAAATATTACCAATGTTTTTAAATTTATTGATTCTCTAGTAGAAAATAAACTATAAATGAAGTATAAGTGTAACGTTTTGATTTATAAATCAGGGTTAATATTTATCGATAATATAAAAAAAATAATTCTTCAGTTAATTAATTCAAATATTAAAAGTACATTAAAATAGTAAATTATTGACTACTGCTACCCACCAGGACATCCAGCAAGTAAATCCCTAAAATAAGGGCATCGCGCTGATAAGAGTGCCCGATGTACTGGAAAACAAGCTCCCCTGTACACAAGATCAACGTCCGTGCAGTATTTGTAATCGTATAATGTAGACAGATCTTGTTTAAAAGTGGCAGCGGGTGGCCTTGCCAATTCTGCCTGCACATGGAGATCCTTAAGTGCTGCCAAAGCTTCATACTCTTCAAGTAACGCGCCCGCCTCCAACGGACTCCACGTGGATACAAGCTCACGTATTATACGCCCATGGTCACAGGTTTTCGACGAACGACGTCTTCTTATGAATTTTTTCCGTAGCATCGTAAAACCCGTTACGCGTTTTTTTCGCTCCCTGAAATTAATATAATATAACATTATTTGAATATATTATTTTTTACATTATAATTTTCGAGAATTAATGTTTTTATACATGCGTATGATAAATGCAAATGAAGGGAGAATCGTAAATGTTTCCAGTATACTTTTTTATAATAATTATAACAATAATATTGATGATGATATTGATAATAATCCGTATAATTCATTATCATTTTATTACATGTTTTATGACTTTTACAAGAAATAAAATATATTTATTTATTATAATATTTTAATTATTCATTATTTTACAAACAAAATGAAATGATAAATATAAAAAAATGTTTTTTTTTTTTTATATTCTATAATAAATGAATATAAATACTGCATAAAAAAGTGTTTATAGCAGAAAGATTAAACTATGAAGTTAGCAACATTTTATTAAATCCAAAATAAAGTTAAATATTTTTTTCTTTTATAGTGTAGTATTTATATTACAACTACTTACAAAGTTACTAGAAATATAATACAAAATGGAAGATGACGATGACAGAATAGTACCAAAATCTAAAATTCCGGAATTATTTAGAGCAATAGATGGTAATAAAGAATTATTAATTGATAATTTAAAAGAAATTGTTTCAATACCAACAATATCAAATGCACCTGAACATGACAAAGATATTTTAAAAATGGTAAATGTATTCAGATACAGCGTAATATAAACTTTAAAGTATTAATATTATGTGATACTTATAGATGAAAATATGTACGGAGAAATTAGAAAAATTTGGTGCTATAGTTGAAATAGTGGATGGCAACAATGAAACTTCTAGCAATCTTCCACCAGTTTTATTTGGAAATTTATTTACAAGTGAAGAATACAAAACAATATGTGTTTATGGAAACATTGGTTAATAATTATATTATTATGATATTGTCAACTAGATAATAGTGATGCAAACTAAACTTTGCATTTTAATGAGTAATATTTACATTTTTACTTTGCAGACACTTTGTCACCAGAAAAGTCAGAGAACGATAAACAGTCACCTTTTAAATTAATTGAAAAAAATGAGAGACTATATGGTCTCGGTATCTCTGATAACAAAGCACCTTTACTTTGTTGGTTTAATGCCTTGAAGATTTATAAGATGACTAAAAATGAAATACCAGTAAACATTAAATTTGTGATAGAAGGAACTTCAGAATTGTATAGTCAAAGTTTAACAAATGCTATACAAAAGAAACGCGAATTTTTTAACAATGTAGAATTCATTTGTTTAACAATTGATAAAAGAGTGAATGAATTGCCTTGCTTGAAATATGGTTACAGAGGTCTTTGCCACTTTTCTCTGACAGTAAACTGCGGCGAAAAAAGAGTACACAGTGGAACATACGGTGGAGCTTTTAATCAACCACTTATGGATGCAGTAAATACTGTTGAATCTTTTTTAAATAAACATGGAAAAGTTATTGTTCCGGGTGTAAGTTTAATTAATATCTAAAAATAATTTTAATCATATTTAACAAAACTTTGCAAAGGATGTTTGTACTTTTAGTTTGGATCAAATGTAAAAGCAAACACAGAAATAAATGAAAAACACTATTCTTTAAATGAATGTTGTTCTATTGAATCTTTAAAAAAAGAATCAGGTGTAAAGATGCTTAGCCATAAAGAAAAAGTATCACGAATCATTTTGCATAGAACTTGTTTACCAAGTTTTACTGTAAATGCCTTTCAGATTTTATCAGATTTAGCAGACAAGAAAGATTGTGCTTCAATACCTAATAAGTAAATAAGCTAATTTTAATGTTAACTAATATATATTATTTAACTATCAAAGGTGAAATATTAACTGTATTGTGGATTTAAATAATGTGGTTTTACTATTTTCTTTGGTTAGAATTGAAGCAAAATTTTCAGTACGCTTAGTTCTGTACCAAACCGTAAAACAAACTTATGACCAATTCAAAGCACATATTGAAAAAATTTGGCATTTGAATAAAGTTCCAAATGATTATGAATTCAAACTAAAATTGGGATTTGATCCATGGCAAGAAGATCCTGCATCTAATCATTATGAAGCAGCTACAAAGGCAATACAAAATGTATATTTCTGCATAACTAAAATTACATAAATTTTTATCCCTATATTATGCCAAATTATTATAAGTCAAATAGATTTTAATTTTATTAACAGGTTTTCAATCAAGCACCTGTTTATGTAGCTGAAGGAGGCACAATGCCTGCAGTTTCAATTTTTAATAATTATTGTCCTGCAAGTAGCATTATAGTAATGCCTATAAGGTATTATGTTTAAATGTATATTATTATTCAGTTATAAAATTGTAATTAACTAATATTATTTTTTAGTGGTCACAATGATAATCATCATTCAAACATGGAATCTATATCAATTGATGGTTACATCAAAGGCATAAAATTAACAATAGCTTATATGTGTGAAATTCATGAATTAAGTTATAAATGGAAATAAATAATCATTTACATAAAATATATGCTTAGCACTATTTAAATTAATTAAATAGTTATTAATAAACTAATCACAGTAATTACTAATTTTATAAAAAAAATTCTGCTTATTATAAGTGTTGTTATAATAAATAAATAAAATAAAAGCAGATTGCTTACTATATTCAGTATCCATGTGATAAATATAAAGTTAATCCCTTTCATTATTCATTATTTAAATAGCTGAAGTTCAGAAAATAGTTTCTATTTATTACCACAAGTACATTAAACTCAAATATAAACATCTTGAAGCATTAAAGTTTATTCAGCTAAAAATAAATTACCTGACAATGAAACTCAGTGGATCAGAATTAGCAGAGCCTGAAAGTCTGGCTGCCTGCACTGAGTCTCCTCCGATGGGCGCAAGGCTCGAAGAAGCGGATGCTCCCATTCTCTGTGTCATGCGTGGATCATTGCCCTGTCCTCTTCCTGTGAACCAGCAACCACCACCACTGCTGCCTCCTTCTCCACCAGCCCCACTTTCGCCACTGCGCTGCAGTGCACACGGAATCAAGGCTCGGAATACGTTCATTGCTCACCCAGACACCAGCCTAAAGATCATTATAAGCTTATAATTATAAACTAATAGGTATTAAATGTATTAAATAAAAATTGTTTTTATATTTAAGATACTGTTTTTATATATTTCATAATAATATACACTTAATCTAAACTTATGCATAACATAATGTGCAAAAATTTATAATAAAATTTATTTTAATTATATTTTGTATTAAAAATTATACAATGACATTAATATATCTTTATTACAAATGTGATTGTAAAGCAATGCATTTAAAATAGGTAGTACTGCACGATAACAAACACTTTAAAATACTTTATGTTATGTACCAATCAATTGTAAATTATTAATTAACAATACTTTATCGTTATTGTATTCACAAATAAATAACTGATTATAACAAGCTAAAATTGTTGACTGAAGTTTCAAGTTAAATTTACTTTTTGTTTGATTAATTAGTATTCTATACACTTTAATAACTTGTCAAACCCTGTTGATTTAATTGAAAAAAAAGGAAAGCAATGAATGCACGTAAGCAAACAATAAAACAAAATCAATAATATTTAGAGCATAATTAGTAGCCTTGGAAATGAAATATTAAATTCTTCAACAATGTCAATAGTAATTCCACATTCACAATACTAAAAATGCACACTTACAGTAATGTACGTAAAGTGATAGAAAGACTAGTTAGATGAAAAACAATAAAAAAAAACAACAATTATTGATTCAGTGAGAAAAACGAAAGAAACATAATTAATCTTTTACATCATAGTTTCTCCTCTTGTCATCCTATGTATATAGGTATAGAGCACACATCAATATGCACATTACGAGACTTTGAATTCACAATTTGATAAAGGCAGTAAGTCCACTCCTCCCCTCAAAACACACACATACACGCGCGCGTTCGCACACGCACATACACACATACACGCTGAAAGAGCGTAAGAGAGAGAGAGAGAGTGAGAGAGAGAGAGAGAGCGCGAGGGAGTGAGAGCGAGAGAGTTTAATCGTACACGATCGACCCGAAATATAGGCGTTCTCACTATGCTATAAAGAAATCTGAAAGGATGGGAACACCATAAAGGTGTATGGCATAAGATGTACCACGAAAGAGCATTGCAAAGTAGTCTAAAGTACGAATGTAACGTGTCCCCGTTTTAGCACTTAATTGGCTGTCAGCTGAACCACTTGGCGAAACCAGCTGTTTGTTGTCCGTTGTACACCAAATAATTGGTCAACCACGACATATTTTGTGTCTCACTCGTACGCAGAGATAGGTATATACAAGGGTAATACCAAGCGTGTGGCGATGCGCGTATATACACTTTTACATATTAGACGTACGCGACGAGAGAGGAATTAGATCGACCTATATATATATAATAAAGAAAAGAAGAAAGCGCACGCAGTCGTCCGAAATATCTGTGTACGTCCCGTTCTCGAGCCGTCAACGCGCTTGCTCGCCCGCGCAGAGGTTTTATCTCGGTCAGGCGCGTAGAACGTCTATAGGTGTGCGAACGTCCTAAACGTATTGTTCTTCGTGGGAAGATGATCGGTTCTACGATAATCCAATGACTTTTTCATTTACCTGGGTGTTCCTTGTACATATTTCCGTTCGTACATTACGTCCGCGGTAACGATGATACGCGTTTCGTATTGTAAAAATACTTGTCGCACAATACACCGGCGGCCATGTTTACATTCGAATGCACTCTAGGGATAGGTATATATATATATTATATATACACAACGGAGAGATGGCTCGTATATCGTCGTTCCGAGGCAAAGTTTGTTCGCTTTACACGGGGGGTGGGTTACGTGCTTTCTTTTCGGAAAAGGGACGTCACTCGCGACTCTTCCTTTCGAACGCACTCTGCGCTTACTTCCATAACCGAATTGTCACACACATATTTTGTTTAATTATTCGATTCAATCTTGTTACAGGAAAATACGTTTTATCGTGATAATCTTTTATTTCCCTAGAACACTCGATCAAACAGTTTATACGAAATATTTATTTATCCAAGTATTAACGTATATTAAAACGAACACGCAAAGTTTTTGGAATGAGAAAATCAACTCCAAAACTTTTAAAAATTAATTGTATATATAATAAAATTAATATTGGCCATAATAAATCCATTTCGTAAAGTAAACAAACTATACGGAATAACGAATACAACGATTCTTAAAATTCGCGGTTGGATAACGTGACGTCATACTTTCAATGGGAACAAACTTTGTTTTGAATATAAATTTGGTTATGTGTGGGTACTTGTAGGTGTTGTATCTGCGGGCTCAGATGACCTCGATAAAAATCATATATCTCTCTCTCTCTTCCTCTCTTTCGTCTTCATCCTACATTCGCTTTATATTTACATACTTAATAAATATATGACGTTATAACAATTTATTCAATAAATACGTTTATTATTGTTTCGACTATTCAAAATAATTTTCAAGTTTTACTAATCTAATATAATTACAAAAATTTAATATTTTAAAAATATAATACGAATGTAAATTATTTTTATTTTATAAATAAAATGTTAATTATACTATACACGGGGGAAATTACAGTAACAAAAACGACAAAACAATTTTTACTTGTGTTTTTATGATATGAAACATTTATGTGTAATTCTATACTAATAAGATAAACACAATATATTTCTTTACACCTACAATTACATTTATTACTTGGGTTTACAGTAAATTGTATATAATTATTCGTTTCAAATCGTACTGTAATACCAGTCAATAATTTAACTCCATTTGAAAATTTAGTACCAACGTTCCTGTAGCTACTACGGTAATCAAAACAAGTTCTACATTTTTCTTACTAATGATAAAATTTAATAAAACTATATCTTTAGGATCGGTGAAATATTTATTACGAAAATTATATAAAAAATGAATACTTTTTCGACAGAAAATATTGCTTAAACAATATAGCACATGTATTATTGTAATATAAGGTTCACTTTGTGTATATTTACTATAGTCCCTATATAGTTGGTGCCCTAGCAACATCATTTTCTTTCAAGTGCGCGCGCATCCTACGGAAAATCAGCTATAGTAGCGAATTCATCAAGCTAATAAAAGTTGTCTTTCTATTTTCTTGTCGCATTGCAATAATAAACGGGTGAAAATGTACGCTCTTCAGAAATTGGGAGGTAATGGACCAAAACTCATAAGTACTCTGAATAGACAAGCTCGATTGGATACCGTATTAGCTGGAAAACCAAGGCAACGAATACCGTTTGCGGTAATGTCCTAAAGATTTTCTATCGAGTCTTCTGCTAAATATTTCTTTGCATATTATGTAATTATCTAAACTCTTTTTCGCAATATTTTAATATTGAAGCAATGGAATATTTATGTTTACCAATGTGTTAAGGCACTCTTATTTATATGACAATAGAAAAATTCAATTTTACTACATTTTTTTTTAGTATTTCAACGCAACATATAAGTTTGGTTATGTTCGTTTTTTCTTTTAACTATATAGTTTTTATTTGCAGCTTATATAAGTAGTCAAAACGTGAAAAAATAGTAATTATTTTTATATATTTTTATTTATAAGAATAACAGTTCTTTGTTATATATAAGTACTTTCCTTTAAATATATTTGAAATACAATTTCATGGCTTTATGTAACTGCAATTCAAAAGTGCTTACTTAATATAAAGAATTTATCAAAATTATCTAATCTTATCAAGGAAATCTGCATACATTCGATACATATAATCAATATCTTTTATTTATAATTCACTTGAGGATAACAAATATATATTATTACATACAAATAATGTAAATGCATACAGTCAAACTCTACGTTTAACCCGCAGAATTGATTAGATAAATATAATCTGTATAAGTTATATTAATTAAATTTCAAAACTTATTCAAAAGTAATATAAAAGAGAGGTTGTACAAAAATATTAAGTATGCTTATATTCAATGAATTTTGTTGCATTTGCATGTTTATATTATATATTAGTTTACATATATTGTGTACAATCTTTATAATTTACACAATATTTTGTAGTTAATAAAATAGGTATTTTTAATTTATTTTTAACAGGAAAAAGTTGTACACGGCATCATCATTGCTACCGTTCCTATGCTAGTACCTTTATATTGTTCAGTAAACCTCAATAAATGGCGCGAATCGAAATAATAAATTTATCTTAAAAAGTTTAAATAAAATGTGAAAAATTAATCTTTACAATATTATTTAGTAGATTAAATATTGTATTATTATTAAATTAATTTATGTTATGTCTACTTTATGAAATATTAATAATATAGAACATTTTAATTTATAGTTAACAGATTTACTTTAAATACATTAATAAATTAAATTCATGATTATCATTATGGTTTTATGTTTTCATTTATCAATTTACAAATTAACTTTTAGATGTTTATCCATATACTTACCATAATTTAAAGTATAAACTTTATTTAAAAAAACACACCATTATACTCAATATATTTTATGAATGAGCAAACCTAATGGATTTATTGTTTGCAAAATTGTTAACCTTATCTATATCTGCTTCAATATCTAGTCATTTTAATGATTCATTTTAGTGATATAATCAAACATAAAAGATTTTGCTACATTCAAATTTGTACCATACAATTGGTCAGTTACTTTAAGTGACACATTTATAACTGTGATTATTATTGCTAGACATTTTTAAATAAAAATACCAGTTATTTGAAATGATTATTAATAAGGGAAAAGTTATTAAATCCGGTAATCAATTTTTTTTAAACTATATCAGTAAAAAACAATACTACATTGTGGCTGGTAAACCTCGACAAAGAATAAATTTCTCCGTGAGTATACAAGATGAATATTCCCCCAGAGTATCAAGTTTCTTTTTGGTAATACGAATGCATTTTCATTGACTCACAAGTGGAGTCACGTGTTCTGAGTTCCTTTGGTTCCCCAAATTAAATGAAATGTTAAATGTAGATATTAACATGTAAGTGTAATGTCAAATAAATTTTAGTCTACAGTCAATCAAATAAAACATTTTGTTGCTTGTGACTGAATCCTAAATAAAAATTAAATACAGTTCTACTGCTATTGTAATTTTTTTGCTTACTCTTAAAAAGTCTACGCAATATTTTACAAAACTTTTATTATATTTAACACATTATTGATTTCTAATTATTTTTTAATTTTTAAGAGTAACAAGAAAAATAGAGGTTTAATTGTAAATATCCAAATCTGTCCTGAAATATTTTTTATACCTTATTTTCATATTACTACCCTTGTGCATAATTATAACATTTTTTATCATCATTAACAGTGTTTAAAAAATATATATTATAATCCTTAGATCAAATAATAGAACTAAGTTTATGGTACCTCATAATATATGGTATATATTTATATAATCCTAATTGTATTAAAATGCCTGATATTTTTTTTATTTTAAATACTTTCATAATAAATTTTAAAATATAATTGTCAACAGTATTTAACATAATTTCTTTTGTTACAGGAAAAGGTAGCCCATGGAATTGTAATGCTTGGTGTCCCCATGATAATACCACTATACTTTTCATCAAAAATTAACGAATGGCGAGGATCACCAGAAGAATAGATAATAAAGTATATATAAATATGTGTTTAAGATCTGTTGTACAGTAAGGTATACAATGATTATCCTTCAGTTTATATTCCAAAAATAATAAAACTTCCAAAAATCTTAAACATCTTAAAATATTTTATTTTCTAAATAATCCTTACCAAATAAAATGACATATATAAATAATATATTCTTCTATAAATATGTCATACTATTAATTTATTTCTCATATAATAATTTAACCTAATTTTGAAAATTAATTTTATAACAAGTTCAAATAAGTAAAATCAATTTCACAGCATTGTTTATTCCGTCATAAGATACATAATAATATATATATAGACATCAATTTTTACATAAAATATTTAAACTATTACAGGTGCAATATATGCTAGAGTTTTAAAAAAATATTGCAATATGAAAATATATATGTATATATATGAGGATAGAATCGATCAATGATAAATTATTAACGTCAGTCGGTATAATAGATACCTATCATTATTATCATCTATACATTTATATTTTGCAGCACACTTTTTTAAATACTTGTTGAAACATTAACAAGGTTTATCCATTCTTATCCTATATTTAGACTTAAAAATTTATTAATTTCTTTCCAAAATTAATTATATTATTTAAATAAATTTAATTAGAAGACAAAAAGTTTGAAAGTATCTTGATTATCAAAATTTATATGAAGCATCAATACTTTTTTTAAAGTTAAAAATTTAATTATGTTTTTTTAATAAATCTATGTCATTCGGTTTTCTAATTCTAAATTATTCTTTGTATTCGTCCTATACACCCACATAATATCTCAAAGTAAAATCATTAATTTTAATGATAGTATCGTATAATGTAATGTTAAAGCTCATTAGATTATTACAGAAACAATAAAAATAATAATAACTGCTATATTTTGAATGTTGATACATTTTCAGTTTTTTAATACATTAATGTTTGGTAATACCTTTCTATACAAATGTATAGTTATCAAGCATTAAGTATTCATTTAGAAAACCAAAATAAATTTAAGTTACACATTAATTTATTTCGCGTGTTACGTAGTAGAAAGTCCACAAGAATAAAATAATAATTAGAATTACGTAATTTTAAAATGAGTCCGGTTTTTTTTACCCTGTGAAATATGCATATATATATAAGAATAAACTTTGAGTAAAAGCATATACCTACATCATATACCGAATAGTTATAACCGTTCCAAAAATACGTCCCACAATAAGCCTCAAGCACATCGCAAAATGAATGGATTATCCTATACGGTCTTTTATAAACAATTTATATAGAATCCGAGAGAGGGAGAGGGAAACCGAGAGAAAGAGATGGAAGAAAATATATAGTAGAGCGGAAAAAAAGATTGCGAAAAGAAAATATTTACTTGCGCGAATGTTAACTCGGTAATTTCACATCAGTGTACTTACACACTTTTGCGAGTTGAACTGTTACGCTAATAGCTTTTATAGTTTTCTTTCGCAGTGCGTGGTTTGTGTTTATATCAACAGCAAAATTTTCTGAGGCTCGCAGACACACGCGGTCAGTTTTCGTCGTCACCAGCTCAATCAATTCTGATCTTCGATAATAAGCAATGGGGTTCGTGCGAATAATCGTCTTAATATACAAATATACCTATATACCTTGCTTATACTCGTCGACTCCTTTTTTTCTCAATTTTATTACAGTCTTTGTATTCGCGTAAGTATTCATTTTATTTATAGGTACAACTGACGTGATTGATATTTGCATGAAACAAAAAATTGTTTACTTCGATATCACTGGTAGAGCGAGTGTTTGAGATATAAATTTTTTCTGGACAAAACTGAAAAATATGGGTAAAATTTGGAGAAACAGTAAAATCAAAAGTTTATTTTTTATTTCTACAAAGAAGAATCAAGAATACTGCAATTTATATAAAAATGTCTCTTTAATAATTGCTCATGATCTTTGAGTTTGCTCTTAAAAATTATTGCTTCGTGCATAACCGAAAGAGAATAATCGTCAAACTATTATTGTATTTTGAAAATTTGTTGATTTGATATATTTTGTTGTTTGAGTTACACCAATTTCTAAAAATCATTGCAGGTTCATTAGTTCTTATTTACAAGTATTAAACAACATTAAACTTAAAGCTGTTAATATTATAAAATATTGATATACGTGTATCAAACCCACATTATTTTTTAAAGTTCATACCATCAAAAAATGGATCTTCTTTATTTAATCCTCTCCCCCCCCCCCAAAAAAAAATATTGGGTTTTCTTTTGGTAAATCGTTAAAAAATTACCAAATATGTAAATAAAAATAGAAATTTTGATGGAGAAATGTATTTCCGATCATTTTTATTGTGCACGGATAAAAATAACTTGTGTATAAAACTTGAAGCATATTTTACTGTACACAATATTAATGTGCACAATAATTATTATGTGCAAGAACCAATGTGCGTCTTTTAATGTTTTCAAATTTTTTTTTATAATCCAATATACCAAAATTAATAGTATTTTGTTTATTTTATATATTTAAATGTACATATTTAATCATTTTTAATGATAAAATAAATAATTATGCGAAAAATACTACTAATCTTTTGAGTTAAATTCTTTAATAATCGCGTTCGGCCCGATTTAGTGGTTTTGATTAATTGGGTTATTGGGATTTTTTGGTTAAAAAATTATCGGAAACACATTTCTCCAACAAAATACGTATTGGTAATGATATTTTGTCATTCTTTTAACAACTTACCAAAAAAAATTCAATATTTTTTTGGGATAAAACGAAAAAGATCCCAAAAAGTTTATAATCTTACAAAAATATTCAAAATTACTTTAAGGGGATGTCGGACGCAGAAAATGGTAATTTTAATATTGTTTTTATAAACAAATGAATAAATTTTTTTTAAAAAAACATGAATGCCATGCCCTTCGGCATGTTTTAAATAGTACCTTCAAATTTTTTCAGATTTTTAAATTTGTAATTAAATTACGATTTTTGCGTTGAAAATTCATGCCTTCTTAGACCAATTACCGACCGAAAATTGTTTATTCAATTATTATTAACAAATTTACTTTTTTAGAAAAGTCAAAATGCCATTCCCTCGGTTTGGTTTTAAACTACACTTATGAATTTTGTTCAGATTTTTAAATCAATATTTCCAACATAATTCTTAGGTTGGAAGGTAGATCCCTATAACTTGGGTCCGACATCCCGTTAAATCTAATAATGAATGAAAAAATGTGTATATGTTGCAAATAAATAAATCATACAATTTTAAACAATATAAAATTTGTTTAAAAATTAAGAAATTTAAAATTATTTAAAATTACTGCGCAATTACTTATTATTATTTATTTATAATAATTTGTCTTGATTTAAACTCACATTGTTAATTCCCTTAAGTATTCGAAAATTAATGTGATGAAAAAAAGTGAGTTCCCGTCACGTGTACGAATGTCCACAGTATATATCAACAGTCAATTACGAGTACACCATATAGTCGTATATATATAGATATATCGATGTATAAAATAAAACATACCCTCTAAAGTTAGAAAGCATAACAATATTCAGATAAATTTAATCTAAAGCGACGCAATCGTCAAGATCAAAAGTTGTTCCCTTAACTCGAGCAATCATTCGTTTTGACTTGAGATAACGATCTACCTTCCCGTAAAAATCGAGACCTGACTTGACAGTTAAGGCGTGCGGCAATATTGAGGCAAACAACCTCACTCCCAGGGAGGCGACGCGACTCAACGGCTCATTTGATTTTGAGACTTATCGCGAGGTATTTTTTCTCCCTCACACATATATGAATATACACATATATACGTACGTACGTGCGTATATATATTTTACAATCCTGTTCGACTACGCATTGAGAATAAAACTTTAATTGGATTAAATTATTCGATTCTCGATTTGGAGTTCGTATATCCAGTTTTACAATTTAAACTACTATACCTTTATGTTATATACCTCGTTTGAATGCACACAGCTGCGTTATGATTGATGATGGATAATTTGTAGAGTGACTCCTCGTGTGCCAGATCGATTAAATAGGAAATGTTACTTAATGATGAATTATAATGAAAATATAGCGCTAAAACGTTAATAATTCTTAGTGAAGTTTATACGTCCATATGTGTCTATTACGTATACATACATATATACGTGTACATACCGATGATATATCCGTTCATTAAATTTCTTTCAATTAATATCAGTTAAATAATTTATTATACGATTTATCAATTTAACCCTTAACTCATCAATGTATCGTCGGCTCTGTAAATATACTTTATTTAATTGCAATGAACGAATGTATATATATATATATGTATACAATAAAAATTTTCAATTATCGGTCATTCTGTGTGCTTGAATGATTTGCAAATCGATGCATTTAAATTTCATTTAAATCGATCATTTATTTTCGAATTAAATAAAAAATTTGCGCCACAACGCATATACGTGTATGTCTATAAATTTTTTTTATTATTACGATGAAATTCGTCTGCGTACTATAACTACAAAATAATATTACTTCAAGTACTCTTTTTTTGTTATAAAAACCAGCATCTTATCTCACATCAACGATTATTGCGCGGTGTTATAAGAAGTATAGTAACCGTTTCGCAAAAGTACAAGAGTCGAAAGTTATGCCGTTAAAAAGAAATATAAGTATTTTTCGATATATGCAAATAATCAATTGGCCAATCACCGAAAGATATTTGAATTTACCGTGACTTGCGATATAAATTCTTCTTCTACCGTATATATAAACGAAATGCAAATAGTTCATAAAATTATACTTCGTCATAAGTGCTTCAGCTCGTATATACACTTTGCATTTCAATATCAGGACATAAGTATACCTATACACATTAAAATAAAATTAAATTATATCTCCGATAGATTTGATAGTATATTTTAAATTTGTTCCTTTCTTACAACTTATGCGTATTTTCAGTTTTACTGCCATTGTGAATTATTATAATTAAATGTTACACTACATTACAACGTAAAAAACTTAGTATATATATATAACTATTTTATCTTTCTTTGTTTTTATCGTTACATAAATTATATGTAAATCAAAATTGTTTCGCGTTAGGATTACCGTGTACTTGCATATAAATATATTGACTCTATATTATATTCTTAATTTACAATAATAAAATTACATCTATACGGTATCCCTTCGTCTCGGAAAATGTATATATACACGATCACTCGTGCAAAAAAAAAATACAAGAATATTGACGGTCAGTCTCGTAAATACAAGAATAGCAAATGACAATAACGAAAATATGGTGCGTAGAAATAAATCATAATCGCATGGCACAATTATTATTCGCATTACCGTATAATGCTGCAAACGAGGTATATAACCATTCCACGAAGCGTCAAAGTAAAAAGTGTTCATTTGAAGCCGACATAATCTCACGAAGTCGATCCGTAGAGGGTTGTAATATACGCTCACTTCGAGGAAAATAGCCGGGAAAAAGAGAAGTGCCTCGAATATACGGTAACCAGTTTTCCGTACCTGGATATATATAATTGCGCATAGGTGCTGCATATAGGTATATGCCCCCTTGTATATAAGAAAAAGGGGAAACGACCGTGCAGACGGATGACTGATGACGGAAGCACATGCAGCGATTTACCGGAAAAGTAACCACAAACGAACCTGTTCCTTTATATACGTTGATGCAATTGATGATCATTTAACTTCTCGTCGCATCATCTGTATAATGTGCTTTTTTAACACTTGTGTGTGTGTCTGTGTAAGTGTGTACACATATATATATATATATGGGTAACAGGTGACTTTAATGCCGAAGAATCGATTCAGCTTTTAACTTGCACATATGTGCAATGTCAGCTTCTTTCCCTCCATCTCCGCCTCCCTCACTCTCTCATATATATATATATATATATATATATATAAACATATATTCTGTCTTTCTTACTCTGCGATTCCCACGAGGTTTCTCTCTTCCTTTTTTTCTTTCGTTCAACCGTGTGAGATTCCTTCAGTAAGATTACGCGGGCTTCACGCGAACCTTTTTTTATACATATGTATACGCGTGGGGCGTTGGCTTTATAAATCGTGGTTACTAGATTAAAGAGTAGTTAGGCAGGATTTATATGGAATATTTTATTTCGGAATTACGTTATTTCAATTTACGATTTTGGATGTCAGATTTGTATATATACTGACAAAAAGATTAATTTAATTGTGAAACGACGACTGATACTGCGTGTAAGGGTTTAATAGGTTCAGGTTCATTGTGTATATGCATTATATTTGGTGCTAATATAGAATGAGAGTTCTCATTCATGCCCATGATATATTTAATATTATAATCTTGTGACTAATTATTTTATATTTATTATACAGTAAAATATGATGATACTGAAGTTCGCAACGTTTGTAACGAACGAAAAATCCAAAAATTTTTTTTTATTTTAAATATTTAGTATGAGTTAAATTAATCAAAGTATTATTCTAAAAGCCCAGTTCTGAGTTCAAAGAAATCAATGTGAAAGTAATTTTAATTGAAATTATTATTAGATGTCGAATAACTTTCGTGTTAGTGGCCATTGGCAAGTCATAACTTGGCTCTTCATATTTTTATATTACAAAAGACATATACTAAAGTTAGGATAAGATCCGTTTCCCAGAGGTCAAATACTCCCCTTTTCAGTGAGAAACATTTGTTTACAATACAGGTCAAAGCTGTAAATTTCCTTTTAAGCATACAAACCCTAATCCTATAAAAAATAATGAAAATCAAATAAATATCTAAATTGCTTCTTAGTATAGACTGACTCAAAAATCTATAGCATCTAAATGTTCCTACTGGAATTTATTTTTCTTATTTGACATTCGCGGTTAAACGATAAAAAATGTCATTACTTTATTCACGTTTTAAAGAAATCTTTCGTGCCTGTAAATTCAAATCTTTCTAGTCTAAAATATCCATTCTTTGTTCCTGTAAGCTGTCATTTTTTGTCACTTCCACCTACTATTAAATCAAACATAGGAATAATACGTTAAATAATTGTGAATAAATACGTCAAAATAATTGTGTCATTTGTAGGTATAATAAAACACTTAAGGAAATGAGTTGGGAGGAGAGAGAAAACTAGTAAAAAAAGATTATATAACATAAAAATAATTTATTTCAACGGAACAAATTTTTACAAATTGCAGCTACAAGAAATTGTGTAACAAGTATATATATTACAAAAATGATAGCATAATGTTGCAAAACAAATATGGAGCAGCCCTCACTGAAATCTGACATTCAATCAATAAACATATTTTACTGTAATGCAATAATCTAAAATAAAAACATTCATATTAAATTTTCGAATGAAAAATGTGATTGTCCATTCCAACATCCAGACATTCTTCATTATTACCCTTAAGAGTGCCGAGATTTTCGCCGCGGTTTCTGAGATATTCATATCGGAAGTTTAAAAAAAAACATCCAGTATAATATCCGCCATATTACTTCCGCCATTTTAAATTTTCAGTTTAAAGAAAGAATCGAGTTAAGACGAGGCCGTAGCCCTATCCTTTATACATAGTTACCTTATACACTATACTCTGAAGATTTTATTTTCTTTTACATCTGCTTTGCAGAGCGCCGTTTTTTAGAAAACTGTCTAGGGCGCTTTGGTGAGAAAATTTATTCCTTAAACACCCACATAGGTGCACGTAGAAAAATTTCTAGTAAATTTTACCCTGGTGTTCTAGTAAAAGTGGGACGAAGGACACAGCAGGGTAAAAAATACCCGGTTTTCAAATAAATTTTAACCGAGCAGCAGGGTAAAATTTATTTGAAAACCGGGTATTTTTTACCCTGCTGTGTCCTTCGTCCCACTTTTACTAGAACACCAGGGTAAAATTTACTAGAAATTTTTCTCCGTGTGTGCTTAATTAATGAAAAAACTTATGACGCCTATATAGGCGTCATTCCGACCCTCTGAAGGTTAAACAGCTAAAAATTGTTTCTAATTATTTTTACAAAATCTTATAAATACTTATACATGCTTTATAATAAAATATAATAAGATCTTATAGTTAGATCATATTGTATATATGCAATTCTTTTCATTTTCCTATATACAGAGGAGTGTTTACAATGTTAGACGGTTAATATTTTGCATTTAAACACATGAAAATGCGGGTTCCCATCCCCCGTTGGTTTTAGCCGGGGAGATTTATATTGATTCGTTCTACAAATTTTGATTTTAATATTTTGCATTTAAACATATGAAATTATGGAATTCTATCCCGTACACATTTTTACACTATCTATTGTGCTTTTTAAGCTTTTAGAATAATAATTTGATTAATTTATCTCATATTAAACATTTAAAATGAAAAAAAAAATTTTTTAGATTTTTCGTTCGTTATGAACGTTGCAAACTTCAGTGTCATAAAATATGATGGTGATTTAACTTTATTAGTATAGTATATATTTTTCTAAATTTTATAATTGTTTTTGTAAATTTATGAACATTTTGTAGAAATCCTCATATTTAGAAATAATTAAAAATTACGTCACAGTGTCTAATACATATATATATATATATACATATATTACGGAATTCCAAATGAATGAATAATATAAGATATTTTATAAAACACATAAATGCAGGAAATCTCTGCATTGTTGTAGGAACGAGCAATAAGACTTATTTTATTCTACGTTTTATTTTGAAAATAATGTTTAACCATACATTGTATTAATTTAAAAATATAAATATAGCCTTCCATTTATAACTCAACAATTTTTCATTTGCAAGTACTACGAAACAATCTATTATAATAATCATTTATTTAAATGTATATAATGATATAAATATTAACTTATTTCTGCATTCTAACTGCTTTTTGTATATATATTATTTTTTATTTTATACATATTGGCTGCTATTACTGACCTGCGTTTAATAAACATATTATCTATGCATAAGAAACTTTTATTTGTTAGAAACATACATATATTTCCAACAAATAAAACTTTCTTATACATAAATAATAAGTTTATTAAACGCAAGTCAGTCTCACATTTATATAAAAGTAAAATAATAATCAAATAGATTTTGAATTTATAATGTATTTTATAAATTTTTATTTATGCAAGAATCTGGCGAAGACAGTATTTGACATATAGTAAACGAACCTTTAACAAACCATGGAATATAATTCTTTGCCTCAAATAAAAATACATCGTGCTTCCTGGTTTCTTCCAATGAACCTTGTAATTATAAAGATGTCCTTTTCAAAAAAATTAAGAACTTTGCATGAATTTTAGTAATTTAAATCACATTCAAACTACAACCATAAAAATGAAAAATAGTAGTTTTAATTGCTATTATAATTCAAATTTAATTCGTTTAAATAGCTCTAACAGATTAACAATAATATTTCATTATGAAATATTTACAAAATTACGTTAATTTTTAATGAAACGTTTCCAATACTTTTTAACCCCCTTATTAACATTTCTTTAATCAAACAAACTTTTAAACTGTTTATTTACCCATTTTATCTTAGATTTTTCGTTTCATATTCACATACTTTACGGTTTCAAACAAATTTATTTACCCTTCATTAATATTGAACCTGAACAATGACAATTTTCAAAAAATATTTCAAATGTATATAAACATGAAACTTAAGTATTTTTTAAGAATTTTGTTATTCGTTGAATTTATTAGAATGTTTTGCGAATAGAGATGCCAAACTGGCAAACGTAATGTGAAAATACTGGCTTCGAAAATATCGATGAAAGTTTTACATTTGAAATAAAATTTCGACGGCTCCTATTCATAAAGTCCTATACCAGAAGTCATTTCTATATAGTCCTATCTTAAAGAAAATTTTATAAGATCCTATCTTAATTATAATTCTATAAAGTCCTATCTCAGAAGTACTATTTTATAAAGTCCTATCTGAAAAAGTCAGTTCTATAAAGTCCTATCTCATCTCAAATTTTGAAAGCTACAAAAAAATCATTAAACAATAAGTTTTTTAATAAAAACAATAAATTATAAAAATAATATTTATACCTTTATCTAAAAATATAAATATATATGCAGAATCGGATAATAATGCTCATGTAAAGAGTACACTTTTACCGAATATATTTATTTCATTAACCTCGTTATCGAGTAGTATATAAAAAATATTAAAATTTGAATTTTGTATCCAGGTGGAAATTCGAGCATTTATGAAACGTTTTTTAGACAAGAAATTGGCCATTGCCATTAAAATGGCCATAAATCGTACATTAATGCCCGAAAAAACGTTTCACTTAACCAAAAAATGTTCACTTTTCCACTAGGGTAAATATTCTATGAATTGCATTTGAGATAGGACTTTATAAAATTGACTTCCGAGATAGGACTTTATAATACTGACTAAATTTTTTTTTAAGATAGGACCTTATAGAATTTTCTTTTCAGTTAGGACTTTATAGAATTATTCTTGAGTTAGGACATTTTTTAATTAATTTTTGAGATAGGACTTTATGAATAGGAGCCGTCGATTTGATCATTATTCTGAAAATAAAGTTATAAATTATTACTTAAACTATACAGATGTTACGTAATAATAATTATGTTTACGAGACAAATAATATTTACCCCGTTTAATATCATATAACACTACTGTACTATACAACAATATTGAGTCATCCACTTATTAAACTCAACGTAACATTTCTATTATGACATCATGGTTTTGCTCTTGTTCATCTAAAATTATGATTTTGCACGATATCAATTCGTCAAACCGCCATTTATCTCAATGTATACAAAAAGAAAAAAAAAAGAAATCATCCGAAGAACTCTGCATCTTCGATGGTACATATACACTGCGTTATTTTCGTCGACGTTGATAGTCCCATAAAAATAATATGCGATTCGTCATTCACGGCAATTTTTTGGGGGTCTCTCTTCCTATATACGTGTATATTATATTAGTCAGCGAATACGAACAAGGCGATTCTTTATTGTTCTTAATGAGCGACGAAGTTTCAGAATTTAGCAGGAGAAAAAGTATATATATATAATATTATGTGAACGATCAAGCTATATACTCTATCAAAATCATTCACACGAACATCTAATGGCTATTAAATTCATTATTCATTTGTCATAAAAATCCATTTAGTCAAACGCCTTCGCTTCCTTTTTCCATGTATAATCACGATTTAGAAAAAAAACGAAGAAAAAAACCAGAAATGAAACTTAAGCGTAATAATTCCATAACTTTCATTCGCGCGATCATTACGTTAAGAAGACTAATTCAACGCCGTAACTTTATAAGAAAAATTAACATAAAAGTTTTAAACGAAGAAAGACCTTGAAACGAATGGTATTAATTCTATATGAGGATATATCTAAAAATTGAATGAAGGAAGTCGTATTTATGTATACACGCGTATAGTGAAAGAATTAGAGAGCACGATATATATACTAATCGAATTAATATTATTTATCGGAGAAGATCATTGTTTTCATACGAAAAAGTAAGATTTATTGTTTCCTACGTGAAATTATCATTTTGATCCCTCGCAACAAAGAGAAAAAAAATGGAAAGAGAAATTAATATCGTCATGGCTCAATGCGGTAAATATTGTTGTGAAATATATATATACATATATACATGTAACTGTATCTCAATAAGTATACGTATATAAATTTGTAACGTGATTTTCGCCCACTTGTGAGGTAGGTGTCATTATAAATTAATCGGATTGAATTTTTTATAACGATATAAAAGGTACCGACTTCTTTTCGGATCGAGGAAGGGTCCCGAGATGGGATACGTATCCCAAAATCCGTTCATTTTCTTTTATTCTCGCGTATAATAGACCTCGCTTGTAGTATTCACATATATACACTGAGAAAAATTTGCTAGTTTTAAAATTTCTAATTTAATAGTAAAAGGAGGACAGACTTACACAATTGAAAAAATTGCTATTAATATTGGTAAAAATTGCTACCATTGAGGAGAAAATACTGTTATTACAATTAATAATGGCAATTTTACCATTATTAATAGCAATTTTTATTAAAAAGTTTTTCTCAGTGTATAAAAAAAATATACATGGTTTTGGTTTCATTAACCTCGTGTACGGTCATGTTCTCAATAAAAATTGTACATTCATTTAAATGAAGACCTCGTACGATGTACAATCCATATTTGCAAAATTTGTTAATATATAAAATAAAAATTTTATTTTTTACATTACATACAAGGTGTACACGGATATTCATTAGTTATAGAATATGTTTTCTCAAAAAGCAACGATTACATAAATTGTTCGTTATCAAAAAAATCCATCGAATACGTAACATTTATGTATACTCACATTAAATAAATATTTGATTTAACGTGTAACGCAAACGGCATTAAAAAGTATATATAACTACGAAGAAAACTCTCGTGTTGGTTTATTGTACAATTTAACAAGTACAATACACTATAAGTATATGCAATTGAAGCAAGATAATTGTGCATCATTAATCAATGTACATCTCTCAGAGATTGTTTTTCCTACGTAAATTGAAATACACACACACAAGAAAGTGTTGAAAGTACATTTCGAAAATCTATTGAAAAATTGCATTACTTTGTTCAGTTCCTCATTACCACAGTCGTGCCACATATATTAATAAAATCTCTATTGCATTAACAGCATCGTAAAATGATTTCACATAATCATTCGATATTTATATGTGTGTGTGTATGTATATATCGTTGAGGTACGTATAGATATACAGGAATAATTAACAAGTATATATATATAAAATCGGTAGAACAATAATAATTCAATGGTTAGAAATGAAACCATAAGTCGACTGGCCCATAAACTACCACTTACCCTCTGGAAAGAGAAAAAGCTCTACAAAAAAAAACGAAGGAATACCGAAAGGAAATTGCACGTTTCACTTTCGAGCGCGAAATTCGCCTGGAAACCTCGAATATCCTTTCGCAGGCGTACATTAAACGAAGAAGCAGCAGGAGCAGCAGCAGCACCAGTCGAAGGAACAGTGAAAAAAGTCGTCTCGCATGCAACGAGGACGTGCACTTAGCGAAGGGAGCAGCTCCATTCAAGTGAGCCGCTCTTTGCTGCAACAAGATCGAAAGTCGGGAGACTCCTGCGCGCATACCTACTGTGCTCCTTTGTTCATCGTTTCCTCGACCTTGAAAGTATCGTGCATTTAAAGTTCCGTAAATGCGCGTTCTACTATCTGCACCAATTTTATATCAAAGGGGTGAGAGCGTAGAAGAAAAAAGAGTTAAAAATGTCACTCCGATAATTCTTCGTGACGAAAGAGAGAGAGAGAGAGAGAGAGAGAGAGAGAGAGGGAAGTCGTTGCAAAGAAAGCACAGCTTGGGCGTCTTCCAGAGGTTAATGACTGGGATAGCCGGGAGCATTCTTTTCGAACATTTCTCTCTCTCTCTCTCTCTCTCTCTCTCTCTCTCCCTCTTTTCTTTCCTCCTGTCCTCCTACGAGCGGCTGTTCACTCAGGATACCGATTACAGATTTTTCAGGCTTTACTTTATACCGAGGAAGAAGTTTTTCGGCCAGAGTAACCTAAAAATGTGTGGGTCAAATATTTAGAAGCTCGAAATATTTAAATTATACGTCCAGAGGGAAAGTGATAAAACCAGTTTTAAACTTGATTTGGAAATCGTGAAATTAATTATCCTCTTGAACGAGGTAAAAAATTATCTTTGCGTTCTACACAATGTGGTAGTTGTACATTTTATATTATATATACATATATATACATATATGCTACTGATGTTTATAAATCATTTAAAGCCGCTACGTTTTCTATGAGAGAAATTCTTTAAAAAGTCTCCTCGTAATGACTCATAAATTTACGTTTCTCAAATTGGTCACATGTCTAAACATAAACCGATTTTTAGATTTTTAAATAGTAACTTTACTATATGCAAACGAAAAACAAAATTAATAGTAAAATAAATGTTGTCACTAAACCGATATATTTTGATTCACAAAAGCACTGAATGCAACGTTTATGCAAATGTACATTGCCCATAATTACTGGAGGAAACAAGTTTTAATCGTATCTATTAGTTATTCCACGAAAAATTTCGTTGATATACAATTAATCTTAATTTTCCCACATAATTAATTAAGCTATATGTTTATAACTCGCAAGTAGATAAACTCAAGAGGCGAGTCTGCATTTCAACAGGTAAATTTAAAAATGTCGAAATCAGCAAAAAGATAGTTCTGAGATTAATAAAAATATTAAATATCTTTACTAAACGAATAATCTTTAAAAGAGCGTTCGTACCGTATAGATTGACGAACATCACATGCTCTATACGAAATGCATACTTACAATGAATTTAAAAAGAAATGTTTTTTTTTGGTTAATTTATCTCCGTTCTTTTAAAAATCCTGTCGTTAATCTGAAGTGCAACACTGCAAAGGAAAAAAAGTCGGCAGGCAAAAGGGTATCGGACTTTGGCAAAGACGTTCGGGCCGCGCGTATACGCATCTTATGTATATACATGCTATCAAGTGTACGTGGAAGCGCGCGGGTTTTATATATGTTTGACGGGTGAGAGACCCTCTATTAAAACGTTTAAGCGCCCCTCCGAAAAAGCTGGTAGCGATGTTTTCGATGAGATAGTGCGCGTGCTCGTTATGAACGGTACTTTCGCGCGTGTGCGTTTCGACGAGCGAAAAAATGCGCTGGGAAGAAGATACTCTTCTTTTCCATTATTTTTTTTTTCTTTTTAGTTTCCTTTCTGGCTAAAGGGATTGAAACTCATTTAAATTTTTCAAGCTTAATGATCGAGAAAGACTCTTGAGCAAATTATTGAGGGGTATATAATACTGGCGGAAACTTATAAATCAATTTTTTGGTTACGCGCATTAACATTTGTCAAACTTCGGACGTATCTGTTTCACTAGATTTATTTGGTATTTACTAGTGTAGCTTAAACTGCACTCAGCAAATCGTAATAACGAACAAAGAAAAGTAAATTATTTTTTAATATCATCAATGCAATAACTTTGTAACCTTTTTAATCTCGTAATATCATCTACGTAAATTTACACGACTATATTTTATACATTTATACGAAAATATTTATTACTCGCCTTGCAAGTAGTAAAAGTCAATGATTTTCACCCTGAACAAGTAGCTGCAGTCCATTTATAGAGACAAATACTTTAAAAAACATATTTATATAAGGTAAATGAGTTTGTAAAAAATCCTTTTTGCGATTAGAGTTAATCTAAATATATTTCGGACGTGTTGCCAAAAAAATATATAAGCTTTGTAAATATAGCTTACAGTATATGTATATATATTCTATACGGTTCATTACAGTGTTTCGTGCTGGTGCTCAAGAGGCTTTTAATACTTAGGAACACTTCCAAGAATTACTTTATTTTTTAAATCGAAATCACGTGTCAATTTCAGGCTTAATAAGCCTGAATCGGCAAAAGTGAAATTAAACGAGAAAGGAGTATATAAAAAGTTAGAAACTTGAAATGTTAAAGATTTATATAAAATTAATTTAAAACAAATAATATAAATACCTTACGTTTATTTTTACGCAATGATCCATCGATAGATATGTTGAACAATCAATACATATTGATATCATAACTGACTTTTACGTTCGTGCGATTGTATATATAATTACACGTGCAAATGTACAGTATATTAAATGAAAATGATGCAAGATCAAATTAAATGAAAAGTACAGATATAGTTCCATATATCGATATATATATTAAGGGTAGGAGTATGATTAGAAAAATATTTTTGTAATTTGTATAAAATATTATAAGAAATGTCATCTTTATCAAATATATTATAAAAAATATTCTTTATTGACGATTACTAACACCCAAATTACGTAAAATATTAAAATATTTAACAAAATAGGCTTAAAACAATTGTAAATTCAAAAAACTCGTTGCAGGGTAAAAGTTATCAAAGGACTCCGATGAAAAAGTTTCGAACAGCGAATAAGGTTTATCTATAAAAATGCACTTTCTGGCTCGATAAACCTAATAATGTTTAAATAATTGGTTAAAAAATATCAGATTTTTCATTTAAAAAATAGTAATAAAAATGTGACATTTAATTTTAAAGAAAAAAGGGTGTGTAACTTTATAATTCATACATACCTCAAGATGTATGCAATATTTCAGGAGCCTATCATATAAAAATTATCCTGCAAGGAATGCTTTAAAGGTATAAAAAATAGCGTTTAAATTATTTAGCTTTAAAGTTTAAGATACACGACTTGTTGCATTAACTGAAGATTATCTAATGCTAAAATTAGGTAGACACATAAGTTTTATAATATTAAACATTATTTACGCACATGGTACGTAACATTTAGAACTTGTTCATAAAATAAAAATAATTTGATTTTTTTTTAATTTTCGACCATGCTCTACCCTTAAGGTAAACGGTAAATACGAATTTGAGCCAAGTAATAGTATATATATATATATATATATATATATATATCCGTTATTAGTTTCGACGTATTTAATAACCCCCTTTGACATAATAAAGAAAAGTTCGAATGCAGACAAGCGCACTCGCGTGCGCGCGGGCATCATAAAACACTCGGCAAGACAATTTCCTGGATTTATTCATGAGCATTATATTATTACGTGTTGACTTAATGAACCGTACCAATATATATGTACATATACACATATATATACCCATACGTAGACACTGGTGCATTATGTACACTATGTAAATATTAGAATTGTACTAAAGAAACCTGTTATATCCGCACTACTCGTGTCCGATGCAATCGTTTAACAATGCGGCGTGTGCGCGCACATTGAACTTAGACGTTCCTTTTTTTTACGTCTTTGCTTTTTTTTTGCGTGTTGTTGTGAGAGAGTCCATGAGAGTGGGCGAGTCGAGGATATGGGGGCGATCCTTTAGCGATCCCCCTTGCCGGGAGGAATAAGAGGAGGCCCAGTGCAAGGGAGAGAAAGAGACGGAGAGAGTGAGCTAGAGCAGCCGCAATACGACTTTCGCTATAAGACTTATCCACCGTACGATGTATATATAGAGACGTTCCTTGTTTATGGGAGAGCCAATGAACGCGTTATGTGCGCCGCTTTTGTCGAGAGAGGTGCGATCTCACTGTTTAATGGGAGACGAGTTCGGTTATATGTGTGTATCTCTATAGGGTATATACATGTATATATATATATATATATATATATCCGTTATTAGTTTCGACGTATTTAATAACCCCCTTTGACATAATAAAGAAAAGTTCGAATGCAGACAAGCGCACTCGCGTGCGCGCGGGCATCATAAAACACTCGGCAAGACAATTTCCTGGATTTATTCATGAGCATTATATTATTACGTGTTGACTTAATGAACCGTACCAATATATATGTACATATACACATATATATACCCATACGTAGACACTGGTGCATTATGTACACTATGTAAATATTAGAATTGTACTAAAGAAACCTGTTATATCCGCACTACTCGTGTCCGATGCAATCGTTTAACAATGCGGCGTGTGCGCGCACATTGAACTTAGACGTTCCTTTTTTTTTACGTCTTTGCTTTTTTTTTGCGTGTTGTTGTGAGAGAGTCCATGAGAGTGGGCGAGTCGAGGATATGGGGGCGATCCTTTAGCGATCCCCCTTGCCGGGAGGAATAAGAGGAGGCCCAGTGCAAGGGAGAGAAAGAGACGGAGAGAGTGAGCTAGAGCAGCCGCAATACGACTTTCGCTATAAGACTTATCCACCGTACGATGTATATATAGAGACGTTCCTTGTTTATGGGAGAGCCAATGAACGCGTTATGTGCGCCGCTTTTGTCGAGAGAGGTGCGATCTCACTGTTTAATGGGAGACGAGTTCGGTTATATGTGTGTATCTCTATAGGGTATACATGTATATATATATATATATATACAGGTGAACACACCGACCTTTCATTTGCGCTTTGTGATTTTAACAAAAGTTCACTTACGCGTAGGTGTTACTTTAGATTATAACTTGGAAATTTAAAAATTTTATGTACAATGTATATATATAGGACATGAATTGAAAGTGGATTTTATATAGGGAATCATGCCTTTTTTTGGTATAGTAATATACGTTATCTCTGTTTAGGCCGAATATTAAGCTAATTTTATTTCATTAGTTAATTTTGGTTTGATTTGTGTTGATAACGTTGATACATTTGTGTTTTAAAAGCATAGTACACCGGCCGTTTTATCTGAATTATTTTTAATTATACAGAATCCGCCAATTTGCTTACATGACGAGTTATTATAAAAAATATCCTTTATTAAATAAATTTTCAACATTCTGTTAATCGGTAAGAAAAGCCTTCAAACGTGAATATTAATTGCCTTGGCTCTTTATTTAATCTTTATGATTAACAGCAAAGTCATTATTAATAAAATTTAACGGGGTGTCATAGTCAATATTTATCCTCCCTACCTTATCGGCAATCGCGATTATTAGTAATAAATTTGTAAATAAAAGAGTATGTGACAAAATAAGAGAAGAGACGCCTTCGTTTATTCATAATCTAACTGTGTGCTGAATTTGAAATTGAAATATTGCGTTTTCGAGAAAAGTTTTACCAAAAATGTGAACCTAACCTCAACGAGGTGAAAAAATTTGATATTTTTGGTAAGACTTTTCTCGAAAACGCAATAATTCAGCACACAGTTAGATTGCCAATAAACGAAGGCGCCTCTTCTCTTATTTTTTCCCATACCGTTATATTTTTTTATTAATTAATCATCAAAAATTGAGTATGGAACCCCCTTAATAGCTTTTAGAAATAGAATATGAATTTTTCAAAATTATAAAAATGTGCATTACAAAATATAATAATGAGAACAGCTATACTAGAGAATCCAGTTTTCTGAATACAATGAGTACAATATGCACAATATATACCTAATTACTATTATCAAATAGTAAGATATAATTGTAACTGTTGCTATTCTATCCAAGTAAAACATTTTACGTGGAGGCTATAGCTATATCGAAGATAGCAATTCTATTATAACGCAATGACTCATTCTATTGTCTAAATTTTTGAACCCCAACACATATAAATACTTTTCCTTTGATTTTTCACGCTATATTTGAAAATCCAATGAATTACAATGAGCCAAGGTAGTAAAAGCATTGAAACGTAAAATAAAACTTAAAAGGAAAATTCAACTTTTCACCCAATTGTATTTAAATTTTCACCTAAATAGTAGCTTTTAGAAACGTCCTTTCAATTCTTATAAAACTTTACTATGTATATGTATAGATATATATAAATGCGTACACATTTTGCTTTAATACCTAGGAGTCAATATAAAGATAAGGATTTCAAGTAGTTCTCATGACACAAAAAGCTGAACAGTTAAAGTTCTGAATTTCTTTGGTAAACCAAGTTATGAGCATAAATCAAGCCCAATCAACACTACAATTTGTGGAGTGACGGAAAAATATACTGCCAAACAAACGCGAGTCTAGACGATGCATTTTCTTACGGCGTGACCAACCTTGTTTGGAAAGAATCCATTTCCGTCACCTACACACTCAACCGCGGTTTCTTAAACGTGTAATTTCAAGAATAATAAAATGATACTGCCGACACAGAAGACGTTTTCAAAGAAACTAGAAGAAAAATCTCGTGTGATATATGTTAGTTATTTATTTTTAAAATTGTGATCGATAAATTGTCGATGTACGATTTTCGTACAATGGAATAATGGATATACGCGATAAATCAAATTTTACATTTAAGGACAGAACACGGCGCGTGTACAGATAGCTTAAAATTATACTTAAGTTATTCAAATGATTAATCTTCGCGCGCGATGTTTCATTATCAAAATTTACAGAAAGCTACGGTATTTAAAAGCTACACAGAATAGTTTGTACCTTTAAAAGGTAGTCTTTGTAGAGAATTTTGTCAATATTTGTCACAGTATCAAAATTTCTATTTAGAATAATTTAAGAATCTATTTTTGGACATATAATTGTTTTTCACATTTCACATTGAATAAACTCAATTAATATATTGATTCAATTTTAAATGACCGTAGTTGTCCCTTCAATTATTGATTTATTAATGGACGTGTATTATACATATACATACATATACAAATGTATGTAAGTAAACGTATTCTGTTCGATAATATGCATATATCGAAATTCAACGCTATAAAGTTAATTGATATACTTTTAATGGAGGAAAAAGTCATAGTACTCGATCTGAATATTAATTTAAAGTAATGGGTATGGCTAATCGTCATTAAAACTAATGAAAGTCAATTAGCGAATCGTCGCCATTTAATTCACAAGACTTACATAAGTATCAGTAGAAAACATCGTTAATTCAAAAATATTGATAATCCTCACTTTCCGATACAACTCCATACAACAAGTAAAGTATGTAACGAAACGAAGAAGAAGAAGAAGAAGAAGAAGAAGAAGAAGAAGAAGGAGAAGGAGAAGAAGAACAAGATGAAGAACGAAAAGGTCGGTGACGCGAAAGAAGCACATAAGCAAAGGGTAAGAAAAAGGAGAAAAGTTGCGTATACGTTTATTCTTTTTTCTTTATTTTGATACTTCGATAGGTTGAAAGAGAGAAAAAAAAGACTGAGAAAGAAGGTAAAGAAAGAGAGACGTGTCGTGAAGGCAAGATCATTGCCAAGCTTTTTATACTTCCAGGCTTCGGACAGTTGTACATAATATACATGCGGTACACGTGCATGCGTACTCTTCTAATTTTCTAGACTTTAAAGTTAAATTACTTGTTTAAAAAGTCTAATCAGTAGGCTGTTAGAATAATACAATTCATGAGTTTTTCTTTATATTAACGAATTTATTTGATCCAAAGTTTCATTTCGTATATACTTACATTCTACACCTTGATTGTTCAGAGTAATTTAGAAATATTTAAATGTTCACCTTAAGAAAATCATTCTAAAATTATAATTTACTAATCGAAATTTTACCATAATTTGATCAGTTCATAGTTAAAACGACACATTTCCATTTCAGCAATTATTCATTATCATGATACATAATTCAACTATTGGCCAAAAAATGGTAAAATTTTTACTAGGAAATTGTGCATAGTAATTTAATTATAATCATCATCAATAACATATCAATATCAATAAAAACTGCAATTAATATATATATATATATACATATAGTTATTCATAAGAACAATAAATAACTGCAACATACTTGTGACGAATAATCTGAATAAAGTATAATTTGCAAAAGTAAATATTTATACATATAACTAATGATGAATTGTAAAACGTTTAGAGCATGAATAATGACAATTCGAAGGTAAAGTTAAGTCAAAACAAAACCTTATGTACTCATTTAACTGTACGCACAAATAATAAAATTTAAAAATAATATATGTATAATGTAATGTAATTATCATCGAAAACCTGATATATGCAGAAAAAGTGTATACATCGAATAATATGATAATTTTAAGTTTCAAGATACATAGTTAGACAATACTTTTCTTCAATTCACCCTGATGCGTGTAAAATTTCTTTCTCTCGTTCTTCAGGATGTTTCGAAAAAAAAATACATCTCAGTATTGAAGATAATGGGTTTTCGACCCCTATGGGCTTACAACGAATGGTGAGAAGCATATAAATACTTGCAGCATCGGGGATATTTCATAATGATTTTAAACGGTCGCAGTGGTTGATGCTTCCTTGAAATAACTGATCCTCATAATTATTATTCTTTTTAGTTTTTACCGTAGTTGTATAAGTGTGTATGATTGGTGGGAGTATGCAGGAAGACTTTCTTGCACACTCGTGTATACGTGTGTGTGGGTATGTGTATGTGTGTGTGTGTGAGGTTAAACTTTTGTGTTAACGTAAATCTTCTTCCACCGCTTGGGAAAAAGGTCTTGTTGAGTGTGACTGATGACTTTGAACCCTTTCGTTTATTTTATTTATTTATTTTGTTTTTCTTTTTGCAAGAACACATGTGATGTTGATTTAAGGAATTACCGTTCAACCACCAACATTTTCATCGGCTAAACTTTACTTTTTAGTTACAATTTTAGTTTTTACGATCGAACGTTGAGATGTAGATATTGCTTCAGTAGAATTTTTAAGACGAATTGCGCATGATAATATAATTGAAATATGAAATATCCACAAGTAGAAGACGCTCCATTGTAATCAATCGATGATATAAGGTATATGATATAATAAATTACTGTATCAGGATTATTCGTAGTTTACTAAAACTAAATGATCTGTAATATTTCATTCACAATTAATAAATATATACATATACTATTCAATCAAACATTATCCTTTACTTTGATTAATCTCCAAATATTAATGAGTCGTAAATGTTTTATTTTTAATAAATATTGTAAGAGAAATAATTATGACTTTAACGTGAAAAAAATTTTTTATTATTACTGTTAAAAAAGGTGTATATTTTGCCCGATTAATCTTACCAATATAATACAATAAAGCTATACATATATATATAGATATATATGACTTTTTCCAATAAATTTTATCACTCTGTAGCAGGAACCGAAACCGGTATACGTTCATTTTTTGTTCTCCTTACCACATTGTATTTTTATAAATATTAATGATTTTATAAAAGTAATTTATGATGCTGGCTCGTCTGTATGTGTGTGTATACATACTCGTGCGAATCGCACTTATTCCTTTATGCGAGCATTAATAATTTCACATTGCGTTCTAAGAATTGATCACAAAAATAAACGAAAACTCTGAAAGTTTAATTTCGCACGTGTATTAACCAGGACTTTTAATCAATTTCACAGATGCAAATTAATATTAAAAAGCATTTAACGAATTTGACACTCTTATATCTTAAAAAGTTATAGGGTTCGACTAAACAAAAAATGTTTTATTATTCCTTATCACTACTAAGCTCATTAAAGATAATAATGTTTTTTATAACGATGCAGCAGATTGTCAAATTAAATTAAAAATTTCTTCTATACGCGGTACTACGTATCTATAATTATTTATGTTTGCAACAAGACATCCCACTACATTGATCGCATCGTCCAAAAAATGCTTTCCTCAAACACATCATACACGTGGATAACTAATTCCCAAATTTTAGGATATCAGGTAAAACTTTCTATACAATCAAACGGGATCGAATTTCGCACGAGTTTGGTAATAGAAATGATAAGGATCGATTAACAGGACCTTTTAATTCTAGCTGATCCCCCCGGTATAATACATGTGATGTGACTGAATACTGCACTCTCTGTGCACGCGCAGTATAAATGAATGCAAACGCTCACAACAAATCACTCTTCGCCCTCCGGTGAGATCATTCTCCCGGCGATAAATCGAAAAAGGACAAAGGAAGAAAAAGAAAAGTAAAAAAAGCAGCAAGCACGGCAACCGACAGGGAGGAACGAACGGACAAACAGATCAAGAATAAAAAATATCTGGTATATAGCATATATATATATACATATATACATACATACAGACACATACAAGGGCGAACTATATCCTCGTGATATCGCAACTCGAAAAAAGCATACTTCATATATATAAGTATATACACATATGTGTGCCTGAGGGATGTTCCTATATACTTTTTTTTTTTTTAAATACTATTCAATCCTTCGATATTTTTTTCGTCATTACGCGCTTGTACTGAGATTATTGCGTATTTAATGTCTGTTATTTATTATACCAGTAGTTATACGAACTCGCATTATACACTTGTATGTTTAATTAAATATCTTCGATATGCGACTACGAGCAAGTGTTGCCCTTAACGCGACATACATACATATATATATATATGTGTGTGTGTGTGTGGGTGTGTGTAAAAATTTTTGGAAAATTGATCGATATAACCAGTTGTTCGTGCGCGCAAGCTGCTAATTATACATTTTTAAAGACAAGTTTTCCAAACTACTTGCTATATAAAAATAGAACGCTTAATACGTCTCGATATATTTTATATTATTCTGAACGAAGCGTCATTGTGGCTGCAATGTTTTATAAATAATCATATGTATATACGTATAGTTTTATTTTAATTGACATGAAATTGAAATTATCGTATTGGTTTTTGGTAATAATGTTATAGATATATATACGAGACTTTAAGATAAATGTATACAAAGTTTTCATTTAGTACTTTACGAATAATTACATTTTCGTTTCGATATTTAATTGGCGAGTGCGGTGCAATTAGTAATGTGATTAAGTAATACGGTGATTTGCGCATAACAATTTTCAATTGATAACGAAGAAGAATAAATTGTCTTTTACATATACATACATATAATGCGTACGTAAGTTTCATGGTATTGTGCAGATTAACACTTATTATTTTATTAAATATCTTACGCAGGAAAGAAGCGTTACGATAACTTTATTGTGTTATTACCAGCATATAACGGCATATGTTTGAAAGAAATTGAAATTAACAAAATTAATTAATATAGTGTAATTAATAAAATTAATCTAAATATGCCATTCGAAGTAAAACGTGAACAATACGTTAATAATTGCTAATACAACGCGTGTCTACGCTACAAATTAATATTTTATTGTATTCGTATTCATTTGTTTATTTGTTAAAGATTAACAATAATGAACCCAAAAAAATAAAATATAATTTTTCAAGCACAACTGTGACTTTTACGATGACCGTAAATACAGTATTGGATCATAATCTTATGAAATAATTAAACACTTACATAAAATGTATACAATATTCGTAAGTTTATTAACGCGTAAAAAAAGAAAAAAAAAAGAAAAAATTAAGTTCTCTGGTTACGTTAAGAAATATTATACACATAAATATATATATATTCGGAACATTCTTTTAATGCCTATACATACGTATATATATCTGCCCATCCCCATACATCAATCGGGGCACAATTCGCACCCGAGAAGTACATGGATCGAGTAAATCTCAACGTCTTCCATATAAAATAAAAAATTTATATACCCACCCCCTTCTCCTCGCGACCACAAAATACTTTCCTTCTCTCTCACTCTCTCTCTCTCTCTCTCTCTCTTTCTTTCTTTACGTCCATCCATTCGCACGAGACAGACTCTAAGCAGCGTGTAAAAGAGAAAGAGAGAGAGAGAGAGAGAGAGAGAGAACTCGTCGGTAGCTGCGGCGGCGTAGTCCGGCGGCGGCTCGAGAGCGGCTCCCCTTTCCTGGATCGCCGGCGCGGCGAACAGAACCGCGCGAGTACCGCGACGGCCGGGACGATCGGGCCTCTCTTCTCTCATTCTTCTCTTTTTCGTTTTCGCGAGGGGCTCTCTTCTTACCGGCTTGCGTTTCTTTCCTTTGCCACTCCCTCAGGGAGGACGACTTTACCGCGTGTGCGAACTTATATAGTATATACATATACATATATATACACATATATAGTTGCCGTCGATCGTACGCGGGTTTTTCTTTTATTTTTTTGTCGGTGCGCGTTTTGTGACCCCAGGGCCTCTACGAGGACCGGCTTATTTCATGTGGTACCATATACCAACTTGTAACATGGAAAGTTCATGGGAACTCTCGGGACAACGACCATTTTTCTAAGAGGAGATTTTTTTGAGAGAGGTACGTTTTTTACTTTTTTTTCATTTTTTTATCATATTTTACGAATTATTCCACAACTTCTTCAATTGTATTTATTATAATTGATACTTTTTCCACTATTTAAGAGTTTAAACTATTTTTTAATATTTTAGACTGATACTTTAATTAATAATTATTCGATTTCCCTCAAATACTATAAAGATTTTTTCCTGAGCGTTAAAATCGGTTGTAAAAACAGGAGAGTTATTATATTTAATTAGAAATAAAAATAATTATAAATAGTAAGACACATGTAATTTAACAAAACTCTTGAGTTAGTATTATACATTAAAAAAAAATTTTATTTTATTTTAAAAAATCATACATTATTATTTATTTATTTATTAAAAAATTAGTAAAATTACTTCTTAAGTTATTTAAAACTGTATGTTATCTTAGTGGTAGAATATAATTAATCTGAAATAAAACTTTCGTGTTAGTTGCAAATAGTTTAAATTTACAATTTCGCAATAATTTAACATATTTTCTAAATTCTCTATTAAAATCCATGGTAACGTTTATTAACAACAATATATTCTCTTTATCGATGTATTATTTAGAAATAATAATAAAAAATATTTTCGATTGATCGCAACATTAGACAGTCAGATATTGCAACTCATAGAATGAATTTTGAAATTTTAAGCACTCCTTCTAATTGATAAGATTCTCGTACGTTTTAGTTTACGCCCATAAACGTAATAATCGTTGTCTACGAATATATATATATATGTGCGTGTGTGTGTGTGTGCGTGTCTATATACCTACATACTATTTGAACATTTATTTTTCAATACACTTGTGCAAACATTCGCTTACGTCTATTATACTATGTCATTAGAATTCTGCACGTATACGATACTGTTTTATGTGATACTTATATATAGATCTCAAAGTTGTGTATTTTGTTGAAAATCAAAAAAAAAAAAAACAAAATGTTATTTCAAGGATTCATTTGTATTACATATATAGTGATTTCGAATATTCCGTATAACCTTCGATCACTGGGTCGATCATCTTTTTATACATCGTATATATAAG
This sequence comes from Theocolax elegans, assembly GCA_026168455.1. NCBI lineage: Eukaryota > Metazoa > Arthropoda > Insecta > Hymenoptera > Cerocephalidae > Theocolax > Theocolax elegans. The sequence goes on along the minus strand of CM047429.1, from coordinate 55,486,295 downwards.
ATGATTAGCGTGAGATATGTTAACGAAACATTTGCATTTGAAATAATCATTTATTTCCGGTGAAAATTTATCGTTACGTTGTATTGTAAAGACTATCGTTTTGCGGTATGATTTTTTGACCTCCTTTAAGCTCCGAAGAAAAGTTTTCACAAAATTTTGACGTTCGCGAAATTTATGCGGTTTTATCTTTATTTTGGAATATCTTATAACGTAGAATGTATACAAGTGTATTATACTTTTGCGTAAATTCTAATTCGATGTATTAAGATAAAGATACATTGTATACGCGTTGCGTTAAAAGTAGTTATTAAATTTTTATACGTGTTAACGCCATAGTGATAGTTTACACTAATTTTTGCGAAAACTAATCTGCATTTATGACTGTATTTTTAAACTAGAAAAAGATGTATAAGAAGGTGTTGGTGATGAGTATATATTGTAATTAAAACTCTAAGTATATACATGGCCATTAAGTAAAAAGGAATACTTATATATTTTGCATCAATTAAAAACCAAACTTACGGATTATATTATATACACGGGAAATTAACATGTGCAATAAATTAGAAATGTTATCGAATCACGAATTACAAAATTATCGAAGAAGAAATGCTGGTGATATATGTGATCATAATTATTAGTACAACATTGATTATTACATATACACAGACACACACACAGACACATATATACATATACATATACATATCCGAAAATGAAATTTTCATCGAGTCAGTTAAAACACGTACGCGAATGTGTAATACAAGTTTATCATTATCACTTACGTGTAATTTGCTTTCGTATACATTGCAGACTTCAGAAAAGTGGCGCTTCATAATACGTACCCTTCACGTGACGATCATTGTCGTGATGTCTCCAAGTTCGTTATATTATACCAAAGCTTGCGAATAGATAAGCCGACCGAGTGACGCCAAGCATTCGTCAACTATAACACTAAAACCGCGGCTTCGCGCTTTCTGTTTCATCGTGTATTTTCCTTTTCGCAAATTTAGTTACATACGTATACCTTTATATATGATGAATTATCGTGTGCATATACATATACATATGTATGGTGTTGTTATTATCAATCGCTTTAGCTAAGTATACACGCGACACAACGAATTAATAATTTAATTTATATAGATCTTGATGATTTACCTCTAACTTATCACACATTTGCAATTTGATATTTTATGAAATTTAACTAATGAAATAAAAAAATATTCCACACTATTTTAACGAAATTATCTAAATATACGTTTGCGAGTTTTGCAATTTTTTACATGCAAAAAAATTGAGTAGTTAATTCCATTATTGATCGTTACGAAATTATTTAAAAATAGTATGTGCAACGTGCTTGAATAATATATCACTCATTTAATTACTAAATTAAAGATAGATAAATTTTTAATTATGTATTAATTTTATAAATTGTTTATATGTGTGTGTGTATAAAAAATTTATATTAATTTAATCAATCTGAAATTTTTTTTTATTCTTGGGGATTACGAAGTTTAAATACATACCTATATAAACAAATATTTTTAATCTGTTACGTAAATACTAGAAAAAGAATATTTATCGCTACAGCTAACAATTACGGCTTCGTTGACATAGTTATAGATTGTAATAGCTTATAATAAAGATATACTTTAACGATAATTTGGATGTGAAATATTATTGTTACATTTCATTCGGTGTTTTGTTTTTCACATTCAAATAATCATTTAACGAAACTTTACACAAATTTTATGCGCAAATGTAAAAAATATAATAAAAACCTTGTAATTCGTACATTTCAACGAACGCTTACAATAATTAAAATAATTAATTAAACATCGCGTTAATTATTCTTAATCAAGGAAAATACACTGCAATGACAAAGTTAATGCTAATAATAAATTAATCAGCCCGAGAATTATGCATCGAAAATAAACAAAAGAAACACGTGCTCTCGAATAAAGCAGGCACTAATGTGATTAAGAGAATTTCACAAAGCAAACAAAATTTAAAAAAAAAAAAGAAGACGCGTACCACGAACAAACACAGATGTGAACATTGCAACGACGAAATATCTATAATAAGAACAACAAGGGGTATGTGTAGTAAAAAGAATAAATTTGAGGGATAACAAAGACGGGGGGTTTTTTTTTGGTAATAAAATAAATTTGTATGGCGCACATGTGCGTATTGGCTAATCGTACGAATAAAGGCTACGTAGGCACACACGCGTGATTATTTTTCATGTACATATATATATCATAGTACATGTATAAGGTATATACGTATGCGCGTATAAGTTTATATCCTCGTATCGTTGCCACTTTTTTTCCACTTAGACTAGCAGTAACCGGAGCATTGGAGAGGCAAAGAGTCAGCATTAAATCGGTCGCGCGATTTTTTCCTGGCCAACCTCGTCGTCACTGATTTTCCAATTGCGTGATCATCTTTTTCCCATCGAAATCGAGTAGTTTTAACGATATTGCGTTGATGGATGGTAAACACTTGTTGCACAGTGTGTCTCCGATTTTCTAGATTAAAAATAGGTAGACCATTCACATAAAAAATTATTAGTAATTCATTATTGTTGATTGGTATATAAAAACATTTTTTTATTAAACATTCATACAAGTAATTCTGAATATAATTAGACAATTTAATTAGATTCACATGAGAATAAATATTATTCTTTTATTTCATTTTAAAAAAAAGAAGATTAAGCTATTTTTATTCGCATCAAATGTATATGTGTTAATAATTCTATTAATTTTGTATAAATTGCATATAAGTATATTATTAACCTATACGTATTGCTGTGATTTTTGTTTACACAACTGCTCTACATACTTAGGAAAATATATGTTATATAATTGCCTAAATATATTAAATTAAAAAAAAATCAAATTTTATGATATCAATTTATTTATTGGTTTTTTTACCTTTTATTAATAAAAAATAAAATGTTATATTAAAAATTAGATGGTAAATGCGATATTAAAATATAATTACTAAACTGTACAGATTTATAGTGAATCGTATGCATATTGAATCCTCGAGCTTGTGACAATGTCTGTCTTAAGATCCTTGATAAATATCTGTTACCGCGAGCGAATTCCTTGACTGAATTTGAGACAACTTTGGAAAAAGCATGTTCATTAACGCATTATTATCATTACTACTTTCATCCTATAGCGCTTTCCTTATAATATTAAATAATAAAATGAATAATAAATCAGTGATATTATTTTTTAAAATTACTTTTTTTAAACTATCCATATATTCATTGTTTATTGACACATAAATATATTGACTTTTCTTTTCATCAACATAATTATTGACATTTAGCATGTAGAATTTTATTTTATTGAAAGTAACACCTAATTAAATAAATGTCGTTTTGCGGAGAAACTTTATACATATATATATAGACACGTATATATACAGAACACATTGAGCGTATCGTATGATCCTATGTATTTCAGACGCGGTTAATCACTTAATTCAATTGGCGGTTCACTTATTAATTTGACGGGAATGTGTACTTGTTTCTACACGTATATATATAATATATATACATACACCGCATCGTTAAATTACACGCTAGACTCTCACTACCTGATCGTTAAGTACTTACATTACCAGTTAAAAGGCTCTTATTAAAGGATACGAGGTGATTACTGGATCTTCAATGAGATTTCTTTTTTTTCACATAAAACAATAAAAAAAAACACGCATAGAATTTAATACGGTCTTGTACTTTATTTTGAACTTTTAATAATTTATTTCCACATTATACATTTTACATTGAAAGTAAAATATCTCATATGTTTTGTACGGACTCTTTAGAGACCATTGAGAGAAATTTTATATTTTGAATTAATCTCACTTCGAATAATATACATGTGTATAGATAAAAATTATTTGTACAATTCATTATTACACGTGTTTACTATAATTAAATCTACGCTCCCAGTATCCTGATATAGTAATTTGTATACATGCATTATCAATTTGATAACGGTAAACATATTGTTCGTATTGTTTGTAATTCGTATGTAGTTTAATTATCTGATTGCAAATATAAAATAATGTTCGATCGTATATATTGACAGTGACATTCGTATCTTCATTTACGTAGCAAATTCAAAATATAACAATGTCTTTACATTGTAAATGTTTTTTAAATAATTAATAACCAAAATATAGTGTAATAACCAAAAAAAATTATATATATATATAAGTGTGTGTGTGTGTGTGTTTACGAATTCAGTAATTGTTGAAATAACTTTACCTCAAATATGTAATTATTGCTTCAAGATATAGAGTATAATTAATTCTGTAAAAAGTTTTCTCGCAAGTTGCTGATCAAAAACTGGAATACTATAACAAAAATCTGCTATAAGTTTCATTAAATATCAATTTCGATAAAGGTATATATAAAAACGTAAATACAACCAAGATCTTAACGCGATACAATATATAATATGTATATATTTGCACTGTTATCAGCAGTAAATACCGGAGAAAATAACATGGAGAGACGTAAAAAAGGAAACGACAATACTTAATAATTCGTAAAGGTATTTGCTCTGTAATTATACCGATCGTCTTATTTAATACACGGTAGCCATACATGGGTAAAAGCTTTTAATCCACTTGCGAATTATTTAGCCAACAGGATCAAAAAACTATATATATATATATATATATATATATATATATGTGAAATAATTTAGTAATATTGAAGAATTTCTGAGCATTTTTGACGTAAACAAATGTACATAAATTATTAGGTTAATTATTTTCCTTACAAAAATTATTGTCCTCAGGAGCGTAAATATACATCCTCGGAAGTGTTTAAAACGCGGTGGGCCCTTTATAACGGTCACGGGCTTTTTGTCTCAATTTCACGCTTCTTAGCGCGCGTAACAAGACAAAAAGAGTTTCGTTCTCTCTTCTGTCTTCCTTTGTTATTACATCTGCGTAGGTGAAACGTGTGTAGTGTGACTACCTTTTCTTTTTCTTCCTCTTTACCTTTTTTTTTGTATACGGGCGATTCGTAATTCCACGAGTGTCAATTGATAATATTCGCAAAAAAAAAAAAAAAATAAATCCGGTGGCACAATGAGCATTGTACCGAGTATAACGACCGCTCGGAGATAAAGTTATAGCGTTGAAAAGCCTACTCGTCGATATTTGGTTTCTACGTATCGCGGAAGTCGTAAGGATAATTCTTCTCTTTTTTTTTTAATATATGCATCGCAAATCCGTAAATGAATTATTTTCTTCGTTTCATTTCTGATTTTGCAGTACCGAACGAACAAGTATTTTAATACAATATATTTTAATATATTTTAATTTATATAATTTTATAAACTAAATTTAAATTGTGCAGTTTACATTGCTATTGTCGTTTTAATTATTATTACGTTACAAACGTGCGTAGAATAATTACCTGTCGACATTGTTCAGAATCTAACAAATATAAATTTATTTATTGTAAACATTTTTTCACGGGTACTTTATAGTATTACTACAGATATATCGATAAATATTTAGAAACATAAATAATAAGCAAATAGTTATTAATCCCACAACAGCACATATTTTTGTTGGGTCCTTAATTTTAAACATAAGTAATTACTTTTTGTTAATGAAGTAACTTCAATTTTTATAATTTTTCTACAATGCATCAATACAATCCTTAAATTAACTGTGACACGTATCGACTAAAATGAACATTAAAAATGATTCATTGTTTATTAAACAACATTTGTAATACACGTGTATCTTAAAATAAAAAAAAAATAAAAAAACTGAATATCGTGCATGAAGGAAAAAGAACGAAGTATCAATTTCCTTGAGAGAGCGAGAAAGCGAAACCGCGAAATATTCACTCTGCAGCACGAATTCTGCGATATGTTGATACAAGTATATGCAAAAGATTGAAATGAATAAAAAAGAGCACTTCAACCTATAGATATATATGTGTTCGTAAACTCATCGGAGTGTCGAATTATGAAATCAGTCCATGCAATTTTCCGAGCCTTAGAGAGCAGAGGTTTAATGCCTTCCGAGGAGCGCGCGATAATCATCGGAATTATCGAATTAAACCCGGCCTTGAAAAGGCAACCAACCGCACTACTCAACCAATAAAATAACGTTCTGTAGTACTCTCTTTTGCAGGATCTCTTTCTCTCTTTTACCGTCATTAGTCCGAGATATATCTATACACGTACGGTATACACACACGCACACACACAGACACACACATATACACCACACACTCGCCGAGTTAACAATCGAAGGATATAACTCGATATATCGTAAGGTGCGCACAATTGCCTCATGATTATCTCTCAATATGGATAAATATACTTGGAAAACTCAGTACGGTGCGATCTTGATAATCGATATGTACTTGGCTAAACGAACCCCATTACCGGTAATTGTGCCGAGCGTTAAAAAGAAAAAGATAATGGCAAATTGAAGTGTACGTATATACAAATACATTAGACTGTGTGTGGCTGTGTGGAAATTCGTAAGTATCTCCTCGATAACAAACAATGAATGCTATTTTAAAATAATTAAACCCGACGAGTGATTGATTCATTCAAGATAAATCCTCGTTTTTCCGGAGAAAATTTTTTCCCTTTCGTTATTTATGTACACGCGGACGACAAAAATTGCGGTCAAATGTTTAGTTTGTTAATCGCTCGTCGAGGGGTGATAACGTGTTTTTCTTCGATAATAACGCGTATTATGGTTTAACAAATGAAGATCGAGAAAGTTTCGTGTTAAAATATTAATACATTATTGTATGTACGAGCTCAATTTTTCTATATATCCGCGATGACGGATTCTTTTTATACTTTATGCATTGACAACTTTATATTAATATATTTATACCGTTTTTTTATCAATTGTATAACGCGATAACATAATATAAATCGGATACGCGCGTAGATTATGTAGGTATTGTACAAAATCACGTTACAAATACCGATTTTAACGCTCAGGAGATTCTCAGAACATTTACTATAATACATTATTATTGCAACTGGTTAACGTAACTAAAAGTTATGTTCGAATAGGAAAATTATTCGAGCACAATTAGTTGAAGATTAATTTTTTAAACGTACAAACTGCTCCAGTTAAATAGCAAAGTATAACTTTACGGATTAGCGCGTTACACACATTTTCTAATCCTAAAATATACGAGTCCTTGAGTACGTTTCACTCCACCGCAACGGAAGATCATAAATCTATTCTTGTGCTATACAAAGTTGCAGCAAGACTAGATCATTTTTCAATACTTTCCTGACAATATCCATTGAAGAATCTCTTTGTCTCTTGGTTGTTATAACGTGCGACTTTTCTAGACCATACGCAAATATTTTTTTTCCCCCTCGTGTATATAAGAATGACAATTTTATGTACGTATGCCCATGCGTCTCTCTCTCTCTCTCTCTCTCTCTCTCTCTCTCTCACTCTGACCAATAATTATTACCGGTCTATCGAATATTTTGCAACTATTAGTGGACTTTCACCTCTCAGTGACAGATAATAGCTCGGACTCCCGGTAAAACGAGATTAACGACCACGAATACATCGTGAAATAAACGTAAAAAAAAGGCAATATATGCGCGTATATATGTATATATATATGTATAAATATATGGAAATATAAAAAGAAATACGGAGATTCTTTTGCATATTTCTGAACGCTTGGGTATTTATGTCTTAGTCGTTGATAATTTTTTCTGCCACACGATCATATTCTCCGCGAGAAATATTATATATATATATATATTTTTCTCTCGGTCGCGGATGAGTCGCTTAAAGAAATTCGATCAAAATTTTCTGCATCTCGTACGTATAACCATATGTATATACATATAACCGAGTGGATGTATTATAATAATTTTTCTGTTTCTAAAAACCGATGTAAATTAAATGCTATATAGGTGTACATAAATATATAACCGTACTACTATGCAAATGAGTTGCTGCCGACAATGAGCGGTAAAACATATATACACGTATACTAGACGAAAAATTCGTGTATATATATATATATATATATATATAGGTGCGTATATAGGTGTAAAAGATATACCGGTATTTTCCTTGGGCAGAAACGTAGAAAAGGCGAGTGCGCTATAGCGTTAAGAAACTCACGCGCGAAAATATATCATATCTTTGCTGCGCGTGCAGCGTCCGTATAACCATACAACTGAAAGCAGAGGCTACTTTTTCGTAGGTACGTGCGCGTGTCCGTGATAGATTCGTGTGAGTGCGCGCATAGGTATGTGAATGAAGTAGCCTTTACTCGCGATGAATATTTATCCCGGTGCATTTATGATTTTATGATTTATGACGCAGACCCTGGTATAGATTGATCGGCGAAAACCGCGTGCGCGCAAGCAAACTACCGCCGATAGTATTTGACAGTTACCGAGATAAAAGGCTGCCGCGCGCGATGACCCGCGGCGCGTATATATATTAAACTCGTCTCTCTTTCTCTCTCTCTCTATCTCTATCTCTATCTATCTCTCACCACGCGATATAGTTTTCTTCGTATCGAGAACTCTCGGCTTCGTCTCTTGAGTTGGTTTGGAAGGGATTTTATTTAAAAGATACTACAGATATTGATTCTCGATGAATGATTTTGTGTCTGATAGATCTGTTTATAATGTGGGTGTGGCTCGATCGTTTAGTCTATATTATAGTTGACTGAACTTTGTGCGTGCGTGCGTGCGTGCGTGTAGTCTTGCGTTTTCGACTACGTATATATGGCGGATATATCGATTAAAGTTTAATGTTTAAACATATGTTTTTTTTTTCAATTATGTCAGTAGCATAGTCTACTCCACTTTTTGCACTTATAATTTATATCACTAATCACGTATATCAGAACTATTTACAAAACTTAATTAAAATCTTTAATTGTAATACTACGATTATTAATTTATATTCGTTAACCGAAATTGTAATTTTTTTATTATTCAGTACATACATTCTTAGAAGAATTAATTGAATATTTATGAATACATAGAAGGATGGTTATTTCAGTGAGATGGAATTAATGTGAGTTTTTTTTGTGTTGTGGAAACACGCATCCTTTCAGTTATAAATTATCTGACAAGTCGATTCTACTTCGTAAAAACCTCTCTAATATTGTCTGTTTTGACAATATCACTATGCCCAACGTCAATAAAATACCTAAATATATAGATACATTTTTTAAATACACATTTTATTCAAACGTTAAAATAAATTGTATTTTATTACAAAAATGTATTGAGTCTAGGTACATTTAAATTTACGAATTGGCTTTAATATATTTTATCCTGCAAATATTTCGAAATTCGTTAAAAATGTAATGTAAGATAATATAGTTATCTGCAGCGTCTATGATGCGGCCGATTTTTATCGTTAAAATACATTCATAAATGCAAAAGAGAATTTATCAATAATTCATATCCGGTTGTATAGTAGATCTTATGATTTTGAAGAATGTAATTGTGCAGATTAGACAAAATATTGGCCATTGAGAGATTGTTACAATCGTATTTGCTTTAAAAAATATGTATGTTACGTGAATGAGGCGATAGCTTGAGCTTTTTTTGGATTCTACAATCCTCTTTTTTCTCTTTTATATAATTTCTTTATCTCATTGGTTAATGCGTGTATACACATACACACACATTTGCGTAAAGTTCATGTCAACTGTTTCAATGCGTCTTCACAATATTTCTCGAGCGAGTGTCGAAAAAACAGATAACCGCCAATAAATCATTCACCGAGTCAAAATATTAGTTTTGTTCTAATATCTAGGAAAATGATTAAAACTCATTTTTTTTTTAAAAAGTATTATTAATTATAATGTATCAGTATTTAATCAAGATATACAAGTATCGCATTTCTTCAAAATAATGTTAAACCGTTCAATTTGGACGTTAGCCAAAAATTTATAAAAACATTTTCAAGTAACCTTAAATCATATGATAAAGTGGCATGCAAGTATATGCTTGATCGAAAGTTTGATCCAAAATAAACGTGCATAAATTAGTTTATAAGATAATCCATTCATTAATTTATATATGCACTTATTTAAATATCAAGCTTCGTTATACGTAGTATATAAATAAAGCCACGAAATCACCGATACGTATATATACACACGCGCCGGAACACATTTTTGCTCATAACTTTTGTACACTTGTTAAGCATAATCTATTACCTTTATGAAAAAAAAAAAATTATACATTCGTTTACATTATAAACTTAGTGTGAACTGCACGAGTTTATGAGTTTAGGTGTAATCGAATACTGGTAATAAATTATTTAACATATAAATAGACGTCCCATTGACATAAACTTATATACGCGAGTTGTTAAACCACAAGATGCGCGTGTTATGTCGTTCAATATCGTTTAATACATTTTTATATACAATTTTATGAAAATTTCGCAAATAATTTTATTGTTTCTTATTTTAGTAGGGTGCAACTTTAAAACTACAATCAAACATATAGCATTGATTATTATTATATATTGTTTTCTTTTCGTCGTATAGCGAATGCAATTTTATTGAAAAAATAGATATAAATTTACTAAATTTAAGATAAAAAAAGACTATTCTATATGCTTTATATATGCTTTCACTGTGTTTATTTAACCATAATGAATATATCGTATAATTTATTTTAGAATCTTCTTATACAAGTATAGGGTTTATTCGGTATTTTTAAGTATAAGACGTACACTAAATCATGATTTCTTTAAGATCGTGTTTGCTATTTTCTGCTTCTTTCCTTTACACGATGAAATTAAAGTCGACATCTACTTAAACAAATTTATCTGGGTTAGCTTTGTCGAGCGTTGAATGAAAATCGTAAGAGTTTTGATAACGATGTGATTATACGTGCACGTGTATGTATTATGCCAAGATGAAAAATCGGAAAACGCGATTAACTGTATACGGAAAAAAGTGTTATATTCGAAGTATTGTTTAGTATATTTGACACAAATATATTAATTTTTTACATAATTCTTGTAAATTTAACTCTAAAGTATACTAATTTTATAGATTCTGATAGTCTATAGCTTCATCACTGTTTTTTTTATTAATTACTGTGTATATATATAGTAAAAAATAATAAAATTTATAGTACATTTTTCTATCTAGCACAGTTATTTTTTATAATATGTCAAGAATTTCGCTTCTTTCCTCAATAACAAAGTAATTTTTATATAGTAATACAATATAGTAATTTTGAATATATTTTTCTCAGTGTATGGAGGCAAAATGATATTGACCGTTTTATAAAATATACGTTAAAAGTTGAACTATTAAGATGCAATAATAATATTTAACATGCATAAAAAATAACTATAGATATTTTCATTGGATCATTGGAGTGAAACAGGTAAAAAATCATGATACTTAAAATTGAACCGACGTACCTCACCAAAAAGTATACACTCTGTAATATCCGGATGTGCAAACAATAAATATTTACTTTTAATACCAGTTACAACTATCGTATAATAGTGTAATAATAAAATCAACTTTTGTGCGTTACTGCTGGATGTACCTCCTTAACGAGTATTTAAACCGAAGCTTACGAGCGTGGGCACCTCTTTGGACCGGCTTATTTTCTCTTTTTTCTCTCGTACTCTCTTTAGCTCGTCGTCTCTTTTTCCTGTGTATATATATACATATATGTCTACACGTACACACACGTACACACACACACAGAGAGAGAAGAACTTCTCGGTCCGCACGACTTATGATCGCCTGCCCTTCCGCTTGATTCGCGACGTCAAAACGGTTCAGCAAACTTTATAATTGCCTCAGCTCACGCCCAACGAATATCCTTCTCTCGTTCCTCTCTCGCGTTTATATTTCACGTCCCTTCTATATCCGAGATCGCACGATCTTATTGAGAGAAAATACCTCCGCGTGTACGTACATGATATATTTTATAAACTTATATTTCGAACTCACGTTTTTATTGCTTTATATATATACATATAATACTTTCCTGCGGTTTTATCTCTGTTATAATTATGTTTTCTTTTGGTGTATATATATAGAATATCGTATGTATATACATGTACGTAGATCTTCGGTATAAGCTTGGAATAACACAATTTAGATTCCCGCAATTTTTCTGAAAGGGAAATATTTTATTCATGCAGCCGGGAATCAACTCAGCATACAAATTCGAGTGAATGTTTAATATCATTTGCCATTTTAACTCTTCCCATATAAAGTAGACCAACTGGATTATACACATACATGTTACTATATGTACACTTTGGAATTGAATGTTCTTTCGGTTATATAAATTTAAAAATTATCTTACAATTTTCGGTGATAAATAAATTGAATTACACTTAGATCGGTAATATATAAATTATTTGAAATAATTGTAATAGAATACATTGTGTATGCGATTATTATTAACTTTGTAGCGCTAAATTAATTTAAATAAAATTAATTCTGAATCATATATAGACACGCGTAAATATTGATTAATTTCCATACATTTTAATACAACAAATTTATTATCAACTCGGAGCAATTGCAATATTATAAGCAATAATTTATTCGAGAAAACTACCTTTTCAATTTTAAACTATGTCATACATACATATTTCACGTACGAAAATAATTTCGTAGTCAAAATAACATAATTGTATATATTGTATAAGTTTTACAAGGTCTTACATGAAATGTTACAAGGCGAAATGTCGTTCTAAAGCCTGAATTGATCAGCATCAATTGCAGATATTAAAACTTTTTACATATAATTTTTTTTCTCTATGACTGCGCTTTCTATAATCATTTCAGTAACAAAAACGTGGGTAGTCGAATATGATCAGCAAGACTATTTACACACATATATATCCAGAAATATAAAATAATAAAAATGCACTATTCAGAAAAGTATTTAAAAATAGTAAATTATTAAGGTAATCAATATCATTACAAATCCGTGAGTGACTAAAACGTTTAATTCTCGCATCGGATTTACCTTTTCACATTTACGTATATATATATTATTTCACTTCCGTACGATAGACCACGAAATCGTTCGTAATACCGCTTTGAAAACGCTGTCATTGGACTGGGATAGATTTATAAATACCGCGTTTTCTTATAAATAATTAATAATCCGACGGAACGTATATAATCACAGTATTAAACACGACAGGTGCACTTGTCATCACGCATTACCTTAAGAATTACCAAACAAACACGTTATAAGGAGAAAATTATTAAGAAACTAGAAAAAGAAAGAGTGAACTCAGAAAAATAATTACATAAACTGTTAAGTAACGATATATGTTTATACGTGTATGTATATATATATATATATATATATAGGTATAGCGCATCGGAATATCGACCATTATAAGTATATGTAATGATGTTGGAAATAGACGTTTATATACGCGCGATTGTGTCTAATCGTTTTGGATATGAACCTTTCGGCTTGTGTTTTTAATGGCGTTAATTGGCCGATTATGCTTCGGGCTTTTTTGCATATACGATCCCATACACGCGATATTCGATAGTTTTAACGCGATATACCTCAAGCTGTTTTTATTGGGAAAAAGAGGAGGGAACGGAGGGAATGTTAAAGTGTCAGTCAGACACTCGCCGACTTGATGATACGTGCGAATGGAATTTTTATTTTGCTATTTTGGAGACGGCTCGACGACTGGATTCTTACACGGATTTCTCTTACACATCTTTATATTCATCTTATATCTTATATGTTATCTTTATATTCATCTTTATATAATCTGTACGTAATTATGCGCCGGATTTTACCTTTTATATTCCTTACAGAATATTTAGATTTATTGCTATAACGTGTATTCGTTGATCTAACTACTCACTTATATTATTCTATTCAATTATAACTAAATGTTGGATTAAAAATGACTATACTCTTTAGGAAAGGCAGAACAAACTGCCAGAATAAGAAAAAATTGCTATACTGTATGGTAAAATTTAATATATATATACTTATTTTTGATAGCAAGTTTTATTAAATTTTACTATAACTATAACAATTTTTTCTTATTCTGACAGTTTGTCCTGCCTTTCCTAAAGAATATAGTCATTTTTAATCCAACATTTTTCTCCGTGTGAATATGTAAATTTTTCGAAATCTTAAGTGATCATATTGTAAAAATTATATTTTCTAGAGGAGTATGTAATTTTTTAATAATTTGTTAAATAAATACATTATGTTTTATTAGAAATAACTAAATTAATATAAAAGAATCGTATAAAAATTGTATAAGTAAAAGCGTTGCGCGTTCGAAGCTATAAAGAAAGTAACAACTTCAGTGAGAGTCTGCATAGATTGCAAAAGTAAAAATATCTTTTACTATTAACACATTCATAAAACAGCGTGGTAAGCATGAATGAAAAACAAATAAAACGCTCGCAACGAATGACAGAGCCAAACAAATGATCTAGTTGAAGTTTACAACTTTACATGGAAAATGCATAAATCCATCTATAGCTGGAGATCCGACTGTTTTCTACATTATCTTCGATCAAATATAATTTAAATACATTTTCATTACTTTACCGTCAGTCAACAGATTTTATTTTTCATCCGAAATATATTACAATGAGAGACGTTGACGGATGCGCATAGAAAAATATTCGCGAAGTAACAAATATATCTAAACATACAAAAATTTCGATACACGGAGAAAAATGTTATAATAAAAATTGCCATGCTTTTTTTTGTAAAAATTGTTATATTATTGAGGAATTTAGGAACAGAGTGGAAAAATCATAAAAATTACTGTTACGTAGTAAAATTTACTATAAAAATTTGGCAAAATTTAATAGATTTATATCAAAAATTAATAAATTTATAATTAATTTTACTGTACAACATAGCAATTTCTATGATTTGTCCACTCTGTTCCTAAATTCCTCAACAACATAACAATATTTATTACAACATTTTTCTCCGTGTATTCTAAAGCATATAAGTATACGAACAAATGCATATTGTGTGGAATCATAAAATTAAAAACATACACAACAATCCACTCGATTGTAAAATCGATTCACATATATATATATATATATATACACGCCTATTCAAGAAGAGAAACGTCGATTGATCATAAATTCGATATTACTCGACTTTGATAAAGATATACCCACTTGAAAAGAGGAGTCTCTCCACTTCCGCAGCGAAGTTGGTTGCACGTGGTCCTAAGCGCAACATACGCCTCTGAAGAGCCCGAACATCATCGTCTCTTTCTCTCTTACTCTCCCTCCTTCTCTCTCTCTCTCTCTCTCTTTCTTTTTTTCTTCCGAGCGTCACGCAAGTTCGGCCCGCGCCGAGAATAGTCTGACCTAGACCTCGCGCGCAAACGAGCATACAGAAGCCGGCACCACAGAAGACCATCGGCCGAACGAATTATATCGCTTTGGTTTAGCTGATTACTTTTACACGTATATATAAATATATATCTCGATCGCGGTAATTTATCACACGGATTTATCCTTTTTTACCAAGTTAAAAGTTTCATTACCGGTGCGTGTTATCCAATTATATTATTTCTCAGGGAAATAATTTAATTAATTCTTTAAATTATCTATTAATGCGCGGGTACGATTATTATTTTATTGTTTAATAAAAGTTTTTTTATTAACTTTTTTCGATAAATATGTATTAAATTTATGCTAAAATTCTGTATAATTAATCAAAATGATCACAATTAATTAAATAATATATTTATTAATCTATTTAATTACGTTACGTGTATATATATATATATATATATATATATAGATAATTTACGTTCGCCATTGCATTATGAAGTAATTATATGGATGAGTGGTTTCGAATTGATTTTGATTTTGATAACTTCACTAAACTGCTTTAATTCATTAATTCTTATTAGAGCAATGTTATAACTGATTCTATCTTATCGACCGAGGTAAGAGAAGTATGCTATTAATATTGATATTTTTACTGGGAAATTTTGAAATTTATAGTTAGTGGAGAGTAAATTAAATGTTAAGATAATGAAGTACAAGAATGACATATTGATTAATTGACATATATTTTAATTCTTTATTCGTAAGTAACAGTTCTTTTTTAGAAAACTGTAAGCCAAATTTCAACAATCGCAGATAAGTTTTCCAAAATTATTTTAGCGATAGTAAGATTTTGCGTTTCCATTGAACTTCGGGTATCTTCATTCGTTTTAATTATAATACGCGTATCCGACAGTTACATCGAATCATATAAATCGAAATATCTCTTTACTGTAGATGTATAAAATTATTATTAATTAATTATATAAATGAAATACCAAAGTAAAAAATCGACACATACTGTAAATACAACTAGATTCGTTGATATAAATCGAACATTCTCGAAAATGTCTCGATTTAAAACAATGTCAATATATCGTAGACCAAGGACAAAATTATTGTGATATCTCTAAAATCACAAGAGTATAGGTCGTTTGCATCATTACCGATGCAAATCCGTACAGTTTAACGCGGAAGGTCTATAAGTACTCGTACATTGTGTATATACGTTAGTCATTGGGAATGCACCAGCAAATAAAAAAAAAATTTGCGTCATGCATATGCGGCTATGGTAAAATAAACATCTTTAAGTGGCATATATACACATTTGTAATAGAGGAGATCCTTGTTTGATGGGATGGACTTTTTTATCATTGCGAATCGTGCACACAGTTGGATTAAGAACGTGTTCTTGTTTTGATCTTTGCACCACTTGAGATCAATCGAGTTTCGGTATAACGATGTATTGTGGGAAAAACGGGTTCAACTTATTATTTGTATATACACGACGGGATCAAATATGTCATTCGGATTACCTTAATATACATTATTTTATTTGTATTGTATATATTTTACGTATAACAAGGGAAATAAGTATGTTTGTCGAATTTTCTGCAGATTTCATTCCTTTTGGAATATTTTATCAGTAGTTAGGTTGTAACTCTTTGTTTTCTGAAAATTTAAAATAACAGATACTATTGTGCTATCATTGTTTGATACGTTCGTGATGTAAGGAGAAACTCCAAACTTTCTCGATCATGCTATAGGCGAAATAAAAGAGTACGAGATAACTAATAGATCATAACGCTGTTGTTTATTACATGTACGAGTTTGATAATAATGAGGTTTCTCCATTGAAATGTTGATACATTTGTTTCTGATCAAGTCTTGTATTTATAGTGAATATTGAGACACAAACTGGAGATCGGCAAGTTTTCGACCGCATCGTTTGTACGAATACTTTTTTTGAATTTTGAGAAAAATTATTAAAAATTAACAATAAGCGATACGCAAGCGAATGATCGATATCTATGTAGGATAGAAGCATTTTTTTTAAATATTCGTCGTAGGCTATTCGAATACCAAAAATTTGATATGTCAATTTTTTACTATACTTTGTAATACTTTAAAAAAACTAATAACTAATAATATAGTTACATATAATTTCATCCCTTAAATAGTAGTAACCTAATTAACTAATTGGAATCAAGTAAATAATACAATTTCAATATAAAATTCATTAAAATAATAATCTGTACACGAGTAATTTTATTTATAAAAAATCTTTGTCTATGTGATAAGTAATTGATAAAGGAAGAAAATAAGATGATTCAATTAACGAGAAAAAGCGCAATTAACGCTACTGCGCTGCAGTGAGAACATTTGATTTAAAAAATGTAAAATCTTAGATTTTTCACTTGATTATCCAGTGTATATTGATTTTAGTTATCGGCACGCGCTTTATCTTGGTCTTTGTGCAGAGAAAATCGTACTTATACGAAGATTATTCCGACAGCTCAGCACGTACCATAATAACACTCGGAGACGCACATATAATGAATATATGACAGATTTATTTCTGTTGTATGCGGATTCTTTTTCACTTGACTCTGGCCGAGTTGACGCAAACTATGTATATCTTCATTTTCTTTATTCTAGATAGACATATATATATGTTTTATACTTAATTGTTTATCCGCGACATATAGCTTATTCCACGATCATTTTTTGTATCTTCGTGAAAAATACAATTGAGATAGTGACACTTTTTTTCACATGTGTGAAACTACATATTAAAATGGGACTTTATGTGATTTATTAATTTATGACTGTTGTTATTAGTAATCACATTATTTAATGATCTTTAGGTTTTATAGTGCACATGATAGTAGCATTTTTACAATTCCTTGTAATTTGAAATTTAATTATTGAATCACTGTTTGCCGTAAATTTTATAAATTAAAATTATAATAAGTGTTTAATTAGAGATAAGGAACTAGTATTAGAAAAATGTTTCTTAAAAATAACGTTTTTTAAACAATAACTGTATTAATTATTAAAATTAAAATTAAGATTGATTCGAAAAGTCGACCGTAAATAACTATAGCCTACAGACCGTATATATAACTATGCCTTAAAATAACTATAGTATTCTTAACAGCGTTATCAACATTTTCAAAGACAATTAATTTTAAAATAATGAAAAATTATTATTAAATTGTAGTCTAGAATAGGGTTAAATTATTTCATTATTCAACAAGACCATCTACACTTAATTTTGAGTATATTATGTAAACTATAAAATAATCTTTACTGCGCGTAATAACAATAAATAATTCGACGTACCATAGATTACATTTTTTAAATATAAATAAATTATTTTGAATCGGTGTAGGATACTAAACATTATTTTTAGGAATGACCAATTGAATAATGAAAAGTATACACTGCAGTATAAAATTTGAAATTAAAATTAGGTTTCCTTGGAATTACACAAACATGAAATATTATAAATCAAAAAACGGCGTTTTAATATTTAAACAAAATAAAATGGGTACAAAGGTAAAAAAAAAATACTGACAGTGTAGAAGTATAAAAATTATTCCGAAATGTATAGCCGTTGCTAATCTAAATAAAGAAAGAATTACGCATTTTAATAAACCATATAAATACGTTAGCGGAGGGTAACCGGGCGTAGAGTAAAGTCAAAAATCGTTTATAGGATACAGAATTTGAACAACTGCCAAAGTCTCGTACACATCTTGATGTGCATAATATACTCGTAGAGGTTTATAACCATATACTTTATAATAACAACAACCCGTCGAGCACAGATGTTTAATAATGTCGTTTCTTTCTCACCATTCCCACAAGTCGCAGAACAACGTATAGCCACATAACAAATAACTGGGGTGCAGCGGTTACTTAAAATAATCTTTGGCAAAGAATCGTTCGCGTAGATTTCGCGTATGCGATAAGCTCGCATAATAACGTAGGTAGATCGCGTATCGTCCTTCGCGTATATCCGAATTCCGTCGGGATTGGCCGCGTCGGGAATTCAAAATTGAATTTCATTCGTCATAGCATGAATGAAGAGAAACGATGGAATACAAGAGGAGCAACGTATACATATACACACACAGTCGTTATCCACCTACTTTTTCTTAGTCTCATTCTTTCTAATTCCTTCTACAGTGTAAGCTAAAAGTATACTTTGACATTTCTTGAAATGTTATAAGACACTTAAGTGAAATGGATTTTAAGGCAATTTTTTATGGGAATGGAATTTATTAGTTATATCAATTTTATTGAACGTATTTAATTTTAGCGGTATGATGAATAAAGAGCTGCTTTTTTATTAATTTAAAAACGAATAAGTTTTTTGTGGCATAAAATTGTGACATTGTGATTAATTAAACGTACCCGATACTAGTATTTTAGATTGATCGATTCAATTTTAATAATATATATATTGAATTTCTATTTACTTTATCAACTTAGAAAATTTGGTATAATGGTTATAATGGTTGTATTACTATTGATATCATTAATTCATTCTAATTCCATCTGCATTCTTGTGAAAATAACTTAAATCTAAAATTAATTTAGTAATATAATTCATTTTTAATACACGTACATAAATATATACCTATATATATACACAGAACCAGTAGTATGCAAGTTAAATTCTTCCTTCTTCTTCTGTCTCTTCCTTATTTCCTAGTGACTTGCGCTAACTAGCCGACATGATGAATTGTAAATCCGCGATTATCGTTCGAGCCCTGAAGAGGATTGTTTCTTCGTGCGAGCATTTAATTTATGACGACGAGAATGAAAAATCGGCTCTCCAATCGTTCTCAGGAGATTATACTACAAGTTTTGCCGCTGCTGCACGAAAGAGAGAGAGAAAGAGAGAGAAAGAGCAGGTAGATCTTTTTTACAAGAAAAATGAGATTAAAAATCGAGCTCGCCCACGTGTATTTTATTCAACCGGCTTCACGTAAAACATTTTAACTCCTAGTCTCCTCTCTCTCTTTCTCTTTTCCACTTTTTTTCGTTATATAGATATACTTTTGTGTAGTTTTTTATTCAAAAGGTAAGATGAATCGATCAATCAGCATAAGCAGTCGAATTGACATAATCTTGATAGTAAATCTTTGTTCCAAGCATTTATATATATATATATATATATATATATATATATATATATATAAACTAAACTATTGTCCAGAGCTTAGAAAGCTTGTGGTATGTTTATCTCAGTATGGGTCGCGTAAATTAAATTAATTGCTCGGATTAAGAATCGTCCGTTGCTTTCAAAAACAATAATAAATTATTTTTATGTTTTCTTTTTCTTCTTAATATCTTCGTATTACGTTATGACCAATATAAATTTAACATATAAAGAAAATAATTTAATTGCGTTGGAATATAATAATGAATCTTAATGTGATATTCTTTAGTAGAGGATCGTGCAATATAATATTAACATTTGCGTTATTTGCAAAAGAATTTATGAACAGCAAAAGTGGTTAAAAAGATGTAGTAAATAATAATTTGATAGGTTGAGTGCGGTATGTTTTGTTAGCATATATTTTCTAAGCCGCAGTAATGAAGAATTAGCTCTGTCACTCTTTTGCAATTCATTATCATGTTTTGTTTTCAAATTGATTTATGTGATAGCATGCCTTCCTATAGAGTGTATAAAATAGTTTTTAAAAAAATCTTGCTTAATTGTTAAGAAATTATTTTCGTAATACTCATTTACGACGGCGTTTTGTAATTCCAATTTGCCGTGTATTTGTATACAAACGTAAAGTAAAAAAAGTAGAATTTCCCATCGTATATATATATACGTACATATATACGTACATATATTACGTGTTATTTATTATATATATGTGTATTTGATGGAAAGAAATATAAATGTGTTCGATAATTTTATTAATTTTGAGGTACATATATATAGAACAAATTTAAACTCCAAAATGATACGTTACTACTTCCTATGCATCCACAGGGGAAAGTATTCGTCGAGACAGCTAAATTTCTTCATTAGAGATGTCGAAGTTTCGTTCTGAATACGAAATGTATATTTCTCTCTTTTTTTTTATTGCCGAACTGTTATTCACTTCCGTTTTATACGGACACATAAACGTACATTACGCGT
Organism: Theocolax elegans; assembly: GCA_026168455.1. Lineage (NCBI taxonomy): Eukaryota > Metazoa > Arthropoda > Insecta > Hymenoptera > Cerocephalidae > Theocolax > Theocolax elegans. Next base: position 55,464,744 of record CM047429.1, on the reverse strand, counting down.
GCACGCGCGCACACAGTGCTGTCAATAATTTAAATCAAATTTTAAATTATTTTCTTGCATTTGCGCATGTATAGATTATAAAAACCAAGTATACATTTACAATAAGATGTTAAAATTTTACATTTACTTGATGGGCAGTCATCGTATTTAAAACAACTTTGTAAGGAGAGGATGGAAGTTTTATTAACAAACGAAATAAAAATTTGTGATCGTAATTTAGACTAAAAAAACAATCTTATTTAGTTTAGAATAAATAAAACTTGTAATTAAAAATTTAACATTTTTGATTACGTACGATTTGTAGCAGACAGTTCCCTTAAACGTGGAACATAAAATATTTACATAAAATTATATATATATACATATAAAACTTTTATTACACTTGAATTAAAATGAACAAACGAAAGAAGCAAAATCATTTAAACGTAGAGAAAAAGGAGGAAACGAAGTTGAACACCTTGAATCAGTCATAAACAAAATTTCGATGTATACATATAGGTATATATATTCAAGAGGATCGAAGAGTTTTGCACTCATCACGTGTCAACAAAACTCAACTTTACACGTTGTTTCTTATTTCGTTTAATTCCTCGCCCGCGGAATACAAAAAGTGAACGAACACGCACACGTTGCCAATCCCCATACATCTTTTCGGCGCGGCTGGTCTTGTGATTAATCGGTCGATCAGCATAATCACTCAATTTCGAATGTAATCCGCGCGCAACCTTCTAGGGGCGAAAGGCTGCGAAATAACGACCCTGATTTCTCGCGCGCTTGCAATGTCTGCTATATATATATATATAAATACAAATACATATCGCACGACTTCTAAACTCGTAATACTAAAAATGGTATAATGTATCAATGTAACGAAAATGGTTGTGTTATACACACCTCATGAAAGTTGTAATGGGCTCTGTGCATTTAATTCCCGACATATTTACATATAAGTGTGTATATATATAGTATTAACTCTACTCTTATTATTCTCATTAAAATATGTATATTTATAGGATCGATGTAATCCTTGCGTAAAACGTATTTTAAATATAGTAATTACTAAATATCACGATTATTAAATATAAATAATGAATTTGTTTAATTGAATCAGGTGTGTATAAATGTTAAGATCTTTGTAATATATTTTGTTAAATTTATCAAAGTGTGTTTGAAATTTAGTCTAAATGTATTCAAATGTTTGAAACGATTGTTATACATTTACCTAATATAAATAAGCTCGTACTTACAAGAGCCATAAAAATGAAGGCTTAAAAATATACACACTTAACTAAACGGATTAATAAATCGGACGAAAAAAACTTTATTAGAGCATGTAAAAGTCAGTCAGCAGAAAGGATATACGCGTTTTTGCTACGGCTCTTTAAGCGGGCGCGAGAGTACGTAAGGTCTTAGTTTTTTTAGTACATATATATATAATACGTTCCCTTCCTCTTTTTTTACACACGACTTTTTTTCGAAACTCGCTCTTCTTTCACGACGAAGACATTTTATTTGCCTTTTAATTCTCGAAGCGCGCAAAATCGCAAATGGTGCAAGAAGAGGTTATTAACGTTGGAAAGGCGTGCGAGGGATAAAAAAAAGGCGTACACAGAACCGACTTGAATATGTCGCATAACGTAATGAAGGGATCCTCTCGGTTTTCAGCCTCTGTTTAGTATAATGAACGACCCGAATTACGCGCTTTTTTTCACAACTTCTCGCGCGGGCGTGGTAAAGTAAAAAAAAGAAACGTCACACTCTAATTGAAGTTGTAATGTGAAGATGTTTCCGGGCGTGTGCGAGTCATATATACATTAAGATTTATACTTTCTTTTAATTGATAGACCGATTAATCGTTCGTTACATTTAATGTGTATACTGAAATATTTAGTTTACTTCATTAATTTAGAAAATTATGAATTCGCCTTAATTTATTTCAAGATTTATGTGCAGATGTGAAATGTTTATTGTAATTTTGAAGTGATTATACATATGAACGTATATTATAATGCAAGCAACTTGAACTTTTTTAATAAAAAAATTGCACGTATTCGAGCTAATGGAACGGTACTAAGATGTTTTCTCGCATCAAAATTGTCTCGTATTATGAAAGTGAATCATCGCGTAGAAATTGAAATAAAAGGCGAATCAAAATATGAATATACATTGTATTATTTTAATGGATACAATACCAAAAATAGGATTAACATTTTTCTCATATTTTACAAAGTAACACTCATAAATAAACTTACTTTAATATTACTTCTCCGCGTCATGATCGCGCAAACCCATTTGACGAAAAATAAAGTACATGCATCCCAAAATTTTCTCTCCAAATATTTAAGTTGAACTAATTGCATACACACAACCCCGAGCTATAAAAGACAAAGAAAATCCCGTTATATTCTCAGTAAACTTATTATGTACCAATGTTTTTGTTACAGGAGACCACTGTCTGGGTCTTCGAAAACTCGGCATCGCCACAAAAATCTTATTGTCCTCTCCACCTCCTCGACCAGTGACAAAGGAAAGACAGACCGCGCCAAGTCTTATACGTTCGGAAGGGAATCAGATAGAGAAAAAAAAATTAAACCACAAGCGAGGAAGAAGAGCTGCACAAGAATCCATAAAAACATCCAAGTAAAGGACGAAATAAAAAAAAAATAGTCGTTGATATCTCGCAAAAACAATCGGGTTTGGAGAAAAGAAACACCAAGCTATATTCAAGGATTATCGGAACGATTGTATTATTCCAAGTCGTGGGTAATATATACACATGCGGTCTTTATGACAATCTGATGGAAATAGCTTTCGAGAAGAAAATCTAGAGATTTACACGCGGACAAATTTAAGAGGGAGACCTTGCAGAAAGTTTTCGAAGAAGGAGTTTGTGTGATTATGCGGAATATTGTGAGTGGGTGGATATGTAGTGCGCGTTCTCGGTTTCTATTATAAGGGAAAGTTTTTCCCTGTATACCAAGAGCCTTATTTACTACAGATGGACTGTTACATCTAATTGGAAATATTTCGACTTGGTAATTATCTTAATATTTTCGCATTACAATGTTTCTCGGATTTTATTTTTCAAATATTTATTTTTCGATAATAATTGGATTTTGATTACGTGCGCTTTTGCCTTGAATTATCGTTGTATTAATTAAGGGTTTGGATAAAGTGTTGCTACGCGCTAATGGCTGTCCGACTTGTTAAATTTACTATATGTTATTTTGTTTAGCAAATGCAATTAATACAAGTTTACTTGTAAAAAGGTTAATTAAATTAATTTCTTTATATCTTATCACTTTTTCGTTAATTAACAAGTAGTTATTTTTATATAATAAAATTGCTTTTATGGAAATTTATACATATATTCTAAAATTTAATATTTTTAAAATAAAGATAAATTTCAATGTTTCCGCGAAAATAACAATGATCCGAATAAATCATCCCTTAGTAATTGTGTCTTACATATAGTTGATATCAATTTTAAAAATTCACTTCAATCATAAAATGATCGTAAAACATTTCGTATTTGTATACGTTGGACTCTACATACCACGCCGTAACATCGTAAAGTTCTCGAGCATTTAAAAAAAATGCAATAAAACGTGACTCGGCCAAAACGCAATTATCAAAAAGAGATCTAAAGCGTAATTGTGTGCATTTGACATCGTACGCATCAAGATGTATTATCAAACCGAAAAAGCTCGAGAAATACTCGTTAACATTCCTGTCCATACTTACACATACACACTGCAGATACGGGCGCACATGTATGCACGTTAAACCTTTTAGAAATTCATCATTTTTCAATCTGTCATACCCTTGATTTTCGCAGCCTCACGCAACACAATGACGTCGTCGTCACCCGAGCCTCGTTGATACATCGAGCTCTCTCGGAAGCAAAGAACCCAGGACAAATCTGTTTTACAAAGTCAGCGAACGCTTCTGTCCCGGCGGGCGGCGTACGATAAAAGAAAGAGAGAGAAAAAAAAATAAACATATACATTTAAACCGTGCAGAGTTTCGAAGGAGACGAAGGGGGTTAATTGGATTGGTGGAGTCGGCGCCCGTCTCGTCTGGTCCATCCATGCGCGAGGCGCCGCGACAAGGATGATCCGCGAGGGCTGCCCGCGCCACGGGAACAACGTTTCGGGTATCCTCTCCGGCGGATCCTCTCATCGGAGGTAATTCAATTCTCCTATATTCCCTTACTCACTTTTATTCACTACGATATTATCTTTCTTTATTTATTTTTGTCTTTCCTATTATTCACCCGAATTCACTTTCTGACCTGCGCTCGAGACTATTCACTTTTGGGGCTTGATTGATTTTAATCTTAATACATTCGGGTATATACCTCTACTTTTTTTTTTTTTTTTTATCGCATTGTTTCGAGTTTGACATTTAAATCACAGACGACAAATTTATTCAGTTTGTATATAGTTATACGTTGCAAACGTTTGTTTGAAAATACGTTTACCAATAAACCATTCGAATATATTAATAATCGTGATATAATAATTAACATTAATTACGGACAGACGAGGATATATAAATATTTTTTCTAGAAAAACATTACGACTACAATTTTTAATTAAAACATTGAAAATGATTATAAAAAATATAAACTCCATGCATTTTAATAGAGGCTGTACCACCAATATTACTTTAGTCGATATGATATTAATTTCAGTATACGAAAGCGCTTAGATATATATCTTTCATCGAAATCAAATACTCTACTTCCATCAGCTTAGCTGTGAAAAGATTAATATGTGAACTTAATTGTATCTAAATTTACATACTTTTATCATAAATTGAATAAAAAAATAATTTTCAAATGTTATTTCAATTATTAGTAAATAAATTAGTATATAACAAAGGATTTAACAGTAAGACATTAATAACTTTATTTATAAATAAATTAATTACCAAAGTATAAAATCACGAAGGTTACTCCAACCTTACTTATTATACTTATATTATTGGAGTTTTTCCTGTTTTTCTTAGCTGAACTTGAAATAATCACAATTAGCCATTTAATAAGCAAACTCAAAGTATTAAATACAATGACGCTTAATTGTTAATAACTAGAGTAGAGTTTAGTAATCAAGCAAACCTCTCCTTATGAATTATTGCTCAGTTTCAGAGAATTGTTATTTCAAATGAATGCCGTCAGTATTCGTTATTATTGCAGTAGATAAAAACGGACTCACAATAAACCGATATTCTTGACCGAGAAATTGAAGTGGAACCGTTTTAATGGTTGAAAATATATTATTGTTCGATCGGATAATAATTACTCGAAATTATATCACGTATATAAATTAATAGTAAACGACAAATGTTTAGGATATACTCAATTGAAGACCATCGCGCATAGCGTTATTTTTTGTTTGAAAGGGAGCGAATGCAAGATGAAGAGGAGGGCACGCTAATGCTAATTGCTCTCGGAACAAGAATTACACAGTTACAACGGAATGCTAGAATTAATTTTCAAGAATTCAATTAAAGAATGTTATTATTTTTTGTACGTTGTTTTTTTCTCCTCGAATTAGAGGTATAATGCACCTAAAAATCAATCATTCTAGAATGTGATAAAAAGATGGTAGCTCTCTTGACAGCTTATAATTTCACGGAGTAATCAGAAGGAGATTAAGGGAAGTTTAAAAGAAAAAAGTGATTTTCGACGGAGAGATCGCGCTATAAATTTTCTATATACGTCGTATATATATATATATACATTTTATAATTTTTGTTCGTGGATTTTGCAAAGATTAAGCTGAACTTAATTGTATATAATTAAAATTGCTCTCGGACAACACTGTTTTCGAAATCGTTAAAAACGTATAATGGAATATGTATTTCAATTCCAACAACGAAATCTAAAAATAAGTAGATCGGCGAGTATACGTCTGGGTGGAAGAGTCTTGATGTTCTTGGTGAAAGTGACTATTCCGGGGTCGGCACGCGATTGCCTAGCCCTTCTTTTTTTCCTCGTGTTCCTTTTACACACGACGTGGAATCCACCGGCAACCCTTTCAATTTTACAGGGGGGACACGTGAACTCTCGTAGAAACTCCCGGAGACGGTAGTAAAAGGGAAGAGAGTCCATACCCGACCAAGCAAAGGATGAGGAATTGCGCGTCTCACCGGATGGCGGAAATCGCCGTCGGCTTAGCGCTTGTCCTTCTGGTTGCACTACTCGTTGTTATTTGGACTGGTTCGAGTACTATCATTGCTGAACGTAGCGCTCCTAATACACCTAGTATCAACATCACCTTGGCGCATCCCGACCAACCGATTTTTGGAAGGGACTTGTTGCAAGCTCGTGATCGACCTGGAAATGAAAGTAAGTTCTAAATATTTTGGATTATTATTATTATTATTATTATTATTATGGTGTGAATGGTATGAAATAATAACAATATATCTAAATTCATCTGAATTCATTAGCGAAACATTATTTCATTAATACACGTACGTCGTTAAAGAACATATTGGAAGATAACGTACTAATATCTCAGTGTATAAATGATCTATTTACTATACAGTTGAAATAACTGTTGTGTAATAACATTTTTGAATAAAAGTCTTTCTCGAAAAAAATAATTAGACATGATTAAGTTTCTCTATCGTGCAGTAAGGCTTGTGTCTCGTGCTTGCGACACCTTACCGATAAGTTACAATTTAACTTTGCCACGCGATTTCGTGCACTTTAATTTTTTTACTCTATGTAAAGCTATGATTTATTAGTAATTATAACACTTTTTTATAATCGTATAATCCACAGTATTACAGTGGATTGTAATAGATTTTTATTTTTTCCCTTTGTTTCGTAATTAACAAATCTTTTCAAAGTAAGCACTTAAATTATCGAGGATATCGTCTACGCTTAAAATATTTCAGAACAACAAAATAATATTTTAATGAAAAATATTTTCTTTCTGGCGAAGGAAAACGGTCGTTACGCGTATGCAAAATTTGTAATTCGTCAAGTTATATAATACAGGTATCCTTGAAATGTTATTTATAGTACCATCAACTACAATTGTACTAATTACTGTGAGAAGTATATTTGTTATAAATGGGATGCGTAACTATATTTACATTTAAAATTGTTTGCCCCGTATATCGTATTAAACGTTACGTACTTTAAACATGATAACACTGAAACACTGTATTTAGTATATTTTTTTAAAACTACATTATAGAATATAATTTAATTAAATGAATTATAATTCTGTCTACGTGAGTTATATAGACAATAGGTTTTCCTTCCTGAAATAAATTTAATATCACAGCTAATCACTGTTATTCAAGTAATATTTACTTGACAGTGGATAAATACTCTCCGTTATGGAAATTCGTTTGGTAGTTTCAATTTATGTCACCATTGACAGAATATATCATTATACAATAACGTAGCAGTTCCAATTTTTATAATCTTAAGATTACAATAAAATTGTTATTTATAGCATCATAAAAATTATATAAAATACATATTAGAAAGTTGTCACGTATAGAGTAAGAGACTTGTATTATAATGTATCTATATTTATTTGTATTTATTTGTTATTATCGATTGTCATAATTATTGTTATTATTATTAAATATTTTATTTGGTCCAATCGCGTATAATGTTGTTTTCTGTTACGTAGTTAAATTCGTAGAATATTTCACTTCTCAGCAATTTTAATGTTCCGAGGCAAAATATTCATTCCGTAATCATTATAGCCATTGCAAAATTCTCACCTGCATATCACTTAAGCGCAAATGTATAAATGTATATACTTATACATTCGAACATAATTTATAACATCGTAAAATAATTTACAGTAAAATTACCAATTAAAGATTAAAACTTGATTTATTTAACGTTGCTGGCTAATTCGTTAATTTTGTGACACTTATGAGGCTTGCAAAAAAAAAAAGAATTAAGATAGGCGTTTCGTAAATCGTTATAACCGAAATAGGTTATGTAAATTATCATATTTTCAGTACATCGGTATTTGTACGTGACAAAATAAAATTTAAAAATTATAAGTTTACATTTATGTAAATACGATGTAAAGATAGAGACAAATCTATAAATCGTATATTTAATTATTTAATGCGTGTTTCTATTAATAGAAAAAATAAAATTGAAGTTTATCACGCAATATTCGGTTTGTATGGAAACCTTATTGGATGACAACGTAAAAGTAAGTTAATAGAATTGACAATTTTTTAAAAAATACTTTGAATCTCGGTGCACAGAGAACACGACATACATTTTGTAACAAAAATGATAACGTGAACTTCCTTCGCACCCTACTCTCTCTACCGGCAGACTTTGAACACTTTTGAACACCTCTGTCAAAATTTGCACGTGCTTTGTGTACAAACATATATACTGTAAACTTTCGTAGCAGCTGATTAGCACCTGCATATATAAGCATGCACACAGCTGCGTTATACATGTTACAAGGAAACATTCTATTTCCTTGATACACACACGATTACAACGACAACGTTCATATTATTCTTCGTATCACAAAGATTTACTTCTTACCCATAAAAATTTGCGGACCGCATCTGACTAAATCGTGCATACGACATAATTCCTTTCATTTATGGTTAAAAAAATCATCGACACAATCTTTTAAAAGGAGATTACAATAGAACCGAAATTGCTCACTTAGACAACCCTATCAATCCTTAACCGCGCTAAAAAGTTAAAACCAATTTCAACCGAGACCAAAGGTTATCAGAAACTCAAGAATGAATTCTCTCAATCTGTGTACCCGGCCCAAACGCCCACACTTATATAGACACAAAATTTTACAACACGCGATATATATCGCCCGATTCTTTTAAATAGGAAAAGAGATGCGCTCACGTATACGCCTGATATTGCGAATCAAACCTGTTCCTTGCTAGAGAAAGAACTCCAGAGAGAAAGAAAGAGAGAGAGAGAGAGAGGGAGAGAGGAACGTGTATATATATATACAGGCACACATAGATATATGGTTGGAAAACCAGTTTGGTAGGGTATATAGTGAAAAATCATGCGTGTACATAGGCCCACGATATCTCCGGAACAATGCAGGACTCTTTCTTGCACGGTCGAGTGACATCGCGTTAAATGGTCCTTTATATATATATAAAGAAACTTGAGCCGCAATCGGGTGTGTTGCGTGCAATTAAACAGAGGCATGATGAATCAATTATATATAACCTCGCGCTCGCGAGAGTATTGTAATAGTGCGATTTCCGCGCACGAGCGTGTAATGCTTGGTGACAGGCTTTCCAGATTTTTTTTTTAACAACTGTAATTGACTACATTTAATCCAGTATATATATAGTTTAAAGATATCTTCCGAGTTTCGAAGAGATATGATAAGACCGATGTCGAGGAAGAAGTGGAACAACGAGTTTCTCAAAACTACAAGATACCTGGTTTTTCTAGATTGATATAGATTTCTGTTCAAAGGAGATTTACTCGGAGTTACAATATTTTTATTTCATTATTACGTATATTATAAAAGTTGATTAATTTTTTCACAGGATGCACGTGTAAAGGTTATCTATATATTTGATGTAAACGTAATATATACCGTATTCCAATAATTCGCACACTATCAGTTAATTAAATTTAGAATTTAATCTAGCCAATACTGTAAAATGTGAGAAAATTAAGTATTTGTTTAATTGTTTTGAAAATTTTACGTTAATGTACATCTTTTTTCTTATGTTATTCTCTAAGATGCATTTATCTAAAACGGGTATTTATTTTTAAATTTATAGAATTTACATAACACTCAGCCTTGTATGCAGGGATTGTTTAAACTAATAAAGGAAAAAATAATATATACTCGAATCAGCTGAATTGTATATTTCATTCAGCCTAAACTATTAGACTTTTAATAAAACAATTAATTTTTATTCGCATAATTGAAATTATTACCTAATCGTGAATATTATAGATAGTATTCAATAATAATTGTGGTTGCAACGTATTTGTAATCCAAGGGTTCAATAAATCGTTATTCCTGAGTTCAGAGACTCTCCTTGTAAGTATAATCAACTTTGCATTCATATCCAACGCTTGAATAAAGGTCCATTAATTTATTCACTATGCTAAAAGTGCAAAAGTGATTATTGGGTCGATGACTTTTTCGAGGGCATTAATTTTACTCTGCATATAAGGAATGTGCATTTCATATATTGATCAATTCTTTTATAATTGGAATACATGAATAATTTCATACTAAATAAATTGCGACGATACGTTTCTTATTATTTAAGAATCTGATTGTTTCAGTGTTTTTCGTGCAGATTTTACGAGCTAAACAATTATTTAATTATTTTCTGAATCAGACAAAATATTCGTATAAAGATTTATTAGTAATTTACAATTGCCCATGAACTTAAAATATAATATGCTTATACGATAGATTTAATTAAGATATATAAGCACATACTTTAAGTATTACTTTGAATTTATTGAATATTACTGTCGTATTAAGAAGCATTTTTGTATAACAATAACTATACGGATACCTTACACTTTCTCACGAGAAATATAATATTTTTCTCATATTTCGGTAGAAAATAACATTCTCTCCGATTAAATGCACAAATATTTTCAAAACGTACGTGACAGCACATAACGCACCGTTTCTTGGAAATATAAAAAATATATATTGATTAAATATACTATATTATAAATTAATTGCACGTTTGAGATATTTTTCAAATGTACATTGTATTTGGTACCGAAGCGTAAGTCCGCATTTGACGCGAGATATGCAGAAATTATTCGTAAGTAAGTAAAGAAAAATTCATATATATAACACAATTAAGACAATACAGTATATGTAGATCGCGGTATGTACAATGTATCGTTGACCTACAATCTGCCCATGCAGCTGAATTACGACTCCGTGGTTATGCTGTGCACAATAAAATATAAAGTGGCGCGTCTCGACATTTTTCGCGAGGACGATTCCAATAGTGTCCACACGACCAAGATAGTCAGTGACACTTGCTCCGATTACACTTTGCATGGGCGAGAGGACACACGCGAATCCCGCATTCTAACGATACATTTGACTCTCACGTGTGTGTGTGTGTATATCGTCACTCGTTTCGTTTCGATCATTTATAGTTTATCCTCGACAAAGTCCGTCATCACTCAAAACTCGTAAATTGTATATTTAACGAGACAAATATTCATTTCGTTATAATACATAAAAATTAAAGAAAATATTTTTCTCTGCCGTAGATCAAATTCGTTAAAGTCTAAATATTTTAACCAAATTTTCGGGTCGGATGAAGTCATCTTTCCATTTGTATTTTCAGCGGTGTACACCTATTCAATAGCTAAAACAAGCTATGGAGCCGATTAAGAACTGCTATATATACGAAGTCTGGAAAATTTTGTTCCACATCAAAGAATAAATGTATTGTTCCGATATTCTGATATACGAAGGGGGAAAGGAAAGGGGAAAATATAAAAATATAAAGAAATAACTTGTTTTCAAGTAGCATTGTAGTCTCTATATTGTAAGCCAGTGTGATACATCAATTGTTTAATGACAATTGATTTAACGTTTTTCTCTAAGTTTACTATAGTTATGACACACTGTCAGGTTTAAAACAATGAACTGAATATATTATCGTCCATGAATTTGCTACTTTATTTACATATAAATTCATGTCGCAAACTACAACATCAATTTTTGATTCTGCTTATTCATTTGCACTACAAGACGCGTATAAATATTCATATGTAGATGGGTTAATCTTCCGAGGTATATTTTTATTATAAAAACCGTCTGATAAATAAATAAAAAAACGATGAAAAAATATTATTGATTAAATTATTTTATCAATAAATTTCTTTATAATTCATCGTATTTTTCAATTGAAATTATCGTATCACTCGAGATGGAAATTTTACGTAATTTGGGTAAACTTTTGTCGTTTCTAACCGGAAATAGGTTAACTACTATGTGTAAGAGACTAGACCACATAAATTCACATGGTAAAATAAAAAAAAATTTAACCAATCATTTAATAATCCTTTAATTTCATGCTGTACAGTCGGGGTAATAAAATAAAATGTAGTATTCATCCGAGAGTTGCGAAAAAGTTTGATTAAAAATTCCAAGAAAACTTTGGTACGAGATCACATGCCCGAGAAGAAATCGAGATAACCGAGTGTCCACTGTAATAATTGACGGTCCTCCGCGGCTCCGTTTGCCAAAGAAAGAGCAGCGCGCCCGCATAAAAAAAAGAGAGAGAAAGAGAGAGAGACATACCGGCGAATGTTCACGTGGCTTTTTCCATCTAGACATATGTACCGCTAAGTCGCACGTGTCCAAAATCCAAATTAACTTAACGCTTGCACACAGACTAGACAGTTCGCATCGTCACGTGTATATTTAGGAACGCGTCACCTCAAGTTCCTCGTCCGATTCTAGATGTGCGTGCAATTCCTTTATTTTTTTTTCTTTTCTTTATTCCATAGTGATTGTCGGGACCCTGTCAAGGCTGGTATAATACGTGGTATCGTTCTGCGATTACGCGAGAACAGCTGCCGAGGTGTCAGGTTACCCTTGTGCAAGCACTTTTTTTTGCAGAGGAGACGCCGACGCGTGTTCGCGATATAATATGCGTTACGCGCTTTCTTCTTTCCGACTTAATCTTGCGACTGTTCTGATTTTTGTATATCTTCATAGATTATTATCTTTTCTTAATAGGTCAAGTAACTTGAGTAAAAGAACAAAAAAAGACACCTTAAAAGGTGTTTGAATCAGTAAGTATAGGTATGCGGACTTTCCGATTACAATTTTATAAGTTACCCAAAATTTACAGTTTCGAATGTAATCGTTAACTATTTCTTTAATAAAAAAAATCGTTAACACTTCAGGAGCAAAACGGAACTTTCGCTCTTGCTTGCTTAAAATCAATTTCGTGTTTTGCACGCGTCGTATTAAAAAAATATGATTTGGTACACGAGAGAGAAATAAATTTCTTTTCGTTTAAACGTTTTTCGCCAGAGCGAAGTCATTGCTTAAGTTCGGGATGCAACTTCCATCTGCGGCGACCGCGGGAATAAGCGTCAACATTACTTCCTTAATGCATAAATATAACTAGTACTTAAAGTCAATGGATGCAATACAATATTGCATTTTAAAATGAAATAATGCAAAAAAACAGACCTATATATACATTTATTTAACTATGTTGTTTATACAATTTCTTATGCTATTGTGTATGTTAGTCAATTTGAAACATTTACCAAAAGAAAGTATCAATATTCCTGTAGGGTCAAAATAAATATTATAATATTATAATTGGGATAAAATAATATAAAAAAAAGATATTGTATCTCGCAGAAATTAAATAAAATATTGTGTGCATTATTTGTGTGGTTAGAGATTTAACACTCTGTCCCTCTCTCTCTTTCTCATCGAGAGATATCAAACTGTCAATAATATGAGCGAAGTGAGAACGACGGTAACCAAAGGAAGAGACTATAAGACATAAGATATAATGTACTTCTTTCTCACCCTTTATTCATACTATTGATTCTATAATTTTTCACTTGACAGTGTGCTTCTCTGTCACTCCCTCTATTTTCTATTGGCTCCATTTTTTCGCAGTAGACATATATATTTACTTTTTTTGACAAATGATGTTTCTTGAAAAATTTTAAAACTGTTTATTTTCATCGCACTGTCTACAATGCGTATATAATCCAGTATTTATTTATTCTAATATTTATATAAAATACACACAAAATATTTATTAAAATAGTGCTGTGACTGCCAGAAAAGCGATACAAGACTACGCCAAAGTTTATAATTTATCGTAGTAATTATTAAATATTAAGATGTAAACGGAACATGAGCTGGTGTATAATTGTTTCTGAAATTAACTTGGCTATTTAGTCATTTAATTAAGAAATTACAAACCATGTAATTACACGTTAAAAATAATTTTAAAAAAATGAATATTATTTAGATTGACTCGGAACGGTGAACATAAGTTCTTATTAAGATGACACAATCCATTAGTTACATTTACAGTCTTGTTCCTACTTATGAAACATGAAATTGTAGAGTTTATTATATACTATATTAATTTTAATAGCAGGTTTCAGTAATTATCAATACTCTGTGATTAACTTTTAATTAGATGTTATTAGGTAAGTTTAATTATGTTCACGTAATTAGAAATCAATTTAAATTCTTCAATTTTTTTCTAACTATAATTTCGACATAAGATTAAATACTTACGTTGTTAGAATAAGTAAAGATTGCAACATTCAATTTAGTTTTAAAAACTATATTTTCTCTTGTATATAAAAAAGGTTTTTATTGATATAATTAATTATCTAATATAGAAAATAATTCTCAAAAAATGTAAGTATTCTTATTGTATTTTTCAATAATATTTGTTTGATATAAATAATTTCGTTAAAAAAAATAACGACAATTTTAAAACTCATCACTTATATCGTGGTTCGATGAAATTTATGCATTAATTCCTTAAAAATTGTAACTAAATTTCTCGAGTTATTAAACACTGGAAAAATGTCTGTATAAAGCGTAGCGGAAGGTTCTCTATACTAATTTGAGAGTCGATCGAACGGAAATAAAAAAAAAATTATTCGTGTAACCAATTATCGCACCCTTCAATCTTACGTTATCTTAGACCGTAAAAAGAAACTTTAACGCTTTTAGCAAGTTAATTTCATCAGAGCCTGAAATAAAACTTCTCCTCTTTAATCAATACGATTATGTTCTATACGGTGTAAGCTATCAATATCGTATGTACATTATAACTATCGTTTATAATTATAGTATTTTGTAAATGTACACGATATTAAAATAAATGAATAACCTACGACTTTACAACTTTCACGAGAGCAACAATAAACGAATAAATAATTAGTATCTATATAAATCTCAAGTGAATTTATGGGCAAGTTTGTAAGATTAGAACGTAAATTTATCATGTTATACGAAATAAATCTGATAACGTATAACATCCTTTCAACCAAAAACCGAACAAAAGCCGGGTGATCGGTATGTAGACCCTTACACATCTGGTTTTCTCTTTCGTACTCCCGAAATAGTGGATTTTCGACCCTCCGCATATTCGCAAATATAACTTTCCGCAAATAAATCCAATTTCAATCAATCGCAAACTGTTTACTTCGCGTTATACGACCTTCACTCGGATGTTGCGGAAGTCCGTTAAATTAAAGTATAGAAAATGGGTGTATCAAGCGCGCAATTTACAAGCTGTACAATTATACGATTATTGAAATTGAAAGAAGAATTAGCAAAAAAAAAAAAAAAAAATTACGTATGTTTTAAGTAAACATTAAAAGTTTACATCGAGGGAACAATGAATGTGTCTGTAGCCGTGCGTGTGCGTCTAAATGTCTGGTATAAATTAACATCTTGTTATATTTTTAGCGAAATCGTTGCTTATGTACCTTTGAGAACTAAAGTCAATTCTTTCACTTTTCCCAAACGGCAATGTATAAACGTATATACATACACATATGTGCAGGTATATATATATATATATATATATATATATATATATATGTATATATAACACGAAAGCTTACAATTAAGAAGCACGTGCCGAAAGGATAAACTTCGCTAAGTTAAAATTAAATGCGATTTTTCGCTTACGGTAATTTATATACATACGCACTCGTGCGGTATAAGTCAAAATTTTGCTCTAATTTCTCTCTCTCTCTTTGAAAATTACGTTAATACGTGAGATAAGGTTAAATTGACGTATGTAATAAAATCTTCGTGTAATCGCGTACTTACATACATAGTTGATGTATTTCAATTGAATTTTTTATATAGCGTTGATCGATGCACAACCTCGTGCACAGTACTCGAATTTCGTACGAGTAAAACGACATCGGTATACTAAATCCACTCGAATCTAATCTCTGATGCGTGTACGTTTTTTACTGTCAATTCCTTGGTCCATTGTCTCTCTCTCTCTCTCTCTCTCTCCCCCGCTTCTCGTTCTATGTGCTATCCATATCGGTCAACAACGCCCGTACTTTCACTGACAAGAGCTTTTTTCTTTTAACGCAGCTTTAGATCTGGTTATCGCTGACTCGGCAACTTTTCTTTCGAGCCTTTTTCCGATTTAGTATCTATTTAATAGTCTGCTCCTCTAACAACGATACATTATGGAATTTATATACATACACACTTCGGATATTAAAAGGTGTATTATATAAACGCGTGAGCATTAAAACAGTTTTAACGTTTCTAATAAAAATATTAATAAATTCCTATAGGAAATTTTACGCGATAAAACTATATAAAAATTATAGAGTTGTATTTAAATATAGAAATCGATTATGGTCGCAATGGTAAATTAATAAATATAATAATATACTGACGGAAAAGTACAATTATACATGTATATTTGCGGAACATTTATATTCCCTTGGCGTTCCGAGAAACATTAAAGAAACGTATTGTCATATATAATGCGTAAAAGCATAAAACGAAATACTGTATTACATATATACATTTAAAGTATACTTGAATTTTCACATAGCCTCTTATTAGATGGAAATTAGTATTGAATGATGCACGTTATAAGAGTATAGTATATTATATTGCACTTTTGGCATTAAAACCGCATACACGCGTACGCGCATGTATATACTAATTATAAGACGGCGCGTTATGTGTGTGATATACCAAGACTCTCCCAAGTGGCTATTCGTTTACATTAGGGGTAAAAGAGGCCAGGGTCCACCATCAACCAAGAAAGAGATGGAACGAATTCGCGCAAAGTAGTTCCTGGAAAAACGAGTAAAGATGCACATATATGTGTCTCTGTCTATGTCTGTATGTCTGCCGTGTGTGTGTGTATCCAGATCTCTACTGCACCACGCGTAATATTATCGCAAAAAAGATAAGCAGTCGTACGATGAGGAATTCCTTGGACGACACGCGCCCTTTCCGTACGTTACGTGATTTGATATAGTCCTATAAAATAATCTGCTGATATTGCATAGCTCGGAAGAACATTAGAATTTACGTGTCGTTCGGATTGTATATACACGTATATGTAGAATGAACATTTTATACTCTATTTGTATAATACTTCGCGCGATTTTTCATTAGAAATAATATTCGCTTATGCGATTTCCAGGATATTCCCTGAACGAAGACGTCACGTATATTATATAGGTATACATAATTGAGAGTACGATAATTTTTTATTCCATGTTTCGAATTTACTGATTTTCGCACGTATCAGTTTTACATGTGCGTCACGATGAATCAAAAAAACTTATTCGGATGATTATTACTCTCAATGTTTATTAGTTTACGCAATCGTAAAATTTTCATTTACATTACTTTTTATTACGAATCCGATATAACCATTCATATTTACGATTTGAAATGAATGTACTGTAACACAGATACGATTGGTGACTAAATCTATACGTTGTTGTATAGCTATAAATAAAATTGTTACAATTATTGTTAATTGATTAATTATACGTTTTCGCTATAATTTAAAAATACGGTGAACATTTTTAAAAATGCATAACAAGGTGAACGAGTGACTTACATAAGAAAATTCTTGTGCATGATATACGGGTGAAAAATCAGATGAATTTGGTTCGTTAGAACTAATTGATTATGTTAATACCTCGTGTCAACAGTGCCAATTCAATGATACCGAAACTTGCTCCTAACTTTCGATCGTTAATACATTAAACTATCGGTGTCCGGGTCACTTAAACAGATTAAATAACAAACTGTTACTTATGCCGCTTAGTAAGAAAATTTAATTGCGCTCGAACATTTTTCTTTCTCGTATCGCAAAGTGGTTTTCGATGTTTATTCATGAAGTTATTATTACGTTAATTCTCAACATTTGTCATAATTGTTACATTAAATTATAAGGTGATAAAAACGCAAATTATAATTTATGATAAACTAGAGCAATCCTAATTTATTTTTTTATCGTAAAATTATAAATTGAAATGAAATAGTAATTTTCATGTTACGAGATAATTTTATAGAGGATTAGTCGTACAAATCACTATCGATAGCAAAATTTTATTAATACGTGATGTAATTTGTCTCGTTGGCTTAAATTATCACCGTTGAAATATAAATTATCAATGTTAAATTATAATATTAATTGATAATAAAAACAATAAATTATTTATAGTACTGTACATTATTAACAATGTGTAATTCCTTGTTTTTGTTAGTACCGGAAACTACTAGATCAGCATCAGATTCAAAACGACGAGTTAAAGCGGATGAAATCGAAGATACCACATGGGGACATTGGAAAAATGATATTCTACCGAATGGAGGTGGCGACTTCGAATACATCGTACTTGCCAAGGCCAATCAAAATTCTTACGAAGATGCACGTAAGTAAATTATCTCCCTTTTTTTTTTTTTATAATTTTCTCTCCATATTCACGCCGTGAATTAACCAACCATATCGATATATCAAAAGATTCCGACGTTCGAACAATAGAATTAAATTAAATGAAAAGAAAAAAAAAATCTTTTATTCTTATTGAATGCAAGCTCTGCAGGTGCAGGTACAGTACATTTATACCTATACGTTTCGAAGTGTAACCTATGCATTCATACTAAATTATGTAAGACCCATTATAAATTAAAATGACAATCGTTTTAAATTGATAAGTAAATTACCTTTCGCACTTAAGCGATATATAGGTACGAATAAAAGGAATAAAAGATAAACGAGAAGAGAAATTCCAAATAGATGAAGCTTGACTATGCAATTGCTACTCGTGGTTGATAGTCATTGCCAAGCTATACGCGCTCGTTCACACATAAACACACGCACACACACAGAGAGACGTGTACCGTATACACGTTACATTCAGTATATATCGAGATGCGTTCGACTAAATACCTTCTTGACTTTCCAATGTAAGTGCAGTGTATGTAAACGCAACGTTCGCACTTCAGATATATATGCAAGCTACTCGTGCCTTATCTAGTACGATTAATCTCTATATATACCGGCGAACGCTAATGAAATATGGAAACGTGTATAGACGTTTCAAAACTCACGACCTATTGGCTGTAAAGAAGCACATGAGAGAAAAAGAGAGGGAGAGTTTTTTTTTACATATAATATATATATATACCTTTATCTATATCGAATCTGTTAGGGGCTGGGAAGATAATTTTATACCGGATTGTTTCTTACATGTTCGTTGACCTATACAACTTCTTATTTCCTCTCTTCGCGTTATGCTATATAACACCAACGAATTGACAAACCTTTCACAACGTTATTTATAATTTTAAATTACAATCGTTAGTACGTATTAGAATCGATTATTGACACACACATTTATAGATTCTTGTTAATTAGATAACTCTGTGCAACGGAGTTGGTTAAATTACATTTCGAGTATGTTTATTGCGCAATAATTACTGGTGTTTAATTGTATTTTACTCTAGAATTACTCAATATTTAATTAACTTACTTTATTTACACGATACTGTCAATGTCAAATATTAGATTCAATACCTTTTCGTATATCTATGGTACAACATTATCTGCATTAAGTTGGGTAATATACGTATATTGATATAATTCGATGTATCATATTTATTTCCCAATTAATATAAAGCCAATTTTATTTCGATGATTTTACAGTTCGAGCGCAATATATTGCAGAGTTTTTTTGTGTATTAGGTAACCAAAAAGTGTTATCTCATCGGTATTTCTTTTAGTTATCTTAATGATGAATGTACTTTTAGCGTGTGTAAAAGAGAGAGAGAGAGAGCCGAGGTTAAAAAACTCATTTTTCACCAATTACCACTCGTTTCCATCTATTAAAAGCATCAATCGAGATAAAGGGTGGGTGACCTTGTATACGAAATATAGCGAGTGAACCAAAAAAAAAAAAATTGGTCGTACATCTTCATGATGTACACATATATCTTTCTCTACGTTGGGAGTTTTTTTTATTAAACAGATACATCATCATTACATCATTGTAATAGATTGTTGAATTATAGAATTTTATAAATTAATTAATTTGTTGCTAATTATTTTTAAATAATTGAAAACCGCAATCACTTCATTGACACGTAGCTTCCTTAAAATGAATTTAATGCTGCTATGTGTAATACATTACTCTAATATTAAATTTATTAAGCATAAAAGAGCATAAATGCGCTGAAAATACCAATAATTTAGAAAATAGAAATTTAAGTATTGTATGTTACCTCAGAACATGCTTCTAAAAATTTTTAATAAATAGCTACAAATGTTATTATTTTAAAGCATTTTTTACCAAAAACTGCAAATTTTTTTTACAAAATCGCATTTTAGATTATAATTCTTTTCTCAAGTACCACAGCTTCTTGAAATGTTCTGAAATTTAATCGATTAGATTCTGAGACATGTGTAATAAAAATTTCATTCGAAAATGTATTATGCTTAACATCTTTGCGAATTACATATCTTGATAGTTGAAAAAATATACAGATCATCGTTATCGTAAATACTATCTTTCCCCAAAATTTCAATTCATAGCTTTTTATGACTGAAACCGTTTAAAATAGAATACTTCATTTCTTCGGGTGTTATTTTTTTTTCAAAAACTAGTCTATAGAAGTACCTGAAAATTTTACAACAGCTAATAGAGATAATTGAAAAAATCGAATCGATAGGAAAGATTTTTTTATTCTCTACAAAGTGCTTTTAGTCTAAATAAAAAATTTCATTACAATATTTAAAATTTACAAAAATGGAAAATTGGCTATATAGTATAAGCGAATTATAGATCAAAAAACAAATTTTATTCGAATTCGGAAATTAAAATGAAAACTACATGCCCAACCCAAACGTTCTCGATATAATGGTTTAAAAATTATGGCGGTATACGTACAAACACACACACACACACATACATTCATACAGACATACGGACATTTTCTAAAAACGCGTGATTTTGACTGTATACATGTCAAAACATATTAATAATACGTTTTTAGCAGATCGAAAAATTTTACTATTATAAAGATTCCTCGACGAGGAAGTAAAATTAAAATGAGTTACTAAAAATAAATGCACAAATGAATATAAGTTCTAAGGGAAGGTAATATTACCGTAGAGTATTCTTTGGAATAACCAAGTTGAAAACATCGACCACACAGTTGCGCTTGTTAACTTACCTCGTAATTGCAAATTGCCACCGCGAAGAACTCATCCCGATTGCCGCGGTCACGGAATTAAATTCACTCATAGGTGCATTTACTTGTACAGTCGACGAGCATTCCAAGGCAGAAAGACACCACAGCGGTCACTTCCGCCATAGTCAGAACAAGGTTTGGGATCCTCATCCACAGTATGAATTCACGGCCTTTGGACGCAAGTTTCATCTTAGCCTGAAAGAGGATAGCAGCTTTGTGCCACCTGGTTTACCGGTAACGAACGATTCTATTTTCTCTTTATTTACTTTTCACTATTTTCCCTAGATGTTTATCGAAGTTTAATTTTATGAGGATAAATCTCGATTTTAAATGCTAAAAAAGCTTATTATATTTTACTAATTTTCATGATTATTATTATAGTCTATAATTATAAGCTGTTAATTACGCACGCTTTCAACGAGCAATAATATCTTATTATACCTTATTAATAATAATAATTATTATGAATGTTAAAAATAATTTGTTCGATATTATAAAAATTGTACTATTAATAGCATTAATATATATAATTCCAATAAATATCAATAGTTCAAAGTTCCAACGTGGTATTTAGAATCGAATAAATTTACGTATCGTAGGCAATATTACATAAGGTAATGCATAATGCGATATGTAAATGAAGATTAACAAATCATTTAATAAAATCACACTTCCGTTAGAAATTACTAATTATATTATCATATTAGTAATATTACTTCAAAAATATATTGTTCTATACGTATAACAGTCATTGTTTTTTTTTTTTACATAAACAAAAGTTAACAGACTTTTGCAATAAAAATAAATTTTCAATCAAAACCGTTTACGTAATATCCGATCAGATGTAATTAAAAATAACTCCTACTATATACCATTGTATGAATAGCAGTGGATAATTATAGACATAGTTTATTTTATATTCACTTCAGCAGCTAATGAGATTTTTCTTTATTCCCTCCCTCTTTAAAACTGTTTTTACGAATACCTATTATTAAAAAGTGCGAATGAAAGTCTCTCTATTTAGAAGAAATACATCGCACGATTCAAAGAAGAGTGTATTCGTAACGCGTTTATTTGTATCATTAACAAAAATAATGTAACTTCTTCAAAAATGTATACAACTTTTTTGGTCGTGTAACA
The DNA here is from genome assembly GCA_026168455.1 of Theocolax elegans. Taxonomy (NCBI): domain Eukaryota; kingdom Metazoa; phylum Arthropoda; class Insecta; order Hymenoptera; family Cerocephalidae; genus Theocolax; species Theocolax elegans. The sequence goes on along the minus strand of CM047429.1, from coordinate 55,442,332 downwards.
CCATTAGCCATTAATTATTCTTACATTATAAGCTCTTTTTTACATTGTAGCCATTAATTCTTTTTCAAACTTTATGATCGAAGTAAAAAAAAAAGTGAAAAGATTTTTATTGATCGATATAAAAGTGACGGGTCTGAAAAAAGCGAAATTTTAATTTTAGGTTACTCACATCAGCGAAAATACTACCAGACGCGAATATCCAGACCATCATCTAGGTTGTTACTATAGTGGATATGTGGAAGGTGATCCAAAGTCTGACGTTGCTGTCAGTCTTTGTCATGGAATGGTGAGAATATTGTTTATTTCTATAACTGAATACATTGTCATTTTAATATATTTTAAACGATTAAATCTTTTATTAAATTGTTTAAATAAACAGTTGAAATTTTTATTTGTGTATTTAACAGAGTTGTGCGACATTTCCTTTTCGTATAGATAAATTTACAAGAGGAAAATAAATGATTTAAAGTTATCTCTCTTATTTTCGGACCCAAGTCACATTGCTACAATCAGATGTTACATTTCCATTAGCATTCTGATATACTTACACTATTTTTATTTTTTTTTAATAGTTACTTTACAAAAGAAGTATTTAATGTAAAATTTACTACTAATAACTGAAAGGAGATAATAAATTATGTGGTACTATTTCTGGCATATAATTATTTTATTATATTTTGAAATTGATGAATTGTAATTCAAATAATATATATAATGATTAAAATTATTAATTTTGTATTTTAATATGAAATATATATTGAAAGCTTTTTATAAATGCTTTTAAATTATGATAGTTTATCTTAATAAAAATAAATATTGCTTAAAATTTTGTCAACAATGTACGTGATAATAATTATGAACAAATTATATTTAAAAGTTGAACATAAATCCTTGTTGTATAAAGGATAAATGAACCATAACGGGAATAATATTCGTTGAAATCGTACTTTAATATAACACCTCTTAGTGTTTATACCTCACACGTTCAATGCTGAAATATACCAATCACAAGTACGTGACGAGTCTCTGCGCAAATAATGACTGTAAATTGAAAAGATACAGGAATATTAGTTTATAATATCAGTATATCGATTTAGACGTCTGTCAAAACTTTCACCGGGATACGATTCATCTTGTATTTACAATCGAAAGAGTGGTCTATCAAAAATCTATCCGTCGGAAAGATTAATTTCGTACAACAATTAAAATTTCCCAAAATAACTAATTCAAATTTTCCGGAAACATTTTTTTTTTTCTTTACTTGAAAAAATATACTAATTGTACCGTTGTAGGGTATATATACGATCGAATGGCGAAATACAAATGAATACTTGTCGACTAGTTGGGTTATGCTTGGGGTTACTTGAAAATTAAGTACGCGGTGACATCGGTTCATTGTATAGAGGAAGTAAGGAAAAAAAAACGAGGGCCTATACGTTGACCTTCGATGAATCAGAGCGTGAACCGTCGACGTCACGTTGTAAAACGCCCGCGTAATCGTAAATCAATCGAGTTCGCGCGCACGCCGGAGTTGGCTTCGATCTATTCTACTGCTCGACCGCTGAATGATTTTATAAAGTCATTCATTAAACGTGTCGGAGTAAATTTCTCGTGGGAGCATTTCACGTTACGTTCTTTCTTTTTTACATTAATACGCGTAAATTTTGTATGATTAAACGATTACACGTGTGCATACGTCTCGCGAAAACTTTTGTCAAATAAATCTTGTGAATGATAGATTCGTTATGGAATTCGTAGTGAAATAAAGATTAAGAGGTTTTAAATATTCCTATTTTTTAAAATATTAATTTTAATCGATTTATTGCGGAGAACATTTGTTTCGACAATACCACTGAGAAATTTGTTATTTAAAAGTTATTGAAAATTATATGGATCGCCATCTCCTCGAGTGAATATCTTTCGCTTTATTGCAGACGGGACATATGAGAACGTCTACGGGAAATTACTTAATTACGCCCACGGAACGTTGGTCCGATAACGTAAAGTTGGCGATTGGTTCGCCTTTGCAACACGTTATTTATCGGCATCCCAAGCGCGATTTCAACTCCTTTCCTACAGAGACTAATCGTACGGCAAATGACTTACCTGATGATTATTCCGTAGTGAACAAAACTCGCGGCTGCGGTATTATTGGTGAGTATAAATATATATTATTTTTTTAATAATAAATGTATAAATATATATATACATATTTTATTATAGTCTTTTCCAGAATAATGAATCTTTGTTTACCAAATATCGTGCGGTGTATATAAATAATAAATGATTGATGAAGTGAAATTTAAATGAAATATACTTTTCAGACAATCATTAATTGATTGTCGAAGGAACCGTAGAAATTGATTTTAAGAAATATCGGCAAGGTTACGTATATACGAATTATTGAAATGAAACCTTGCCGATATAATCAATCATCCGCGATATGTATAAAAAGTAGCAAAATAATTTTCACGAACCCACCTATTACGACATAATTCGTATTTTTGGTAGTATACGAAATATAAATACAATTCTTTAAATAAAAAAATCTATTATATTAAGAAGAACACTTATACCACTATTTATTCCGTGGTGATGCAAAATAATTAAATGAAATTCTCCTGAGGCGATAGAAAAATGTGATCGAGCCAAAAGACACATAACGGAATCTGAGCGTGTCGGCGTAGAAGCACATGTGCGCGAAACTTGTCCCGATGCATCGATTCAATGCAGCAAATGTACGTGCGAGATCCGTCGATGCGCGCGAGAGCGGAACCGGTCGGATGCCGTGTATACGTATATAAGTGGTTAAAGATGTCTAGCCCCCTTAATATTTGTCTACATAACAAACGGGAAAGTTTAGTTAAATTGCAGATTCAAAATGTTCAACTCAAATAGAGAAATTTCACGGTATAATTAGAAATCTTTGTTTTTAAGTTAATTAATAATAACTGTTTTTGGCCTCCGTGCAGGAATTTAACAAGGAGTTACTTACGTATTCTTAGAGGTCTGTATAGGTATTACTTGGAACTGGATACTATTTATTTTACTTTAAAATACTCGTAATTAACCGATCAGTGCTACGGTGTCTAAGATATATATATATATATGCAATTTTTTACAGTTTGAGAACTTTAATAATACTCTTCGAATTTAAGGAGAACTTTTAATTACAAGAATTTATATTATTGTTGCATCTGATAAATACTACAACTTTGAATAACGCAATAATTTTAAAAATTCGTTGGAGTTATATATAAAAATAACAATCTTGCGAAGAGCGGATTATATGGGTTCATGTACACTAAATCTTTATTCCCGTCATCTCGTAAAAATGTTTGAAAAAGATACATTTGGTGAAAGTAGCTACAATAAAAGAACGTGACACTCAACTGTATATACTTATATGACACTGTAATTTTTGTGAAATTTACCAATTACTGTGCGTAAGAGAATTTTTAATTTATTTATTGTATTTAGACAACATAATTTACAAAACCTTAGAATAAATGCAGTAATATTCTATTGAGATTGAGACAATATTAATTTATCTGCATAGATACAAACAGTGGATACATAGAATTTGTAAAAGTTTGTTTTTCATTAATACCTATGTAAAAAAATAAAACTGCTTTATTACTTCCTAAATTATTTAAGTACCCATATAACATTCATATTTTGTTATGGTGAAGTATTTTATTCCTTTTTATACTGGATGGATTCATTTTCAATCCATTTTTAAGTACTATGTTATCTTAAAAAAAAATTGAACGTTCGTTAAAGATTATTTCGATGTATAAAATTTATCGGGCTTTGCGAACCAATATGTTATGCTTATAATACTCTTCGTCCACTGTGATTGGTGGAAGTTCCAGAGTAAGCCTTTGCAAAAATTAAAAAAAAAAAATTATAAATTGGCATATCGTCCACAGCTTTGGTCTCCAGTCTCTGGTTGGTGGGAGTTCTTACCACCAGGGGGATCCGACTGTTCTTTCTACCCGCTACAGAAACAGTCTAATATAAGCCATAAGTATGGCCGCTTTAACGAAGAACCGTGGTCGAACGCCAATTTTTAATTTTTCTTTCTGCATGCGTCAAAATATATACAATTATTAGCCTTTTTAACATAAAATTATTCTATGAACGTACAGATTTGCCTTAATTGATCAACAATTGGGTATGTGACGGTACTCTGGGACTTCTACCAACCATAGTGGACGAAGAGTATTATAAACCTCGCTTAATAAAGCATATTGGTTCGCAAAGCCCGATAAATTTTACATATTGAAATACTGTGTTATCTATTTTACTAAACGCAGTTTCAATAAGTAAATATTTAACTTTAGCGTTATCATCAGTGTTAACAATTGATTTTTTCGTAAAGTTTGTTTGTTTAAATTTAGATTAATAGATTTTAGTCCTTTCATTATTTATTTTATTACACTTGTGTATTAGTTTATGTTTCTTACTTTTATCTTTCTGTTTCATAGGTAAGAGCTTACTCTCTTCTTCTAGCATATACATTTTACTAATGCTTTTCCAATCTCAGTAATAATCAATATGTATTCTTCAGTGTTAGCCTTGATCAGTTTTTGCACATTATTATTTGTAAAATATGAAGGATTCTCATTTTTCAAAAATTTATCATTTGCTATAACTGTACTAAATTGACTGATTGGAGCTTATTTTTTAAAAATCGTATCTACTTTCACACATCTTTTTTTTTAAACTTTAGTTCGATTGACTAACTGTAATTAATTGTTCACGAGATATAAGCGATCAAAGTAAAATCATTTTTTTCCAATTTTTGTGAACTGGCTTTTTGGCTTTCTTCATATTTTTACATTGTAAAATATTTCCTAAAACAAAAATACCTTCAGTTCTCCTTGTTAGTTTTATTCATATGTATTCATTCTTTGTGGATGTTCCATTTTATATTGTAATCTAAAATAATCCCAAGAGATATTTGCAAGTATTAACTCTTTTTAAACTATTATTATAAATATCTATATAACAGTAGGTACACTATCTCACAATAATTACCAAAAGATATGTATGCTGTTTTGTTTACGTTTAAGTTTGTTGCACATTTGCGTAAACAATTATATTTTCTAAATATAAATTAATTACTAAATCGTTAATCTATAAAAGAAATAACAGTGGCCCTAACATCGTTCCTTGTAATATACCAGTGATTAGCATAAGAGTTACATTTCAAATTTGATTTATTTATTACTTGTTAACGATTAGAAAGATAACCTCACAATAAATTTAAAGCATTTTCCATATTCCGTAGTTAAACAGTTTATTTAAAAGTATACAATGATCAATAGCATCAAAAGCTTTGCGGCAAAATCTTAAAATGTTCCTAGGATATTTTGCTTTTATCAAGAATTCTTATAAATTATATTAATTAAATTATTTAATACATCCTTTGTCCTTTTAATTTTAAATAAATTATGCTTTGTTATGAAGTTAAAAATTGTGTTATGTATATGTATATGTATCTATGTTTCGTTACATTATACTTTTTACCCGTTTTTAAAATTGAATTGTTTAAATGTATTTAAATAAATTAAATAAGATACAATTCTTCTAATTAAAATATACATATGCAATTAATAATTTAGTGTATGTAATAAATACGTAAAAATATTTAATTTGTATAATTCCGTACGTCGTTCCTTTTGTACGATTAAACTTCTACAGAAAGAAATATATTTTTACGAATAAGGAACCCGTGTAATCATAATTTTAATCTTATTAAAAAATCTTTATGTCGTACAATAAATAAAGAGAAAAAAAATAAGATCCTCGCTTTAAAACACATACGAAAATGTAATAACATAGTTTGTACGAATATGACATATTTATATAACAATTTAAGTGAACTCAAATTTACGACAAAAAAATGCGAATTTATTACTCTTCAACGTTTACGATTTGTACATAAAAAGAAAAAAATTAGGGATTCCTCTTAATCCATTATTTTTCACGTATCGTGGCGTTTATCGTTCAACTTGCAAACGGAACTTGAAAGCTTAACCCCCGTCGTCTAGATAGCAATCGGCATATAATAAAGTATATAAATTAAATTTATATATGTATGTACATATGCATTTTTATTTGATACGTGTTCGGTATGTAACTGAATGGTTTTATCGCGTGGACGGAAATATGCTTTAAATATTCTTGATACAAGGGCAAGTTCTCTCGTTATTATTACATACTTAAACGCTTGAGAGGTGAGAAACTGTACTTTAACTGAATATCGTATCATCATCATCCACCGGTAGAAAGAGAGAGAGAGAGAGAGAGATAGAAAGCTCCTCCTTGTTGGCTACCTCGTGGCTGAGTAATTGCGCTTACCGGTTTCGTCAGGCTTCTCTCTCTCTCTCTCTCTCTCACTCTCTATATCTTTCTCACTTTGGCTCTTTAATCGTTTTGTGGTTTATTCGAATTCTGTGGCAGGTATAACCGAGATTGCATTGTCGTTTTCTCATATTTTTTTGTATCACTTTCGTCAGTACGTGCGATCTAATCTTGGACTTTACGTATTTAAATTACCTGTTAACCGTGTATTTATACGTACGTTATTATTCTGATCCATTAGTTTATCAACCTGTTTATTAAATGACTGTTAAGACGATACGATACGTTTGACAGTATATAGCTATATTTACTTAACCAAGATTTGAAAGAATATATATATATATATATATATATATATATATATATATATATATAGGTATATTTAATAAATCGAATCGATACGTAATTAAACTAAATACATTCGCTTATTATACACCTGATATGTATACGACGATGCGGTTACAACAATATAATCACGCTCAAATCAAAATTAGAAATTTAATTCTATGTGCATGTTTAATAGGAGATCGTGTGTGTATATACATACCGTTTATATTCAATAAAGCACGAGACAGAACTAAATTGTGAATCATAGCCAATTAACGCAATTATTATTTAGCGACCGTCGGCGGCACTTACGATCCTTTGAGTGCGCGCAAAATCGTTACGGTTTGTTAAGGCTTATTAACGGTCTGTACATGTACGTGTGTGTGTGTGTTCGTATATGCATATCGGATATATATCTCAGACGATCATCTTATTATATAAAAAAAAGTAACCAAAACGATGATCGCCGTCGCGGTCACTTTGACGCGACGAGGCATAAACTGCATCGACGTTCATTTATATTTTTCCTTCCACCCCGGATTTTGCTCGTTAACAACGTCGCAAGTAGCTCGCGTGACTCTTTGGCGCGGCGCCTTTTTACCCTCTTTACACGGCGCCTCGCGGATCGGGAAAAACGGTCGGTTGAACCCCAGACGACGGTTTTATAGAGATTACGTTCAATGACTTCAAACGGTATTCTCCGGTGCGTATATATACATCCACTGAATTCTAACACGCTTCCGTGATCTTTTTATCATTAATTCTTTCTCGATATACATATATGTTATATTCTGTAAAACATTGTTACGTATTTTTATATAGATTGTGATGCATTATTTCTGTTACTAATTTGTTATAGTATAGCAAGCCTATAGGTGGTTTACGTATGAAATGTGAGAAAATATTAAGAAAATATTAAATATTCAATAAATATTTAATAAAAAATTTTAAATACTAGAGAATATAAAGCGTAAACGATAAATTTTAAACGTGTAGCAATTAAATAATTATTAACAAATACGTATAGTAAATATAAACTTTTAAATATGCATTGACAAACGATGCGCTTGTAAAATTATTCGCAGTAGAGAAACTGAAAATTATTCACAACACGAAATCAATAAGGATCGGTATAAGGAGATCATCTAAGAAAATCGTTCGGTTACACAATCCATCGTAGAGCACGACCTCGACGTGCATCTCGTTTCCTCTGAAAAATTGGACGAATAAAAAGAAAAAAAATAAGCATCGATCTCGCGTCTTCTTTTCGTCGATTTGAGCCATGGAAATCGAACACCTGCAGAGATATTATAAACAGGTGGTTGACTCGAGACGAAGTTGCGTCACTATATGAGCAGACACACCAGGGACTTTTATTATAGAGGCCGGAGGCGCGTGAATCCTTGCGCGGCTTTAAAATTAGCCGTCTTGACAAGCGAAGAACGTAACGCAATCTGTAGGGTATCGAAATTTTATGCAAAAATTTGCTCGTGCCGCGCTTTCCTCGCCCTCGGGTTATAAAAGTATAGATTACAAGAGCCATACCCGGAATAAGCTTATAATTTTTTTTTTCAACGAAATCCTTCGCTGCAGATAAAATTACCTTTGGTAAGTGAGACTTTTTGATGTTTCAATGAGTTACACATCCTTTTTCCTTTTTTTTTCTCGTGTAGTACAACACCGACTATCAACATCGTAATAATAAAAATGTTTGCAAAGTTTTACATGAATATTTGCATTTTAAATTGATATTTTAACCTGCGCTTCTGGAAACCTGTTCCAATATTGTATGTATATATATATATATATATATATATGGTACATCTATATCTATAGGTGTACATAACTTTCAATAAATAGTGGTGTACGTAAGTTCAACTAAAATCTTTGTTGTAACTCTTACAACCGGTTTGTCGTAACGATATACGTATTTGGAGCTTAATTAAATTTAAATATAATTGGTCGTTAGTTCGTAGTTATAAAATATATAAAATGTATAACTGTGCAAAAAGACCACCAGAAAAATCACGATTTAATAGATGTCCAGGAATACAAACACGTATTTATGTCCATATATTTTTTTTTGTAATTACCCCGATATAGTACAATTGTATACGAAACAATTGTTCATTGTAATAACGAAAACTAAATGAAAAAAAAATTAATACGACAGAAAATCATATTACTATATAAGTTTGCAACAAGATTAATGCATAACATTCTCACTGTATGCATTAATAAAGTTCTTTCTCACTTCCATTACCCTTCATTTACATTGGTAATTTAGTTCGCGAATTTGATCGCAATCTCTCGACAATGGAAAAATCTTAAAGAAAGGGAGTGAGAGAGGAAGGGAGGTAGATATAGAGAGAATAAGACGAGAAGTCGGCCTTCGTCAAGTCTATTGTAGAATAGAAAAAACTCAGAAAGATTCTCGGTACGATTGATTGCAGATAATGATAGCAAGGAAAGAGGGTCTGTAATCGCGATCGACGACACGTTCGTCGACGGGCAAGCAGGACATGGAAGGAGACGCCGCAGGCACGTGGCTTATCCTCATGGCGAAGATGACAGCAGGTGATACCCCATTTTATTATTTTGTTACATCGAATAACTATACATTTGAAATATATGTATATAATATATCTAAGAGAACATTTCTGAATTATCAAAATATTACTCTAGAATTTATTATTTCTGTTTCGTTTATTTTATTGCATACTGTCTTGCTATATACATATAAAATTGCGGATTATTGGTAAATATTATCTTGATACGTCTTATCTGCTCTTTCATAAATAAGTTATGAATTATTCTTATTAATGTGCTTTATATATTAATATTTTAAAAGTTAATTTAAACCCAATACAATTAATCAGTACCTTTAAAAATAATAGAGTATCACGGTAAAAATTTGTCGATATGCTATACAGTTTTTACCGTAGTGTCTATAAACTTTGGAAGTCTCGATCGAGTATCCCAGATTTACTATAATTTATTATTACTTCATTATTAAAAAATAATTTAAAATTAATTGAAAAATTGGTTAATTAACAATTTAAATAAAATATCCTTTAACGAATATCTATAAACAAACTGGCATAAAATAAAACCTATATTACAATTTTATCAGCATAATGACTCGCGCACCTTAATTATCAAAAGTGTGCACGATGGTGCGAACAAAAATTGTAATACGACTTTATCCTAAACGTGCGTACAAGTATAGATGTAAATACAGGCATCGCGATTAAATTAGAGGACAGTCTGTAAAATTGAAAGACACATGACGTTAATAAAAAATTGAGAGTAATCGGGATATATATTCTAAAGCCAAATGAAATGCGTGTCGCCCACGCGAAAAGATAAACTCCAATCCGGAATTCTCTCATCTGTAGCGGTTGGTTGTGTATAGTAAACAAAAAAAAATGAAGGAAGTATCGTTTGGTTGTATGCGTACAGTTACGACGAGGACGGCGGAAGGAGCTTCGCACTCGAGGGCGATCATGACTCCGATCTCGATATTTATGGTAGCTGGCGAACGAGACGTGCCCTGCCGAGGGAGTATTTCATCGAGATAATGGTCGTGGCCGACGCTAAGATGATAGATTACCATGGAGCCAGTCTCACCAGTTACATCTTAGTCCTCATGAACACGGTGCGTACATACACACACACACATAACGTACACGCGTATACACATCTCTCTGCACACACACACTCACACACATATGCACGTAGGTACTTCTCCCTGTACAATAAATTTTGTCGAAAAAAAAAAAATATCTTTGGTGCATAACAAATTGCATATATAATTCCCCTTCCACCCTAAACATCGTTGCCAATCGTAATTTATGCAAATTGACTTTTGATTAATATGGGAATAATGTGTAAAGGTGTACAACATGTATACCTACATATATAGTGGACATTTAATTAACTGCTCGTTTATACTATATACATTACGTACACTTTGATTGTTTCATTTCTTTATTCTTAAATGTCATGTTTAATATGTAATACGATTATTTATATCATTATGTGATATATGAAAGTAGAAAAGTTGTTGCCTATTGTAAACATTTTGTAAAATGCTATTATGTATAGGAGTTCACAAATCAAATTTAAAAAAAAACTACTAAATTAATGTAAATTATGTATTACTTGTTCATAGACAATGAATTATAGTATAGAATTATTCTGACACGACTTATCCCATATAATTAAAGTATATCGTTATATACTATCTATAATATAGAAGAGGTAAAGATCGAATTGTTTTCATTTATAGTTAATATACCACGTAGTAAGATCTGCGTACTTTGAATATCGATTTCTTAAGGGTAGAGTATGGTCGAAAATTAAAAAAAAATAAATTTATTTTTATTTTATAAACAAGTTCGAAATGTTACGTAGAATATGGGTAAATAACGTCTAATATTATAAAGCTTATGTGCTTACATAATTTCAGTATTAAATAATCTTCAGTTAATGCAATAAGTCGTGTATCTTAAACTTTAAAGCTAAATAATTTAAACACTATTTTTTATACCTTTAAAAGATTCCTTGCAGGATAATTTTTATATGATAGGCACCTGAAATTTTGCACACATCTTGAGGTATGTATGAATTATATAGTTACACACCCTTTTTTGTTTAAGATTAAATGTCACATTTTTATTACTATTGTTTAAATGAAAAATCTGACATTTTTTAACCAATTATTTAAACATTATTAGGTTTATCGAGCCGGAAAGTGCACTTTTCTAGATAAACCTTATTCGCTGTGTAAAGTTAAACCTCTTATATCTGTATAAGTTTGAACACTTTTTCATCGGAGTCCTTTGACGAGTTTTTTGAATTTGCAACTGTTTTAGGCCTATTTTGTTAAATATTTTAATATTTCACGTAATTTGGGGTTAGTAATCATCGATAAAAAATATTTTTTATAATATATTTGATAAAGAAGACATTTTACATAATATTTTATAAAAACTACAACAATATTTTTCTAACCATACTCTACCCTTAATATTTTTTACAAAAATAAACCGAATACGTAAAAATTTTTTGTAAGCAATATTAAATTGAAACGAAAAGTATCTTAGTATATGCATCAAATAGTAAAACAGATGCAACTACAACATATTTAGTTATAATTATCACAAAATCGCTAATTAACTTAGCATCAATGATAAACATGTGCAATAACCGTTGTGGTCTAATATAAAACGCTCATTAGTATGTACGTACGTAAAATACCAAAGTATAAATGAATCAAGTCTAATTTAGTCTTTGCGTTTGGAATTCCTTGTTATCATTATAGGTATCACGAATTTACAAAGACCCATCCATCGGCAACCCGATAAGTATCGCTGTCATAAAGATAAAGCAAATTGATGAGATTTTTGGCGTGAAGCAGCAGGGTAGCGAAGGAATCGGAGCGGCTGAAATGCTTAGGAAGTTCTGTTATTGGCAGAAACTCAACAATCCACACGAACCGTCGCCTGAGCACCACGACGCCGCTCTACTTCTCACTAGGTTTGGATCTCCATCTCATAATTCCTCTAGCGCGTTGCCAGAAACACGATAATTCGCGAACACGTGCTATTTCCGCTTTTTCAATATATGTTTCTTACTATTATTAATATTTCACTATTACACTGTTTAATCAATCTGGGTCTCCTTCAAATTTTTTAAATAATTATGCACCGTATGCATCACATCTTCATTCCGATCCCTACTTTGCATTTAACAAAGAAGAAAACTCTTTTTTAACTAATTGGTATTTCGGTCGTAATACTATTTAATTATTCTTCATCTATTGCAATTGCCTTAATTATATCTCAGATTAATTCCATTGTGATACGACAATAATATATTTAAAGTATTTATTTGTTCTAAAATGGAAGGTGGTTTTAAATTTAGAAAGTGTTAGAAATTTGATATAGCGAACCTACCTTGTAAAATATGTATATATCCTCAGTATCAAAATTGAAAACGAACGAATGTTACAATATTGTAAATTCAATAACTAATAATAATACTGTACATTATTTTCTATTTAAATTATACTGTAGTAAAAAATGCATTTTGTTGATAATTCCACTTTCTATACTATATTATGCAACTTTGTACAATATAGGACATTTACTGTTCCATCATCATTAAAATTCGAAAAAGTAATGCGCGATATATCTCATCGTGTTTGTGTACACATGAAAGCTTTTGAAAGTTTTATAAAGAACAATGACACGTTTGCCGAAGAAAAAAAAAATTAAATTTTTCGTATTTATTAGAGAGGGCAAAACTAAAGACAGAAATATCAGTTTCATACAACTATAAACAATTCGTATCCAGACTTGTACCACTTACAAAACCATAAAATTTGAAAAAGCAAGGTAAACAAAAAGTAATAAATGTCACCGTAAAATACAGCTTTATATAGAAGACCAATAACGAAACACGACAACGCTAAGATTAAAGGGTCTTTAAGTAATATATATACACACACACACACACACACACACACACATATATACATATCCATATATATATACACATATATGTATATATTTGTACATGTACGTGTGTATATTTATATATGTGTACGTGTGTACTTATACATGTATATGCGTGTGTGTGTGTGTGTATATATATATATATATGTATATGTATAGAGACATGTATACGAGTGAACGGGGACAAGTACATGCACGAGCAATGCAAACATCAGTTCTCGCGGAAAGCCCCTAACTCGCCGCAAAAATAACCTCCTATAAGCAAGTAAAATAATTCTCTTGCGCAGTCCGCTAATTTTTCTCCCTGGACAAACCCGTAAGTCAAAACCATTCGGTTCTCGTGAATGCAAAGAATCCGTTACACGAGACTTTGGTGTATATGGTGCGTGTGTCTCGTGGGAATATACGTGTGTGCAGTGGGTACGTGTGGAACCACCACCACCACCACTACCACGGGGAAGTATTTTACCATCGCGTAATTTTTCAAGCTGTCTTTGAAATTTAATATATCCGAGATAATATCGTGTAATTAAATTTTAAAGATTATCTTCAGATTCAAGAGAAATTCGCGTAATTGTACGTTTTAAATTTAAAAAAAAATATAATAAGATCTTCTTAAACGCGTGTTGCAGTACTCGTGAAAAAATTTGTTTTTATATTAACGTTACTTGTATTTCCTATTTGCGTTTTGCGGTCATCCGTTCTATTGATATATACGATACGCAACAATGGCACGAAAAAAATGTTTTTTGCAATGTAATTTAAAAGGGTTGAATTATTGGATCCGAGATTCTGCTGATTTATTGATAAAACGTGTAACTTTATAACGTCCTTGTAAAATTCGTAACCGTGCAAAATAATGATGACAAAAGTTTGATTAACGCACCATTTTATCTGATTCTTTCCTATGCCGTCCTATGCTGTTGAATGAAAAGATGGTAAATATTCTTTTTCTCGACTACTTTTATTTTAAGCTGTATGTAAAATTTGATCGTTTTATTGCTGGTTTCTGCTTGTAACATTTGTATACTTGTTGCGCAGTGAATATATATATGAATTTACTTTATTCTACCCCTATACGATGATAATTGGTTATACATACATGTAGAAAAAAGAAATTATATAAAGATGGTATAATAACCCGATTGAACACGTATTTCACAGGGAAAATTTGTGCCACAATCCAGGACAAAAACGTTGCGACACCTTAGGACTTGCTGAGCTTGGGAGAATGTGCTCGGCTGGATCGTCCTGCGCAATTGTCCAGGACAATGGCCTCGCCACTGCCTTCACCATTGCCCACGAGATTGGCCACGTGTGAGTAGACGTATACACCCAAGAGATATATACCTATATACATATATACATATATACAGACGTATGCGCGAGGATTCGCCAGAGTTGTAAAAGGCGGATTTGCAAAGTGATATATTGCACCGCTAGCGCCTCGCGAGAAAATTATGATACGTAATGCACGCGTAGAAACTGGATCTCTCCCTTTTGGCGCTGGTTATACGGTACCTGTAAATAACAATTTAACGACCATTCGGGGGTCGCGTATAGATATATACTATAAACGAGTCACGTTGAACTACGCCCTCAAAACTTGAGCTCCGACGTACATCGTTACTTAAAGTGTCCTCGTATAGTCACGTTAATTTCATTTTAAAAATTCTACCAAGGTTTATTATCCATTTACCCTGACGCTCAACGAATATATACATATACACATATCTTTTCCTTCGTCTATTGAAAAGTAGTCATAGATTAATTAAGTCAGACGCGATTTAGCAGTTGCACACACACACACACATATATAAGCTTGAATCACGCGGACAGAGTTACGGTCACGGATAAATCTTGTACGCTACACATACGGTTCGGCTCGGTTTCATATAGCGCCCCGCGTGAAATATATAAAACTCGCGTGCTTTTAAATACGAAACGCGAGATTCGTTTAAACCACTTTTTTCTTACAAACGTTCACTTTCGACAAAGTTAAAATATTGGTTTATTCTCGTACCGACTTATATTGATCGCTATACACTGAGAAGAAAATTCTAGTAAAAATGACGATATATACTATGTCTATAGTAATGAAATTATGGACTGTCAAAATTCAAAAAAATTACTATACTGCATAGTAGAATTTACGCAACTTATTGTAAATATTATAAAAATTTTAGTAAATATTAATAGACTTTTAGTAAATGTTACTATGCAGGATAGTAATTTTTTTTTAATTTTGACAGTCTGTAATTCCATTACTAGACGGTATTGTCATTTTTACTACAACTTTTTTCTTAGTGCACGAGAAATTTGCGAATTTGAATAATTAAATTAATTGTAAAAATTGCATTTGGGAATTTAAATAATTTTATCAATAACTCAGATATATAAACTTTGAAACTGCATTTTGTATTTAGTTGCACCGAGATTTCTCGGGAAAGCTACATTAACCATGCGAATCTCCAGACTGTAAGGGAAAAAGGTTTTAATTGGTTTCCGAGAATTGTTCTATGTTATCAAGTTATAACAGCTTAGGATTACCGTTAGATCTCATATAATTGTCTATAACAAAGATTTAATTCGTTTTTTGTACTTTTATCTGGTTTTACCATTTCAACTTTTTATAATAAAGACGTTATTCCCGTCATCACGTGATAATACATTCAAAAAAACAGGTTCGATAAACCAAAAAATCACATAAATATAATTAAAAGAAATTAATTTTTTAAGAACTAATCAAGCACGTAAAGCTAATTTAAAAATAGAATGATGACGTTAAATTCATCAAAAAAAAAAAATTACTCCATAAAGTTTACATTTTTATAAGTTTAACTTTTGACGACATTTTCTGGTACACACCGGTAATATAAGCCAAACTGTAAATTTATATTCGTTTTTTTTTTCGTTAAACAAAAATGTTATTGACTTTTATGTCTCTGCGAGTGTTAAGTTAGCTGAACATAGACCGGAATAAAATTAAGTAGAATAATTCTGGTATAGTAAGACTAGTAAACATATTCACCATCGAATTACATTGTCAGAGTAACATAAATTTTATTTTACGGTATACAACCCGTACACGTGTACATACGTTTAAAACGTTCGAAATATATACTTGCATTGTTGTTTTCAGTAGTTTAAATCGAAAATTTCAATAACTGCTACGAGATTTATGTTAACTCTCCGAGTACACATATATATATATATATACACATGCAAGTTTAAAGTAACGTTTTGTTTGAAACGAACAATATAAAACGTATGTGTAAAGAAAATTCTAATGAAAATAACGCTTTCGACCGCAAACCAACGGACTAATCTTATTTGTTTAAATTACCATTTATTACAACAATGAATTACGACGCTGCGTGTTCATTTGAGAACTTTGAATGTCAATTACCCAAAAAAAAAGTTATTAGCTATCTACCCAACGTATATGCCGTTAACAGAAAAAAAAAATTCAAACGATCTTAGGAAGTGGTACTTTGCGGTCGCGAGGTGCTAAAGAAGAACGTAGAACTCAACTCAAGGGCTTACCACGTTCTTATTTCCTACGGTTATGCATCAGTGTTGCCACATCTATTAATACACATACATGTCTAAAAACCCAAAGTCAAAGTCTCCGGGAGTCTGGAAATCGATATAGTACATTTCCGCGAATTGCCGAGAAGTGTTCGAGTATTACGATGGGCGCACGCGATGATTTACGCTCGTGTGCGAGTGTGTGCGTGTATCAACCCACGCGTTTCTTTACAGGCTAAATATGCCGCACGACGACGACCAAAAGTGCATGAGGTTCCGGGACCGTTCGGATGTCCATAACATTATGTCCCGTATGCTCGACGACAACACCGTGCCCTGGGAATGGTCCAAGTGTTCCAGACACTACGTCACCGAGTTCCTCGAGTAAGTATAATAATATAAACACACGTGGATATGTGGTGTCGAGGGTTTACACGTGTATATAAGCTTGAGAGCCAGAATAGTCGAAAGAGGACGGAGGCAGGCGTATTTTAATATGAGAATAGGACGCGGAGACCAATTTTATCTCTTACTTTGCCACTTTCCGTCGGCCGGTCGACTATATGATTGCGGGTTTCCTTTAGTTTAGAGATGCGGTCACCTATTGTGGGGAAATTAAACTCGTTCGTTCATTTGCATCCTCGAGGTATTTTACATTACGTAGTTACTGCGCGCTTCAACGATTTTTACACGATTTACCATGGTTACATTTTATTTAAATACACGGTTCTTCTATACGGACGAATTGTTATTACTTTCTTTTATTTCATACAAAATATTAGATTAATTTAATAATGTAATATATATATTAAAACAGTTGAAAAACAGTCGATATTAGGATGCGTACGAATAGAGGAGTTAACGATTGCGAGGTGATGTAATAATGGACGATAATTGAATATTAACGCGCGGTGAAGGAGGATAATAAATAAGTGATAGACTCGTAACTATCGAAGCGCTTCATCAGTCTCGACTAGTCGACTAGTACATAAACGAGTGTACCTGTATATATACCTGGGTTCATTTGTGTGTTACCTTTCCCTTAGCGCGGGCCTCGGGAACTGCTTGCTGGACGAGCCGCGCGACAGCAAGATCATGTCCAGATCTCACGGCAGCCGATTACCAGGGGAGGACTACTCCGAGAATAAGCAGTGCGAGCTGGTCTACGGGACAGGCTCCGAGATCTGCCCGCACATGGTGAGTGATGGTAAGTTACGACGTGAGAAAACTCATAAAATCGCGCACGCCTTCGCTTGGTACGCGATAAATCACGCGAGACCGAAGAAACGCTCGACTCGGATAAAAAAACCTGAGCGGAAAGGGCTACTTCTGGCGCGCGCGCGCTCGCGCAGGGACGATTTATGTCGCGGTGAAAACGCCGCTCGGCTTCGGACATTTCTGCGGATTACACGATCAGGGCTTTCTACCTATACGTATACTTATGCACACACACAAAAACATATATATGTATATATAAACACCCTCTATACACACACACACACACACACACACACACACACACACACATGCGCGGCCATTCAATAGCGCGGCGGTTAGAATGAACGGTTGATTGAAAAGATTAATGCTTCACGCGCGCGGATACGTGGATTTGGTTAGACTGCACATTTCAACTCTTCAAATTTTATTCGATTATGCACTTTTGATTTATCATTTTATCCTGTCGAGGTTAACTATTACTTATAATTTTATATGCAACGTTTATACGACTTAACTTCCTATTGTACGAACATCTCTTAAACGCGGTATACATATCGTTCATTTATTTATTTTTCTTTTATCATTTGCTACACCTATATAATGCACACATGCGTATCCCGTATGTGCGTGTGTGTGTATCTCGATGGAATTTTACTTTCAGTAACTGTAGGCTTAATTTAGAAACTTCTATTTTAATGGGCATATACTATTTCCTATTTATAAATTGCTGCGATATTCGAATATGATTTGATCCAATTTTACGCTTTTGTCTATATCCATATTGTTATAACGTATAGGTCTTTCTATTTAGTTACAATGTAGATACGTATAATGGTTTTAATTAGAATGTAAAAGAATAAAGTGTATACTTGATTAGACCTCCCTATAAAAGCTAATGATTGTAATTATAACTAATAATGATAAAGTCATTTAACGAATTGCAATTCTAATGCTAAATAATACAAGGACAACAAATGTTACTTTTATAAATTTTATATTATGAAATAACTTCAAATGAAGTGAATAAATTCAGGAAAAAATAGAAATTCCATGTTTATATATTTGCATCTGGTCAATAAAACCCCTGCGTAACGTGGAATAGTGAGATGTTCAATTTACACAAAAGTATACAGTAAAAAAAAGTGGGATTTCCTAAAAAAAAAAACAAAAAAAATGCTAAAAATTCCAATAACCCCTGTTAGTACAATTCTAACGTAATCTACAAGCGTGTTCGTTACCGGCCAGGCAGTATGCAAGAGGTTGTGGTGTACAGTGCCGTACTGGGATGACCGGAGCGAACAATGTCATACTCAACATATGCCATGGGCCGACGGTACTGTCTGCGGTAAGGACAAATGGTGTCATCGAGGTGAATGCGTGTCCAGAGAAAATCTCGAACCTGTCGACGGTCAATGGAGCGAGTGGGGCAGTTATGGGGAATGCTCTCGCACCTGTGGTGGTGGCATCAAGACCAAGTATCGAGAATGTAACAATCCTGCACCCAAGAACGGTGGTAATTACTGCGTGGGCGAAAGGGTCAGGTATAGAAGCTGTGGAACCAAGGAGTGCCCGCCCGGTTCGTCTGACTTCCGGTGAGAAAGACTGCTTCTTCGTATTCGTCTTGTGACACTTTTGTTACTTTCTTATACTCTATACCGTTTATTCGATGCGTTGAAAGAAACTGTCGCCAAGATAGATGATCCTTTGTACGAATTGCCGTTTACTATCCTTTCATTTACTATCGTTTATATTTTAACAGATTTTATTATTCCTTAAAAAGATATATAATGCACGAAATAAATAACGCTTTATATAATATTAGATTTCATTTTCCCGTACGATCGTTACACGATATTTTTTATCGGTTTTGTTTAAATTTATAGGTTATTCACATAATATGGCAAGTATATGATTTTATTTCGAACTATATAAAATTGTTCAAATTATTTTACTTTTTTTTATAAAGTGTTGTCAAGTTGGATTTTGCAAATTATGTCAAAATGTATGGTTCATACGTAAAAACTTTGTTACTATAATTTTGTACTAAAAATTTTTGTCACAAAATTACAAAACTTTTTCCTATTATAGACACTTTATGGATAAAATAATATTTTTAGAGATAAAAATGTAGAAACGTCGAAATTCATTAAAAATGCACAAAAAACATGCTTTTTCGAAATAAATTGAAATGTAGTTCCTATATAAAGCTTTTACGTATTGGCCATTTTATGATTGGAATAGTTTTTTAAATAAACATATAAAAACGACGAAAATAATTAAAAATTTACTAACAAACATGTTTTTTACAATAGATTGAAATATATTGCTTTTACATAAAAAAATTTAATTTTTTAATAATTTGTCTTAAAATTACACTATACTATACGTCCAACTTATGATTCTCAATGTTCCCTTAAAAACATTAAAACCAAATTTACATTTAAAAATAAATAATTTAAATTCTAACTAATTAAATATTTTAATATAGCTTAAACTATTTAAAAATGTATATTTTTATTTAGAATCATTGTAACGATCGCGCTTAAAATGTAAAAGCTTACCTTTTATATATTAATTATAGATGGTTAATTATTGTAATTTCTAAAATGTTATTAACATTTTAATGTTAGTTCAATTGAAATCACAATTTACCTCTAACAAGACTCATATCAAACCCATTTTATAATATTATTTGTTTTTAAAATTTGAATAGAGAAGAACAATGCTCAGCATTTGACAATGACAATCGCAACATTCGCAACCTGTCTAAGAATGTTAAATGGCATGCGAAATACACTAGGCGTAAGTATAAAAATTGACGAATCTTATTAAATTAGATGTTTAAGTTTAAATAAAATAAAATTGTTTGTTAGTTTTACCGGAAGACCGTTGCAAGCTATACTGCCAAGTGGCAGGAAATCAGTATTACATGTTACGAGATAAAGTGATCGACGGGACACCATGTGGACCCGATACGTTCCACATTTGTGTGAATGGTCACTGCAAAGCAGCTGGTTGCGATCACATGCTTAATTCGACCGCGGCCCTCGATACCTGTGGCGTTTGTCGCGGTGATAATTCGACGTGCCAACGAATCTCGGGTTCGTATAATTCCAGCAAGTACGGTTATACGAGGATCACGAAGATACCAGCTGGAAGCAGCTACATCGACATCAGGCAGCATGGATGGAAAGATTCGTACAACGACAGCAATTACTTAGGTAAAGTTTCATTCGCGTATCTTGATCGGGTTGCATATAGATTTTCCGTGATTTTAATAAGAAATACGCGTGTATTCTATAGCTCTCCGGCTGAAGGAGAACGGCAAGTACATTTTGAACGGTAATTTTATGGTGATGCATCGAAAGGTCATCATCCAACCAGGTGCTACGATAGAATATAGCGGACCCGAGCAAGTCGTTGAAAGGTTAAATAGTTCTAGACCTATTCTTGTCGATTTAATCTTGGAGGTATGACTCGTTACAGTAATTAATCTTTATATCCTTATTTACTTTTATTTTTAAAATAGAAATTTATTTTGTTAAGGTTTTATCTGTAGGAAACGTTTATCCTCCTCAAATCACCTATGAGTATACTGTACCCAAGAAAATTCTGAACAGGTTTATGTGGATTCTCGGTGATTGGACGTCCTGCGATCGTATGTGTCAGGGTATGACGTATCGTAAAGCTTTATGTCAAGGCGCCGAGAGCAAGGACATTATGCCTGATGATTATTGTCCTCTAGACGATAAACCCCGCGAAGAGAGTCAAACCTGTAACACTCACTGTGAACTTCAGTATGTCAACTTTTCATTTATACACATTTTTTATATTTATTTTAACTAAATAATTAGTAAAACAAAAACAAATGCAACGTCGAATAATTATAACATGCTTGAGAGTTACTCAATCTACGATTAAGCTTTCATTATTATAAATTCCCTACTAGAAATATCGCGATTTTAAATGGTTTGAGGTTAGAAATAGCCATGTTTCAGGTCATAACTAGCCATTTTCTATCGATCTTTTAAAAATGCCTTGTTTCTACTTTAAAAATTGTTTTCATTTCTACTTGACAACGTAAAAAATTAATTACCGAGTTAATTTTTAAAAGATCGTAATTAACAGAATTGTAAAAAATGAGTTGCATATACCAACTATTTGCAGATGGCACGAAGCACCAAATTCGAGATCCGAATGTTCGAACCACTGCGGTCCAGGTACAATGCTCGTGAAACATCGATGCGTGTTGATACCGTTCAATCGTGATAATATACCACGACCTGTGCCTTCACACGTATGCTTCCATTTGAAACGGCCGCAAGAAAGTAAACCTTGCATGGGACCTTGCGCTTACGCTCATTGGCAATACGGTGAATGGACCGAGTGCTCGGTTACTTGTGGTGACAATGGACATCAGTACAGAACAGCCATTTGTGTCGATGCGAAGAATAGGACTGTACCCGAGGACAAGTGTCCAGGTGATAACAAAATTATTAGGCAGTCTTGCGGTAACAAGTCTTGTCCCAAGTGGGGCTACGGAGAATGGACACCTGTAAGTTATTTTATCATCTATTAACTATTAATTGCTACTCATTTAATTATTTAATATTATTATCGAGTTTTTAATTAATACTATCCAGCGTGCAGTTCTTTTTTACTTTAACCCTTGAATGTTAGTAATAACGAAACTAGTTCGATCATTAAGGGGGTTTCAAAGTCTAGTTTTATCCTACTTACCTTACCAGCTTCAAACGTCATATGAAATGAGTTATAATTTAAAAAGGACGATAATTTACGTAAATTGAGGGGAAAAGTCCTCTTCCTTGATTGATAATCTATCTCAGTTCAAAATTTGAAGGAAAAATATTGATTGGTTTTTAAGATTTAATCTTAAGGCATGCGATGCCTCGGTCGGTAGGGCGTCGGGCTCGTAATCTGGAGGTCCCAGGTTCGATTCCCGGCCCCGGCCGATTGATACAAGCACCACTGGCGAATGTATTTTCAACAAGTGCTTTCTTCACCAAGACATTGTATGAGCTCCGTCGCTGATTAGCACCGATTTAGGGAGCATAAAAGAGCGACGTAAGGCATGTCAAGATTTTTGGTTTTTCCTTCAAATTTTAAAGACAGACAGATTATTAATAAACGAAGGGGACTATACTCCTAAATTTACGAAAATTAACTTTCTTTTTTAATTATAGCTAATTTTATGTAATTTTCGAGGTCGATAAGGTAGGTCGAGTTTAAAATTTGGCTTTGGCACCCCGTTAATATACAATATCGGCCCTGTATAACGTAAGTTTAGGAAGTGCAACTATAGTATATCTACGTAACTAATGTCAGCTTGATAACTAACATCAATAATAGATTCGCTATTCCGAGAATGTGCATCAACTTCTCAAACAGAAATATCAGTTAACTATATCTCGTATAAAAGTAATAATCTATTATTAAGTCACAATGAATCACGAATATCATTTTTCAAGTATATTCATATCCACAGCAGTATTTTTAACGCAAGAATATTTAAAAGTAATGGTACACAATTGAGAAAATATTTGGTTGAGTTACTTTTATATTATACCCTTTCGCTAAAACAATTGATTATTTTATTGTATGTTACATTATTTATGTATACATTTTTCGTTTATCTAACACGGAACTCTCCTACTGCGAGTAGTTACGCACATAACTGTTCTTTGTTTCCCATTTGAAGATATGTGCACGTACAACGAATAGCTTTTGAGAAATGCACATTATACTTTTCTTTTAGTTAGAGAAGACGAGAACAGAAATGAAGGTTATAAATGTTATCTTTTTCTGCAGATGTGTATATATATATGTATATGAATACATGAAAATCCATTAAGGCAAAACGAATATATGTATAGATTAAATTTGTATTATTTTTAAATATTCCAGTGCTCGGTAACTTGTGGTATAGGCAAAAGAGAACGACCATATTGGTGTCGAGTGGACAATCGCGTGGTGCATCCTATGCATTGCAAAGATATACCGATTGGAATATCCGAGAGCTGCGATGCGGGATCCTGCGCCACGTGGCAAACCGGCGACTGGAGCACGGTGAGAAAAAAAAATCTATACGTATACGTGTGTACAGAGGGAGTCCGCGAAACGACTTGATCGCTGATAAGGTAAATTTATTTTAGTGCTCGGCTACCTGTGGCGAGGGAATTCGCCGAAGAATGGTCATCTGTAAATACGCGAATGGTACGGCAAGCAGAGATTGCGACGCCTCGTCTAGGCCGATAACTTCTATAAGCTGCGCTCTCGAGCCTTGCCCGCCAAAAGTAAATAGATTACTTTTATTGATAATCCTTGTTTATTTCGCATAGCTTTACTTTTACGCTTGCACCGAGAGTAAATTTGACGAGATTATCTTTCTCTCTGTGTATGCGATGAAAGTTTACGGTAAATTATATATAAATGTACTCGATCCATGCGCACGTTGATAATGAATTTAACCATCGCTTTTTTTCTTTTATATTACCTATATTTACGCAAATATCTTTATATTCGTGCATATATAGTCACATTGCATTTATAATTGCGCAATCAAATATTCTATTTATTTCCTCGTTCAAATTAATAAAATAATTTAATTTCCTATCTTTTTTACGACTGAAGGTATTAGTTTACCCTTTTGTAATAATATTTATTCATTTTTTTTTAATAAAATAATATTACGTATTCTTAGATAACTTTCACACCGGTAACGTACTCTTCGAACTTGCCAGTCGACGATTTGACACAACATGAGAATGACGTCGATAGTCATCGTATTACATTCCGTTCTGGATATACATGGAACGTCGAAGGTTTTGAAGAAGTAAGCATTATTTTTCGCAATAAATTACTATCTTTTCTCGGTATTGACATTATACTGACATTAACTCGATCGACTTTTATTTTATTTTAACCTAGTGTTCAAAATCTTGCGGTGGAGGTGTTGCAAACCAAATTATTCGATGTATTTCCGTTGAAACTGGGAAAATTGCACCCAATGATGATTATTGTGATGCAAAGAAACGGCCTCAAGATACAGTAGCTTGCAATAAGCACCAGTGTCCCACGTGGAGTACAGGAGACTGGACCCAGGTAAAAGATCAAATAGATTTTAAAAATACTTACTAGGAAAGGCTACGGCCTTCGGATCATAGATCTTAACTAAACTAAAGGATATATTTTGTAACATTAAAATTTGAGGAAAGCCAGATTTTTATAGACCCTAACGCGTTAATTTACCCAAGTTATAATGGCTAACTAAAGCCAATTTTGTAAAAAAATTATACTGCCACTTTGATCGCTCATAACTTGGAAACAAATAAAAATAAATACTCAATCTCAAATTTAAAAGAAAGCTGAGATTAAATAGATGTAATTTAAAAAAAAAAGAAGCTCAATTGGGTTAATTTGGAGATAAACTATAGAAAAAATAAAAAATTCATGAAATTTCGGACAAAAACGTCAATACTTTTTTACTACTAAATTTTAGTTAATATTTCAATAATTTCTTATTTTGTATATATCGCAATCACTCTCCATGGTATTAATCTTGAAAACTTATATGCGATCTGACGAAGGCAAAGGATAAAAAAATATATATATAGATTTTTTTTCCTTTGTCTCCGTCAGATCGCATATAAGTTTTCAAGATTAATTTCTTATTTTCTCTATAGTTTAGCTTCAAATAACCGATTTAAGCTTATTTTTTTAAATCACATCTATTAAATCTCAGCTTTCTTTTAACTTTAGGATTGAGTACATATCTTCATTTGTTTCCGATTTATAACCGATCAAAATGGTAGTAATTTTTTTACAAAATGGGCTTTAGTTAGCCATAACTTGCGTAAATCAACGCGTTAGGGACTAATAAATTGGCTTTCCTCATACTTTTATATTACAAAACATATCCTAGAGCGAATCCTAGAGTTTCGTTAAGATCCGTGATCCAAAGGCCAAAGCCTGTCCTTGTTAGTTATAAATCAAATAAAACATTTGGAGTATTTCAGTTATTGAAGTGAAAATAAAAGAACTTTATTATATTGGAAGAGATAATATTTATTCGTATTACACATGCTAAAAAGGCTTAATTCTAATCGAACAATTGTTTACATTAACAGTGTGACGTCAAATGTGGAGATGGGTATCAGCATCGCGAAGTATTATGTAAAGATTTACGAGGTGAGATCATGAACGATAGCGATTGTTCCGAGAAAACAAAGCCACGACATGCGAAAAAATGTCAACGAGCCCAATGTGTCCCTAATAAAAATCGATTCAATTTACAAACTGATGCTGCCCTTAAATGGCGTACCGGTTCTTGGAGCGAAGTAAGTATAATATAATTCAAACCTACAATTTTTAGGATGGATTTAAATTAAACACATGAGATACGCTAAAAAAATTGTTAATTAGTCTAATATGCAAAATATTTTAATATTATGGATGTAAAATATAAACGCACAATTTTTTAATACATAAATTCAATGTGTTCGGTTCTTGGGTGTACAAAACCGTCTCATGTCTACATTCTATATATGACATAAAAATATGTTACTTGTAGTTAAAATAATTTTAATTGATTGAAAATAAAATTATACATGAAACCGGAATATTAGTGCAATCAAACAATGTAAAATAGTATTATTTCTGTAATTAAAATGAGTGAGATATAAGATATAAAAAATGCAAATTGTTTAGAATTTCCATAAAAGTCAGAGAATAATATTGATTTGTTTCGAATCTAATTATAATAAAAGTGTAAAATATTAAATATTAAAAAAAATGACTATTCGAATCAACAGTGTTCAGCGAGTTGCGGGAACGGTGTTCGTCGTCGCGAAGTGACGTGTCACCGTATCAACAGTTTCGGATGGCAAGATCCAACTCCAAGTACAGGTTGTCCAATCGAGGAGAAACCGGCGAGCGATCAATTCTGTAAAATTCGGAGTTGCAACGACCAATATTATTGGGAAGCTGGAAACTGGAGAAAAGTAATAGCAAAAGCAGCAGGCAAGGTAACGAGATTTCGGCAACTGATAAACATACGAATTTGTCATAATTGTAGTGCTCCCACACTTGCGGGCGCAAAGGCAGACAAGTCCGGCGGCTCTTCTGTCACGATCGCCAGGGCAGAAAGGTCAGGCGGCGTCTATGTCCACCTAATCTCCGGCCACAACGGAAACGTAAATGCAATCAAAGGCCTTGCACCGGTCCTACCTCGTGTCTCGAAGTTCAAAATAGATTAAAAACTAATGTCGATGGCGAGTACATGTTGTACGTCGCAGGGAGATACATGTCGATATATTGTCATGGGATGAACAGCTACGAACCTTTGGAGTACCTTACTCTGCCCACCGGCGAGAGGGAAAACTATGCTGAAATTTACGATAAACGGTACAACTGCAGCTTATAGGCTATTAGTAGCAAAATTTATATTTTATTATTATTATACACATACATATCGTATATGTAAGCACTAAAGGACATTTATATATATGTGTGCGGACTTTTTATGGGCTGCCTGCTGAGCTTTCGGTACACACTGCCTGGGATATATGACGTACTTTCTTTTTTACCCTCACCTTTGGCTTGAATTTTACACAACTTTTGGTTCACCGATTTGGTCGAAATATTTTACCTTTTTAAATACAATAAAAAATATCAATGCTTATACACAACATTGTAAAGTACTTGTATACGAAATTTAAACCAAATCCATGAGCCCAAGCTCACTCTCCTTGTTATTTAGTTTATATACGTAATAGTAGTTACTATCCATTATTTACTAAAATAGTGCAAAAGCTAAACATTGACTAATGATCAGTACTTAAATAAACGGAGCAAATGTTATTTAAAAAAATTACCGTTAAAGCACGATAAACCTGGGACATTCGATCAGCAATTTAAATATTAGCATGACGCTACATTAAAAAATTGTAACAATTTCATTATACATAAATATTATGACTTTAGAAGTTTATCTTGCTATAACGGTACGGCCAAAATTTGTAAAAATTATATATTTGAACTTACAATAATTACGTGTGTTTTAGGCTTAGCGACCCTCACACTTGCCCCTTCGATGGACGAAGGAATGACAGTTGTGAATGCATGCCAGAATCAGCGAGAATATCGGGTAGAACTATGTTTAAGAGAGTGCGAATCAATGTTCATACGTTACACATTATAGGTAAATAATTACAAAATAATAAATATTATTTATTAAATATATTTATACCTATATATGTCGAGTGATATAATTAATTACGATTATTCAAATTTACAGCCGACGACTACAGATTTTCTATGAAAATGGGTATCAATAATGTTGAGTATGGTAAAGCTGGAGATTGCTATAGTCAAATAAATTGTCCCCAAGGTCGATTTGGAATTAATTTGAGTGGAACGAATTTAATGTTATCGCCGGAGGTCCATTGGCCGAAACAGCAAAATGCCTATTCTGTTATTAATAAAATAGTAAGTATATATATACTGAAAATTTCGTGATGTAATTCAATAAAATCATCCAGCCCATTAAAACACTTGTGATGCATAACTCTTTTTTAAGATAATTTAAAATATATTCTCAATTTTTCGCTCAAATTTCGATGATTAGCACACATTTAGGAGCATAAAAAGAGCGACGTTTAAATGAAAACAAAATAATTTTAAATAATATAAAATTTCGTAATTTTTAAATAATATTATATAACAATTGTGACATTTTATTAATAATATGAAATACATAATGTCCCGTTTCTTCATTTTACAGAATATTCAACGAGTAGTTGGCAAGTGTGGTGGATACTGCGGATTTTGTGCGCCTTCACCTGGACTAAAATTGAACGTATTGCCACCTTAAATTCTAAAAAGTACCTACAATGTAGTAAAGGATGAACAAGAAAAATCTTTACTATACCAGAAATTCTAAGCAATAAGACAATAAATAGGTATAATAAAAGGCTGGATCTTCGAGAACAACGTAGCGTAATGAAAAAAAAATGGCAAAAATTAGAGAATGTAAATTGTCGGTGCCATAAATGTAACCAAACGTGTACTACTTTGTTGTGTATGAATGTGTGTATATATTTTACATTAGCAATAGTTCAATTACGAAAGAGTATTTTACACTAACTAAATGAAATATTAATGGCTAATAGATATAATAGTAGAATATTCAATAGTGCTATATATATATATATATTTGTAAATTATAAATCGCTGCATTTGATTATAACGAAAGGAAAAAAGAAAAAGAAAATGTTTTACACTGCCGTTATAGAAAATTAATTAACTGATAATGATAATAGTATAATTTATATAAGTTCTTATTTTTTGCATCGTTTATATTACATATATAGGAGGAAATCTCGTAAAATAGCTTTGGACTGAAATCCAATTGTATTTATTGCTCAATGTATGTGTAATCACGATTGTTCGGAAAACCTTTTTTTTCTATATTATCATTCTCTAAGTTGTGGTCTCGTATTGAAAAAGGGACTTGAGCACATAAAAATGTGTCTGTACTAGTCATTTGTTCCAGGGCGCTTCTGATTTAGAGCATTAAAACGTTCTTTTTTATAACAATTTATTCACTCAAGTGCCAGAAAATTATTCTTTTAAAAGTATTCACCACGTTTCTTTTTTTTTGTTTTTTTTTTAATAAACATAATTTTAACGAGAAAGAAGAAAGTAACTAATCGATTACATAAATAATAGGTCATTATTATCTGAATTATCGGATCAAAGCAATTGTTAATATTATATATTGTCATTTAATTTTTGTCAATATTAATGTAGGACATCGCAAAAGACTCTCTATAAGGAATTGTGTAAGGGTAACACTGCCAATTTGTATTCGTAATGTTGCCAATTAGATTAATATTTATTGTATACCTTATTATAAATTTTTAAATTAACTAAGAAATTTATAATACAGCATTCGTATATCATTTAAACTGTTTTTATATAGAAAAATTAATAAAGGCATAAAAAATTGTATTTATATGTAGTATTATGTGTAATCATTTTCCCTATATATGTGTTAACAATTATTATAACGATACACGAGTGATTTAAATAAACAAAAGTTTCAAAATCTAATATTTATACGCAATTACTTTTTTAAACACTTAACAAAATTAATTCTATGTTTGGATATTCGGACAATGTATATTTTTACTGTTTATCTATGTAAGTATTATATTATAGATTTTCTAAAAATAAAATTATATTTTTAATTTATTAAAATAAAATCGGAAATAAATAACCAATTAAACAAAAAAGTTTATTATTAAAACCTGGACGATTTTCAGTTATATAAATACAACTTGTTTTGAGCAAAATATATATGAATTAAGTGTTTGTTATTAATAAAAGATGTTAAAGTACAAAAATAAAAAATCATCGTATCCGAACTATGGAAATATCGTGAAACACCTGCATAAATTCTATTTTCATACTATTCCATATAGTAAAGGAATGTAATATTTGACGCATGCGTGTTGCCTTGTTGAACATATTATATACCTATATATATATATATACATGGGTGTGTATCTGTGCGGCGGTTGTGTGTGTGTCGTACACACATGTAAATATGTATATAGTTATTTCATTATTACTCTGGTATTCGCTAGTAAAGATAAAAAGATGAGAAGTGAATATTGTGACCCCCGCAACTCTGTGTAAGGTTATCTTAAAGCAATATAATATATAACGTGCTGTAACGTACAATTGAGTTAGTAACGTAATAATATTTTTATTTAACACGAAACTTCGTGTGTTTATCTGGTCTTTATATTATACGCTCATCTTCAGCACGTGACAATATTACCCACGATTTCTCGACGAGGTTAGTACATAAGCAGTAAAAAACATATATTGTTATTATCATTATTTAAAACGTATATCCTGACCAATTAAATATCAATCAAGTTATCTCGTGATAATATCGGTTTGTTTTTTTTTTTTACTCCCTCGCGTAGAATGTCATTTTAAAGCATTTTCATTTTATATCGTATGATATGCAAGTATTACTGTATATACACTGTACTATTTGATATAGATATTGATAAGTTAACACTTGAGCGAATCGCAAAAACAACTATACACGGGTTTTCTCCGCGATAATTGTTGAGTAATAAGTATTTGTCGGCTGGATAGAGAATAACGAAGAATAAATTTTTCTGTTACGTTTTAGATAATTATTGTTAACTGTAACAAACTGTCAAAAATGACTACTGTATTCACTGGAATTGAATTGGGACCACCTATTGAAGTATTTGCACTTAGCAAAGCTTTTCAAGATGATCCTCATAAACCAAAAGTTAATTTAACTATAGGAGGTAAAACTATTTAACATCTATTATTTTTATTTATACATCTAGATTGTATTTTCTAGTTTTATCATTTCTATCAAATAATAATAATGATGCATTATTTAAATAATTTACAAGATTTTATGATTCACACAGTTATACTCAATTAAGCTGTTATGAATGTGACCTTTAAAATTGTGAATGTTATGCAATACCCCTTTTTGCTATTTTTTAAAAAAAAGGATTAAGAGTGGATCAAAGTTTTTTTAAATATAATATTTATCGCTGTTTACAATATCAAATTAAGAAAATATTATTTTTTTTTTTATAATTAATAATTACTTATTTAGACATTTAAAATTTAAACAGTATTTATCATACTTTTTGCTTATAAGTAATTTTTTTTTTGCTTGTATTTAATATTTTTTATGATTATAGCATATAGAACAAGTGAAGGAAATCCATGGGTGTTACCAGTAGTACGTAAAGTAGAATCAGCTCTAGCAGCAGACCACTCCCTTAATCACGAATACCTTCCTGTATTAGGCCTAGATACTTTTAGTCAAGCTGCTACAGCAATGGTCTTGGGAAAAGATTCAATAGCTTTAAAAGAAGGTCGTGTTATTGGAGTGCAAACTCTGTCTGGTACAGGTGCACTTAGATTGGCTGCTGAGTTTTTGGCACGCATATTACATTTTGATACCTTTTACTACAGTAAACCAACTTGGGGTAAATAAATTTAACTGATTTATAAATTAATTATTTTTCCATTAATATTCTCCATATTTAATTTTATAATAATATATATTTTTGTAGAAAATCATAGATTAGTATTTTTAAATGGAGGATTTAAAAAACATTTTGAATATCGTTATTGGGATCCAAAAACGCGTAGTATTGATCTTGATGGAATGTTACAAGATTTAGAAAATGCTCCAAAGAATTCAGCTATAATTTTGCATGCTTGCGCACATAATCCTACTGGCTGTGATCCTACTCATGAACAATGGAGCAAAATAGCAGATGTGATAGAAAAAAAACAATTGTTTCCTATTTTTGATACTGCTTATCAAGTATGTCATAATTTAAAAAATAAAGCTATGTTTAAAAAGAATCTCAATTTTTTTAAAAAACATTAGTATAAATTATTATATAATTATGTTTTAGGGTTTTGCCAGTGGTGATTTAGATTATGATGCATATGCTGTAAGATTATTTGTTACTCGAGGAATTGAATTTTTATGTACTCAAAGTTTTGCAAAGAACTTTGGTTTATATAACGAAAGGGTAGGAAATTTCGTGCTTGTGGCTAATGATACAAAACAAATTCCAGAAATGAAATCTCAGTTAACTCTTATTGTAAGAGGAATGTACAGTAATCCACCTAATCATGGTGCAAGAATTGTATCAAGCGTGTTAAATAATCCAGAATTATATGAAGAATGGTATGAGATATATAAGTCATTACTGTTAAATGCAATTACAATATTGTTGAAATATTAAAAACTTTCTTAATATTTTAATAGGAAAGACCATATTCGTACAATGTCTGGAAGAATAAAAGAAATGAGAAAAGGTCTTTATGAAGAATTAATAAAATTACAAACTCCAGGTACCTGGGAACATATAATTAATCAAATTGGAATGTTTTCCTATACTGGTCTTAATGGTAATATTTTTATACATATAAAAAATTTGCATATCATTATTTACAAATAATTGTACAATCAAATTTTTATTTTTCAGAGAAACAAGTAGAATATTTGATAAAAAAGTATCACATTTACTTGTTACGAAGTGGACGAATTAATATGTGTGGTCTTAATGAAAATAATTTGCATTATGTAGCAAATGCCATACATGATGCAGTAACATCAATATCATAAACAATAACGTAGTCAATTACGTTTAAGAAAGTACAAAGCCATGTTGTATTTTAAGGGTAAACACACTACTTTTTTCCTTAAAATTGTGAATACAAATCTTTTAATAATTTAAACTTGAATTTTGAAGTGTATATTTTTGTATTAAAACATATATTTTTAAATCTGCATGAACAAATCCAATCAATAATCAATTGATTGTAAGAATTATTGATTATGAAATATACATCGAATTTATCATTTGAATATGTGACTGAAGAAAAAAACCAAATTCTGTTTTGTCTTATTCATATTTGTAAAATAATGATCCAAAACAACTAGGCTATATACATATAAGCATATGTATAGAAAATTCAATGTTACAATAATTGATGCTTAGAAAGTTATACAAAATAATTAAAAATAAGTAGATACAATGCAAATGTGTCAAAAAAAGTACTACAATCTATTTTTACTAATATTACTTACATGTGGAGATGATAATAACAAAATGTTTTAGTAATTGTTCAATAATTAATTAAAATGTAAATGAAAGATGCTTTAATAACTGTCTACAAAGTAAATGAAGAAATGCTGAATGCTGCCAGTCATGTTCAAATTAATAGTCATGTTATTTAGTTTTTAATTTGTTTGAAATAGTATCAAGAAAGAGAATATTAAATTAAAAACGTTATTTTTAATATTATCAGTTAATATTTGTTATTCATTTGTGCATTTAATGTTAAAAATGTATATGTACAAATACAGTTTAATGTTACAAGTGTATATATATATATATATACACATTTAGTAATTTAGTTAGTAATAAAGTAGTGTTATATACTGTCATAATAATGTTTGTTTATAAATTGTGTTGAAGATTGAAAATGTATCATGTTAAAATTCATCTTGTAAAACACTTATAAAATAGTTTAAATAAAACTTTAGTTTAAATAATGTTTCTTAAGTTCAACAAGTAATTAATAAAACTTTATTTTCTATTTTCTTTCATCACTGAAGTTGTTAAAATATGTTACTTTATGATAAATATAATATATTATATTTACACAATTAATCTATTGAACTATCTAATCATACTGTCCATTTTGACACTTTCTTTTTAAATGATTCCGAACCATCTGCTTGAACAGCAGAGTAAAATCCCATTGATTCATATTTTGATCTCATATAAATAATGTAGCCTACGCAACCAGTCATAGCTATTAAGCCTATTGCCATCACAACGGTATTCTGGAAATTAGATGTATTATAAATACTTATGATTAATTTTTTATTAATATTTTTAATTACTTACCGGTCTAGCATACAGTTCAAAATTTACAGTTCGAAATAAGGAGGTACTTTGTAGAGAACGAATACCATCTCCAGGTGTATATTTTTTATTAGTTTTGTCTCCCATTTTAATAAATTAATAGTTATGATTACAATTTATCTATAAAATGAATGAGTGTACAAACTATTATTATTTATACATTTATTGATGCACTAGACTAGAAATCATAGAATATAATAGTTGCATTTCTTAAATAAATACACTGTACTTACCTACTGTAATCTTTTCCGTATATTGTCAAAGTAATATTTTGATGCTTGCATAATAATGTTAATACCAAATTTATTTAGTTCACGACATCATACATTTTTTTAGGTTACCTAAACATAACCTAAATTCTGTACAACAGCTGACTTTCTTATATATATATATATATATATATCACGGGTGTAGGTGTATTTGTATATGACCGTAACATATATATATATAATCCCTTTCCTCGCGTGTCAGCTCGTCAGCTCAATATATCTGTATCTATATAATATATATATTAAGGGTGGTCTTATAATAATTAAAATAATTTGACATGTAATAACCACTAAGCCACCCCACAAAATATTAAATAAATTAAACAATTAAAACTAGGTATTTGTACATGTTTATATATAATAATTTTTATTTTTGTAAGATGTATTTTTACATACTTTTACATTTACTCCATTGGTCATGTACACAATATACTTTCATTCATTCACTCTCTATCTATAGTTTAGCTTTCATGCTTATGTATTACTTCCTTTTCTTCACTCCAATGAAAGTCGGAAGCTCAATATAAGTAAGTTTGTATATTTTATGAATGCTAATAACATTTTAGGAATCATGTAGTATAAACACACAATATTTTCAAGCTTTGAAGCACATAATTGATATCAAAATATCAGACATTATAAGTTTATAAAAATTTGTAACTTTGATTCACCATATAAAAACAATAAAGAGTTTTAAAAAAATTCCTTTCTTTTACAACAAAAGATTCATTGCTATTTTTTAGTCACATCATCTAACAGTCTGTTCAACAACAGAAAAATTCGTGACGAATTCTTCTCAAGATTGTCCACCAAAACCTCCCATTAAATTACTCAAGCCACCTGCTGCACCTTGTTGCAATTGCCTCATCATATTTTGAAGACCAGACATTCCACCTGTAGAGTAAAAATAAATTAAAGTAATTGGTGTACATTAAAAATTTTGATAATAGAAAATAGAAAGAATGCTTACCCATTTGATGTAAAACACGAGGATCCATCATTTTTGCCATTTGTTGATTAAGTTTTGCCATTTGAGCTGGGTTTACATTTTTAGTCATATCACCACCCTTGAACAAACCTTTGATTCCACCCATCTTTTTAACAACAGCAGCAAACTTCGTATATTGAGCTATTAAATCTTTTACATCTTTTTCTGTAACACCAGAGCCTCGAGCTACTCTTGTGATTCTTCCAGGCTGTTTGCTAAAGAATTTTGCTCCATCTCTACTGTCCAATTCTGCAAGGAAATAATAATAGTAATAATAAATTAATTTCACTATAACATTTATTTAAAATATATATTCAAAAGCATACCAGAATCATTCATACTATCCATCATGGTCATTAATTTTTTCAGCCTATTTATAGATTCCTGTTCAGTTCCTTT
Source organism: Theocolax elegans (assembly GCA_026168455.1). NCBI lineage: Eukaryota > Metazoa > Arthropoda > Insecta > Hymenoptera > Cerocephalidae > Theocolax > Theocolax elegans. The sequence goes on along the minus strand of CM047429.1, from coordinate 55,406,163 downwards.
TGACATAAAATCTTGACTGAATCCAGGTATCATACCCTATGTTAATAAAATTTGAAGCCAAATTAGATATTTCAATTTTTAATATTGCAAAATTAAAATTATATATTATTATAATAAACAAACCATAATTTGTGAGAATGGACCCATTTTCATTATATTCTGAAATTGCTCATACATATCACGTAATGTAAATTGACCATGTTTAATTTTTTCTAACAACTCTTCGTTGTCATCTAAATTTAATTCATTGACTTTGTCAATCAAACCTTCAATATCTCCCATACCTAATAATTTACTAATAAATGGCTTTGTTTTAAATGGCTCAAGATCGTCTATGTGTTCACCAGTACCCACAAATATAACTGGACTTTGTGTAGCAGCAACTCTATTAAATGATTAATAAATAAGTAAATAAAGTTAACAAAATTAATAATATTAAAATATTTGAAAGTTGTAGATATTTACGCTGATAATGCTCCACCACCCTTAGCATGACCATCTAATTTTGTAATTATAATAGAACCAACATTAACACGTTCTTTAAAAGCTTTAGCTTGGGCTTCACAAGCTTGACCTATTGTGGCATCCATAACAAATATAATATTGTCTGGTTGCTAGAAAAATAATTAATATTTTAATTAAATGTTTTATGTAAAACAATTAATTATTTTAGCATTAATAATGATTACTATATTTTTCTTACAATTGCATTAGAAACTTGTAACATTTCTTCAAATAAGGATTCTTCTTGTTTGTGCCTTCCACTGGTATCAACAATAATAATTTCATACCCTTCTTTTTTGAACATATCAACACCATCTTGAGCTATTACAACTGGATCCACTTCGGTATAACTGTTTAATTAATATTGTTTAATAAAAGACACACAGAAATATATTTGTAAAAATAGCTTGTACTACAAATTTTGATAAACTACCTTCCATAAAATGGTATTCTGGCTTTGGTAGCATTTTGCTTTATTTGATCATAAGCACCAGCTCGAAATGTATCGGCGCAGACTAAACAAGCTTTCCAATTTTTTTTCAAATAATGATACGCTAATTTAGTACAAGTTGTAGTTTTACCAGAACCCTGAAGACCAACAAACATAATAATATTTGGTCTTCCTTTTACCGGCTGATATGCTTTTACTCCTGGGTCAATAAGCTAAAAGATAACAAATTTATGATTGTGCAGGAACATTTGAAACATTGTACAAGTTAATATTTATTAAAATTGAACGTACTTTAACAAGTTCTTTAAATACAGCACTTTGTATCATCCGTCTCTTATTGAGACCACCAGCCATATCGTCAAAATCAATGACTGTACGTACATTTTCTCTTAAATTTTTAACCAGTCTGATATTAACATCAGCTTCAAGTAACGCCGCGCATATTTCTTTTAGCATAGAATTCAGCACCTACAAAAAATGATAAATTCTGAAGTATAACATCTGTTTACATATTGTAAGATTCTGAATAGTGAACATCACATAACCTACTTCCTCGTTGATGATCGTCGCATTGCTCAACGACCGCAATGCGGAAGTTATTTTTCGTCCTAAATCCGCCAAAACCATTTTGGCGAATTCTGTGGATTAAACGATGATAACGGAACACTTTAAACCTTTCAGTAACGAAGGAAATTTAATAGGAAAAATGTAAGTATCACTCTAGCAGTAGTCTTTGACCAGCTGCTGCTCTGCTGCCTTGACTCAATACATCAGTGGGTACTTATGTGTATAGCCACAAGTTTAGTGACGTATGCGGTAAATAAATCATGCTTTACCTAAATTTCATAGTTTTTCCTTTACATTTAATAAACATATGTATTTCAGTAGTATAATTTTGTATCTGTTAAAGTTTTTAACGTAAATTTAACGATTAATTGTATTTAAATTCTAGCATTATGTAATTCAGAAAAAAGAGAAAGTTTTTAATAATGTCAACTTGATTCGTTGTAGTTCTCTGATTATACACACTTCAATATATATATATATTTATAGTAAAAATATTACACATAAAACAAAAAGTTGGTATAAGGAATATTTAAGTGTTTATTTCAATATCCAAGTAATTTTTAAATGAATAATTTTGAGAACTTTTGAATTAAATTTTACTTACTAGTATAACATATTATATTAATAAAACGACAAGAAGCCTCGATACTAATAATGTATAATGTAAAGTTGGCAAAACGTATTTAAGTTTGCACTATTTACGTTTCAAGTATTATCTGATAAATTGGTTATACGTATTTTATAAAAAGTAACCGCATCGTTCAACCTTCAAACGCGTATATATATATATATATATATAAATTAGTAGTAAATAAGAAAGAAAATAAACTGCTTGGCCCTCGTTCAAAAGTTACCTCCCTTCAACTTTCAACAACCCCGCATATTCGATAAACAATCGATCGGTCGAAAGGTATAAGCGCATCAAAATTCGATATGTAAGTATCGAAAGCGAGAAAGGCGCGTGGTGTTAAAAAAGAGTAAAAAAAAAGTAGTAAAGTCATTGTACGGATATAAACAAGTGTGCGTGCGCTCGCGGTGAGCCGTGAGCACTGCTCAACCGGTCACGCTCCGTTGATCTCTCCACGACACACCACACACTAAAATAAAAGAGACCCCATACATAGAGAGAGAGAGAGAGAGAGAGAGAGAGAGAGAGGTGTAGGTCCGTGTAGATGCGTACAGTAAAAGATCCATTGAGTTGAGAGTTGCGCGAGAGGTTGGTCTGGGGCGACTGGCGGCGGCGGCGACGGCGGCGTTGCGCGCACACACCAGCGCAGTACTTATATGTCGATGCCTCTCATTACTCTCTTATCGCGGGAGGGGAAAAACTCTCGAGAAAACGGCGAAAAAAGATATATAGCTCGCGCAGTAACGCGCGAGATCTTCGATCGTCGTCGGCGGCGGCGGCGCGACCGCTCCCTCTTTTATATATACCTTTTTTATACGCGTCGATTATTTTACGCCGCGTGTGATAATACATAGAATATAACGTACTACCGCGAAGTATACATATATAGATATACGCGTTGTATGTATATATCGTAGGTACATATATATGCATGTGTGTGCTTCGCTGCGCGTGTAACGACGTATAGTAGTACTCGCGTCTTGATACATGGCGTCAACGACATAGTACTATATACTCCCATCATTGGAATTCCGCGAGAATACGCACACATACATATATATATATACATATACCTTTTCGTTAAGGACGGATTGCGCGTTACGATATATAGTGTTATTACATCACACTTGTCGTGTGTTTTTAAACGAAAATAAATATTTATATACGCGGAGACGCGCGCACGTATATAGGGATACACGCGTGAAACTGCATGTACCGAGTAAACTTGGATTATTACAGTATTATATTTACAAATTCGTAATATATTAATATATTTGATAATGTCGTGGGCTCATAATAACGATCGCATGAGTTACTCATCGACTTACAAGCTAGTCGTCGTTGGCGGGGGAGGTGTCGGCAAGTCCGCTATTACGATACAGTTCATTCAGGTGAGTGACAAATGTAGGCGCGAACGCGACTCCGAGTATATATACTGGCCCTGACACGCCTTTTATGACTTATATATCCACGTCGTATATATATATACACACTTTAACTTTTCTCTTTTATTCTCCTTTTTTTTGTAACCAACGATTATCCTAATTTTTACCATCTTCAAAAAGACAGCTTAATTTTTATAACACTCGGAACAACTGTTTCATATTAAAACAAATGTTATTGCGTTCAAGGAAAAATTGTGCATATACCGTCTAGCTCAAATATTCTCGAAACGTTAATAAAATTCTAAAATTGCTTCGACGAAATGTAAATAGAGTTGTTTATGTTAAAAAATTTACGAGGTATATCAAACGGTGATGTCTATTTTAAGATATAGCTCTAAAAATTTTGAACAAGTATGTATACATACATATATATAAATGAATCGCAATCGATATTTTTAAATTTACTTTCTATCTTTATATGAAGTATGCCCTAGTTATACCCCATGTGCACGATTGACGGAACGTCAGATACAAATTTATGTGTATTATAGCATCTGTTGCTCCGAAATTTTCGGAGCGTTAATATATATACTTTTCTTTTCTTCTTTTAAGATTACATGATTATTGCATATCTTTGGCAATTTATTTATCAGTTTATAGATGATTCTTCAACAACAATGTTATAAACTATAAATTGTAAATTAAAATGTATAAACGAATTAAATAAATAAATATTTTATTTACAGTATTTGACATTAAATAATTGCACGTATGACGATATATCGTGGGTGTGTAAATAAAGCTATTAACGCTTAAAATTTTGATTCCTAAAATGCGAGCAGTGCCAAAGTTGTATATATAGCAAGAGCCAAAAAATTAACTATTAGTCGAATCTTCGCGGACTCACAGTGAGGGAAATTGAGTTTCTATTCTCATCCATGATAATCTGACGCGCAGCGTGAATTGGGTCTACGAGTGCTTTTGTAATATATTATTTTAGGATACATTCAAAACTTTTAATTAACACGTTGTTTTACCTTTTTTCCCGATATTATTATTTATTATTTTAATTATCCGATAATTTAAAAAAAAAATACACGTTTTATTTTTTACGCGTTAAGAATATTCTTATTTAATATTGTGAATAAACATTTATCAAATTTGTTTTTTTTGTCAGAAAATTTAAGGTGATTAAAAGTTTATTACGAAATTTTTCTTTTAACGGATGAATGGCCGTCTACATAATAAACAGTAAAACGAAGACTAAACTGTTAAATCAGAGCTGTGAAATGTGTATGGGCGTTGCGTGGGTCATCTTACAGGCAAATATTATAATATGACTCTTAAACTGTCTTGCCACGATGAAATTCTATATATATATCGAATGTGATACAAAAAAGAAAGGAAAACGAATAAATGATATTAAACGAAATATATATATTTGTTCGAATGTACAAAAATACATGAAAAATATAAAATTAAATTTGAAATAACTTCAAATTATTTTTAATGTTTAGGTATATTTACAATAGGTACCTCATTATTTCGAAATATTCAAAAAATAATGGCGGTATATGTTAAAGTAAATTATAATGATTTATGTTCTTAACCATATTACACCTATATTTAAATTGTAAAAATACATATTTTAAAAATTTTATTGTTACACTATGTTTGCAGTTACTTGAACAAGCTTTCCTTTTAAACAAAATGCATTGTTTTTTAGTATTAATACTATTTTCTTTATTAACATAATTTTTATATTGTTTCAGAGTTATTTTGTAACTGATTACGATCCGACGAATACATTTTTGAAAAAATCGTGAACGCCATGCCCTTAGGCATGTTTTAAACATTATACTCGAATTTTTTCAAATTTTTAAATCTGTTATTTAATTATGATTTTTGCATTGAAAATTCATGCTTTTTTAGACCAATAATTACCAACCGAAAATGGTTTATTCAATTATCATTACCAAATTTATTTTTTCTTAAAAAAACAAAACATCGTGCCCTCGCTTTTGTTTTAAACTACCCATATGAATTTTGTTCCGATTTTTAATTCAATATTTCCAACATGATTTTTATGTTGAAAGAGGTAGATCCTTGTAACATGGGTCCAATATCCCGTTAAACCGAAAATGTTTAAAAAATTTAGGTAGAATATAGAAAGTATAAATTTTTTTTTTTATTATATTTTTATTATATTTTTTTATTTATAAAAGTATAAATTTATAGACATATTTTTATTCTAATAGTTTTGGACACCGCTGGTCAGGAAGAATTCAGTGCCATGCGAGAACAATACATGAGGAGTGGAGAAGGATTTTTACTCGTTTTCTCAGTGACGGATCACTCGTCTTTCGATGAAATATTTAAATTTCACAGACAAATTCTTCGAGTAAAGGATCGAGATGAATTTCCCATGTTAATGGTTGGAAATAAAGCTGATCTTGATCATCAAAGAGCGGTAATGATCTAATTATCATATATATAATTATTTAACGATTAATTTCAAAATTTTTTTAGCTTAAGCTGTAGTTAAATTTTCAAAATTTACTGATCCAAATATTTTTAATTGATTAGGTAGCTTCCATACAAAATTTCTAAGATCATAAGTTACTTTTTACTTGTTTGTTTCTAACAACTACAGTCTGCTTACCCCTCAATTTATTCAGACAAAACCTAAAAATTATACTTAAAAGTTATTATGTAAACGATTATTTTTAATTAAACGATGATGACTACATCTTTTGGTATAGGTATCAGTGGAGGAAGCACAAAATCTCGCCCGGCAATTAAAAATCCCATACATCGAATGCAGTGCCAAATTACGAATGAACGTCGACCAATCCTTTCACGAGCTCGTACGGATTGTACGAAAGTTCCAGTTATCTGAAAGGCCACCCTTAAAGCCTAATTACAAGAAAAATAAAAAGAAGTGTTGTGTCTTATAAATAAGCCTTATATATGTACCTAGGTATTCATTGAACCAATGACAAAATTTCGAGTATAAATACAAAAAATCACCCAAGTGTAAAGGGCCTCCGACGAGTTCTATAATATTTAGAATTCATATAATCAAAACGAAGGGTATATACGTACATACATATATATATAGAAAAAAAAGACCAGAAATCATCACGAGTATATATATATACAAACATGTATTTATATATCTGTAATGTACAATAACAATTTTGTCTATTTAAGTGAAGCTGAGCTTCTGGTGTATAACTTGTAAGTTTATATATGGCTCCGTTTTTGAGCCGGTATATATTTTGACTCTTTCATAATGTAAACGAGACTAACGAAGTTTTTTTCTATTACTAATACGTTAGTATACGTTTGTATAAATTTAACGATTCGTAGTGTTTTTTTGCTGTGGCACAATGTTCCATGGGCACAAAATCAAGTATAGTAAATGAAGGAGATTTTTTGATATTATTTTACTATGTACGCGTTTTTCCTTGTAATGGATAACTTATTAGGATTCATTTTTCTTCTTCTCTTAATATATAACACGTATTAATATTGTTAGGAAAAATTTAGAGAATTTTAAAATTAATTATTAAAGGTATGGTAAAACCAAATCTTTAATACGTGCAAAAAATTGTGGTTTCAATGTATTTTTACTCTGTATATTCAATTCCATAAAGGTAATAACTTAATAACAATAAACCTCAAATACTTCGGGTGTACGAAGTAGTTTGTTAAAAATATACAATAACGGAAGGATTTTTATCGAAGTACTTTTTAAAAACGGATATAGACATTGAATTTTCTTATTTTTAAAACAAAGTGCAATTATAAATTTTTAAAAATTATGTTTATCTATATTGACTATAAATAAAAATTCGATCAAATTTAAAAAAAAAAGCAGCAACGATGCTGTTACATTTGTCATTAATATATGGACAATTGTAATACAAATAAATCAAGTCCACTCGTTGATCGAGAGGCGAAATTTCATTTATAACAATTACACGAATTAAAAAAATTATAGGTATACACATAATAATGTGAAAAAGAAAAATCACGTGACTTCCCGTAACAATGATTATTGGTAATATTACATCCAAAAGGATCAGTATTTATTACCTGTGGCGTAAACTGACATGTAGCTAAAATGTACCAAAATGTTTTTCATAATTTTGTATTAAGCAATTGTAACAAAAAAAGGTTTGTTCTATGTATTTACAAAATAAATAAATAGGTAAACGTAAAATCTAAAACAAGAAATATCGACATTCTTTGATTATTGACTATTTGCCTCTAAATCCATATCAGACCATACTGCTTCTGTCTCACTTTCATCAGCTGCTTCATCATTGTCTGTATCAGGAAGCCCTTCACCAACTTCATAAGTAGGGTCTGTGTGTTCTTCTCCAACTGCCATGTAGTACGAAGAAGAATCTAAGGTGTTTGAGGTACTTTCTAATTTATGCATGCCTTCTAAAACGCGTCTGTCTGTTGGATTGATACTACAGACAAAAATTATTAAGTATTATTTTTATATTTTTATTAAATCTATCTAAGTAACTGAAAATACATACTTCAGTGCTATTGCGTAATGATCAAGAGCTTTTTCTGCATTATGTATTCTTGCCCAAAGATCACCTAGCATTTGGTGTAATTTACAGGTAGGTTGCGCTTCAACTTGTTTTTCTAGTAAATCAATGGCTGCTTCTAAATTCATTTCCTGTTCGTAAATTTCTGCTAAATAGTAAACTGCGGGTAAATATGTTTCTTCTTGACTTAATGCTTTTTCAAGAAGATTTTTTGCCTTTCCTACTGTTACTGGATCTTTCATTAAAACTGAAGCATATAGCTGAAATAAATATGTTTAGTTTACTACATCATTTATTTTATAATAATTTATATTAATGATTTTTTAATTTACTGTGAGAACTCTGGGTGTAGTTCCAAGTTGTTTGTATGCACTACTAGCAATGTTTGAGGCTTCTCTTAAACGATGCATCCCCACAAAACAGTCAGTTAAGCCTTTATGTGCTTCATATCGATGAGGTTTTAATTGAAGTGCCTGGCGAAAATGATGTAATGCATCTTGATATTTTTTTTGCTCTATAAGGATATTACCTCTTAGAATTATAGCTTCCACATTATTTGGAGATAAGTTTATTGCTTGATTAGCTATAACACTAGCTCGATTTAATTTATGTAAAGCAAAAAATGCATATGCCATTGCAGTATAAGTTTCTGTAGAAGTTTCATTCAATGTTGATATATAAGGAATTAATTTCTCCAATTCTGCAACCTGATGAGTTCGTTGTAATACAGCAGCATATATATCTAATCTGTAAGTTTTAAATTACTGATAATGCTGCTTTAAATTTTTTATAATATGCAAATTCTTTTTTATATTTACCCTCTAGTTGAATCTGGTTCAAAATTTCTTGCTCTTCTTAAACACATCAGAGCATTTTTATAGTCTCCAGCATAATAATAACATTCACCCATAGTTACAAGTAGATTATAGTTATCTCTTAAACAATTAACATTATCTAAAGATCGTAAAGTTGTAACTGCATGATTATATTCCCTATTATTAATATGAGCATGTGCCTTAATCCATGCATTTAGCCATTCAAAATTTTGTAAATTTAAGTTACAACACATAATACTTGAATTAACTTCGATTCCTTTAACTCCTAAAGCTAATAAACCTTCTGCAGCTTCAAGAGCCAAAGGACATTCTCTTAAAACTTCTTTATATGTTGCAATAGCCGAACGTTCCATACCCTGTTCTTGAAACATTTTTGCTAAGGCCATGTTTATCTAATAAAATACAAATTAATATAAATAATAGAAAAGAAATTATTGACTAACAATTATTGTAAATTTGTTGTTAATAAATTATCAATACCTTAGGAGTCCTTTGTTTACCAGGAATGCTTTGTAAAATTTGTAGGGCCTCTTGTGGATTTTTTAATTTTACCAAGCAAGCGTAAATTTGATATTTTATATCTACATCCGACGACAATTCCTTCTGGCCTTCTTGATTTGGCTTAGTTGCTCCTTTTGATTTTAACAAACATTTCCTAAACTGCAATGATTTTTTGTAAAGAGACTCTGCTCTTCTGTACTTTCCCAGATAAAAATATGAGTCTGCGCAATAAACGTACACAAGAAACTTTGTATTAGCTGGCAGTAGTTCATTGTTGTGATCACTTAGAGATAAAACTAAATTTGCCTGAAAAATGTAAAAAATACATAACTATTTTGCATAACAATGTTTTTTATTTTAGGTACAATATGTTAAACATTAAAAAAGTATTAAATTTGCACGAATATAGAAACAAACTGTATAAGAATAAAATAATTAAAATTTGTATAAATAAGAAACAACAAATTACCAAAGAAATCACATTAGAGTACAATGCTTGATCGTAAAGTTGCTGAATTTGATCAAATAATCCCGACATAATTATAAATATTAAAGAAACTACAAATATACAAAATGTACATAAAATAATATCTTGACATGTATATATATATATTTTCGGAGTCAAAAAAGAGGTTATGTGAAAGTGTTGTGTGTCGCGAAAAGAGATGGCGTACCGGTATGAATCGCGCGGGCGAAGTAAACACTAAATACTGTACAATTAATATACATCTTACAGATACATGTATATATAAAATATATACTGCACTATATATATTATCGTGGTCGACGATAAACATATATATGATAATTGTAGAGCGAGTAATAAAATTAATACATTATATTTTTATTGCATTTTAAATGCAGTGGTAGTAGACGTGTTTTTATTGTAAATATTGCTGTACTTAAGTGTTTATTTAATTCAATATTCTCTACAATATTTTCTTTTGTTAATGTTTTTGTTAACGAGATTCAATCAACGAATATAAATTTAAAAAATGTTTGTTAGATAATATGCGTACAGTTGTACTGTTTTGTTGATAATAATCAATTCAATTTAAATATTTAAATTAATCGAATGATTCTTGACACATTGACCCAGTTTAATTAATTATATAGTAGCATTAGTTTAAGATATCTATATATAAAGTACCCATTTTTGGCATAAGTACTAATATGGTTCATTAATCTATTATAATCAAACGAATCAATTCTAAACTCCACGCTTATACACGCTTTCATCTGCACGAATCTAATTTACTCATTGATGTTTTTAATATACAAGATACGTTAATTTATTAGTGCAATTCATATAACTATAGCTCGGTGCAATTTCATGCAACTGCAGTGTAACTCAAAATTTGTTAGTTACACTTAGTAATATAATAAGCTACAATGAAATGTGTCTATCACATTTTAGACTACAAATATAATTAATTATTTCTCACGATATCTTCTTATAATTATTAGTGATTAGTAATTTGATTAATAATATTAATTGGAAATAAAATATTTAAGTTTCACATTGCGCGGTTTTGAAGACGAGATCCAATCAACGTAAAGTACGTTATACGCAGACTCATTTTAAAGCCACAATATACATAACCTATAGATTACAAATCTTTGTCATCGGGGCGCCTTATACACACGGTACGGCGCGGTTACGGCTGATCGCAGTTGCACTCGCGGTTGAAGTAAGCAGTGCGTTTACGTGCTCTCCAAAGCATGTTTCGAGAATTTCAGGATTTCATAACAGGAATCCTTTAGAACTGTTATCAAATCCATGGTAAGTTATAACATTTCGTTGTCATAACGCGTAAGAAAGAAGAGATTGTGACTTATCTAAGAGTTTTCTTGTATTCATATATGTATATATGTACGTATATATACAGTAAATCATGAAGGCCGACTATACAAGATGTGTACCATTTTTAATGGATTTATAAGATTTACTCTACTTAACATTCATGACATTCAGAATATCCAGCTTATCAATATTTTATTTTTGTACTTCCAAGTCAAGTTGTTTGTGTACAGTAAAATGAGATCTTATTAAGAATTTGTATTTTAATTGTGTATTATCGGCATCGGATGATTCGTGAATTGTGTATATAGGCTTTTATACACATCGTTACGAAAGTGTCCTAAATCAACATTATATAATTTTTGTTTTTACTTTCTATCAATAGATGTATCTAGTACATTTTTTTAGTTTTATTTTAGCTATTATAACGATTTATTTAACACCTAGCGTTATGTATATATTAATGACGCACGAGACAAATTCATAAATGCTTTTTTTCCTTTTTTTTTTAGGTATTTGAGAAATTTATGGAACGAAAGTTCAAATAACAATTCCATGATTGATAACAACATTTTATGATTTACAACAGTATTGGTCGGTCAAAATATAATTGACAATATAAATTACATAAACCAACAAAATGGTCAAATACTACGAATGCAGTACAATTTTTCAATTTAGTTGGGAACAAGTGGCTCAAGGATTTTGGCGCAGATATCCAAACCCTAACAGGTAACCAAATTTTTGACATCTGCCTTTTAGGAAAAAAAATCTAAATAATCTTATTAAATTATTCTACTAATGTACTAACTTGGTTTTTTTATTTATAGTGTACATGTACTGAGCGAAGATACTATTTCAAGAGAAATAAAAGATGGTAAACTATATTCAAAAAGACTTCTGACTAAAACTAACCGCGTTCCAAAATGGGGGGAAAGATTTATAAGCACTAAAAATAATGTCAAAATTATTGAAGAGAGTGTTGTTGATCCTAAAGAGAAAGTTTTTACTACATATACCAGAAATTTAGGTTTTACAAAAGTAATGGTAAGTTTTAATATTAAAAAAAGAATAAAGTTTATGTAATCAAACTTTTAAATATTACAGTAATAAAATTTATTTGTATTATAGAGTGTTGTTGAGAAAGTAGTTTATAAAGTTTCTGAAGACAATCCACAATGGACTGTGGCAAATCGATCGGCATGGATTGAAAGTTCAGTATTTGGTTTTAGTCGTGCTATTCAAGCATTTGGATTAGATAGATTTAAGAAAAATTGTATAAAAATGTCAAATGGGTTTAATTATGTCCTCGCTCATATGTATCCCAATACTGCTCAATTGATGAATCCAACTCTTGCTCAACTGGGCTTTTCTGAGAAGGTGCAAACTTTTATTACTTTATTGAATATTGTAAAGATTGAAAGTTCATTATTAATTATATCTAATTATATTTAATATTTAATTATAAACAATATTTGTCACAGATCGATGAGTCTTCTATGTTAAGATTAACTCATGCTGCTGAAGATATACAACACACTTTACACGACAAAGCAGAAAGAATGAAAGATGCTGCTAAGAAGGCAACTGATCTCGCAAAGCAAAAGGCTGGACCTACAATATATGCTGCTAGTCAGTCATAAAATTTCTGTTCGTCAAATTATATTCATAGAATTTTTATGCTCTTTAGTAATATGTTGATTTATAGTGACATTTAAAAACCTTTAAGAGAAATAATTGCATTCCTGTGAACTGCCAGTCAGAAAAGAAATTTATTTTCAATATTAAGTATGTATTTTTTTTTCATTCCACTTATACTCTTAAACTTTGAAATCATTTAATGTAAGTTTTCTTCAATCTTCACTCCACATTAACAGGCGATGCACAGGAATCAAAATTAAATGCATATTATTAATGCAAATTTTTTAGCTATACTATCTTTCATCAAATTTTATTGATTGTTTTATTTTATTGATATTATTTTGAAGAAAAATTGTTTTCTTAAATTACCAAATATTTTTTCAAACATAAATAAATAGTGTACATAGATTATCTAAATGTAAATAATTTCCTAATTTTTAAATAATATTGCCATTTAAAACATATAATTATGTTAAGAATCATTTAAATTGTACTCTAAGTAAAATTGAAAATACGTTTTTACATTTTTATAGGAGTTATTAAATAATCTCTTCAATAATTGGGTCTGTTAAATTTACACCCTAAATTAATTGTACTTGTATAATTAAATTTAAATAATATACAGTCTTGTTAAAAACTTATGTAAATATATACATATATATTTATGAATAATAAAATTAGATACTTAAATTACATTAACAATAATTTTTTATTTAACGTTATTTTTTAAAAATAAAGTATTTAATAAAATACCCAAATCAATAAAGAAGTAATTTACAAAATAATTATATCCATTTGTTTATACACATTGCATAGGTCGATGAACTTTCACTGATAAGACTGATTCATGTTAAGCTGAGAAATTGAAAAGATCGCAGTAGATAATGCGCGCAGAACGTGATTATTTTTGTAAATGATATAATTAAATAAGTCAATTGGAATTTCCTCCTTATTATATAGTTAAATAAAAGACAAATTAAATTCATTTGCATAAATAAATTGTAAATATACTACAGTTCAATGTAAAAGTGTTTAAATTTTGAGACAGTCATATTTATTTTGTTTGTAATTTCATTATGTGTGCATTAAAACGTTCTACAGTACTTGATGATTTTAAAAGTGTCGGTTACAGTATTATAATAGTACATTAATTTATTTAAATTATTAATTTATTCATTTATTAATTAGTGAATCATCCATTTAGTATGAATTAAAATAATCATAAAAATTTGAAATTGGTGTTCACTGTTTGTCTAATCAGCAGTCGGTAAGTTAGATTTGATATTTGCTATCTTGATTTTGCAATGTAAAATATACATTTAAATCTAATTTAACAAAAATATATGGTAGCATTCAAAAAGTAAAATAATAATTTTTTTTTTTAAATATTCGTACAATAGCTTCACGAAGACGATGAAATAATATTTCTAAATTTCCGAATAAGCGATAATTCTATTGAATATGATAAAGGTAAATACTTCCATAGATTATTTTAAAAACTGATATTTTTTATTTGTTGTTATATAAAAAAATATTGACTATTTACATTTGCGGAAATAATTGTGCTCCATAGGAGAATTATATAAACATAATCAAATGCAATTATCCTTATATATATTACAAAGACATACAGAAAATTATGTTAAAATTATTTTATGATAAACTATATAGGGAAAATATTGGCATCAGAAATCCTTCAGATCAAGGTAAATAGACAACACTTTTGAAAGATTACTAAACATTCTTGAAACAAATGTATGCTGTGACCTACTTTATTTACACCGTCCATCATGCGCTATGGTAATGTCTGAAAAATTAAAAAAAAAATTATTACTTATGTATTAACATTATTGTTTAAAAAAGCAACTTTTAATAAAAAAAAAATTAATAAATTTACCTGTTTTCGTGCATTTGGCAGCACATCTTAAAGCGGAAGGATTACTGTATGTTACTCCGTTACTGCCACAAACGTACGCAATATTAGCTGTAATTGGACAAAAACATTTTCTTGTTCCTACGTCAATTTCTTCAGCATTTCCTCCAAGGAAACATAACAAAAGCACTGAAGAAAATACATATTGTTTAATAAATAATTACTTTATAAAATTAATTTTCAAATATCTATAATTTAAATAATTAACCATTCTTAGTTTGTATCATCTAAAAAACGTTTAATTTAATTAAAAACAATATCCCTAGTAGAAATGTAACATTTGAAAGTTAATGAAACTAATTTTGCCATAATTGGGTTCTTGTTATCACATTTTATGACACTTGGCCATTTCTGGTTTAAAAGACGTTAATTTTATAAGCAAATTTCTACTAGGACTTTGATGAATCGTATAAAATCTAGTATTTTTTTTGATATTCTAATATATATTTTCATTTCTTACCAATAACTGCAAAATAAATCGATACTTTTGCAATTGCCATTTTTAACGATTTTCGTTTGTGAAGTAAGCGAAACTCACTGATTAAGAAAAGATGCAAACTCTACTAATGAATTTTACAAAGCTTAAGCCTTGTATATATACAATTGCTAAACGATACGAGTGGGGATACGTAAAACATTCCCCACTTAGGTATTTTATTTTTTCATATAAACCGAATATGAATCGTATAAATATACCAATATTTTGGATTCTTGTATTTTAGTCATGACTAAAAAAAATAATTTACCAAAATTGCGTTTAAAGATAATTGCATATTTATTTAAAAATACTTTTTGTTTATTATGTTAAATATACTTTATAATTTCATATTATCCATGTGATTTATTAATAAATATTGAAGACCTATTAAGTTACAATAGAATTAATATATTATAAACACTATAAATAAACAAAATTACGGAATGATTCTACATATATATGCACAAAAAATGCCCTGAAGTTACTGATATAGATAAGTTCAAAATTATGGTTAGGGTCTGACAGAGTCAGAATAATCTGAGAAACAACAAATTTTAGAAAAAACAAAATACGGTTGTTAATTTTTAGACATACAATAAACACAATTTGTTACTTAAATAATATTTATATTATTAATTAAAAATAATACAAGAAAATTCGTATATATTGATCAAATCATGGGCAAATACTTAATACATAGGATTTTTCCACAAAATAAGTACTGATATTCATAAAAAATAAAAAAATAAATTATAAATTTTAAAGTTTGAATTCCCCTTAAAAGTTTCAAATTTTTACTTGCTTAATTATATTATAGCGTTTGTACATCAACATTTCCTTATTTCTTAGATAATAATCGTTTTATGATTCTAAAACTAGATAGTGAGGTAATAAAATCATTGTTGTATTACAAATCGGTATATTTTCTTATCGGTGAATATTAAATCAAAACATCTAAACGCTTAATCTTTAAATTAAATAGGCTTTTGACTGTAGTCTAAAAATAGTATTTGTGGAAGGTTTATATATGCTGTTACTTTTATGAGTATGGATATTTTTGCAAATATATAGAAACATTTATTAAACAATTGAACTTACAATTTTTATTTACAATACGTTTTAGTAATTTAAAAAAGTAAACAAAAAATTTTAAATCTCATTAACTTACTTTTATTTATTTATACAAAATAACTCAAATTTATTGTATTAACCTTTCCTACATACAAACGTTAATATTATCCTGCATATATATGTTTTGATAATTGAGCGTTAACAAATATTTAACAGGCGAATCTCGTTATCAAAAAATTAAGCGTTTATTGAGGTGTGACAAGAAAGTAACATTGTGGATATAATTATGTGAAAGTTGGAAATTTTCAAGTGAATGATAACCTTATTTTAGAAGTTATCAAAATTAAACCGAATAATAAGTAAATAAGAATATATTTTTTTTTTGCAATTTTCAGAGAGGTTCAACTATATCTTCATTATTTTATTGTTATTCGTCACAAACATAATATGGCAAAGTAATACGTATGATTGAATTCATTTATTTTTCACGATTCACTTTTCGTTCGTCTATGTCAAGTTTGTTTCGGCATGGAGATTCGTACAGTATTTTCAATCCTAAAAAATACACGGTTTAATTATAATTATGATTATAAAGTATATGATAAATACGGTTTTATATATGGGGTATTCCACGTGAAGTGGTCCGATCAAAATTTTAAAATGCACCAAATTTTGGGTATACTTTGCAAATGTTTTTCAGAATACAGAAAAAAATTTTTAGGTACTGGAATCTATTTGCTCAAAAGTTATTCTAACCTCAAAAAGTGAATTTTTCCATATTTTTTTCAACACCAGCTGGGTTTACCGCTATATAACTCAAAATCTATCAACTTTTACTATAGAACATTATATGTAACATTCGTTGCTAATTATATCTAGAATTTATTCTTCTGGGTTAGAATTTCTAATCTCAAGGTCAATGTTACATAAACTACATGTCAATATTCAACTTGAAAAATTTTTAAAAAAATTTCGTGTTTCTTTAAATTGTCATAACTTTTTACCGAATTGGAGGCCATAAAAATGCTACAGACCATTTGAAAGGTATTGCTCCAGGCTTTCTTTTAGACTTTTGGATGAAAAAATCAAAGGTGGCGCACTTGCACTTTTTTCAAGTTGAATATTGACATGTAGTTTATGTAACATTGACCTTGAGATTAGAAATTCTAACCCAGAAGAATAAATTCTAGATATAATTAGCAACGAATGTTACATATAATGTTCTATAGTAAAAGTTGATAGATTTTGAGTTATATAGCGGTAAACCCAGCTGGTGTTGAAAAAAATATGGAAAAATTCACTTTTTGAGGTTAGAATAACTTTTGAGCAAATAGATTCCAGTACCTAAAAATTTTTTTCTGTATTCTGAAAAACATTTGCAAAGTGTACCCAAAATTTGGTGCATTTTAAAATTTTGATCGGACCACTTCACGTGGAATACCCCATATATATATATATATATAATAATTTAATAGTCTCACTTCGATTTAAACATTGTTGCGCGCAGTAAAATAATGAAAGATTATCATAAGTAACTCCATTATCGGCACAAATAGGGTGATAATATTCAGATGTGGATCTGCATTTGCATTTAATGGCCCCGAAATTATGTGGCATTTGGTCGTTTCGACAAGAACCATAGTAGACTACACGTAAACCTTATAGAAAAACAAGGTTAATTATACTAATAGTAATGCAACAAAGAATAATGGTTGTATAATGCCCTTTGAAAGCATTACATTATATATATTTATCAACATTAAATTTATATTAAAACATTAAAATATATTGTTTGTAATTAATTTTTTATAATAATCCTAAATACACATATTTGGTAAAATCTATTCAGTATAATACATGAGTCTATCATATTTTTCCGCTCATTAAAATGCTGGGAAATACGTACACCTTATTATTTTCCCGATTGATTACTGTATAGGCTTTCTATACATAATTTCCTTATGTACAATACACTGTGTAACGTACAAGTGCATCGAAGATCGACCGATTTCCTTAATGTATTATAATTTTTCTTGATAAATATGGAATGAGCTATACAAAAATGAGTAATTTGTTTGCGCACATTTTAAATTTAGAAACAATTAAGACTAAATTTACTAAATAAACTTTTCAAGTGTATACAGTTAATAATTGTAGGTTATTTGTACAAGTTCATAACAACTAAATAATAATTTCAACGTCGTAAACGCAACAACAATTACATTCTAAAATATTATGTTATTATTATTTTTAGCTTGAATTCTTAATTTTACGATTGTGCAACATTGAAAACAAGCGTTTTTAATTAATAATAGCGGTTTAAAATAGATCTTGAATAACAATTTTCGTAATAATTTACGAGATCGATGTTATCTGTTACTATACTCACTCGGATTATTACATCGCATTACACAACTCATCGTCGAAGGGTTTGGGTACGTATATCCATCGGTTCCACAAACTGGGTCATTTTCATCGCTGTACATGCAATCGCATCTTTTGACAGCGTCGAGTAAGAATGGTAGTTCATTTTTAAAGTATTCATCTTCACGACAAAGTCCGTAACGAGCAATACTTAATTCTACAGAGAACAAGAGAATATATTTTTACCTGGTCTATTATTTTTGGTGCTTAAAAGTCTCGATTGTTACAATAAATTATTAGGATTATAAGATTACGAATTCGTTATTATAAATACAATTTGTTTTTGGTACAATTTGCATAGTTCACTTTTTCTTATAGATTTAACGATTAATCCACAAGTATATTCTATAGGTGGAAGAAGTATTTGCTAAATCCGGTAATACCAGTATTCATGCATATTTACTGATGCAAAAATTATATATATAATATATAAGCACATTTCTTGCGTTATCTTACAATCTATATGGATTGTAATCTGATTAAATACGTAGTAGATTTGCGAATCTTTTGATATTAGACGAATAGATTATTCAAATATAGCTATATATACACGATTGTGTACACGTTTGTACAAAAAGTAAATTTTCGATAATTTTTGTAACATAACGTTTAATTATAAAAATTACCGATCGTTTACAAAAAGCGATGGGTCATTTTTGATAAACATAATAAAATTTGAGTGGACGTTATAATTGAAAACTTACTTGGATATTTGCAGTTTTTTTCGCATTGCAGTAAGGTAGGATTATCGTATGTAACTCCATTGCTACCGCATACCGGTATATACTCGTAACTAGCTGAACAAGTGCATCTATTTAAAATTTTGGGAGTCGCTTGCGCTTGTATTTTATTGTAATGCTCTATTTGTATGCGAATATCCGTCGAATCGTCTTTGCATGGCCCTTTGTGCGCTATGGTCAAATCTGTAAAAAAAATGTGGATGTAATATTATATAAATGAAATTGATGGAATAATAAACTTTTACTGACCTCTGTTAATGCATTTTTTACTGCAGTATAAATACGTCGGATTGGTATAAGTTATTCCATTAGTTCCACAAACGGGATCATGTTCCTCGTACGTGAAATCACAGTTGCATTCGGGTGGGTAAGTTATATGTTTATCGCTGTCTGATTCGAGAGGGAAAAATAATAATTGACCGTTGATGAAATTTGTTGAAAATACTAAAAAAAACATATTATTATTATATTTTAATATAAAGCTGAAACGCACGCGTGTTACATAAATTTGAAAGACCCGCACGTAAAAGCAAGTTCAAGTTACATTAACTTTAATTAAATTTCAGTCTCGAGCTTTTTTTGTTTAATTATATTTATTTTGATGAAAATTTCTTTTTCTTACCGAATAAACTCAAAATTAATATTTTCATGTTTTTTATAACTTTTGGAAGTGTACACTTAGAAAAACCTTTTAATAACACATGCATTAAATCTAAGGCAAGTCTTATATACACTCGGGAGAGGACGAATAACTTGAAATCCCCTCCGTTTTAACATGTTATTAAAATGCAACGTAAATACCATAAATTAAAAATAAAAGCTTTAATTTATTTATTATATTAAAACGGTAGAATTCAAGTTTTACGCCGAGTTCGTAGGAAGAAAACAGGATTATTCCCCCCTTTCCGCATTTTATGACAAATCTGGATTTCATTGGTAAAAGTATAGTATTGTTTTTATTTGAATGATTTATAAAATGTACAAATTTATTGTTACTCTTTTCTTCTTCTTAAGTGCCTAAAATAAGGTTCCGTACTAAAATTCAAGAAAGAATATTTTTTTTATTGTTTCAAGTATCTGCTTAATAAGATGATCCATCTTGCATCTTAAGCATACATGAAATACTGAAATGCATATTAATTATATACCATCATATAATGCAATTTAATTAAATTCATAAAAATTACTTTCCTTACTATTTTTATGTTTATAGAATATTTAATTATTAATTGGATTATAACACTGGCCATTATATAATTTAATAACACCTAAAAAATATAATTTGGAAATTATTAATTAAATTACAATATTTTGAAAGAAATTTAATCAAGTTGGAAAGTATTACTTACTTTTATTCTCACAAACATTCGTACAAGTCAAGTATGCAAGATTTTTGTAAGTTACACCATCCGAACCACAAATTGGTGAATACTCATCGCTCGTTAACGTGCAGCAATGTTTAAACTTGTCACCTGGATTAGACAATGATGAATCGCATGGTTTATCGTATGCTACTTCGACACCTTTAAACATTATAATATTTACATATAATTTTTGTATGAGATTTGTTTATTTCAATTTTAATGCTTAAAATAGAAATTTAATTTTTGCTTTTATGAAATTAAGATAATATATTAAGACATAAATAATTAGTCTTACTTTTAAGGGGGTTGCTTACCCGGTGGATTACCGACCGAGCCAAAAAAGGTTATTATTATACATTTATTTAAAAAAATACTCATTTTTATGTAAAACCCAAATACAGAAGCACTAGATAATTAAAAAATAATAAGTCATTCTACAAAGTTCCAGGTCAATACAACAAACACATCCTAAAAACTTTCTCCACCGAAGAATCACTGAATATTGTAAATTTTCGGTACACAAATGTTTTAGGGTGTCTTTGATGTATTGACTTGGATCTTTGTAGAATGACTTATTATTGAATGATCTAGTGCTTCTGTATTCGGGTTTTGCATAAAATTGCGTATTTTTTTAAATAAATAGAATAATTATCTTCTTTTTGCGCAGTCGGTAACCTACCCGGTATGCCACCTCCTTAAGGAAATGTCGGACCCAAATTACAGGAATCTACACGATCAACCTTAAAATGATAATATCAAATTTAAAATTTGAAAAATTTCAAAAGTATAGCTTAAAACGTAAGGAAGGCTAAAGGATCGATTTTTTAAGTAAACATAATTTTTTAAATAATAATTGAATAAACAATTTTGGGTCGGTAATTATTAGTAAATAAAAGCATAAACTTTCAACCCAAACTATCGTAATTAAAGTATTGAAGAAACTGGAAAAATTTGGGTATATTGTTGAAAACATGCATAAAGGTCCGATGAACACGATTTTTTCAAAAATTCATTCTTTTGTTTATAAATGACCATTTGCTGATTCCAATAAGACATAAATATAAACTTCTATATATTTAAAATACTTACTCGATCGTAAACATCTTGCAATACAATACATTTTAATTCTACTTGGATAAGTATATCCATCAGTACCGCAAACTGGTTGATAGGCTTCATATGTAAAAAGACAATTTTGACAAAGTGGAGGTACGTACGGTTCTACATCGGTTGATCGAATTTTTCGTCCAATTGTTTTAGACAGATCTTGATTTTCATCGTTACATAACCCGTTGTATGCAATACTCATACCTAATGTATAAATTAATCAATATATACATATATGGGATATTCCACGTGAAGTGGCCCGATCAAAATTTTAAAATGCACCAAATTTTTGGTACACATTGGAAATGTTTTTCAGAATACAGAAAAAAATTGTTAGGTACTGATATCTATTTGCTTAAAAGTTATTCTAACCTCAAAAAGTGAATTTTTTCTAGTTTTTTTCAACACCAACTGGGTTTACCGCTATTTAACTCAAAATCTATCAACTTTTAATGTACATCATTATATGTAACATTCGTTGCCAATTATGTCTAGAATTTATTTCTGTGGCTAGAATTTCTAATCTCAAGGTCAGTTTCACATAAAACACATGTTAATATTCAACTTGAAAAAAGTGTAAGTGCCTCCCAATTAATTTTTTTGTTCAAAAGTCTAAAAAATAGCTTGAAGCAATAGGTACCTTTCAAATGGTCTGTAATCTACTGAAGGCCATAAAGATGGTGCAGACCATTTGAAAGGTATTGCCTCAAGCTTTCTTTTAGACTTTTGGATAAAAAAATCAATTGTGGCGCACTTATACTTCTTTCAAGTTGAATATTGGCATGTAGTTTATGTAACATTGACCTTGAGATTAGAAATTCTAACCCAGAAGAATGAATTCTAGACATAATTAGCAACGAATATTACATATAATGTTCTATAGTAAAAGTTGATAGATTTTGAGTTAAATAGCGGTAAACCCAGCTGGTGTTGAAAAAAACTTGTAAAATTTCACTTTTTGTGGTTAGAATAACTTATGAACATATAGATTCCAGTATCTAAAAATTTTTTTCTATTTTTTGAAAAACATTTCCAGAATGTATCCAAAATTTGATGCATTTTAAAGTTTTGATCGGACCACTTCACGTGGAATATCACATACACACACATATATACATATAGCTTAAGATATATGTTTTATTGAAAGTTTAGATGTAGCAATAATCAATTTCTTACTTTTATCTATACAATTTTTAGCGCATTCAAATACTTTAGGATTTGCATAATTATTTCCATCGCTACCACAAACTGGTTCATAATCTCTTGGAGCAATGCAATGACATTTGTTAATATCATCATTACTGAAATTATTCGTCAACTGTTTCTCAGTATCATCTGTACTACAATTGCCGCAATAATGTATGTGAATATCTAGAAATAAAAAAAAATGTTCACTGTACAAGAATAATTCTATTAATAAAAATGTGTTTACCTTTATTAATGCACTTCTTTGCGCAGTAAAATATTGATGGATTATCATACGTGATGCCATTAGTAGCACAAACTGGAATATATTTTTTAGTGACATTACAATTACACTTTTCAAAAGTAGTAATCATTTCGTTTGACAATTCGATTAATTTATCATTTGAATGTTCTTTTGGCGTCGTATTGACATAGCAAGTCCCACAATGTAACATTTCTACATTTTGTAGAGATTTATCTGTGAAATATAGATTTATTTTAAAGAAATTTAAGAAACGAATAATATAAATTTTTCATATTTTATTTACCTTTTGCTTTACAATCTTTCATGCAGTACAGGTATGATGGATGTGGATAAGTAATACCATTGCTACCACAAATTGGAAGTAATGCTGAAGTAGCTACGCAATCACATTTTATAAATGGATTTGATAATGAATTTATCTCTTTTTGCTCACGTTTTGTAGTTTTCAATTTTGATTCTATTTTCATTATTTTACAAATACCGCTGTATTTAATGGTAAGTTCTAAAATAGAAGTACGTATATAAATATAAATAAGAAGTAAATTTGTATTATACATAAAGTGTACACCTATATAATATAATTGAAAATTCTATTTATCTCATATAATTACCTGGATTCGTACACTTTTGTGTGCAATAAATAATTGATGGATTATCGTACGTTGTACCGTCACTTCCACAAACTGGTGCATACTCTTTTATGTAGTTACAACCACATAATTCAAATTTACTTGACAATTCATCAGATAATTCAACAATTTGTAGGTTATTTTGATCGGATTCTATATCAGTTTGGTTAATATTCAATTTTATATCGCATTTAGTCCAATGTGATACAGCTAAAGCTGTAGATTAAGATCGAGCATTTACTTTCATTATACATTTTTGTTACATTAAAGGGGGTTGAAAGTTTTACTTACTTACATTTCTGCATTTTCCTGCACAGTACATTGTGGCAGGATTCGCATAATTAATATTGTCATCCGCACAAACGTTATCTACATCGTCAGTAACTTGGCAATCACATTTTTGCTCGCATGTTCCACGATATTTTATGTTTACATCTGTAAAATAAATTTATTAAATATACTTATTTGAAAGTTGTAGCATCTTTTAAAATATAAGCTATACGCTTTTACACTACAGGCATGATCGTTAAGTTCTTTAAAAAATAAACGACTATAATATTTAAAAGTTAATATAAAAATTAATTTTAGCCAAATGGGTAAAAAAATTGGCTGAATTTTTCAATTGACTAGTTTACATACATAGTATATACATATACAAGCATACATACATTTTCAAAAAAATTAAAAGGTAAACAAAAGTTTTCTTTTGTGTTAAACATTTCTTACCTTTAAAATTTGTACGTATAATCGATCTTTATATTTAGATAAGCTCTAAAACCGTCTTTTTTGTATGTTTTACGCTTTTTTAACCTTTTTCTCACTTATTAGGAAAAATATTAATGGGAGTAAGAAACGTTTAATTGAAAAAAGTTTTCTTTTATTGTGATGAACATTTCTTACATTTAAAGTTCTACGTGAAATCAACATTTATTTAGTTAATGTCTAAAAAGCTTCTTTTATTGTACATTTTAGGCTTTTTCAACTGTTTTTTTATACTTAACTTTAAAAATATTCATCTAAGCAAAAAGTATTGTATTCAAAAAAGTTTTAAAGATTGTTTACATTTAAACTTTTACAGTACAATTTATATTTGTCTTTATAAAGTAGAAAAAACGGTTTTTTTGTACTATTTTAACACTTTTATGCGTTTAACTTGCCAGTATATAGTTGTACATAGAAAGTTACAATACAAAAATTATCACATATTTTATATTTGAACAATGTCGTATAGAAAAACGTTTTAGCGCCATTTACTTTACTTTACGTTTACTTCTCTATTTATGTAGAAGATATCATAAAAATTTCAGCTAAATCGGTTCAAAATTGGCTGAGTTATTCGATTAACTTGACTACATTCATACATACATACACACGAAATACGAAAAATGTTTTTGAGTATAAATAAACAATTATTCATGGTGTTACATTTTTCGCGATGGTAAAAATATAGCGCATTCTCGTGGAACAATCGTGCCTAAAAAAGGTAAAATAACTTATGCTTGTTGGATTATTTAACAAAACTTTTATTTGCACTACCAAAGTTATTATTAATTTCTATCTTTAACGATGTTAATAAAGAAGATGTATTCTTTTTATTGCTTGTAAAGAACCTGATCGCATGCTAGAAATTTCACCGTACATTTTGTACGTAAATTAAAAAGTTGATTAAATTAAATAAGAAATTTGTGGTAGGGTTTCAATTATATTTAATCATAAAAATTATTTATACAAAACTGTTGTTAGGAAATGATTTTCAAAAAAGATTTTGATATCAAGCCTTAGCGTTCAAAAACAGTAATAAAAGCTACAGACTCGAAGGTTTATTGCTTTATCTATGGTTGAAGATAATACAGAGAGAAAGTCTTATACGGATTTCGTCCATATACATTTTAATAACATGAAATTATTTAATATTTTACATGAAACGTGAAAAATATGCAATGCAAATTATTTTTTAACATACTACAAATAGAAATATTGAACGTAAAGTAAATTTGAATTTATGGATTTAATAAAAATTGAAAGAAATGAAATAAAAATCACATAAGTTTATTTCAATTTAGATAAATTGATATACGATGTGCTCTACTTGTTTATATTTTATATAGCTACTTATAAAATAATACTTACTTTCGTTCGTGCACTCATTATAGCACGTTAATTCTTCACTACTGTCGTAAGTATATCCATTGGTTCCGCATACGGGATCAACATTTAATACAACAGGACATTTTTTTAGACATATTTTAGTTGCTTCAGAAAATTTCGAATCAATTTGTGCATCGGACAATTTTGGAGGTAATGTCACTGACTCGTTGCAGCTACCACAAGATTTAATTTTAAGATCTATGTCACAAATTAAATTTTTAAATATTATGTTACCACTCGTGAATTCATAGTTTGGATAGGGTTATCGATTGCTTTATTAACGAATCAAGTTATTTATTGAACTGCGAAACGATTCGGAGACAAATTTGCCTCCATCTTCAGGTGCTAAACTTTATTAATAATAATAATTAATTAGATTATATAATGCCAATATAATCGGCCACAACGACAATTCTTTACCTTGTGATAGTCACATTGCGCTTCAAACAAAAACTTGTCAGTATTTTAGAGTGTCGATTCTCAACTATAATAATAATTAACATTACATATTATTAATCAATAAATATAATTATTATTAATAAAGTTTAGCACCTGAAGATGGAGGCAAATTTGTCTCCGAAACGTTGTGCAGTTCAATAAATAACTTGACTCGTTAAAGCAATCGATAACCCTATCCAAACTAAATTTTAAAATGTTAAATAATTATATATATATATATGCACATATTCAAATAGAAATGGAAATGTATAAAATTAATTTAATTTTTTACCTCGTTTAATGCATTGTTTAATACAATATAACATTGACGGGTTCGGATAGGTGACACCATCATTTCCGCAAATAGGATTAAAATTGTACGTAATAACACAATCACATTTTGATAAAGTATCTAGTAGTTCTTGCGACAACTTTCGTTGCTCGCCAGACATTATGTTTGATTTATCACGGGGTTTTACCATATTTTCTTCCAAACAAACACCACAGTAGCTGTATTCTAACGCTATGAATACGGTGAAATATGTAGAATTAATTTAGTTATTGATTCATACAAGGCATATGTATATGTACATAATTAATTTTTTATTAATTCATACCCGGGTTTTCACATTCAGCGACGCAAAACAAGTACGACGGATTAGGATAAGTAATTTGATCATTTCCGCAGACTGGATTAAAATTTTTAGTTAATGAACAATTACATTTTTCTGATATATTGACAGGATATTCTCGTTCGACTTGTTTTGGGAAATCATTGGGTTTTATTAACGTCGTTAGTTTATCGTAAACTGAAAACAATTAGGTGTACGTATAGTCATTTAGTATAAAGAATTATTATGATAATATGTTTTAAAAACCACATACGTACACTAATTTAATTTTAATTTGATCAAAAACAATAATATCTATATACATTGCAGTATTCATTACCTTTATTCGCACCTTCTGGTGTCAACAATCGACGGTAATCGACATCGTTATCTGCTTTAAGTTCACTCGGTGACAGCACTAAACGTAATAAAAAAAATCAGTCGATGATCAGGTTAATGCGTTAAATAATTAAAATAAAATTTTGTTACAAATCGTATTGTTCATAAATGCATTACCGGTAAAAATTAAGATGGGCAAATAAATCATTGCAGTACTGAGTAAAATGTTATATCCTTTACCAAAGAGTGAGAATGTCAACTTATACAAACCTGTACAAATCAGAGAATCAACTTTATATACGCATGTATAGACTCAAAACTGGTAATCCCCACCGAATATCCAGTTTAATTTAAAACTTTATATTTACGGCAACAGTGCAAGATGTTTCCTTTTTTTTCGTATACCACCATAAGAAGTAAAACAAAAGGTGCGATCGTTGCACGTAAATGGAGATTGAAAACTGGAAATTTTTCATGCAAGTGTACATATACGTGTAGTACAACTGATAGTACATTTAGTGTACGTAATTTGGTTTTTAATATTTTTAATCATCATTAAATAAATATGATACGTACGTTTATATATACATTTAAGTTATAAGGTGTATGTCATTTTGCAAATATTTAAATTAAAATAATTTTCATTTACTCTTATACTTTTATTACGTATTTTTTAAAAGTATAATACACAATTAAATATAAGTATGTACTAGGTAGTGAAGGTTTGCAAGAAAAAATCATACATATCAAGTATAGGAATTATATTTTGTTTATTCAAATTATAATTTAGATACTATATACTATATACAAAAATATTTATTCTAACCTATGTGTAATTTTTAAAGTGCCTAATTCTATAATTAAATTTGATCTCTTATTATGCATTCAGTTTAACAACTGCCATCACGTACTTTGGTCAGATCTGTAAAAAAAAAAATAAAATATAAGTTGTTATAAATTAAAATATTGTAAAAGCAGCAAGTTTGTATTAAAAATGTGTGAATTATATAATTGCACTAGAAATTGCAAACGTAGCAGAAATAAAATATATTAAAATTATATAGTTACCACTTCTCTGTAAGCAGTTCCTTGCGCATTCGAGCATCGATGGGTTTGAATAAGTGACACCATTGCTTGCACAAAGTGGTAGATATTCAAATGTTGAAACACATTTGCAGTTTTCCAAGCCACTATTTTCTAATTGTGGATTTCCTTGACCTTGTACGAAAGCACCCAACAATGCTGTAAAATAAAATAAATACATTTGTTTATTCGTATATATATTTTTAAAATCATCTTTACTTCAAATTGCTTATACAGTAATTATTATAGAAAGAAATGACTGTCAAAGTAGAGTTTTTCGAATTATTTATAAATGATAATTTAAATAATATCGGAGCTTATTAGATGTATTAACTTTTTTTTCAAATGAATGAACATTCCGAAAGTTATCAATATGTACATTAATAATTCATAAAGTAAAGAAAACACCAAACTTATAATTAGAACACGTTCAATTTAACATTTAAAAATAAAACATCGTACTTTGCATGCCTAATTTTTCAATACAAATAATGCGAACTATAATTATAGGTTTACGTATATATAAGATTTAGATAGAGACTTACCGATCATCGCCACAAAGATAATTGTCAATTTCATCATTTTGATGGTTGAGTTTGTGTGTTAATCTTTAGTTAAAGAAATACGAAACGACCGGACTTACGAGCTTCTTATCGTAAAGGCGTTCTCGATTGAGCGAAACGTTAACGCTATGTCTTCGAATGTCGCTGCGCGAGGCTTATATATACAGCACAATGTAGATTGCGCATCCCCCACTTATACATTATGTTCATGATATTTGAGGATGACCGATCGTTTGTTTTCGTATCCTCGTGTCGATTTTAGTATCCACCTGATTCGTATTTTTTCTAATAATTTGCATGTATGATGAGTTGTAGATTTTTTTTTTGACAGGGAACAATTTTATACATATAAATTTTGTGGACGTAACTTATTAGTAATATTCGACACCGGTATTAGAATTTAAACAGGATTTTTGTGGAATACTTAAATATTCTACACTGTAGCTGCTAATGATTTTCAAGGTATTATACTCAACGCTGTTCATAATTTGACTAAATTTATTTGTTTTACGAATGATTATATTTTTGTTAAATAATTAAAATTTGTTTACAGGAAAGTATCGGATAATGATTTTTTTAATTTGTTTATCGTATAGATAAAAACATTTTAGTTTGGAGGAGATGAAGAAAATTTGGGTTTTACATCAATTTTACTGATGGTATTTCGAATTAAAGTTTATTAATATTAAAATATTGTTATTCATTTAACAAATCGTAACATTGTGAGTTATGCTTTGAATGTATAATTATATTGCAAATTCAATTATTATCGATAAATCAAATGTATCTATATATATATTATATTAGAGTATAAAAAAGTGTATATAAAAAAATAAAGACTTTAAAAATACTATATCAAACAATTAGTATAAAAGTCTTTTTGGTTGACATGACAGTAAAAGTATTTCCCGTAAATTCATGTATACAGAAATGTGCGTTGAGCATATTACGAAATCCGTTAAAATTTTTAGAAAGATAAAAGTAATGAAAAAGAAAAAAATAATAATAATGGTCTATACCGTTGAAAAAGACAATGTGTTGCAATTTTCTTATGCAACAAACTACAATGTTGTAAATGAACAATATACACATATATGTACATAATAATGTAACGAAAATTAAAAATTTTCAAATCATTGCTTATTCGTTGTGATTGATGATATTGCACGAAAAAATGATTAGTTTTATGTAAATTGTATGGTAGATAGCGCGTGTTATATCTAAAGCAATGTTAAAATCAAAGTTGGTCTTGTACATCAATAAACTTTCCAGTCTGTGTGATCACCACTATATAAAAGTTTGTTTGAACATATGCGGAAGATAATAATGCATTTTTTTAGACATAACCACTATACAAGAGGGACTAAGATTTTATTTTC
This sequence comes from Theocolax elegans, assembly GCA_026168455.1. NCBI lineage: Eukaryota > Metazoa > Arthropoda > Insecta > Hymenoptera > Cerocephalidae > Theocolax > Theocolax elegans. Next base: position 55,375,521 of record CM047429.1, on the reverse strand, counting down.
GACTAATTAGAAACATGATTTAAACAATAAGCTTTAAAAAAACAATTTTATTTTCCGTGTAATACGTGTTTTTCCAATTTTTGCCGGAATCTTTTAATATAATAATAAAGTTTTATAGTTAAACGAAATGTGTAAATATATTATCAAGATTATTTTCAAGATAAAAAATCACATTTTTGACCTACGTACATTTTAAACGATTATTTAAAAATAACAAAAAGTTCCAGGTATGACGAAGCCTTATTCTCAGTTTGTATATACACTTTAAGCGTGTTTGCTGAATGATGCATTCCTAGTGTAAATTCTTTTTAGAGTTGTACTCGTATACTTTGTAAATTTTAATCAACTATGTTCAATATCTTATAGATATTTTTTGTTGTACTTTGCTATTAAATAAAGTTTATTAAATTTAGATTTATAGTTAGGTACGAAAACATTATTTTTTATGTCTTGATATATATACAAATTTTTAATAATCATTCTGATATTATTCTGTTTTTAGTATCTTTTGAAAACATATTTATTATTTTCATTGAAAATTATATAAATTTCAATAATAATAATTATATCTGATTGAATAAGACACATTCTGTTTGTATGCCAAACACTAATATCGGAATATTTCAAGCATTAGATTTTTAGTGAATACATATTGATAGTCAATATTAATTTTTTGATAATTTCAATTTAGTTTCAAATGTTTAAATATTTAATCACATTTAAGGTTAATTTAATACAAAGAATTACTTATTTGCAAACAATTTATAGGTTAAAATTGAAATGTATATAATATAAAAATGATCGCACCAAAACATTTGCTATCAACATTATACGTTGTTATGTCAATATTGATAACTTAATGCAACACAATCTAATTTTTACCATTATTAGTTATATTCTAATATTTACATTTTGCAAAGTTTCACTTTTGCGAGAAAATAGGTAGTAAATAAGAAATATTATTTTTAAAAAATATAATTTCATAGAATATTACAGTTCAGATTATGTAGTTTATTATAAAAATACGTAATAAATAATAAATAATACATAATAGTTTGTTATAGAAATACATACGTGGCAGACGAAATATTGTGTACCTAAATAAATAAATTGGATTTATTTACTATTGACCCTCGACTATCGCCAATTTACTAATAAAAATACATAATTACAATAACATTGTAAAAATATTTTGATACTACGTGTTAGTTTGTTTTTCATTGAATGCCAAGAATTTTACAATTTTTTAATGTGTTGCGCATAACAAAATTGTATCTATATTTTCATGTAGGTAAATATATATATGGTTTGATACTGTTACGTGGGGTTGGTCGCTCTTGACCTTCGGGATAGTATCACGGGTTAATAAGTGAGTACGAGAGTATAAGTATGAATCGTTTATTTGATCGTCCCGAGGGACACGTCTACTAACTACAAAAGGTGGAAAGCGAGTGTCTCGCTAGTCCGCGTGTCCATTGAGGATGGACCATCAAAATCCTTATCATTCGCACAGTGGGGGTAAATATGTTCCCAGGTGCTTGTCTTACATGCTGAGTGCCGACTCAGCATGTGAACACTAAGTTGCGCGAGTTCTCGGAACTCACGTGACAATACTAAACTATATGTAAACTTGTTAGAAGGTTGTGGCGTTTGACAAATGTTTATATACTTGAGTTCCTTAAAGAGCATATATATATGGGCTATTTCACGTCAAGTGGTACGATGAAAATTTTAAATCGCTCCAAAATTTGAATTCAGGTTGGAAATATCTTTCAGAAGATAGAAAAAAATTTTTAGGTGTTAAAAATAATTTGCCTAAGAGTTATTCCACCATGAAAAATGGAAATTTTTCAATTTTTTAGAAAAATTTCTATTTTCAAAGCCATTTATCTCAAAATCTATTGATTTTTTTGAAAAAACATTACAAACAACTTTTGTTCAAAATAATCTTTAGAACTTATCTACCTGGGTTACAATTCTTAATTTTAAAATCTCGAAGAGATAGAACGCCCGGAAATATTGAATATCAAAAAAAGGCGACCACGCCACAATCGATTTTGATCTAACACCGCTCAAAAGATCACATTTTTCGCGAGCTTTCGAATGGCGGTGGTTAGATTATTGGCCAAGACCGTTGGTGTAAGTTATACCCCATAAACCTCATAAAATCACTAATTTTCATGTATTTTAGGGCATAACTTACACCAGCGGTCTTGGCCAATAATTTAACCGCCGCCATTCGGAAGCTCTCAAAAAATGTGATCTTTTGAGCGGTGTTAGATCAAAATCGATTGTGGCGTGGTCGCCTTTTTTTGATATTCAATATTTCCGGGCGTTCTATCTCTTCGAGATTTTAAAATTAAGAATTGTAACCCAGGTAAATAAGTTCTAAAGATTATTTTGAACAAAAGTTGTTTGTAATGTTTTTTCAAAAAAATCAATAGATTTTGAGATAAATGGCTTTGAAAATAGAAATTTTTCTAAAAAATTGAAAAATTTCCATTTTTTATGGTGGAATAACTCTCAGGCAAATTATTTTTAACACTTAAAAATTTTTTTCTATCTTCTGAAAGATATTTCCAGCCTGTTTTCAAATTTTGGAGCGATTTAAAATTTTCATCGTACCACTTGACGTAAAATAGCCCATATGCATGATTTAAATCCGCAAATCTTTTTTTTATTCATTACAAATCATTTTTATTTAACACATGGACCCAAAACTATTTTGACGTGGTGAACATTGAGTTATTAACAACAAATTATTAAATCCAAATTAAAAATATGCAAGCATATATACTATAAATAAAGAAAATATTGAAAATAGTATGATAATTGTATATTATGAAAATGTATACATCATTAAGAATGAGAATATTAAAGATTATCTGCTTTCCGACATAATATATCCGATATTCACATTATTCAAGTGACATTGTGATTTTATAATGTTATTTAATAAGACCTCTCTTCTAGATCGGAGACCAAGGATAACCGCTAAAGTCTCTACTGTTACACGCAAAAGAATATTGGGAATTCCCCAGTGTGTAAATTACGTATGAAGAGTAGTATGGTTTTTTCAGAGTTTTTCTAAATAAGTTTATGGGTTATTTTATCTCACAGATAAATAATCGTAACGTTTCTTAATTTTTTATGTTCCATTGATTAGATATAGAGCGAGTGCGATAAATATATTAAAATTTAAATTTAACGATTAGCTTTGAATTATGTCACTTACGACAGTTATTAATAACTATAAATATTCAATTTGAGTTGTATAGGTAATTATTGATCAATACCTGCGATAAAAAGTTTGTAGCTAAAATTTGCTTCATTAACAATTATAGAGTATTATTATTTTGTTTTTATCAGAATTGTTATTTCTTTTCAAATTTCTCCAAAGAAATTATAATTTTTATCGAAAGAGAGAGATGTCGGGTAAATGAAAGTAAGTAGACTAATAATAAGTAAATCAACTAAATAACATTTTTTATTAATGATAAAATATAATTAATAATATTAATATCAAAAATATGTATACACATATGTTTATATATTTTTGTAACGAATTGTATAAAATAAAAAACAAGTATAATGTATAGACAACAACATAATTGTAAAACATAAAATGTCAACTAAAATTTATATTAAGCATTAACGTGATATATTAATCTCATTTAAACAATGGATTATTGCATCTTTCTACGTCTTGCATGGACCATGATGCATTTGATGAATACCTAAAATGAAAAAAAAGTATTATTAACGTATCAGTGATATGAGTGATTATATTCGAAAATAACGTGTATTCTTACACGTATAATACTCACTGTACTTAACGCATTCATTAGCACATCTAAGCGTATCGAGATTTGGATAAGTTACTCCATTGTTCCCGCAAACCGGATCCAATTCGTCAGTAGCAGCACAGACGCATCCCTCTGGCAAAACCGGAAGTTCTTGTGCGTTTGAGCCAAAGTCGAGCAGAGATAAAACGACTATACATACAGATTATTATACAACGTTAGTCGAGGAAATAATTAATTTACTTGAATTGTATACTCCTGTTATCGTATTTTCTATTGAATTTCCTCTTTGACACTACGATGTGAAGTTATATATTTAATTTTTTTTATTTCATTACAGAGGACGTCGGACTCAGAAATTGGTAATTTTTAATATTTTTTTATAAACAAAAGAATAAATTTTGAAAATATCCTGAACGTTATGCCCTTCGGCGTGTTTTAAACAGTTTATTAACTTAAATTTTTTAAGATTTTTATATTTGCAATTTAATTCTCACTTTTGTTTTGAAAAATCGTGCCTTTTTAGATTAACAATTACCGACCGAAAATGGTTTATTTAATTATTATTACCAAATTTATTTTTTCTTAAAAAATCAAAACGCCATGCCCTCGTTTTTGTTTTAAACTACCCATATGAATTTTTTCAGATTTTTAATTCGATATTTCCAAGATAATGCTCATGTTGAGAGGTGTAGATCCCTGTAACTTGGGTCCAACATCCCGTTAAGGAATAAAGTGAGAGATTTTTCTTTAATAAACTAATTGCTTTGGGTTTGATAATTCAATCATAAAACCTCGATAGAAAAGTTTGAATATTACTTAATTCACTTATTACTTAATTTACATATTCGATATGTGACAGGACGTTGATTCGTAATCCTATATATATATATATATATATACGAAGTTTGATTTCTATGCAAATCTATTTGTCAGTTTATCCGTTATCGTCATTTACTGTGCAAATTTAGATGAAGTTTACTATAGATGTATATAATATAGACGCTGTTTCACGATAAAACACGTATTACGATAATAATTCTAACATTGCCTTACAATTGGCTGATATCGATCCGAATTGATAATTGACTCGTACAAATTTTTATTTTTATTTATAATAGTCTTAAGATATATTTATAGTTATTTTGAATTATAAAGAAATTTTATACACCTATTATGCATTTTACGCAGAATAAAGTAGAATTAAGTATCTTAAAAATTGCTTAATCGCTATAATTTTACTATCGTATATCCATAATCCTAATATTATCAAGTGTCAAAAAAAGAAAGAAATTCAATACCGTGAAATACAAACGAAACGTAAAAATCTTTATCTTACCGATGGTAGATACGAGGATGACGAATACTTTAGACATTGTAACGGTTTAAACAATAAGCCGAGTAAAAACGTCAAAATCTGTAGGTACAATATCGAGAGAGTTACAGAGTCGTAACAGTTGCGTTCGGTATCGAAGTACGATGTTAACTGGTTCGCTTACAAAATAACAAGTGTATATCCACAAACAGCGTCGATAACGAAAGATGATCTTTTTATATATACGTATTAACCTTTGATGGTAGAGGTGGGTATATTATACGAATGACACATGAAATTAACAATTCAGATTAACTTTTCGTTATGCTCGGATCATTACGAAAACATCAAGTATTTATGTAACAACTCACATTAGACGAAGTGTTTTTAAATTAAAGTGACTTTTTTTCTATGATTATTCTATTAATATGAACGCCATTCAAATAATATTTTGTTTATAGTTTTATTTAATATGATCAACATATATATATATGTATATACAGAATTTATAATCGCAGAAATGTTACAGAGATACTTATGAATGAGATGAATTAAAAAACCGGCGTCCATTCATCGACACGTACCTTCCTCAAAATTAATGTAACGCTCCTATGTGTAATATATTTTTCTAATATGAAATTTAATTGATTAGAGTACAACAATTTTAAAACTATTAACAATTAAATAATTTGTTACGGTAAATTGTTTATGTGTCACACTAATTAAATACAAAAATGATTATTATTAAAAAAATGCTTCAAAAAATGTTCGAAGATGTCGGAATTCGAATTTTAAAAAATAGGTTCAAACTATAATATACATTGTATTATATTCAAAATAATTAATTATTTATTTATTCTAATATCGATAGAAAATATGTAGGATACATTTTATATCATTTTACATTTTATTTGTATATAAACACTATAAAATATACAAAATTATTGTATTTGTGACCTTTCTGAAAGCAGTTGCACATTTACAATTTACATTACTGTGCACAAATATTTTATTGATTTAACCATGTTTCACTCGTCATTGCAAGTTCCGCGATATTGCACCTGTATATCTATATAAGAAATAAAATGATTAAAATAAGATTAATCAGATTAAAAAATGTAATAATGAATGAACAATACTTATGAATCACGATGCATGGATTCTAAAATTTTATGAAAATTAATTATATATACATTAATTCTACATATAGAAAAACCTCTTGAGTTGTAATTAATAAATTTGTACATAAATTCAACGATATAAGTTTTAAGAGCACTATGCGTGAATATAAACAAGTATTTCGATCCAATGTATTGTGACACATCAGTATAAAAATAACAATTAATTCAATAATAATGATATACCTGTGTTATTGCAAATGTTAACGCAACGTATGACTCCAGCATTATCGTAGGTGACATTATCGGTTCCGCAAACGGGTCGTAAAATTCGGGGATAATGGCAACCGCACTGTATGCCATTTCTTTGTAAGGCGTTTGCACTCTCCAGAAGATGTAAAATTGACACTATACATATATATATATATGAGTATACGTATTTTATTTTAAATAAACATGGAAATCTCTTAATTATTATTTTTCTACTCTCTAAACTTATATATTCACTTACCTGTAACGAGGATAATGAAGAATACTAGTTTAAACATTTTAATACAATATTTTGTAGTGTTTATGTATATAAAAATATATATACTTCATAAGTCAATGTCAATTCGTGTTAACTGCTTCAATGAACTTAAGATACTGATGTGTATTACGTGAGTGCCTAGCCAAGTGATTTTACGCTAAAATATTATATATAGCTTACTTAGCATGGGTTTGAAATTCCCGTCTTTCTTTTTCTCTAGATAAGACCGAATTGATGGTACACGGTACATCAGCTCATTATATTTTCGCAATTATGTCAAAATGTTTTATTTATTATTTTGAAGTATTCCTGTTATCTGTATATATAACTCTATTACTTTATTTAATTGCTATGTCTTTAAAATTAATAATTACATTTTTTTTCAATTTTGCATTGCTGATTTTAATAAGTCGGAAATCAAACATGATTTAGTTCAACATATTTATACTGGATTTATTGGAAGTTTGAATTTTAAAAATGATTTTTTTCATTTATAACTAATAATAATTATTTACAATACATTTATTTTCATAACACTTCGTTATCTTACAATAAAAATATTACCATGTATTGATAGCGTTTGTTTCCGGGTAATTAAATAGATTTTGTATAAAACATGTAATACATATGTTTTTGGTGTTATATTAATTTAAAAATATGATTAACTACCTAGAATTTTTCTACTTCAATGTTATCGTACATTAATAAATTTCTGGTATAAAGCTTCCTCATTTTATTGTAAAATGAATGTCAAATGACGAAATCTAAGTAAGTTTGAACAGATGTTTATTTCACCTTAAACATCAACTAAAAAATACATTTCAAAAGTAATTTACCTGATTTTTACGTCACTATAATTACACGTGGAAAATGTTACTCTTTAATCGACCGTGTTATTATTTATTGTTTTCCGACGATATATCAATAAAAATAAATAAAAATAAAATTGTACACAATGTTTTTACTTATTTTTAATGTGTAACTAAGCATAGAGTTTTAATTTACATTATAATAATGTTTTATATATTTATCAGTAGTACAATCTTAGATTTTAAAATTTATAAAATTTGTATAATAACAATGATATTTTCTGCACGAACGAATAATGAATAGATATTTTAATTTATATGATACTGAATATCGTAAACTCGGAAAAATATTGTACATTAATGGACAAGTCTTACTAAACAATCGATAAGCTATCAATTTTTGGATATTTTAAATACACGAAATAATAATTATTTAAAAGAAACTATAATTATAATCACATCTGCGTCGGTATAAATGTATTCATTGGCAAGAGGAAAACTATAAAAGCAAACGTACCAACAGTTTCCTCTCAGTTGCCTTTCGCTTCGTTTATGCAAAGCAACGATCGAAGAAATTGATTCTCGAAGGATCCTTTAAAATAAAGATGATACATCGCGCTTTTAGCTGTTCTTTATTATTTATTCGTAAGATTGATTTTATAATATATTTTTAATTATTGTCATATTTATAATTATAATAAACAATTATACATTATACATTTTATGATCATGCTTGTTATAATTTCAAATTTTCAATTTTTTGTCAAATTATGTATATTTTTAATTAAAAAAAGAGAAATAAAGTGAATTATAATATATGCACGTGTTAAAAATAAACATATGTAAAGTTTGAATAAAATGATTTATCGAATCCATATTTCATGGTCGTATTAAAATTCGATGAATTTAAGATTTAAATATTCACGTATATCTGGTGTTTACCTACGTTACTGAAGGACTTTTATTTATATTTCAGTTGCCGTAGGATTTTGTCAAGCACAGGTAAGAGATAAATAAAAATAAGTTAGGTCTTTTTTTTTTCTTATCGTTGATTAAAACTTATCGTTTCGTAAAAAATAATTAATATAGAAAAAAAATTAAATTGAAAATAATTAAAAAAGAAGTAAAATAAATTTACAATAATATTAGAAACATCGAACAATTTTTTTGAACTCTAGGTTAATGGCGGTGGTAGCTTCTCCAACCAGGATGGTTTCGTCTTTCCAGGCGAGGCCGATCGGCCTTCCAAGTTCCCGATAAATCCGACCAGTTCAACTGGATCGAGACCTCGTGTTACCACCACACCTACGCCCTCGACTGGAGGTAACAGCACACCGTCAGTAGCTGACTACAACCAATGCGTTGATCGTTGTCAGGTATGTTTTTACTTACTTATTTTATTACCATTAATCTAATAGTATTTTTATATGAGTGTGTATGTATTAAAAAAATTAATAAAATTTTTTATACACAATTATATCACGTAATTATTATATTGTTTAATAGTAACGCTTGTGTACTAAAATTTTGTGAATGTGTAATTCATTCGTAATTTAATTGAAACTTCTTCGTTTTACAATGAAATGGATTATAAATCATTGATCATTGATTCTTATTACAATAATAAAGATCAATCATATTTTTTTAAAATTTTAATATAGATTTTTTATTTTTTTATTACAATTTGATTATTTTGATTAGTTTCAACAATAACATATGCAATAAATGTAATAATCTCACAATGAAGTAATAAAATTAAATTAATTATTTTCGAAAAAAATGTAATTCATACTCTTAATGTTTAAAAACATATATATTCTATGAGAAACATTAAATTTATTTATAAAATGATCAAGGTATTGATAGTTAAAATTATAACATAAAATGTGTGAAATTGCGAAATTAATCAAAACTTTGTTTTAGACGACATCCGAGTACAATCCCGTGTGTGGATCAGACAACGTTGTTTACTCAAATCCTGGAAGATTAAACTGTGCACGAAATTGTGGAAATGGTAAGGATATTGAAATTACCTTTAGCTATAGAATTGTTTTTTTTTTATACAATATTTATATGTTATTATATTATTTTTCTAATTTCAGCGGTCGAATTCGTAAAATATGGCCAGTGTAATGCAGGAAATGTCAGAGGCTAAACAAACGTCATAATTATTTCATTTTTTAAATTAATAAGTATAATCATCGTATAACTTATTATATCTTTGAAAAGACTGTTTTATAAATCGCAATGAAGTTTACTAGCAATTACTCATATAAATAGTACGAATAAATAAGTTTTTAAATATATATACTACCTTTCTATTTTGTTTTTCGATATTAATATAATACATATCAATTAACAGGTTATATGTATTCAATAATTTTGTGATATCTAATGTTAATCAGCTATAGAGCGTTTACACTTCATGTTTATTCACTTTTAGTAATTACGTAAAATACAGTGTACCACATTTAAAAAATATATTACCAAAATAACGAATTGATCACAAATTCGTAAAATACATCAATAAATCAATTTAAATTTCAATCGCGCTCTAATTGCGCTAGATCTTTTTTATACTCATTACTATGTATCGGTCTGAGATCAATTTAAATAATCGTGACGCGTGATAGTAAAAAACGAAATTGAGTTTTAATCGCGTTAGGAAAAATATTCTTTTAAAGCAGCAAATTGAAAGATGTGTTATATAATTTTTAAGATCACCTTAATAAATTCTTTAATTATGAGAAATAGAAAAGATTTGTGGGAAACAAGTACTTGTTTTTCAAAGAACGTAACGACAATAGAGAAAAATAAACTACTTTAAACACTTTGCTAGTTTTAAAGAGTTATGGTTATAGAGGCTTATATTTTCAGTAATTGTGATGCTAAAATTTTTAAACAAATAACCTTTTTGTACATAAATAAAACTATATTTTATAAAAAGAAAAATCTATCACTATTTGAAAGCATGCATCTCTAATAAGTATTTATAAAATTTTATTTATTTTGAGTAATATGAACTAAAGGAAGAAATAAATAAGTAGTAAATAATTTCATTATTTATTGTATTAATCATACATAACGTTTGGCAAATAATACAATTATATTGCAATGCACACATATAATTGACATTATTATACCCCTGCTGCATTGAATTTCTATAGCTACTACAAGCACGTATTCAATCATTAATCAATGTAAATTATATTATAACAGCAGAAATTGTATGACATTCAAGATTAACCGGATAATTTGATAATTTTACAGTAAAATATGTACAGATATGTTGTTATATAGCTATTAGTTACGAATGTAATTAATTGGCCGTTTTATTAATTACAATAACAATACTGATGTACCCGGGAAAAGTTTGTTAAAGAAAATTTAATTATATACGTTACTATTATTATATTTCCTAAAATTTAATAATTGTTACGGTCTATGTTTAGTACTGTCATAGATTTTATGCAATATGTTATAAAATTGTAACAAAATTTTATCTTTATGGAAGTTATTAAATTGTTATAAAAGTTTTTCAAATATTCAAAACATTGCCGCGCATGCAATTTCTTATTATTATGTATCATTTTGATTTTGTTAGCTACTCAACAATTATAATACAAGGTAATGTGCACGTACAGCTCTAAAGTACCCAATATTCGGACACAGTGAAACATGATAATAATGTCAAGGTATTCAGATTGTTTATGTCAAAATTTATGAAGTGAAAAGTATGCTAATTAAATAGATAACGATAAAGCATTTCGAAGTGGTGTTTGAGACGCAATTTTATGAAACTGCGGTCGTCCACCTTAATGTGCCTCTTTAGTACTACCCTATACTTGACATGTATTATGATAAATGAACAATTACATGCTTAAAATGTATCCAAGTATTGGCTACTTTGCCTTTTATGCACTATATACTCTTTGGCTACATCACTGATAACAATAAACACCCATATCTAGTTGAAATCGATTCAGTCACACCTTTGAATTTATAATTGTACTTTAGGCTTAAAACTTGATTCTTTTAAAAAATTTTGCGAAAAAAGTAATATATACAAAGTATCCTCGTAGAGTAATAAATTATTTTATTATAAAAATTATTAAACGGTGGTAATCATCTCAACCTAAGCATTAATTACATTCGATATGACGTGCTACACTTAATAACCAGAATTTTCTACAATTCGTAATATTAAATAACCGTTACATATATATGTATATTGTATAAGCAAACAATAAATCAATTTGAAATAATTATTTACAATAAAGCTATATAATACATTAAATACTTGAAATTCAAATCCTCGTACAAAATTTTTCTAATAATTAAAAATATATTGTATCTGCAGTATCATCGACCTTCATTACAAATACTATAATATATATCTATATCTATATATACGAAACATACATTGGTATAAAACTTCGACTTGATTTATATAAATCTTAATAAACTACAATATATTTACGTCAAGCAAATTATACAATTTTTAACACTGAAGAAGTTGTTTTACAATTTTCTTATAAAATTCTATAAAATAATGAAAACAAGTCTTAATGTGGTAACTGTAAAAATTAAATTAACAATATTTTGTTAATTTTTTTTTACATTAAATAACGACTTCACAAAGTTATAAATATATACGGCAGTTTAAAAAACAATTATCATTCTCAAATATATTTTACACTTACAGTCTTGAGACTATTGTAGCCTTCAGACTTACACAATTGAGATCTACTATAACATATATATTTAAACAAAAATATAGATACGTTCGCATATCCAAATATCATCAGCATCTATACAATAATATAACAACAGCATGGTAAATTGTATTCTAAGGCAGTTTTAGCTGTACGTTATATTAATATTTAAAAATAAACGATTATATATATATGTATAAGACTGTGATATAAAGTAACAGTGTCTGTACAAAAGTTGATTAACTTAAAGTTGACCCACTGTTGTCTGCCCACCGAACTCTCCTTGATATTTCGAAATTGCCACCATGAATACCGTAAAGGTGTCGTGCCAGAATATCCGCTCGATCCTCTTCGGCACGAATAGCTAGGCGTCTGTAGGTCCTGACAGCGAGGACACAGCTGCCTATCAGAATTATCTGGATTATCAAGAGGAAAATCAGCAGAGCTAACGCCAGACTTGCATCCATGCAGAACTCTGAAAGACATTTTAATTAAATTCGTGTTGTAATGTACTAAATTGAAAGTTTTCAATGTTTAACACCTTTTCAATCGAGTATAATCAATTAATTTATAACATATATTCATTAAAATAATAATAATAATAATAATAATAATAATAAACAATACAATTTAAGATATTTAAAAGAGGGTTTTGTGCAATATTTGAAAAAATATTGAGCAACACAAATTAGTTCGGAAATACCGATTAAAATTTATATAATACTTTGTAATAAATACATACACGGGCGATTTAAAGTCAAAATTTAAAATACAATTTAAGAGTTTTAGAATATTAATTAATTAGTTTTAATTAGTTTAATAAATTATATTAAATATTCATACATGCAATTTGTACACATAATAGGTATAGAGTGACTTATATTATATGAACAAATTTTTACCAGATCCTCGTATAACTGTGTCTGGGAAATCCTTTGACCTTAGTGGATCCGGAGATATATTTTGATTATCTCTTTTATCTTGAACGATAAATGTTGCTTGGACTGGTAGTATGTCAGCTGTATTATTATTCAATGATTTGTATAGCTCGGTAACATTTGCTTCTGTGGGATATAAACTATTCGTAGATCGTCTTCTTCGACCGTATGATATCGTATTGTTGTTGCATATTGACTAAAATTTACAATAATTATATTAGCTAAATATATTCTCAAGCAAGGCAAGTGATAATTACGAGTATTCTAAATTATTCATAATATTGTAGAAAATTAAAAAATCATAGTATAATTGTATAATTAATTTTTTAACTTTATGAAAATATGAAAATGTAATACATCATTGTACGAATGTCTCTACACGTGTACAGCAAATCAAATTTATGTAATTATTTTATCATGTTTGAACAGATGGTATTATATACATTAAGATATTGAATAATGACTTACCGGCTCGCAAACTTCAAGGCAAAATTTCACGACACCTCTGAATTGCACAAATTGACTGCCGGGAAACTTAAAAGCGTTAAATTCAGCAATAAGTGAGCTATTGTCAGTTGGATCTTTCATCAGCGAGGGAAAGATTTCCGAAACAGGGCAACCCATGCTATCTAGTAATATAAGCGACGAATCACCAGAACTCGTGCTCGCGATTAAATGTCCAGCCGTCATGTCAAATGGTCCTTGAACGAAAAAAAGTTTATTTAATAATACAATTTTGTTACGTTTTATAAAATACATTAGTGTAATAATACAAATATTTTTTTCAAATGATTTAAGGGGTGCCATCGTTAATATTTATCATTCCTACGTTACCGACAAACGCGATAATTGGAAAATAAGAGAGAAAATGCCTTCATCTATCTATCATTAAGAGTGCTATATACCTCGTCAGCGCCCTCTAGTCTGAGAAAAATTTTCTTTGTAATTTCTAGATTATTTAAGACAGTCAAATTAAAGGAAATTAAGTTTTCCCACGTATAAAATGGTATAAAAATTTATTTAACAATTACTTTGATTAGTATTATGGAAAATTGAAGGCGTATTTTTTGTAGAGAAAAATGGATACCGCGGCGGACAGCTGTCTGCTATTCGCCACAGCCAAATTAGATTTTCTCTACAAAACATACCTTCAGCTTTTAATATTATTCCAAAAATATATTTAAATAGCTCTTTTTATCATTTTAGACGTGGGAAACTTACTTTTCTTGGATCGATCTCTAGTAAATTAGCTAAATATTACAATGAAAATTTTTCTCAGACTAGAGGGCGCTGACGGGGTATAGAGCACTCTTAAACTGTGTGGTGAATTTGAAAATAAAATATCATTGCGTTCCCGAAAAGTCTTACCAAAAATGTAAACCTAATCTCGACAGTGGGTACAGACTTAGCATTTTTGGTAAGGAATTCCTCAAAAACACAACAATATTTTAGTCTGAAATTCAGCACTCAGTTACATTATATATAAACGAAAATACCTCTTTTCTTATTTTTTGTACATACTCTTGTTTTTTTAATAATTAATCGACGTAAATTGAGTAAGGGAGCTCCTTAAGGGGATGTCGAAGCTATTACCTCCGTCGATAGCCACTTAAACTCAGTGCGCTTCAGTTAGGTGGCAAATTCAAGGATAAACGTATTTCAAACATAAATTTAAAAAATTACAGCTATTTTTAGCTGTTGCAAGGTACTTTACCCCCTAGCTATGACTAAAATTGAGGTAACTATACTACACTTGGTAACAAATGTTTATTTTTTTAAAGAAATGTGTAATATGATGACATACAAGACGTATTTCTCGTTTATTTAAAAAAAATTAACATTCGCTGCCAAGCGTAATAACGTATAGTTACCTCAATTATAGTCGTAGTTAGGGAGAAAAGTACCTTTTAACAACCCCAAGAAGTTGTAATTTTTATAATTATTTATGTTTGGAACACGTTTATTGTCGAATTCGTCACTTAACCGCAGCGTCACTGAGATCGAGCGGCTAGCGACGGAGACTATAGCTCCGAGATCCCCTTGAACAGAAAAACTGAAAATATTATTCTTCTTATATATGCATATAAACATTCATTGTTCATAAAATTAATTTACTTTATTGGTATGTACGAAAAGTTAAATTAACTATAGAAATTTTAATTTAGTGGTACTAAATATTACCATCTTTAGGAGTTATTTGAATTTTAACAAATAATCTTTGTCCAAGATTTGTGACAACGGCTGGTCTCATAAATTCGTCTAAAATGCTCATGGTAACGATTGGTACTTGAGACGATGTGTTTGTCACAGTTGTCACAATAGGCGGCAGTCCTGCACTGTAATCAAAGTTAGCAATGTTTATTATTAATCATAAAATTGTAATGCTTATATACCTATAAAGAATACGTACTTGGGATCAATGAACGCATATCCTGAACTAACAGTAATGTTTTGTGGCTCTGGTACTCCACCTAGGTAACACCCAACTTTGATTCTTTGATCACCTAATCGTTGAATTATTGGATTGAATTGAATTACTACGATCGACCAGATCATCGTACGAGTTCTGTTGTAACATATAGATTATTAGTTTACGACCTTATCAGCTTATTTTACTTAAATAATTAAGTTTAAAAAATAATACAACTTGATTAACTCATTAAGGACTGAATGGGCATTTTTTCGTGTCCAATTTCGAACGGTCACCAAGTGGTTAAGTTTATTGCAAAAAAATTTCTAAATTACCTATTCCCATGTTTTAAGTGTGCTTTTTTGATGATGATACTCACTTTTCACAAATATCAGTTTTTTATGCCAAAAACGAACATTAAAAAAACCCGCTGAATATTGATAAAAAAAATGTTTTCATCCAAATTTTTTTGCCTTTAAAAAAATGCTCAGAATTAGTCAAGGAAGGGGCTATTTTTGGAATTTTTAAATTGGCAATTTTTTGAGAAACTCAAAAATGGCTTAAAAATTTTCGAAAAAAATTATACGTGTTCCTTGACTGATTCTAAATATTTTTGTTCTCATAAAAATTTTTCCTAAGTTCGTAGTTTTTGAATAAAAATGAGTGAAGTTAATGAATAAAACTTATCGTTCTATACGCCAATTTGTTTAAAAAAAAATTTGGAAATTTTCTAGGGTTAATAATTTAAGTTTAGGTATCATGGATACCTTATTTACAGATTTTGGCACATAAAAAAAATCTAAAGGCAAAAAAATTTGTTTTATCCATTAATGAGCGTTTTTTTAATGTTCGTTTTTGGCATAAAAAACTTGTATTAGCGAAAAGTGAGTATCATCATAAAAATGAGCACACTTAAAACTTGGGAATAGATATAGGAAAAAATGTCCATACAGTCCTTGATGGGTTAAAAAATTAAAAAATATATTGCTAAAGTTTTACTTATAATAATGTAATAAATTAATAAAAGTAAATACTAACTGGTTGTCCGGATCGATCGAATAAGCTGGGGTCAATCCACAAGGCATATCACTGTCATCAATATTTTTCAAATCAGGAAGAGGTAATATTAGCGTCGTAACATTGTCGCCTTGTCCTTGTGTACCGCAAGTTTCACTGTACCCATTAGCATACATCCTACCCACAAATGGCTCAGTCGTATGTAGTTCTACCATTAAGCTTGTATTCGTGCAACGTAATCTCGCTGAAATTGATTAATTCCGGATCTTATTATTTAATAGTAATTCACTAAAATATTTTTTTTTAAGAAAAGCAAGACTATTTATTGCAGTTTGTTGACTGTGTTATATGTAATTATTATATGCATGTACATAAATTTTAAATTATTACATTGTAAAAAGTTAATTGTCTTTAGTTCATAAAAAATTGTTTTCCTGTTGTGAAGAAACAATGAGACAGATGTAAATATTATTTTTCTTCTATAATTTACATTGCATATTACGTTACAAAAATTACAATCTTCAATAGCTTTGTAAAATATTATTATTTTTATAAGAATACTGCATCTATACGTGCAATTTAATAATCTCTTGAATATGAAAATTCTTTTAATAAAAAATGTATAATGTAAATAAAAATAATTGATAATTATTAATTACTGTCGATGAAGAAATCTCGTTCTTTATAAAACGAATTCGGCGAGGTGACGAGCGAACTGACGCCAGCAGTAATTGTGTTTTCCGAATGAAGAAAGCACGTTGACGTGTTTGAGTTTGAGTATTCGATTCCATAAGCTCGACACAGGAAACCGTCGTTACTGTCATCGCATCTTTGTTCGCACTTAAAAAAAAAAATATGTAAATTTATTAAGCTGACAAATAAAGTTAGTGGCAAAAACTTGCTTAATTATACTGAAATGAAAATGCATTGTTTTTGTTACTTTTTCTTAAGAAATAACTTTTTCTTACTTGTTTTGCACTTAAACCGTCAATTTTCAAATCTGAGTATGGCATTGTCACGTTTTGATATTCGGCGTAGCTAGAATAGTCTGATTGTGCTGAAATAGTTACGTTAATGAATGTAATGTTCAATCTTTTATTATTTCATAATTCGTATTCTTTAAAAGTATAATAAATACTAAAGCACATATAAAGTAATATTTATTAAGTATAATATAATGATTTTGTCGTAACGATATCAAAATTATACCGATTGCAATATTGACCAATACTTACAAATATCATGGCACTGATTTTCTAAATACTCATCCCTATACAACGAAGCTCTATAAGCTTGAGGTTTCGTTCCCCTTTCTATAGTTAAAATAGCACAGCTTCCAACAGTGTCACCGATTTGTAGATCCTGACTCGTTCGAAATTGCGCGGATTTACATTCTTTCTCTGTCGATTGTATTATTTATGTAAGTATAAATATAGTAATCGATTTAGGATAAAACAAGAATAAGTAATTACAAATGCGTGTTGTACCATTTTTTATGCAAGCTTCGTAACACTCCGATCTGGTAACTGATCGAGGTAATATTTTGGCTGCATAGTCGATCAATACAGATCCCAAGTTCCTTTCCACCTGCCAATATCTTGTCTTCAAACAAGACTCAGGTACTAATGGACAATTAAATGTATAATACATATAAATATATAAATTAAAGAATATTTTTTCTTAGAATTAAAATTCTCACTTATTGACTATATACTACATAAGATAGTTACGTAACTCACCTTTCAAGCAAATCTCTTGGAAAAAAGTGACATTTGGTTCGGGTACTAATTCTTCACCAATCGGTTCGACAGTGAAGCAACCGCTTTTCTCAAGGTCGACTATGAATGCACTGCAGTTCGAACTTCTACACCTAATTGGAATATACGAGCATAAATCATTATCTTGTACATGCTAATGTCACTGGTCATATATATATATATTTATTGTAATGTACACGTGTGCGTGTGCGTGCCAATGCTTGTATTAATTACAAAGACAAAGAGTTTAGATACTTGCAATCTGATACAATATTAGTTGTGAACTACCTGCTTGGTACGCGTTATATACTTTTTACGATATTTCCAATTACTCAGGATGGTAAATTACAGTTCTGAAGATTACCGATATAACTACGATCGAATCATTATGTATATTATGTTTTAACACTTGTGCACCGTGTTTCGTTAAATTGATGCGATTTGTAATGAACAATTATTACTGAGCAAGGTAATTACAGATACGCAGCAAGGTACCTTTACTATAACGTTTATAACGATATCCGCGTGTACTGATATAAAAGTATCTAATATTATAAATTTTTTGTTGCGATTAATGACATATTATACTTCATATAATTTTTAAACTAAATAATATAGTATTCTTTTGATAAAAACATTAAATGGTTATCAATGTGTATATAGCTTCGTTGTAAAAATGTGCAGATTGTTCTACTACTATAAATACTTCTAAATGATCATTGGTATATGCATTTTTAGTACAGGAAGTTTGTAAACAATTTTCTTTTTAAATTAATGTTACGTAACGTATACCAAGCTTAGTTTGTAAATAAGTGTACACGAAATTACAAAATTTTCTTGTAGTTTTATATTAATGCTTGAAATTGTAGTTTTATTATTAATTTCTTTACGCAATATGAGAAATAGTACATTTTAAAAATGATCGTTTTGTTGTAATATAACGTATGGGGATACACTTCGATTACTATATTTTGTAACAGCTATTAACACGTATATAATAACTATAATAACACAATATATAACATGATTAACTTACACACATCGATATTTACTGTAAAATATAGTAATTTTGCATTTGTGTGATACGTGCAATCAGAATTTTTAATTGAATTCGTAAAATATTTGCCGTAAGCTTTTATCATTAACAATTATTATATTCTTCATTTAAAGAGTTTATGCATGTATGACTAACAACATTGAATGCACGTTCAACAAAAAGAGTGATTTTACATATTTTAAAATGTCAAGTGAGTCACTTTCCCTTTATGAGCTAAAAAAAATTTAATTCTTACTTTTCAAAACAGGTAGTGGTTATTCCTTGAGAATCGACGCCTGTGTGAAGGTGTTCAATGGATTTTGTATTTTCCGGTCTCATTCCCCTGATCTTCTCCCATGTTCTATCAGGACAATCTAAGGTGTAACCTGAAATTTTTTAATATTTAAATAAATTAATGTAATTTTGATTTTTAGTTATTTTTCCCCCAAATTATTCTATTTCAAATTAAATTAAATAAATTTTTATTTTATGAGAATTATTTTGCAAATAATATCAAGCGTGAAGAAAATATTAATGTGTAAAAATCTGAAATCACCTATGAAATACGTGTCACGATTATAAAATAATTAATTAAAGAAACGTCATGGAAGTTAAATTTTTTGTCTTACATTCATACCGTAGAATATGTTTTTTCGAACCTTGATATAAGCGTTCAACTTAACATATATGAAGTTACTATTATTATCTGTAGTTAAATAATTTTTATTACGTTCGTAAAGAAATTGTTTTTCTAATAAAATTTTACGTATACAAGAACTTGTTATCGTTTACTTATAGGTTTTAAGAACTTATTTACATCAGAAAATGATATATGTATAGGATAAATGTTTAGAAGAAATACAACACTAGTATTAATATTTAATAATTTCCTAGATGTTAATTAAAAAAATAAGTTAATATTTTCATATTGAATTAATCAGTGAGTGGTCAGTGAGATAATGAATTTTTTATTATATTTTTTTTTTAAATTAACATGACTGTTGGTGATTGAGTGCTTTTTTACAACTAATAGTTTGCAAGGGCAACTCTAATTTTAAACAGATTGACACTAATGATAAGTATTTTCAACAAAAAAGATAAAAATAATTTTTAATATTTTAATACACGCTGTATCTTGAAAATCAGCGAATTAAAAAAAAAATTCATACAGTTAACAAGGAAACACATAGTGAAGGTTATAGTTGAAAATTCATGATTATTGTTTTATGATAAATGTTTACGTAAAATAATGCTATAATATTTCTGTTATAAATTACGAATATACATCTCGCCTTTTTACATAATTTCTCTTTATGTTGCTAATATTATAATGCGATCTTTATAATATAATGTGAATAACAAAATTTGCTTATTCCAAATGAGTTTGTTTACGTAATTATATTATATTCAAGTAAAATAATAAATCATTGAAAAATTAAATGATTAAACGTCCAATATGAAATAAACATCGATGTAACATAATTGATGAAAGTAAATATAACTAACCTGTTACACTTGCACTGAGAAAAATGAGCAGCGCCAATTTACCGGCGCACCGTTTCCTCAACCACCACCACATTTTGATTTCGATAAATGACGACTTTCTTGAACCCTTCCTAATGATCGAAGCATCCGGTGTCGCCTGCCTCACGCCAACCCGCCACTGTTCTCCGCTTCATACCTTGCGCGAGCTCACCTCGTCGATGAATTACGTAATGCGCAAGAGAAAAAAAAATCACACGTGCTTCTTCTTTCAAGATATATCACAGTACTGTCGTGTATTAAAAAAATGACTGGCCACCCTTGTATACCAGAAAATTCACTGAACGACTCATCCGGCACTTTCGTCGATTTACATGACAATCGGTGTACGTACACCAAGAGAGAAAGTGTCGTCGTTCCCTTTTTAATTTTCGCGCACTTCAACACCCACACACACACGCGCACTTTATTTTAGAAGATATAACACGTGATATAACATTCAAAATAAATGATTTAGAGGAAAAATGAATAAAGAGAAAAAACCGTTTGGTTGTTATAAGTCGATAAATGCAGGGTAATTAGACGCGAAGTATAATCGATTAGCGATTACAAGTTTTGAAAGACTGCAGCGGCGAGGAATGAGTTTAGTCGCGCGTTTGCGCGCACGAAACGAAATGAAAAGTGATCGTTCGCAGTCTACACACACGACTATAAGGGACCAACGATGTGGGCAAACGCAAAAGTCCTATATATTCACGTGCACAGTCGTTAAATACGAAGAGCCACTCGAACATGACACATCGACACACTTCCGTCCCGAATATATGTGTGCAAGCGTTATGTAGAAGCCACTGGTATAGTGTATTCTTTTTCTCTCTTGGACATATGTACATGTATATCTATATAGATACGTGGGTATGTGTATAGACGCGGTTCCTCTCGTTCTTGATCCGTGACGTGGTGTGCGACGAGGTGTTTCCCATACTCTAATAAAAGTATCCGCGGTTCCATGCAATGCGTACCTGTCAACCCGAGATAATGGTCTTTAGTACTCGTTAAGCGCAGTTTCCCTTTGTTTTTCCATCTCCTTTCCACTCACTCTCGTTCACCGGTGTTATTAGAATTTTATATATCTATGTCGTATCTACGGCTAATTGGTGGCTTTTATTATTATCGTGTTGAATATTTAGGATACACATTGTTTGTTAATCGTTATGTATTATATACATTTATTATATTTAACTATAGATGTATTGGTTGTTTTGGTAAAACCAAATAAACTCCGATTTAACAACTTTTTTAAGACGTTTTTCAAGTTTTTGTTTATACGATCAGTATATTATTTTGAGAATTTAAATAATTAGCACAAGGCGCGTATGAAATACTTTATTGCGTTTAAAAAATATATTAAGATTATAGCACGAAAATATATAATATATCGTACAATTATCATTCGTTTATATTCAACAACATCATATTAGAAAAATGTCATATACAGAATTTAAGGAGACCTATAAAAAAATAAAACACAACATTTTTTAAAAACAGAAATAATTATCGTGTAAACATTGCCTTTCAAACAGCTACAAATTAAATAATTTTGTTAAACTAGGTAAATAATAAATGTTAAAATGTACCAAAAAATATATAAAAGTTTATGTAAGATTTTTTACGAAAATCTTTTAAGAACAAAATAATTAAATAATTATTTTTTTTTCAAGATTTTTTTCCGTTATTGTTGAACGTATTAGAATGTTTCGCGGAAAGGGATTGCGGATTGGCATACATAAATGCGAAAATTGCTGTGCTACGGAGATGTCGAGTAAAGATTTTTATTTGAAATTACTTTTATGTTTACAATTTTAAATTTTAAATAATTAAACGAGAACAAATGTGATAGTTATATGAAGGATGAAAGTAAAATAGGTTTTATATAAGCGTTACTGTATACACATGCATATATACAGCAACGTTACATAAAACGGAGATTTACAGTATTCAGTATTTTACACATAATGTTTATATTAGTAAGATTTTCCTACAGCGCGTGCATACAAACTTGTACAATGCTACTCCAACATTTTTTTTTCATTCGTTTCGAAAAAGTCCCAAATGTTGCGCATTGATAACAAAATCGAATTTTACAGATAAATAAATAAAGAAAAGTCGTAATATTAACAAACTTTTTATACAAAATATTATAATTACCTCTCGCATAAAGTATTTAAAAATTATAATTTTAAATTATGGTAATTAATGCATCGATTATTAAATTTTTGTTATCTTCTTCAAATTGACATCTTAAACGAGTAATATATATATACATAATACATAAACTATTACGCTACATATAGGAATCAATTCGATGGAAAAATACACATCACCCAATAATGTCACTCACAATAACTAGATCATTCAAAGTAAAAGCAGCTGAAGAAAGCAAACACAAGATTTCAGTTCAATAGTAGAGATGTATGTATATATATGTGTGTATAACCACAGGTGGTGCAGGCGCTACGTGCTCTTCAAAGCAACTGCCGCAGCACGATAATGCAAAGAAGGTAAAAGCGTAAGTACATATACGTGCGTGACACCGGTTGTGTATATACACCTATAGACAATTCACGCATGACACAAATCCGGCAATCATCGTGCGTTACACTAGATAAAGCAAGCGGACAAATTATTACCTTTTTTTTACCTTCTTTTATTTTTTGTGTAACTCGTATAGATACACCTTACGTGCATGCGGGTGGCGCGCGCGCGCGCGCAATTGACTGCGGTTCTATAGCGGGAAACGACGAATTTTGCATCATCGGATTGCTTCTGGTACTTACAGGATTTCATTACCGCGGTCGGATGTGTGTTATGAAGTATCGTTTCTTTTTTCTTTTTTTTTACCGAGTTATCGACATTCTTGCGTAAGGATGTCATTATTTGACAATTTTTTCCTTCCAACTTGGGATCCGTTTAATCGGGTTATTATTTTTGTTACGTAAAATTAAAACGGGCTAAGACAATGATTACTGTGAATAAGATGAATTGCATAATCGAAGTAGCTATGTAGAATCGTTTAAAAACGAAACTACCTGACATGTGGGGAATAAAATGGGTTTATAAAATAAATGTATTTAATTAAGGGGATGTCGGACTCAAAAAATGGTCATTTTTAATATTTTTTTATAAACAAAAAAATAAGTTTTTGAAAAAATCCTGAACGCCATGCCCTTAGGCATGTTTTAAATAATATACTCAATTTTTTTCAGAATTTTAAATTTGTAATTAAATACTGATTTTTACGTTGAAAATCATGCATTTTTAGATAAATAATTACCGACCGAAAATTGTTTATTCATTTATTATTGACACAATTACTTTTTCTTAAAAAATCAAACGCCATGTCCTCGTTTTTATTTTAAACTACACAAATGAATTTTTTTCAGATTTTTAATTCAATATTTTTAACATAATTCTTATGTTGAAACGTGTAGATCCCTGTAACTTGGGTTCGACATCCCGTTAATTAAAAATATATCAGCCCAGTGTATTGTAGAATGTAAGCAAACACAAATAAATAATTTCAAAATGGCAATTGTCGATTTGTAGAATATGATATCGATATATTGCATTGATCATTTTATCTAATTATAAGCTCTTATTAATACCAAAAAAAATTTTTTTAATCATTATTTCTGTAAACACGTAAAATAATTTCAATGGAATAATCAATTCTTATACCGTAAATTTTTGTTTTTCCAAGCTTCTCTAAATCGTCATTAGAAGTAACATTTTGAGAATCATTACTCGCCCGTGTATAATTACTTTCTCATTATTTGCGTTTTGCGTTCGCAATTGTTTATTTTAATTGAACGTTATTTTTGGTTACCAATCCGTTTCCGTTATTACATGCGTACCCGATACAAATAATTACTAGATATATCGACGTTTGCAATAGCGATGAAAGTGAAAATATAGTTATACAGATTAACGTATATTTGGTAATATTGTTTAATAATTATTATCGAATTTATTTTTTATATATTTCAATAAATTATTTCAAACGCTCACGAGAAATCTTCAATAAGTTTCTACTCATATATAAGATTAATTTTCACATACAAAGAGAAATCGAAAGCGTAATAAAGCAAAACATTAAACAAAAGTTTTTGCAACTAACGTAGTACTTAAGATATTAAAACGAGTATTTATTAAAAAAAAAGTCATTTCATTATAGTTTTATATTTCACAGTAAAACATTTTAAACGTTGGACTAAATAGATAAATCTTATATAGATGATTTAAAATATATTGAGTAATTTGTATACGTATACTGTAAAAATTTAAATGTCTTTTTTTTTAAAGTTTACGACAAAAAATTTCTCTAAAATTACTATCATTTGGCAATTAGGTAAGTCTTGTTACGTACAAAACTTTATGCGGGTGACTGTATATATATATATGTATATAATATAAAGAGAGAGAAGACATTGCGACAGCTACCTTCCTAAATGCATGCACATCCCATTTCGAGTAAATACTCCATTTAACGGAGGAATGCTAGGTGATAACTACACTAAAATCATGTATCAACGTTTGTAGAATAAAAAACAGAAGTGAAAAATGAAAAGGAATTCGTTTTTCATTTAAGACCAAAATATCTAATTTCAAAATACTTGGATTGTTACTAGTGCGACGAGTTATTAATTGTTTGTAGTGCCGAAATTGTAAAAAGAAACTCAGTTATAGCTAAATATTAATTTTAACTAGGGTATTAAATATATGTGCCACTATATATACGCTTAAATTACATATATAATATAAGATTGAGAAAAAAGTAATCATTTTATCAATTGACTAAAATTGGTTAGTTTTTCAAATTCTTAATAAAACTTCTAATAACAATTAATTATATTGGGATACAGGATATTTGATATACGACATGCAGTGGTATATATTCGTATGTATCTGTTACTAGCTGTATATTATTTCGTATTGTAAGTATTTTAATGCCGATACTATATGACATGTAAGATTTTATGTAATTAAAATCTCAAATTAGAAACTAATATTATAACGTTTAAATAATACTTATAACTAAATAATCACTGTCACACCATATCAAATGAGCTTCAAAATCATAACAATTAAACAGATTAACATATGATAAATGACAATATCATTGTAGTTTATAGGTAAAATTTAAAAAAAAAACATTGATATATTTGATCTACGAAAGCATGCCATCACATAAATTTCGTAACTCGTTACAATGGAAGATATACCTATATATACCGTAGTACTGCAACGTGAGATAGAAAAAGAGAGAGAGAAGAAGAGAGCTCTCGAATGAGTACCTAGATGCATATATATGTGCATATGTATATATACGAAGGAAATACTTTCTAATTAAAGGATTTAGGTTTCGAGTCTCAAGGCCGATTTCAGGATATGCATTTGTATATATGTGTATATAGATATTTCGCCCTTGCGCGACATAATCGCAGGCTTTTGTTCCAGTGAGCGCATGTGCAACGGTCTAACCAACAACGCACCTTGACATTCTGCCACGCCATATAGCGCATATAAACGTATCACTTTTAGGAATCTCAGCCGTGCACGCGGATAATATATAATGATACATAGTGTCCCGTGCATGACCACGCATAAACGATGCACTCGCGTTTTCCTTTACTCTTGGATTATGCCTCCTCGTTTACTTAATATTCCTCTTTCTACACAATGCGAACGTTACTTTAATTTACACTTTTTTTTTCTATCAACCATTTATGTATTTATTATTTTTTATTAACATTATTCGTGAATATATAATTCGATCACTTATTCATTTTAAATCAACATATTTCTTCCCGAATTAAAGATTATTATTCCTCTCTAATATTATTCATGTTAATTTTATATTCTTTATATTCCCAACTGCAAAATCCATCGTAATCGTACAAACTTCGTTTATTTCTCGTCTTCGTTTAATGGTATATACATATATATATATATAAATAATTTTCGATATATTGCGATGGAATTGTATTGCAATAAATATATAGTTATTATAACGCAACTGTCGTTACCGTATTAACTCTGGGAATTTTATAACGTATAACGCATAAATTATAATTTTTTCTCGTTGACTCGATAATACGATAGAATATATTTTTACAATGTGTAAGCGAATGATACATTCATGTACATTAACCAAAATTAGTAATAAAAAAATTTGCGGATGAATGTATATATAGTAATTTCGTAAGTTTACTCGATCGTTGTCCTTGCGCTTATGCAATGCCGTTATGTTTCGTTCATACACTTATATATGAAGCTATTATATATTAGTCTACGTTGACAATTCTTAAAATAGTATTAGTAACTCCGGATAACGTTAGACGGAGAGATTGATTCGATAGAATTTATTTACGCCTTTATCCTTAAGGCAAAGATAATCTAATACAAACAATATTTTACAAAAGCAGTAGGTAATAGTAAAAAAAAGGGTAGTATAATAACAATTTTACATAATACAATAATAACCATAAAGTATAATATAGATAAAATTGAGCCAATTTTAATTTAAACGCTAATAGAATTTACCAGATAAGTAAATAATCTTTTCCTAAATTTATACAGACTATGGCTTTAACCGTAATTCGGATGGTAAAGAATAGTCCCATAAGTCAATTGCGTTAATAGTGAAGAAATTGATGTGTTCGTTATAAGGGGCGCTCAAATCAAGAATTATTCGTACGTTGTGATATTTGCAATTAAATTTCAATCTATAATAAAAAATTTAATTTATTACCATATATAGTCATTTTAATTAATTATAATTTGATTATACTTTGGAGATATTTTAAATAGATACACTGATAAAAAAGTTGAAGTATAAAAATTACAATGTTGTCTCGTAATGCGGAGACAGACTGACGCAATCCAAAAATTTACCATAGTGTATAATAAAATTTACTAGAAAGTTATTAATTTTTACTACAATTCTGGTAATATTTACTACAACTTCAGTAAAATTTATAGTACTCTATGGTCAATTTTTGGATTGTGTCAGTCTGTCCCTCCATTAATAGACAACATTGTCATTTTTACTATAACTTTTTTTCAGTATGCAAGTACCGTCCCGAACCCAGTTGTTGATCAGTTAAGTCAAATCCGTCCGTTCATAGAATAATTTTATGTTAAAAAGGCTAATAATTGTATATATTTTGACGCATACATAAAGTATAAGTATTAAACTTCCTTTTAGCCATCTCAAGTAAGCAACAATCTAAGAAAAAAAGCAGGAAGTACCGATTTCTGATCAGTAAATTTTCGGTAGGTGTACCAATTCCTAGTTAAACCTACTAACCAATTATTCATTGTTTAATCTTTAAATTGTATGTAGCAACAATTAGATTTATGCAAATATTATTATTTTCTTGAAATAATATAGTGATCAGAAATTGGTTCATGATCAACAATTGGGTACCTTACGGTATGTAATCTTCTTATATGTATCTTCTTTTACTAAAGTTCTATGTGTTTGTAAGTTATTGCAATATTATGGATTTATTGTAAAAATCAGATTTTCTAAATAACGATAAATTATTAATGAAAGTACTAATGGTTTAAAAATAAAATAATTTAATTTCCTTAATTTTTTTAATTAAATTTATCGGAATTGCTTATAATTATAATTAACGCGATATAATAAAATAATATGAACTATATAAAACTTGGCACTTGTATACGCAAAGGTTAATAACCATTTAATATAGACACACACACATACACACACACACATATATATGCAGCATTTCGTGCATCAACGAGCGTAATACGCGGTTTAATTAAATTACTGTACCCCAAGCTCGAGTAAAAAAATAACACCGAATAATAGCCATGACACAGGAATAAAGGCCATATATGTTTGGCAACGCTTTTACGCTTTGTCGAGTTCGTATTCTAGTATTTTAAGTCCCCAATTTCCGGTCGGGCCTTCGCACGTACCGGGCCAATGAACGATCCATATGTACACGTATTTCTCGTCGTTAGCCACTCGCGATCGGAATGGCTTTTGTCATATTACGCGGCTTGGCATTAGGAGCGTGGGACGATCGAATTTTGCAATTCGCTTTTTCGTCTTTTTTTTTCTCTCTCTCTCTTTTCTCTGTACGCAGTTCACATGGTATTCAACAGGAGTTTACCTCTTTTTTTTCCGTTTGGTTGTACATTTCGCTTCACATGCACTTTTGCTCTAGTTTTTCGCTTTTTTTTCTATTTCACTGAGTTTCGATGGACAGGCTATATACGAACGCTCTTTTCTTCTTTTTTTTCCGACTAGCAATTGGTATTACGTAAATTATTATCTGTATCGGTGCTTTTCGGTGGTGGTGGTTTTTTTTTGTTTTTTACCAGTCGTGCGCATTATTTTTTTCGTTGATTTGACTGTAAATATATATATCTATATAACGTGGGTGTATACTGACATGTGTACGAATATCGACGCTTTATTTGAAAGTATATCTGCAAAAATGTATAGGCAATGAAAAAAAAAAAATACATTTTGATCATTTGTTTGACAATACGTATATAAACTGATTCAATCAAATTTTTATCTTATTTCATTTGGAAAGATTAAGCTCTCTCGTGTGTATCACTTTGGAGAGAACGTGTTTTTTTATTGGATTTTAAATATTTATAAAACTGCGAAATAAATTCAATAAATTTTAACTTATTGCTGAAAATCTCTCTTCACCGATAACTTCCAATAGTTTCTAACACAGATGGACAAAAACATATCGGTACGTTACAGTCAAGTGCGCATGTGTTCGAGTTACTAGTACATATCGCAAATTCAATCAAAACAGTGACTCATTTTCTAATGCAATTGCAAAACAATCGCTTGATGTCATTATCCTCATTTTCTCTCTCTCTCTCTCTATATATATATAATATATTCCCGAGTATGATAAAAAGAACACATTTTATCTAAATAATACAGTTATGCACTGGAATTACTTACGGAATACTATAGATGTGTTATTGCTGCTATTGTATTTTAACAATAAATTCGAACAATGTTAAAGTGTATATAGATATATAACAGCATTCCAAGGGTCTTGACACAATTTGTTAGTTACGTTTAAAAAAATGTTGACTCATAAGGCGTAACTCGACGGACTTCTTCAGCTCTTTTTTTTTTATTATTATATGTGTTATCGTAGAAGGAGACATCGAATGCGAATAGTACGATACAACATGAAAAAGTAATATTGTATTTAAATATTACTTGGTCGAACATTTTTTTGTTATGTATATTGAATAGACGGTTAATTTGAGACAAATTTAATAACTATAACAATTCTAATATTAACGTTATTTTTATTTTATTTGCCAGAAATAGTAGTTTTTATAGATTACACATTGAAGTTTCATTTATTTTTGTTTTGTTTATTCATTTGTATATACTTTAAGTTCTTCTTACTATGCGCAGTGTTCAGTTAAAGCCGAAATTAAAAATGGAAATTAATAATAATAAATACAACGAGGCTTTAAATAAATGTTTTATAATAAGTTACCAAGAATTAAATATTTATAATAAAAGAATTAAATGCATTTATTTAGTCTTCGAAGTCTACATTTTTGTCCTTGTTAAATTGTTGTTTCAATACATTGGAATATCAATTTAAGACAAGTATGTTTTTCTAATATTTAGATGTGAAAGGCAGAGATAAATTAAGATTATAACGACTTCGTCTATTTCATACTGTACATACAGTTTAAATAAGTATATAAACTAGAAAATCGAATCAATGACCGATTTGACTATACCTAATTGAATAGAAAATATTGTACCTTCAGGAGTGATATTTTTATGGTACATTCTTTGTCTCAAATATATTTTTACTTGTACGGATAGAGGATGTCACAGTCAATATTTATCCTCCCTACCTTACCGACAAACGCGATGATTGGTAATAAATAGGTAAATAAGGACTATATATGTAAAATTAAGGGAAGAGGCGCCTTCGTTTATTAATAATCTAACTGTGTGGTAAATTTGAAACTAAAATATTATTGCGTTTTCGAAAAAAGTCTTCTACCAAAAATGTAAACCTAACCTCAACAGGGGGGCAGAGACTTGGCATTTTTGGTAAGAAATTTCTCAAAAAAAAGCGACAATCTTTTTTGTCCGAAATTAATCACAAAGATATTATGTATAAACAAAAGCGCCTCTTTCCTTATTTTTGGAGATACTATTTCATGGTGGTATACCTGATTGTTACCGACCTAAATGACATGTATTGTTTAAGAGGAAGCTAAATTTGCTTTATTTATAACTATTGTAAAATCGATTAAGGTAAAAAACGAATAGTAGAGCGCCATATAGCTCGATTCAATGAACATTTTTCGTTTAACTTTAAGTCGATTTAGTAAATATTTTTTTCAAAAGCTTTGAAATACGAAGGCTTATTTACACGCTCAAACCTAACCTCAAAATGTATGTAGCTTAGAAATTACCAAATTACTTTAGATTAACATAATAATTATTTAAATAAATAGAAGAGCGCCATAGCTATCAATATTATTTATCGATTTGTCCGAAACAAATGTTAATTAGTTTTGCCATATTTATAAAAACTTTGAAATACGAAGACGGTCGGATAACTAAAGGGGGGGTGAGGCTATGGCCTCCCCTTAATGGAAACCCAAATATTGAAGCACGAAGATAATTGAATAATGCGTCATTATACTAACAATAAGTTTAACCTATTAATAAGAGATACCTTTTAAAAATATTACACGGAAAATTATATTTTCGAAGCAAATATTTTTAAAAGTGTAGTTGAAATGTATACTTACAAGGAGACAACCATACGTTTGGGAAACGGATCGTGCTCAGCTTGTATGATATGTTTTCTAATACAAAAATTTGAAGAAAACCAGAGTCACATACCCTAACAATTGGTTTTTCAAACATTATACGCTATTACAACAAAATTTACGAAAAAGAGGCTTTACTTTAAACGCTTGTAACTTCTGAACTATATAAAACATTAACATTCAAATCAAAGTTTCATGAAAAACTAAGATAAAATAGATATGTAATTTAAAACAAAGTACGATCAAATCCGTTAGAATGGAGGAAAGTTACAGCCGAATTAAGAATTTGAAGATTTAGCTTAAAAAAATCAATAAAATTTGTGGTGCCCAATATTTGTTTAAAATTTCTTCAAATTCTGAATTCGGCTATAACTTTACTCCATTTTAATGGATTTGAGCGTATTTTTTTAAATTATATCTATTTTATCTCAGCTTTTCATTAAACTTTGGTTTGAATGTCAATATGTGATAGGTTAGAAGTTACAAGCATTTGAAGTGATGCCTCTTTTTTTTGGAAATTTTGCTTTAATAGCGTATATCTTTTAAAAAAACGATTGTTGGGGTTTGCGGCTCTGACTTTTTTCATATTTTTACATTAGAAAACATCCTATAAGCTGGGCATGATCCGTTTCCCAAACATATGATGATCTCCTTGTTAAAACTTTGTTAATCTAACGCTTCTGTAATCGTATTTTTATAAAATATTATATTTTGTTAAATAAATGTAATAATTAATTTTTTATTCGGTCGGTATCAATCACATATGTCATCCCCTTAATTAATCAACAAAAATTGAGTATGGAACCTCCTTAAAATAAATTGTAGTTGTTTTTATTAATCGCTTTAAAGCAAATGGACACATAATATTGCCATAATAGTTTGAGTCGGTATAATTTGTTGTAGTTTTGCCTATAGAATGTCAGATTAACTGTATATATTTAATTTAAATAAAGAAGTATATGTAACCAATTCGATATATTAATAATTTTCTCCTAGAATAAAAATGATTTCTCTTTGATGAAGTTTTTAAATCTCTATACGTATACAATCAACAAACTGCTGGAACTGTCACCTTTTGTATGGCAACTATTCATGCAGCGAAGTATAAACTTTTGCCTTTCACAAGGCGTCAACGTCAAATTTTTTTTTCCCAGTAATAAATTTAAAAAATCGTTGATTTTTTAGATAAGACAAATTAATTTTCTATCAGACTTGTAAAACGTTTCGAGTATAACTTTAAATAGAATGAATGAAATATTATTTCGTCGAAGCATAATCTACAATTATATTTCTGTATTACAAAGGGGATTGATAAGCTTAGTTACTTAAGCGCGTATACGTATACATTTTCTTGTTACAATTAGTCGTATGCGACAAATAATTTAACGACCATTTTGATAATCGGTGTCTAATTTAGAAGTACCCGCTGACTTTGACATTGAACAGTATTGTTTATATAAGGCCGGAGCGATACTCAGTTATAATTCAGTAGTACAAATTTTGCGCTATAAATCGTCGTACAAAAAATACACATAGAACACTTGGAAACCAACATACTAACTGGAAAGCAAAATGGGAAAAATAATTTACATTGGAATGATACTTCTAGTGTATCTTACAAAACCTACTTGTAAGTTCGTATCGTTTAAAATTTGCATTTAATTAATTAATGTGTTATATTAAGTGATTAATAATTGCTATTTTGCAGTGCAAGACTCGACCGAAACAGTTGATCCTTCAATTGTTAAAGTTTTAAATGAAAACGGATATTTATCAGAGCTCTCAAACCAACTCAGTCGTAGATTGTTGGAAGACTTCGCAAATCAAATGTTGCCTTGCACTATTTCTAATGAACAATCGCTAAAAGTTACCTGCAAATCAACTGTTCGACACGCGTTGTCAATTCTAATATGTCAACAATTGTCGGATTACGTTACTCCTCCACAATGTAATTTTCTTGCAAATTTAGTCCTTCAACAATTTTACAAGACAGTGCAATCTCTTTTATCAGGATAAATGTACGAGAACTTTACGTTCAAACATCCGCTGTCTCTAAAATTTTATTCTTGAATTTGAGTATTCTCTTCTGAGTGTTTGTTATGTTTGCAATTAAATTTAAATTAGAGAACGCAATCATTATCTTATTTACGAATGTTGTTTAACGAACAAAAAATTGTACGACATAATTATTATGAATAAATTGGTTTGTTAAAAGAAAATATATGTTAATATACATTAATTACATTAAAAAGTATAAACCAGGAATGTTTGGCATATAGCAAGTTCAAAAAGTCCAATAGAAAAAGACTTGGAGTGTCTCGGTTGACATATGACTGAGAAAGCGATAAGCGCTTCTTCAAGCGCACGTATACCAAAAAGTGTGCGCGCATTTTTGCATATCGTTTGTTTAAAAAAAAATTAAAGTGCAATTTTCTTTAAGCTTGGCGCACTTATAAAAGGATCGCTAGAAGCTCGCTAGTGCACTAGTTACATTTTTTTTATTGCAACTGAAATTTGGATGCGCAGTGAGGCAAACATGCGGATCACCGGAGTCCAAACGCTTCTTTTCGTGGCTTTAGTCGCTCTTTCATTTTCATCAAGCAACGCCAAAACTCGTAAGTACTGACTTAACCAAAGTTTTTTTACTACTTTTCATGGAGTTTTACTTACAATACACTGTTTTAATATAACGTTAAAATCAAAAGTTTCGATGAAGTTATTGATAATGTAATGAATGTTCTTATAGTTCAGAGGCGACAGGCGGAAGATTTAACTCTCCCGGAACCTGATAAAACAGATTACTTTGAAACTTTGGTTACTGACCTCGGTGAACTACAAAAAATACCGTTCGTTGGCAATTTGATGACTCCGTATGTGATGATTGCACAGAAATTAATTACAGATATAGACAATGTGACCGAGGGAAATTTAAGAGCAGTTGTAAATAGCGTCATGCCCTGCAACTTAAGTGCCACCATCGTTACCTGCGAAGGTACTTTGGATAAAGAAGCAGCTCGTAATTTAGCTAAAACCTTGTTAAACGTTGTGCCTCTTAACATATTACCACCGTCCATCGCATCAATTCTGCAGCTACTATCAGACATGATTTAGAAAAATTTGTCAACTTTTTAAAATCATCAGAATAAAAAAAAAGAACAACAAATTATTTTGTAATTTATTATAGATATAGTAATTTAGTATAGTATAACAATGTTTTGTTTGATAAATAAAAAATTTTAATTTATATACAAGAATATTTTATTTATTCGGAAATTTTAAATTTACACTGATACAATAATTTATTTGTAGTAATATTCTCAAGTAATTTTCACCGTATTCGTTTATCGGTTTGACATAGCACGTAAGTCATCTATCGTAATGCACTTTTTTTTTATTAACACTTATAATTCAAATAATTCTCGTTTATTCCGTACAATATTATGAACATTATGTTTAACATTGTGCAATTAGATTTTTTAACTTAATTAACGTAGACGAAAACGAATTGTCAATTAAACTGCAGATTATAACTTGTGTTGAATATTAAAATCTGAATGATTAGAGAATGTTGAACAT
Source organism: Theocolax elegans (assembly GCA_026168455.1). Classification (NCBI taxonomy): domain Eukaryota; kingdom Metazoa; phylum Arthropoda; class Insecta; order Hymenoptera; family Cerocephalidae; genus Theocolax; species Theocolax elegans. The sequence goes on along the minus strand of CM047429.1, from coordinate 55,340,129 downwards.
TCTTAATATGCGGTAAATTGATTGTACATCATTCAAGTATCTCACAACACCATCAGGTAGGGTTTCCGATTTTTTCAGCTGAGTTATCGTCCTATCGACTCGTGGCAATACGCTGCTTTTGGTAAAGTTCCAGGCTTGCGCTGCCAAATTATTGGCTACTTCCATCGTAGCGTTCGTCACCGATTCAACAGCCGAACTTTTAGCTATTACCCCAACTGGTTCTATAAGTTTTGCCATACCATCGTATAACGAATTAAAAGGTATTATTCGCGCAGTGTTCATAGCAACTTTAAATGGGTACGTGAATACTGTACCAAAAATAGATGGCATACTGCGGCTTCTATATCCTGAATATCTTGAGTATTCTTGGATGTCTCTTCTTGTGCGTACTAAGGCGGTATCATCACTACTAGCAAGATATCCTAATAAGTCAGCTATGACCGGTTTCATTGATTCGAAAAGTGGTCTTAACATGGTCATCATTTTGTCAAATGCGTACGCAAATATTCGTAAGCCCAGACGGATATACGAATCAGGTATGCTTGGTAATTTGGAGAATAGTGTCGTTTGAACAGCATATTCTGAAATATTATTAAAAAAACGGTGTAGCGATTGAATTTGTTTGTTGTGTACTCAAGTAAGTGACAGTTTTGATGTTTCTATTAGAAGGACATTGACACTTAACGTTAATTTAAAGATGTTTACCTCAATGCTTATCTAATTTTATATGTTTATGCATTAGATCGATGTTTGTATTTATTTAATTAAACCATTACCTTCGGTGTCGTCGCTGGATGCACCCCAAAATAAACCTATGCTACAGAGGAAAAACAATATGATCAAGATTGACTTAGGCATGGTTGGTTACGATTTAACAACGACTGAACTTCAAGAATAAAAAGGGTAATTGCGCTAAAGTTGTATTTTCATTATGCCTCGAAAAATGTTATCGCTGGATATATTCGACTTGCAATGTAAAATTAATGACGTACCGAAGCAAGCATTTAAATTTATTATCTACACATTGTTCCATTTACTTTTTTTATCTACCGAATAACTTAACATTTAATTATATTTTTACCTATATACGTATACGTTTTTACGATATTAATATTTTCCGTTTTTTCCACGAAAATCACACTCAAACTGTATGAATTTACTGCTTTTATATAACGCAATGGTCTTTTTCTTCGTGGGAAATATTTTATATGAAGCAGTAAGACCGGGTAATTTGAATTTAAGAAAAATGGATTAATTCATTGACGGTTTTTATCGCGAATTAAGAATATTAGACTAACTTTACATCGATTGTTAATTTTATTTTTTCAGATTACAGATAAAAACAATGCACTCAATGCACCTATTAATTCATTTAATTATATACATTTCAGTCTTTTAAAGTCCATTTTGTCACACAACACTTAATGCACCGCGGTACAATAAATTTTTATTGGAGTTATTGAAACTAACGCACACGGCAATGTTACGTGCATGTATCTTCGTAAAATAAGGTCCATCATTACTCCACAATATTTTGACATTGGACCAATTAATTTAATCGCGATCAGCATCATTTCGTACATCATGTCCATCCAATCACGACTGGTCATTTGCAGACTTGTGCCTTCCGGAAACGTTGAAATTTTCGGTAAAATCGTGCTTGCGTATGTACCTAATCAAAAATATAGTTGCAGTGAATAATTGTTGTACTTAGAAATATTGTCAGTTTGATTCCTAAATGTTGAAATAGATTTGTATGATTCATAATAGGCAAGGTATTCTTTTGCGTAAAACCATTAGCGGTACAAGTGTAGGTAAAATTTTGAAATTGGCAGTTTAATAATTTTATCGACGACTACATTTATTTAAAATTTTTAATACCTAAAGATCGATTAAAATCATTACCTGTGATGGTCGATAAGGCAACCATGAGAAACAGCAGATAATACATCCTGAACTGCATGTTTACACTAATATTTATTCAATGTTTTTTTTCTATATTTATTAATTTATTAACAATGTAAAGTACATTCAAATGTTAACTTTCCAATACCGCATATTAGTTAAGTTCAGTCATATTTATAACTTGTTGATTTGCATGTATTTACGGCACAATTTGTCTTATCACTTTACATTGTGCGTCCTTCATTTTAGTCAAATATTTTGTACACCGATACTTATAATATAACTAGAAGAATTACGATAAAGATATGAATAGAAGGAAATTAAACGTTGCACCTACTTGCGTGCATTTAATACTGAGTGTACAACTTAAAACTGCCAAACTCGTATAGTGCATTTATGTTCGTAAAAAACAAATTTAAAGCAACTCAACTATCTTAATCTAAAACAAAATATGAAGTAAAGTAAAAATACAATCAGAACGATAAATCAACAAAATTTATATTAAACAGATATGTGTCTGGTTATTTTATTTTAATCATTTAATTCTTATTTATAATTATACGCATTTTTTAATTCGTACAATGACCATTTATGTTTCACGGAAATGATAAATGTAAATGTTAGTACGTAAATATAATACAAAAATAAATATCATAAACTTCTTATTTATTGTTATCAAATACTCATTTGACAAAAAATAATAAGTTGACAAATTTTTTTTATTAAAATTATAACCGTGTCCATCTATACAACCTTTAATTTTAGCACAATTTTCATTCGCATTGTTAATCAATAGAAATCATGCCCTTAACTATGATTTTTAATCATTCAAATAGCAAATTGGTCAAATAAAAGTAAGAAAAGTGAAATTATTGCGAAAACATCTATTTATACATAAAAGGCAAACAAATTAAAATCAAACGTTTGCTTGAGATCATTGATTTGTAGTATTAGTAACCTTGTCCTCTATAACAATGTTATTTCGCCAATATTTACAGATATCATTATTGTATGTTAATGTGTTCAAAAAGATTCAAACAAAACATTTCGTGGTTATTATTAAATTTTATTATATATTTCCTTATTTATTTATTTAAAATTTATATCATTGTAAATAATAAAGCGATTATTATTTTTCTAAACCATAATAATAAACTGCAAATTAACATAATACATAGAATTCATAATAATATTGTATTATAATTTAATCGAACATTTTATCACTTCTATGGAACAAAAAGATTCTTAAGATACATACTCTAGAGTAAAATCGTATAGATACATGCGATATAACACATGCATAAATTATACTAGGAAAGTGTCAATTTGATCAAATATTGAAGATACTAATAGCTATACATTGTCTAGGCTGCAGTTATGCAAAACGTAGTTTTATAAAGTTATAGGTAGTCGTTCAATCAGGATAAAGTTTTTTTTTTCAATTCTAAAAGCTTTCGTCAGTCAAATTCCTTGCGCCATGGGATATCGTTATTTCGATAAGTTCTCATTTATAAAAATCATTTCCTTATTAATGATGTATTTATCGAGTGCAAATTCACAATTGGTGGCTGAAGCTCGAGTTTATCAACACGTTGTTGAAGCAGTGCACACGGTTTTCAACAATACTTGTGTAATTTTTATGTATACAGCCGAAAATCCAATGCAAGCTCTTGGTAAGTTTATTTTCTTGGCTAGTGCGTTTTAAATAAAAATCTGATACATTACTTTATAGACCTTCATGAAGCTGAGCAGCTAATGTCGATACCGAAGTATATTTCCAGACTTCACGTTAGATGTTTTGCTTTTGCCGTTAAAACATTTAAAGAACTTGTAAGAATGTTTATTGAAATTTTTATTAACCGTAAATCTGAAAAAATAAAATAAAATAACATAAGAATGAATAAGCGTGCGTATACAACGATTATTCATATTTATATACTGAGAATAATACTTTTTGCAGATTGGCGATAGTTATTTTAATTTAAAGAGACCATTGTTTATATTAATCAACGATTCGGAAGATATGAAAAAACAATATTCAGAGGTGAATTTACAATTATTTTTCAACGTTAATTATATTTTAAACATATCTTACGATAGGTGATAGCACCGTGGATTGCAATGGCTTACATAAATTGGGTGATTTTTATTCGCGAAGAAACGGATGTCGCTGATTTTTTTGCCAACATTTATGTACCTCTTGATTGTATATTTTTAGTTGTGCAAAAGCGCAACGATAGCGATACTATGACAGTTTTAGAAGTTTATAGTATTGCCAAAAATGGTGAATTAATAATCAATGTGTTTGGTACGTGGAATGAAGAAGATGGCTTGTTAATAACGAAATACTCACTTTATCAACGAAGAGGTGATCTTCGTGGACAATTGTTAAGAGTAACCACAGTTGAGGTATTGTATTTCTTTCTCGAGTTTTTGTGTAATAAGAGTACTAAAAATTATATATATATTAGTAAATATTTTAATTAGAAAATTCTCAAATTAACGATTATTTATATTGTTAACTTTATATGTAAATATACTTTGGAAGATATTAAATTTCTTATTTTTATAGGACCCACCGGTATCATTGATAGAACGGGACGAATCTGGTAATATGACGGGAATCAAAGGCTTTTTTGGAACGATTGTGCAGATTCTTATAGAAAATTTAAACTGCACGTAAGATAAATGCTAATTTATTTGTTGCAGTATATATACGTTTATTTTATAATTTACACGCACATAGTTAAAGTAAAATAAATATTAATATTAATTTGCTTCATAAAAAAATGTAAAGTTATACATACTTAAGAGGTTATATTGTACATTTTATTTGTCATCTTTCTCTGCTGAATTTTCATCTTTATTTTCCTCTTTTTTTATATCTTTTCTTAATAATTTATCTCTTAATTTTTTTAATTGTCGAGCTGTTTCTTTGCGAAAATATTCTGCTTGCGAAGCTGCAGATCGCTCTTCAAAAATATCCGTTTTTGTACCGTCGCCTTTTCGCCTTCTTCGCTCGCAATATAAACGATATTTGTTTACTTGCACCGATTTTGCGTGTAATATTCTTATGTCATTTAATAACGCGTTTCTTAACATTTTATGTTTATAGAAGACATTAAATGTATGTAATTTATAAATTGTCTAAACAATTATGTTTAAAGGTTACCGTGCGGTTTGCTTCTATGTAATGAAGTTAATCAAAAGTGAAACGAAGATACGTGTATTATAAAATATTAACTTTTGTCGCATATTTCAGCAAGTAACAATTAAAAAAATTATGATTCAGTAGTACAATAATAATAATAATAATAATATTAATTTATTACATCGTACACAGTATTTAAAATACAGGGTAAGGAAAAAATATCGAAACCCTGAAAAATGTTTTCGAAAGGTTTTTAAAATTTTCCACATTTTTTTCTCACCCTGTAAATTATTTTAAACATAAAATACATATGGACTTTTAAAATAGCTTAAATTGTACAGCGTAGTTTACACGGAATGTGACGCTTGGGGATCATTGCAGCCTAATGGTAACTGGACAGGAACAATCGGAAAACTAGTTAAAAACGAAAGCGATCTCGCTGCTGCCGAATTATTAATGAGTTCCGATAGGCTTGAAGCAGTTGAATTCACAACACCGGTTATCTCAACTAAGTTTAATATCAAATAATAATATTTTTATACGATAGTGCAAAAAAAATTAAGAAAATTAACTTGATTTTCTTTAATTATCATTTTAACGAAAAATTCATTATAATTTATTATTTCAGAAGCCGAACTTTTATTAAAAGGCCGTCTTTTACAGCTATTAAGTGGACAGCTTATTCTGATCCATTTGCTCTTGGTATTTGGTTATCGATGTTAATAATTATGGTACTCTCGGGTTTATTAATATTACTAGGTATTAGAATTTCTTTGGCCTGTAAAAGGTTAAAAGTGGGCGATGTTTCCACAAGTTTTTCCGAAACATTTTTTAATATTTGTGGCGCGGTGTGTGGTCAAGGTTGTATAATGGTTGTAAAAAGTAAAAGAAATTTCAATATTAAAATAAAGTATTAATTATTTTTATTAATTAGGTTACAGCGCTGTACGAGTTGATTCTATACGAATAATTGAAGTAGTTGTGCACATGACTGGGGTTATTGTTTTATCTGCGTATTCGGCCGCTCTCATAAGTTTTTTAGCTGTTAAAGTTTTCATCATGCCGTTTACTTCGATGGAAGGGCTTTTAAATGATGGTTCGTACAAATTCGGTGTTGTTCGAGATTCAGCGGATTATAGTCTTTTTCAGGTGATACTGCAACATCAATGGTTTTATCATATTTTATGACAAATATATGTATAAACATTTGAAACGATTATAACGTTATAAATATAATTAGGATACATCTGACAAAATTCTGCAAAGAATGTTTGATGAGATTCTCGAGGATGTCGAATACTTACCAAACAACTATTTGGAAGGTTTGAAGAACGTTTGCTCCGAAGAGAAGTACGCCTTTATGGCGACGGATAACATGTTCGCAATTCTACAACATCAAGTGCCTTGCATCCTCGAACCTTTAGATCCAATAATGCAATCCACTATGGCAATGGCTGTTCCGAAAAGAAGTCCTTTCCGAGGTGTGATTAACAGCAAGTATGTAAACTAAATAGTAACTTTTTTTTTTTTGCAAAAAATAGTAAATCACTACTGAAGAAAGTATAAATTAAAAATTATATTTATTTACTCAGTAGAAAAATGTCAATTCAATTTTTATAGAGACTGTACATATTTCATATATAATCATATAAGGTTTATCTACATATATATAACTAAAGAAGATATACTAGTTCAATTTTTTTACAATTGCAATTATTTGTTCTCTTATGTACTTACAAACGGACTTATAAAAAATTTAATTACTAAATTTAAATGCTCATCCATACTAAACGTTTTTTTATAGCATTTTACTGATGAGGGATAGTGGTGTTTTACAAAGAGTCATTGCAACCGAATTATTAGTTCAATCATTTAAGGTTAGTTCAGCATAGTATACATTTAAATCTGAATTTCAACTTTTTTTTTTAACAATTTTCGACAATTTTTATTAATTTTTTTTCTTTACGTATATAGGACCGATAACTTTAGCAAAATTAAATTGGAATAATTTATTTAAAACATGCAATTGTGTATTTTAGGTCGGCGATCAGTGGACGTCTGTAGAAATAGTAGATGTTTTGCCGTTGATTTTGTTAATTATAGGCGGTGTAGCTTTTGGAGTTACAGTGCTTATTTTTGAAAAAATAAAATATGCCAAGTTCCGAGAAGGCTTTAAACTTACTTTAATTAAAAAATTATCGAAACAAAAGTTTTTAACGAAATAAATAGCGCTTTTCTTTTTAAGTTATAATTATATACTAATTTACTGCACAATTTATTATTATTTTTTCAGTAGTAAGCATGTAAAAATATATGGTTCATATATAGTGATAGTTGTGTAATGTGACGTGGTGGAACTTTAAATTTTAATACGGGTTAAGATTACGAAAAGTACGAGACGGACTTTTCACGCTTAAGACTGTTTATTGAAACAAAAGGAAGTTACGATAATTACGTTATATATGGATTACACTTCCTTACAATTTAATATATTTTAATACACTGTATATATAATATATATTTAATTGTATACTAAACAACGTGTATAATATTAAACTAATAATAATAATCACACGTTATGTATAATAAATGTTTTCACAATCTTGTATTTAACTATATAGATGTTCTTAATAACAGTATTATTCGACGATTATTACGTACGCGTAGTCGGCTCTTTGTTTTTGTGTATATACCTATAGTCGCGGGTTCCACAACGTCGACGTCGACTTTTCAATAACAAAATCTGTTCGGTCGTCAGTGTCAGTCTATCCATTGGTATCGAATTCAACGCAAAGCGTGTTGACCAGTACTTTGTCAATTAGACTGTATATAATTCTTGAAGTAAGTTTTAAATTTTTCATACATTACTTACAATATAGGTCGTACCGTCGTGCTTTATTATAGTGAGTGATTTTTTAATTCATTAGCAACTAAATACATATGATTTGACACTTCTTAAATTGTGCAGATATAATTCAAGATGAATTCTAAAGATGACTGTGCTGTGGAGAAGCGAAACACATCAACAATAATAAATATAAAAAAAAAGTTTGTTTTCTAATAACGTAAATAAAGAAAATATTGAGCAGCCCCAGAAAAAAATTCTTTCGACTACAATCAATTATCGAAATCAAATACCTTCGGATAGCAGTTGCGATAAATCCACTAGGATAAAAGGACTTCAAGGTAAAAAATTATTAATTTTAATATAATTTTTTAAAGTGTTATTTAAAAGTGACAATTGTATATATTTATTCCAGAAGTCGATCTAACGAATAAGCGTGGTGCCGTGCCCAAAAATCAAAATGCTTTATTCAAAGTGTCAGCAGCAACAACCAAGAAATTTACAAATGCGCCATTTTCAATTTACGACGAGGATAAAAATCGATCAAATATTTCAGTGCCACATAATTATGCACGTTTAAAAACTGACATTACGCAACAAGTAATTTTATTATTATTAATTTTTTGTTATTAAGAAATTTTTAGGATAAGGAATATCTTGTCAACATGAAAGTTTATAAAAATGTGAATACTTTTTTTCAATTGGAATTACTAGTTCACATCATTTAAGAAACAGAGGCCTGATATATTAGTTACTCGTCGGAAGGTAAATAATAGAATACAACACTTGTTGGAATCGCAGACTACCACAGATTCGCCCCTGGATTTACCACACATTCCGACATCAAGTGTACCTAACGTAAGTGCAACAAAAAATTGAATTATGTAATATGATAAGTTTGCATCGATTTCCTTTACACGTGTCAATTGTTTTAATTAAAAAATATTGTTGTAAGTAGTCAAGGCAATTAATGTTAAATTAAACTTAATAATTAATTTTAAGATTCTGCTGATGATATTTTTACGCGAATTTTTATTAATTTTTTTTCTTTACGTATAGTACCGATAACTTTAGCAAAATTAAATTGGAATAATTTATTTAAAACATGCAATTGTGTATTTAGGTCGGCGATCAGTGGACGTCTGTAGAAATAGTCGATGTTTGCCGTTGATTTTGTTAATTATAGGTGGTGTGTTTTTGGAATTACAGTGCTCATTTTTTGAAAAAATAAAATATGCCAAGTTCCGAGAAGGCTTTAAACTTACTTTAATTAAAAAATTATCGAAACAAAAGTTTTTAACCAATGAATAGCGCTTTTCTTTTTAAGTTATAATTATATACTAATTTACTGCACAATTTATTATTAATTTTTTCAAGCAGATGTAAAATATGGCCATAAATAGTGATCTTGTGTTGTGTAATGTGACGTGGTGGAACTTTAAATTTTAATACGGGTTAAGATTACGAAAAGTACGAGACGGACTTTTCACGCTTAAGACTGTTTATTGAAACAAAAGGAAGTTACGATAATTACGTTATATATGGATTACACTTCCTTACAATTTAATATATTTTAATACACTGTATATATAATATATATTTAATTGTATACTAAACAACGTGTATAATATTAAACTAATAATAATAATCACACGTATGTATAATAAATGTTTTCACAATCTTGTATTTAACTATATAGATGTTCTTAATAACAGTATTATTCGACGATTATTACGTACGCGTAGTCGGCTCTTTGTTTTTGTGTATATACCTATAGTCGCGGGTTCCACAACGTCGACGTCGACTTTTCAATAACAAAATCTGTTCGGTCGTCAGTGTCAGTCTATCCATTGGTATCGAATTCAACGCAAAGCGTGTTGACCAGTACTTTGTCAATTAGACTGTATATAATTCTTGAAGTAAGTTTTAAATTTTTCATACATTACTTACAATATAGGTCGTACCGTCGTGCTTTATTATAGTGAGTGATTTTTTAATTCATTAGCAACTAAATACATATGATTTGACACTTCTTAAATTGTGCAGATATAATTCAAGATGAATTCTAAAGATGACTGTGCTGTGGAGAAGCGAAACACATCAACAATAATAAATATAAAAAAAAGTTTGTTTTCTAATAACGTAAATAAAGAAAATATTGAGCAGCCCCAGAAAAAAATTCTTTCGACTACAATCAATTATCGAAATCAAATACCTTCGGATAGCAGTTGCGATAAATCCACTAGGATAAAAGGACTTCAAGGTAAAAAATTATTAATTTTAATATAATTTTTTAAAGTGTTATTTAAAAGTGACAATTGTATATATTTATTCCAGAAGTCGATCTAACGAATAAGCGTGGTGCCGTGCCCAAAATCAAAATGCTTTATTCAAAGTGTCAGCAGCAACAACCAAGAAATTTACAAATGCGCCATTTTCAATTTACGACGAGGATAAAAATCGATCAAATATTTCAGTGCCACATAATTATGCACGTTTAAAAACTGACATTACGCAACAAGTAATTTTATTATTATTAATTTTTTTGTTATTAAGAAATTTTTAGGATAAGGAATATCTTGTCAACATGAAAGTTTATAAAAATGTGAATACTTTTTTTCAATTGGAATACTAGTTCACATCATTTAAGAAACAGAGGCCTGATATATTAGTTACTCGTCGGAAGGTAAATAATAGAATACAACACTTGTTGGAATCGCAGACTACCACAGATTCGCCCCTGGATTTACCACACATTCCGACATCAAGTGTACCTAACGTAAGTGCAACAAAAAATTGAATTATGTAATATATGATAAGTTTGCATCGATTTCCTTTACACGTGTCAATTGTTTTAATTAAAAAATATTGTTGTAAGTAGTCAAGGCAATTAATGTTAAATTAAACTTAATAATTAATTTTAAGATTCTGCTGATGATATTTTTACGCGAATTATTATTAATTAATTCGTAAAAGTGTGATGCAAAGCATACTTATATATTTTTTAATATATAATTATCTATGTATATATGTAAAATGTACCTATTAATTAAAAGTACAGCAAATACAGTAAGATATTAATTTATTTTTACATTATGTCAATAAAACTCAATAAACTTATAATTTTTAAATATTATTATTTAAATATAATAATAATAATTGATTTTATTCTAAAATAATTTAGTAAGGTGATTGATTTGTTTCATTCAAATCCTAGCAATTTCATTGATATTCTAGACTATATTTCATCGGAATTTAGAGCTTATTGGACTTGATTTTTTTCATCATTTATATTTATCTTGTGTGTTTAGATCAAAGAGGATCACAAAAAACCAAACAAAGAAAAACACGTAACACAGGAGTATGAACTGTCACTGGAATTAGCCTATAATATTGAATATTTAAAAGAATTCATAAATTTTCAAATGGAATTAAACCTAAACAGGCACATGTCCAATAGTTTCTTAAGAAAAAATATAACAGATGATCAAAGGAAATTGCTTGTAAAGTATTTGATCCAATCTGCTGTAAGTTATAAAATAAAATTATTTATTTTTAAATTTTAACTCTAATTATTTATTTTTGTTTGGTTAATTATTGCTATTTTGATATTGTACGTATATTTAATTTTATTTAGACTTATTTTAAATATCCGTCATTTATACTGTATCAAGCTGTCAAAATATTTGATTGTTACATTGATATAGTTGATGTAAAAGTAAATGAATTGCAAGTAGTTGCGCTTTCGTCTCTATGGATAGCTTTGAAAAGAGAAGCACATACGTATCATATACCCGAGGTAAATAAATATTTAAATAAAATGAAAAAAAAAACTAATTTCTTAATTAAGATCCTTTATCTTCTAATTCAATCAATTGAGTAAAATTGGTATTTTTTCTAGGCTTCTAAACTAATAAAACTCGCGGATCCCGTATTGAAAGGAAATATGAAACCATTAATTAAATCCGAAATGAACATTTTAAAGGCATTAAAATTTCAAATAACATTTGATGATCCTTTTTCAATGTTAGCGTTATATACGATTTTATTGGAGGAAATACGTGATGAACATGAAAGACTGTCCGGAGATTGTGAAAAACGTGTTTTATGTTGGAAGTTACTTGGTAAATGAACATTGTAAATTGTTGTTTCTTGTAAAAGAATTTTTTATTTTAAATATTACTCTAAGGAACATTATGCAACTAGTGAATTTGCTTTTATTACTATAAATTTAATGTACTTTGTATATATAGTATAATTTTTAATTTTTTTCATATTAGATAGATGTATCGCTTTTGTACAAAGAATTCATTATGCTCTCTGCACTTCATCTGTCAATTATTTGTGCAGAGATATCTCTAGTATTCAGTATGTCGGATAATTTAGCATCACGAGAGCCTGGATGGATACATTGGCGGGACCGAATATATCAATCGAATTCAGTTTTTGAAGAATATCGGTACGTAAATATATATACTTATGTATATATACATACACTTGACTGTACAAAAATATATTACGCACCAATATGTATGATATCGTGATTTATTTCAAGATACATTTATTCAACCTGTTCCAGATTACCAAATTTACAAATGGATTTTTACCGAAATTTACTATTACAAAAAATAAAACTCTCCCAGGATAAACGCGATGATTCATATGTTATTTTTAAAAAGTATAATCTTCATCGATATGGCAGTGTCTCCAGTTTCATAAAGTCTAGACTGGCTTTAATGTCTTTTTAGAGTTTTAATAAGGTTTTTAAATTAACGAACAAAATTTATTATTTATTATTTACATTGATTATTTTAAATCTACGTTATTTTTATGTTTTGAAAGTTTTGTCTTATTATAACGCTTATATATGTTTGTGAAAAAATATTTGCAATATTATACAGTGTTTGAGAACAGAAGGTTATAATAAATATTTTTATTGGAAATTGTGTTTGTCTACTAGTGATTTCATGAATATTATGTGGTTCGATAAATTGAAATTATCTCGTCACACCTTGAAATATGTTTATATTTAATATTAAATTATTTATCATCCAAGCAGTTTGTTTAATGAAAGAATTGTCGATGTTTCAATGGAACTCTATTTTAATATAATAATTATATTCATTTTACAATATAAAAAATTGTGCAAAAGGTCGAAAAAATAATATGTAGCATTTAGAGTATTATAAAATGAAATGTGTTTGATATAGTTTTTATTTTTCAATACATACTAAACATCGGGTAAACATAATAATTACTCAGCAAGTATGTAAACGTCGTAATGTATTTTACAGGTAAAAGATTATTAAACATACTTTATTTTTACATAATTTTACACAGTAAAATACGTAGATTAAGTACATGTTCAGGTGTTGAATATAATATTAACACTCTCGTAACTGTCAAATATTAAAGATTTTTAAAAATTGGGTATTTTGTTACTCTGGCGATTTTCCTACTAATTTAAAATAGTTACCACACTTACTTACATAAACTAACAATTATAAAGTACAAATTTTCATACATCTGTGTGTATGACCTACTTTTAACAAAAAATTATTTCATATAACGTAGGTGTATGTATAACTTATTTTATCAGACTTTATTTCGCGATGAAATTGAATGAAATTAAGAAAAACGCATATTAAATCTCGCGTTTTTACAATGTTGTAGGATAATTAATATTCGTACTCTTCTTTTATTGCTGCCCATTCTTTCCATTGGTTCCACGAATTGTCGATAGACACGAGATTTTTAGTTTCATCCTGAAATGGAAAAGAATATAAATGTGTACTAAGTTTAAGTGACCTTAATTTCATGTTTGTTATTCTAAAATTCTACATTGCGTTACAAATCAAGAATTATTTTTCATTGTTATTAGCAATCGAATTTAGATATTCACCTTGAATAGAATGTTTGGTTGTCCAGCCCAGCTGCCAAACAGGCGCAACAGATCGGGCTCTTCCGCATAGAGATTGCTTGCATCAATAATTCCGTGAGTCATTTCTTCAAGAGCATTAACACTTTTTCCAGCAAAACTAACTATCACACGTGGTGGTTCCATACCGAAATTGCAACGTTGCCAGTCTTCTACTCGCGATATGCCACCATTCGGGCAAACCAAATTAAATTCCGACATTTTCGTTGTATTCTCTACGAAAATAAGTAATTTTGTGTACAATAAACTTTGTGTAACGTATTATTTTATAAAAGATCTATTAATCCTCGTAGCTTACCTTGTTTTAAAGCAGTTAGAGGAATAAATGCCACTTGACCTTTGCCTTCGAGTAAACATCTAAAAATATGAATATCGTATGAACACCAATTATAATACGAACCTTATGATGTAATTAAATGTATTTACAAATATTTATTGTCGACTGTTATTTATTTTATTGTTTTAAATAATATATTGAAAAAAAATTTGTATTTCATTAAACATTTTAATTTGTCACATACTTGAGAGCTCCAGGTCCCCCTTTATAATCTTCCGCTTCTGTAGAGCTACATTTCGTCATTTCGGCGAGATTCTCATCCTTCGAAGCAAGATTTCCTATGCAGAGGCTGCAAAGCGACGACTCTTTGTCAGCTCCAGGCACGCAGGATTTGACAAAAAATTCAGCAATTTCCTCTTCCGAATTGATCAAGTGGACGTTTTTCATCGCATGCACTGGTGCAATCCAACCGGCAAAATCTTCTTTGTACCCACTGTGACACGAATTTTTACCTTTCAAATGTCCTGTCAAAGAGGTATAACTATATCATATTGTTCTATGAAATATCTTTAAATATATTTTAAATATTGTACGTACCTTAAAATAGAATAAATAATTTTAGATATAATTACAATCATAGTTGTTCTGATTTTGCAAAATTCATTTTTAAGATATTTTTTTTATAAGTTCCAAACTTTTTAAAACTACAGAACAGAATATATTCCAATTACTTTGAATAGTATTTTTTCTAATTTATAATATTTTTCGGATAAGTTTGGAAAATCATACTAGCAATAATAATGTATTTTTATTTTTATTATTATTGTTACTAATTATATTAATGATTTTTGACCTGTATATAACCTCAATAACAGGTTATTTAAATCATTGTACATACTTACAAAAGCCCAGCTGTAAATCCAGAGCCGCAAATTCTAACAATCGTTTTTTTAATTACACGTTATTAAATCAATTTACAAAAAATGCTTCATTTTAAATGCTTGTAACTTTAAACTATCAAATATTAATACTCGAACCAAAGTTTAATAAAAATCTGAGATAAAATAGATATAATTTAAATAAAGTACGCTCAAATCCGTTAGAATCGAGCAGAGTTATAGCCAAATTAAGAATTAGAAGAAATTGTAACAAAAACTTGGACATTACCCGTGTAAAAATGTAAAACTTATATCACTTATATAAAGTTTATGTTTGGCAAAAGTTGATATCAACATACGCAATGAGACTATCCACAATTTGGAAAAATATTAATTAGACATTTGTATAAAGTTTAGATAAATAACTTGAAATTATTTCATATAACGTAGGTGTATGTATAACTTATTTTATCAGACTTTATTTCGCGATGAAATTGAATGAAATTAAGAAAAACGCATATTAAATCTCGCGTTTTTACAATGTTGTAGGATAATTAATATTCGTACTCTTCTTTTATTGCTGCCCATTCTTTCCATTGGTTCCACGAATTGTCGATAGACACGAGATTTTTAGTTTCATCCTGAAATGGAAAAGAATATAAATGTGTACTAAGTTTAAGTGACCTTAATTTCATGTTTGTTATTCTAAAATTCTACATTGCGTTACAAATCAAGAAATTATTTTTTCATTGTTATTAGCAATCGAATTTAGATATTCACCTTGAATAGAATGTTTGGTTGTCCAGCCCAGCTGCCAAACAGGCGCAACAGATCGGGCTCTTCCGCATAGAGATTGCTTGCATCAATAATTCCGTGAGTCATTTCTTCAAGAGCATTAACACTTTTTCCAGCAAAACTAACTATCACACGTGGTGGTTCCATACCGAAATTGCAACGTTGCCAGTCTTCTACTCGCGATATGCCACCATTCGGGCAAACCAAATTAAATTCCGACATTTTCGTTGTATTCTCTACGAAAATAAGTAATTTTGTGTACAATAAACTTTGTGTAACGTATTATTTTATAAAAGATCTATTAATCCTCGTAGCTTACCTTGTTTTAAAGCAGTTAGAGGAATAAATGCCACTTGACCTTTGCCTTCGAGTAAACATCTAAAATATGAATATCGTATGAACACCAATTATAATACGAACCTTATGATGTAATTAAATGTATTTACAAATATTTATTGTCGACTGTTATTTATTTTATTGTTTTAAATAATATATTGAAAAAAAATTTGTATTTCATTAAACATTTTAATTTGTCACATACTTGAGAGCTCCAGGTCCCCCTTTATAATCTTCCGCTTCTGTAGAGCTACATTTCGTCATTTCGGCGAGATTCTCATCCTTCGAAGCAAGATTTCCTATGCAGAGGCTGCAAAGCGACGACTCTTTGTCAGCTCCAGGCACGCAGGATTTGACAAAAAATTCAGCAATTTCCTCTTCCGAATTGATCAAGTGGACGTTTTTCATCGCATGCACTGGTGCAATCCAACCGGCAAAATCTTCTTTGTACCCACTGTGACACGAATTTTTACCTTTCAAATGTCCTGTCAAAGAGGTATAACTATATCATATTGTTCTATGAAATATCTTTAAATATATTTTAAATATTGTACGTACCTTAAAATAGAATAAATAATTTTAGATAATAATTACAATCATAGTTGTTCTGATTTTGCAAAATTCATTTTTAAGATATTTTTTTTATAAGTTCCAAACTTTTTAAAACTACAGAACAGAATATATTCCAATTACTTTGAATAGTATTTTTTCTAATTTATAATATTTTTCGGATAAGTTTGGAAAATCATACTAGCAATAATAATGTAATTTTTTATTTTTATTATTATTGTTACTAATTATATTAATGATTTTTGACCTGTATATAACCTCAAATAACAGGTTATTTAAATCATTGTACATACTTACAAAAGCCCAGCTTGTAAATCCAGAGCCGCAAATTCTAACAATCGTTTTTTTTAATTACACGTTATTAAATCAATTTACAAAAAATGCTTCATTTTAAATGCTTGTAACTTTTAAACTATCAAATATTAATACTCGAACCAAAGTTTAATAAAAATCTGAGATAAAATAGATATAATTTAAATAAAGTACGCTCAAATCCGTTAGAATCGAGCAGAGTTATAGCCAAATTAAGAATTAGAAGAAATTGTAACAAAAACTTTGGACATTACCCGTGTAAAAATGTAAAACTTATATCAACTTGATATAAAGTTTATGTTTGGCAAAAGTTGATATCAACATACGCAATGAGACTATCCACAATTTGGAAAAATATTAATTAGACATTTGTATAAAGTTTAGATAAATAACTTGAAATAATCTCTTAGATAAGTTTAAAAATAGTATTTTTAAACGGGTAAAATTTTATTAATAAAAAATAAAAAAACATTTTATTCCGAAATTTGAACCTCCGATCTTCTACTTCGAAGTCTCTCGCTCTACCCCGATCGGAAAATAGTCATGGCTATAGCCGAGTCTGATCATAAGGCCCACGTATAGTTACCAGAAATGGCCCATAGTACGGCACGTAACGGGGCGTCAACTGGGACAATGCATGGCTAACTCTCGCCTTTTCGAAGCCTAATATAAATATTTTGCACTTTCATTCAAAAATAAGTAGAGGCTTCGAATGATACGATACAGGCAAGCCATGGCACCAGAAATCAGCTGAAGGAGTTGAGGTTATTTCTTTTCGTGATTTTCAAAAAGTCTGTGTATATACATTTCCGACATGTATAGTTAAAAATTTTAATAGTTTTAATCCAGACTTATAAAAGTAAGAAAAACAATTATATAACCAACTTGTAAGGTCTAATATACACGTATATTTATACATTAAAGAAAATATATTTTAATACGTTTTATATTTATATTTTTATTTTCATAATATTTAATTTGACGATGGCATTTTCGACATTAAAGTTTTTACACAATCAAATTTATAGTAATAATTTAAAAATAAATTAATATACTTATTTAATAACTAATACATTAAATTTAAAAATAGTATTTTTAAACGGGTAAAATTTTATTAATAAAAAATAAAAAAACATTTTATTCCGAAATTTGAACCTCCGATCTTCTACTTCGAAGTCTCTCGCTCTACCCCGATCGGAAAATAGTCATGGCTATAGCCGAGTCTGATCATAAGGCCCACGTATAGTTACCAGAAATGGCCCATAGTACGGCACGTAACGGGGCGTCAACTGGGACAATGCATGGCTAACTCTCGCCTTTTCGAAGCCTAATATAAATATTTTGCACTTTCATTCAAAAATAAGTAGAGGCTTCGAATGATACGATACAGGCAAGCCATGGCACCAAGAAATCAGCTGAAGGAGTTGAGGTTATTTCTTTTCGTGATTTTCAAAAAGTCTGTGTATATACATTTCCGACATGTATAGTTAAAAATTTTAATAGTTTTAATCCAGACTTATAAAAGTAAGAAAAACAATTATATAACCAACTTGTAAGGTCTAATATACACGTATATTTATACATTAAAGAAAATATATTTTAATACGTTTTATATTTATATATTTTTATTTTCATAATATTTAATTTGACGATGGCATTTTCGACATTAAAGTTTTTACACAATCAAATTTATAGTAATAATTTAAAAATAAATTAATATACTTATTTAATAACTAATACATTAAATTTAAAAAAAGGAATTTTTAATTATTTAATGGCTTGTCTTATGTAGGCCTTATATAAAACGTGACCGTAAATAAAACACAATCATTTTGAGTATGGCCATATAAGGAGCTCAGATGGATAAACAATTATTTTTGTCATATTAGGGCCATGCTACAACTCCGTTACTATCCAAAGAGGGCCCTCGTCCGATGCCATTGCAGTGCCGTATCATATTTCTAAGGCACATTGGCGGCCCAGATATACGCCATAAGTTTATTTCCGATCGTGATCAACCGAGCCATTTTTATTGTTTATATGTCATATTAAATTGTGGTTATAAAGTACAATTGAAAAATGCTTCTAAGTTTATAATTGTTCTAAGTTATTGTTGTTCTAAGTTTAAAACCTGAATGTAACTTATTAAATATAAACAAGAAAATAGCTCAGTTGAGCGAGAGATTCCGAAGTAGAAGATCGGAGGTTCAAATTTCGGAATAAAATGTTTTTTTATTTTTTATTAATAAAATTTTACCCGTTTAAAAATACTATTTTTAAACTTATCTAAGAGATTATTTCAAGTTATTTATCTAAACTTTATACAAATGTCTAATTAATATTTTTCCAAATTGTGGATAGTCTCATTGCGTATGTTGATATCAACTTTTGCCAAACATAAACTTTATATCAAGTTGATATAAGTTTTACATTTTTACACGGGTAATGTCCAAAGTTTTTGTTGCAATTTCTTCTAATTCCTAATTTGGCTATAACTCTGCTCGATTCTAATGGATTTGAACATTCTTTTTTTTAGACTATATCTATTTTATCACAGCTTTTCATTAAACTTTGTTATGAATGTTAATATTTGATAGTTTAGCAACAGGCATTTAAAGTAAAGCCTCTTTTTTTGGAAATTTTGCTTTAATAGCGTATAACGTTTGAGAAAACGATTGTTAGGGTCTGCGACTCTGGCTTTTTACATTTTATATCAGAAAACATATCCTACAAGCTGGGCACAATCCGTTTCTTAAACATATGAGGGTCTCCTCGTTAGTTATAATATTAATGACTCACGTAACGATTTGATGTAACTGCCGCGTTTAATAACTGCAACAGCAGGTCTCTCGCTGTATTCAGTCGCGCCGGGACCGTATGCCTCGGATACAATTGGTTTTACATTGTAGTTTTTGATCGCGCTCTCAATTTTTTCACCATTCAGGACTAGTAGATCTGCGCCATCGTCTCTCAGAGCTTTCAAACAAGCTTCTTCATCTTTTTCCAGTATGCAATCGAACCTTGGCCTTGCATCTCTACAAAATTATTCAATCTTGATTAACTTATTTTTTTTTATAATTTTAACGTCGCTCTTTTTATGCTAACTTATATGATACATGTATTCTCTAAATTCTTTCGAATGGAAAGCCACTCGATTCGAGTGATTTTTCACCCTAAGGAATTTAAAGAGAAAGAATATATAGCTGAACGCGTCTACAAATGTATTAATTTTTGATATATTAGAATAATATCAACGGATATACTATTTGATTTTATAAAAAAAACAATACAGAAATCAAATAAAAGTAAATACTTGTATAAATAGAGTAAATACGTATTTATAGAATTATTGTACCTTGAATAAGCAGCTTTGGCAAATGCACGACATTTTTCTAAGGCTTTTGTAGTATAGACGCACCAGCGAGCATCTCTTTCTGGAGCACCGAAATTCCTTTCGATAACGTCCATGTACTTTGCGACTTTCAAGTGTTGCTCAGGATCGATCGGTGACGTAGCTACTGCCAGCGTTTTGTCATTTAACAACATCAAATTTTTCCACCAACTGGTCTTTTTCTCTTCTCCGAATTTTCCTAGTTGCGTCAATTCCTAAAACGGAAAAAAGATTTTCATTTTTGAGTCGTTCCTTCATTTTTATTTTATAAAAGTTAAAAATCATTCATTTTACAACGTTGAAAAAATGTGTCATCATTAATTGAAACAGTTAGAAAAAAGTGTAATTATTCATTAATACAGTTAGTAATATTTCGTTAGTTCAATCGTGAATAAATAGAAATAAATAAAGAAAAAAACTAACTTTTTGTACAGCATCAATATCAGCTACACCCCCATTAGTCATGTAACCTTGCCATGGACGAGCAGCCCAAGTACACGGTTTAGTTTTTTCATCGATAGGTACCAATGTACCATCTGGACAAAAATATCGGTAATCATTAGGATTGACTTTGCTCGGTGTGGTCGTCGTAGAATCGCTATTAGCTTGCCCTCCGAGACCAAAGAACCGACGTACGTAGATAACTTTGGTCCACGCGACATCTCCACCATTTTGAGCGAGACACCGCAAAGCCCCTTCGTAACCGGAATACAAGTCCGGATAATCGCAGATCTCTGGCTTCTCACACAAAGCACACAAATTACTGTACGTTTCCTCTGAAAGGTTTACATATATACGTTTACGCTGATTTGTTAATGCACTGCTTTTCAACTTAGTTAATTAATTTAGTGTTAATATAATTATTTTTAATTATATTAACTCGGGTGTGTAAGTAAATTATAGTTAAAGATATTACGAATATTATATACTTGATTTTAAGTGAAAAAATGTACATACTTTAATATATATTATATATATATATATATATATATATGGGTGGTTCTCTGTGACATCGAAGATGAAAAAAATAAATATTGCTATAACTGTGGGAATATGTTTTAGAGGTATCCAGTAGTTCTCCTGAATTTTTTCAGATTTTTTCTGGGCCATTATTTTAAGTTACAGAGAGTCAAAGTTGACATTTTAGCACTTTTTTGCATTATATGCCCATTTTCATGAATTTTTAGCTCCCAGGGGATGCATTTTTCACTAAAAACATAACTATGACTTTTTTTGTAAAATTTCCGAACTTTTCATAAAAAATATTTTTAAAGACATAAATGTATGCTGTCACACTCTTGTAAGCCATTTAAACCTTAAATAGTGAAAATCAGCAATTCTGCTCCGGACTCTGGTAACCTAATACTGTCTAAAAGATGTCTTTTTATAGTCAGAAACTGCCTAACGATTTGATGTAACTGCCGCGTTTAATAACTGCAACAGCAGGTCTCTCGCTGTATTCAGTCGCGCCGGGACCGTATGCCTCGGATACAATTGGTTTTACATTGTAGTTTTTGATCGCGCTCTCAATTTTTTCACCATTCAGGACTAGTAGATCTGCGCCATCGTCTCTCAGAGCTTTCAAACAAGCTTCTTCATCTTTTTCCAGTATGCAATCGAACCTTGGCCTTGCATCTCTACAAAATTATTTCACATTCAATCTTGATTAACTTATTTTTTTTTATAATTTTAACGTCGCTCTTTTTATGCTAACTTATATGATACATGTATTCTCTAAATTCTTTCGAATGGAAAGCCACTCGATTCGAGTGATTTTTCACCCTAAGGAATTTAAAGAGAAAGAATATATAGCTGAACGCGTCTACAAATGTATTAATTTTTGATATATTAGAATAATATCAACGGATATACTATTTGATTTTATAAAAAAAACAATACAGAAATCAAATAAAAGTAAATACTTGTATAAATAGAGTAAATACGTATTTATAGAATTATTGTACCTTGAATAAGCAGCTTTGGCAAATGCACGACATTTTTCTAAGGCTTTTGTAGTATAGACGCACCAGCGAGCATCTCTTTCTGGTGCACCGAAATTCCTTTCGATAACGTCCATGTACTTTGCGACTTTCAAGTGTTGCTCAGGATCGATCGGTGACGTAGCTACTGCCAGCGTTTTGTCATTTAACAACATCAAATTTTTCCACCAACTGGTCTTTTTCTCTTCTCCGAATTTTCCTAGTTGCGTCAATTCCTAAAACGGGAAAAAGATTTTCATTTTTGAGTCATTCCTTCATTTTTATTTTATGAAAGTTAAATATCATTCATTTTACAATGTTGAAAAAATGTGTCATCATTAATTGAAACAGTTAGAGAAAAGTGTAATTATTCATTAATACAGTTAGTAATATTTCGTTAGTTCAATCGTGAATAAATAGAAATAAATAAAGAAAAAAACTAACTTTTTGTACAGCATCAATATCAGCTACACCCCCATTAGTCATGTAACCTTGCCATGGACGAGCAGCCCAAGTACACGGTTTAGTTTTTTCATCGATAGGTACCAATGTACCATCTGGACAAAAATATCGGTAATCATTAGGATTGACTTTGCTCGGTGTGGTCGTCGTAGAATCGCTATTAGCTTGCCCTCCGAGACCAAAGAACCGACGTACGTAGATAACTTTGGTCCACGCGACATCTCCACCATTTTGAGCGAGACACCGCAAAGCCCCTTCGTAACCGGAATACAAGTCCGGATAATCGCAGATCTCTGGCTTCTCACACAAAGCACACAAATTACTGTACGTTTCCTCTGAAAGGTTTACATATATACGTTTACGCTGATTTGTTAATGCACTGCTTTTCAACTTAGTTAATTAATTTAGTGTTAATATAATTATTTTTAATTATATTAACTCGGGTGTGTAAGTAAATTATAGTTAAAGATATTACGAATATTATACACTTATTTTAAGTGAAAAAATGTACATACTTTATATATATATATAATATATATATATATATATGGGTGGTTCTCTGTGACATCGAAGATGAAAAAAATAAATATTGCTATAACTGTGGGAATATGTTTTAGAGGTATCCAGTAGTTCTCCTGAATTTTTTCAGATTTTTTCTGGGCCATTATTTTAAGTTACAGAGAGTCAAAGTTGACATTTTAGCACTTTTTTGCATTATATGCCCATTTTCATGAATTTTTAGCTCCCAGGGGATGCATTTTTCACTAAAAACATAACTATGACTTTTTTTGTAAAATTTCCGAACTTTTCATAAAAAATATTTTTAAAGACATAAATGTATGCTGTCACACTCTTGTAAGCCATTTAAACCTTAAATAGTGAAAATCAGCAATTCTGCTCCGGACTCTGGTAACCTAATACTGTCTAAAAGATGTCTTTTTATAGTCAGAAACTGCCTAAAAATTTCCAGAGTGGGTCTTAATCATTAAGATCACTTATGGTCAAAATATCCGGAAAAAATGCCCGAAATATTAATAGAAATGTATATTTGTTGCCTTATAACGATGAATCTATTAGCATGATCATTGCAAAAAAATTTGTGCACTTACCTTGGAGTGGTAGAAAAGTATCTTCACTTGTTTCAGTATCCATCTAATCCCCTGTAAGCTGCTAAAAATACAAATATTATTATAAAATTATAAAAAATTATTTTTTAAACATTTATAATGCTGGATTTTTAGTTTTACATCCCTTACAAGAAGTATAATACTAATCTGAAGGATTACTATAAATATATAAACATCATTATTACAATAACTGAATATACGTATTTAATACAAAAGATATATAAATAAATCGGATATATAATTATAATGAATAATATGATAATGTGACAGTGACAAGTTTGTGAAATCTAATGAATAATAATAATAATGTGGATACTTTTATAGTAATCCTTCAGATTAGTATTATAATTCTTGTAAGGGATGTAAAACTAAAAATCCAGCATTATAAATGATTAAATAATAATTTTTTATAATTTTATAATAATATTTGATTTTTAGCAGCTTACAGGGGATTAAATGGATACTAAAACAAGTGGAGATACTTTTATACCATTCCAAGGTAAGTGCATAAATTTTTTTGCAATGATCATGCTACTAGATTCATCGTTATAAGGCAACAAATATACATTTCTATTAATATTTCGGGCACTTTTCCCGGATATTTCGACCATAAGTGATCTTAATGATTTAGACCCACTCTGGAAATTTTTAGGCAGTTTCTGACTATAAAAAGACATCTTTTAAACAGTATTAGGTTACCAGAGTCCGGAGCAGAATTGCTGATTTTCACTATTTAAGGTTTAAATGGCTTACAAGAGTGTGACAGCATACATTTATGTCTTTAAAAGTATTTTTTATGAAAAGTTCGGAAAATTTTACAAAAAAAGTCATACTTATGTTTTTAGTGAAAAATGCATCCCCTGGGAGCTAAAAATTCATGAAAATGGGCATATAATGCAAAAAAGTGCTAAAATGTCAACTTTGACTCTCTGTAACTTAAAATAATGGCCCAGAAAAAATCTGAAAAAATTCAGGAGAACTACTGGATACCTTTAAAACATATTCCCACAGTTATAGCAATATTTATTTTTTTCATTTTCGATGTCACAGAGAACCACCCATATATATATATATATATATATATACGAGTATAATGTACAATAATGCTATGAACTTTTATTATATATAAATACTTCAAAGTATAAAAGGTTTTTAATGTATTTACAATAGGTGTTTATATTTTTTAAAAACAGGATAACTATTTATAGAATTATTGTACCTTGAATAAGCAGCTTTGGCAAATGCACGACATTTTTCTAAGGCTTTTGTAGTATAGACGCACCAGCGAGCATCTCTTTCTGGAGCACCGAAATTCCTTTCGATAACGTCCATGTACTTTGCGACTTTCAAGTGTTGCTCAGGATCGATCGGTGACGTAGCTACTGCCAGCGTTTTGTCATTTAACAACATCAAATTTTTCCACCAACTGGTCTTTTTCTCTTCTCCGAATTTTCCTAGTTGCGTCAATTCCTAAAACGGAAAAAGATTTTCATTTTTGAGTCATTCCTTCATTTTTATTTTATGAAAGTTAAATATCATTCATTTTACAATGTTGAAAAAATGTGTCATCATTAATTGAAACAGTTAGAGAAAAGTGTAATTATTCATTAATACAGTTAGTAATATTTCGTTAGTTCAATCGTGAATAAATAGAAATAAATAAAGAAAAAAACTAACTTTTTGTACAGCATCAATATCAGCTACACCCCCATTAGTCATGTAACCTTGCCATGGACGAGCAGCCCAAGTACACGGTTTAGTTTTTTCATCGATAGGTACCAATGTACCATCTGGACAAAAATATCGGTAATCATTAGGATTGACTTTGCTCGGTGTGGTCGTCGTAGAATCGCTATTAGCTTGCCCTCCGAGACCAAAGAACCGACGTACGTAGATAACTTTGGTCCACGCGACATCTCCACCATTTTGAGCGAGACACCGCAAAGCCCCTTCGTAACCGGAATACAAGTCCGGATAATCGCAGATCTCTGGCTTCTCACACAAAGCACACAAATTACTGTACGTTTCCTCTGAAAGGTTTACATATATACGTTTACGCTGATTTGTTAATGCACTGCTTTTCAACTTAGTTAATTAATTTAGTGTTAATATAATTATTTTTAATTATATTAACTCGGGTGTGTAAGTAAATTATAGTTAAAGATATTACGAATATTATACACTTATTTTAAGTGAAAAAATGTACATACTTTATATATATATATATATATATATATATATATATGGGTGGTTCTCTGTGACATCGAAGATGAAAAAAATAAATATTGCTATAACTGTGGGAATATGTTTTAGAGGTATCCAGTAGTTCTCCTGAATTTTTTCAGATTTTTTCTGGGCCATTATTTTAAGTTACAGAGAGTCAAAGTTGACATTTTAGCACTTTTTTGCATTATATGCCCATTTTCATGAATTTTTAGCTCCCAGGGGATGCATTTTTCACTAAAAACATAACTATGACTTTTTTTGTAAAATTTCCGAACTTTTCATAAAAAATATTTTTAAAGACATAAATGTATGCTGTCACACTCTTGTAAGCCATTTAAACCTTAAATAGTGAAAATCAGCAATTCTGCTCCGGACTCTGGTAACCTAATACTGTCTAAAAGATGTCTTTTTATAGTCAGAAACTGCCTAAAAATTTCCAGAGTGGGTCTTAATCATTAAGATCACTTATGGTCAAAATATCCGGAAAAAATGCCCGAAATATTAATAGAAATGTATATTTGTTGCCTTATAACGATGAATCTATTAGCATGATCATTGCAAAAAAATTTGTGCACTTACCTTGGAGTGGTAGAAAAGTATCTTCACTTGTTTCAGTATCCATCTAATCCCCTGTAAGCTGCTAAAAATACAAATATTATTATAAAATTATAAAAAATTATTTTTTAAACATTTATAATGCTGGATTTTTAGTTTTACATCCCTTACAAGAAGTATAATACTAATCTGAAGGATTACTATAAATATATAAACATCATTATTACAATAACTGAATATACGTATTTAATACAAAAGATATATAAATAAATCGGATATATAATTATAATGAATAATATGATAATGTGACAGTGACAAGTTTGTGAAATCTAATGAATAATAATAATAATAATGTGGATACTTTTATAGTAATCCTTCAGATTAGTATTATAATTCTTGTAAGGGATGTAAAACTAAAAATCCAGCATTATAAATGATTAAATAATAATTTTTTATAATTTTATAATAATATTTGATTTTTAGCAGCTTACAGGGGATTAAATGGATACTAAAACAAGTGGAGATACTTTTATACCATTCCAAGGTAAGTGCATAAATTTTTTTGCAATGATCATGCTACTAGATTCATCGTTATAAGGCAACAAATATACATTTCTATTAATATTTCGGGCACTTTTCCCGGATATTTCGACCATAAGTGATCTTAATGATTTAGACCCACTCTGGAAATTTTTAGGCAGTTTCTGACTATAAAAAGACATCTTTTAAACAGTATTAGGTTACCAGAGTCCGGAGCAGAATTGCTGATTTTCACTATTTAAGGTTTAAATGGCTTACAAGAGTGTGACAGCATACATTTATGTCTTTAAAAGTATTTTTTATGAAAAGTTCGGAAAATTTTACAAAAAAAGTCATACTTATGTTTTTAGTGAAAAATGCATCCCCTGGGAGCTAAAAATTCATGAAAATGGGCATATAATGCAAAAAAGTGCTAAAATGTCAACTTTGACTCTCTGTAACTTAAAATAATGGCCCAGAAAAAATCTGAAAAAATTCAGGAGAACTACTGGATACCTTTAAAACATATTCCCACAGTTATAGCAATATTTATTTTTTTCATTTTCGATGTCACAGAGAACCACCCATATATATATATATATATATATACGAGTATAATGTACAATAATGCTATGAACTTTTATTATATATAAATACTTCAAAGTATAAAAGGTTTTTAATGTATTTACAATAGGTGTTTATATTTTTTAAAAACAGGATAACTATTAAT
Organism: Theocolax elegans; assembly: GCA_026168455.1. NCBI lineage: Eukaryota > Metazoa > Arthropoda > Insecta > Hymenoptera > Cerocephalidae > Theocolax > Theocolax elegans. Next base: position 55,312,133 of record CM047429.1, on the reverse strand, counting down.
AGAATATTATTGTTTTGAAAATAATTTTAATACACCGAAGATCCCTATGATTCTGTAGAAATGTGTGTAGTTTGTATATGTAGAAAGTACGAAAACCAGTAATTAACTTACGACATGTATATACGTTCATAACGAATGAAGGCGCAATTACTTACAATGTTGTAACTTCTATTTTGCTATAAGACGTATAGGTAATGATTACACATTGGTGTAACTATAAGTACTCACATTGGATCGTTAAATACTCGATGTTTAAAAAAAAAAGCGGAAAAATATTTATAAATATCCCGATAATTTGGATTACTATAATAATATATCGATTAAACTGACTGCATATACGTATGATACTTATAATAGGCATTAACATTACTTTATATTATAAACGAAAAATAAATAGTAAATATGATTTAATGGAAATTGTTTGGTAATATAACTCACTGAGTCTTTGATTGATGGCCGAGTCGGGTGACCAAGTGCCTACCAAGCAAGCTTTACTGAAGAAGAAGCTCAAGGCACGTAACTCATTTTCACGCGCCGAATATTCGGGACTGTTGAGATCCGTGAGAATACCCATTTTCGAGAGCTTCGTCAGTGGAATTTTGTAACCAACGTTACGACCTACCCCCGTATGGCAGGATTTCAAGCCACGAAGATTTTTTGGATCATTGATTTTTAGATTTTTGTGGACTACCGCAACTGCCTGGTAACGGTATGGAGCATCGGGTTCTTCTTTTGTTTTTATCTGGTTTATATCCAAAATAATTACATTAATTTTAATATACATTTCACATTTACTATACAGCTATTTACGACTGCGTAACAGTATTTGTAAATTTTTTATTTTTTTCGTTAATTTTATAAATATACAAATGGCAACTGTTTTAATTAATTATTTGGTATTCGATTGTTCGGTTATCAGCTCGGATTAATTCTGTACGATAAGCTAAATTGATAGTCGCAACTAGTTTTAGTTGTCGTTCTAAGCATTATTAAATATTTAACATTTAACAACATTTGATCGATATATTTATAATTATAACAGTTGCATTGTGTATTGGACTTATCTTTTAATAAAATAAAATTGAAAAAAGCAAATATCTTTATAGTATCGCTGAAAGTTTCACAAGTAGTTTACAATACCGTATATAAATAAATCGGATATATAATTATAATGAATAATATGATAATGTGACAGTGACAAGTTTGTGAAATCTAATGAATAATAATAATAATAATGTGGATACTTTTATAGTAATCCTTCAGATTAGTATTATAATTCTTGTAAGGGATGTAAAACTAAAAATCCAGCATTATAAATGATTAAATAATAATTTTTTATAATTTTATAATAATATTTGATTTTTAGCAGCTTACAGGGGATTAAATGGATACTAAAACAAGTGGAGATACTTTTATACCATTCCAAGGTAAGTGCATAAATTTTTTTGCAATGATCATGCTACTAGATTCATCGTTATAAGGCAACAAATATACATTTCTATTAATATTTCGGGCACTTTTCCCGGATATTTCGACCATAAGTGATCTTAATGATTTAGACCCACTCTGGAAATTTTTAGGCAGTTTCTGACTATAAAAAGACATCTTTTAAACAGTATTAGGTTACCAGAGTCCGGAGCAGAATTGCTGATTTTCACTATTTAAGGTTTAAATGGCTTACAAGAGTGTGACAGCATACATTTATGTCTTTAAAAGTATTTTTTATGAAAAGTTCGGAAAATTTTACAAAAAAAGTCATACTTATGTTTTTAGTGAAAAATGCATCCCCTGGGAGCTAAAAATTCATGAAAATGGGCATATAATGCAAAAAAGTGCTAAAATGTCAACTTTGACTCTCTGTAACTTAAAATAATGGCCCAGAAAAAATCTGAAAAAATTCAGGAGAACTACTGGATACCTTTAAAACATATTCCCACAGTTATAGCAATATTTATTTTTTTCATTTTCGATGTCACAGAGAACCACCCATATATATATATATATATATATACGAGTATAATGTACAATAATGCTATGAACTTTTATTATATATAAATACTTCAAAGTATAAAAGGTTTTTAATGTATTTACATAGGTGTTTATATTTTTTAAAAACAGGATAACTATTAATAGAATATTATTGTTTTGAAAATAATTTTAATACACCGAAGATCCCTATGATTCTGTAGAAATGTGTGTAGTTTGTATATGTAGAAAGTACGAAAACCAGTAATTAACTTACGACATGTATATACGTTCATAACGAATGAAGGCGCAATTACTTACAATGTTGTAACTTCTATTTTGCTATAAGACGTATAGGTAATGATTTACACATTGGTGTAACTATAAGTACTCACATTGGATCGTTAAATACTCGATGTTTAAAAAAAAAGCGGAAAAATATTTATAAATATCCCGATAATTTGGATTACTATAATAATATATCGATTAAACTGACTGCATATACGTATGATACTTATAATAGCATTAACATTACTTTATGTATAAACGAAAAATAAATAGTAAATATGATTTAATGGAAATTGTTTGGTAATATAACTCACTGATCTTTGATTGATGGCGCGAGTCGGGTGACCAAGTTGCCTACCAAGCAGCTTTACTGAAGAAGAAGCATCAAGGCACGTAACCCATTTTCACGCGCCGAATATTCGGGACTGTTGAGATCCGTGAGAATACCCATTTTCGAGAGCTTCGTCAGTGGAATTTTGTAACCAACGTTACGACCTACCCCTGATGGCATGATTTCAAGCCACGAAGATTTTTTGGATCATTGATTTTAGATTTTGTGGACTACCGCAACTGCCTGGTAACGGTATGGAGCATCGGGTTCTTCTTTTGTTTTATCTGGTTTATATCCAAAATAATTACATTAATTTTTAATATACATTTCACATTTACTATACAGCTATTTACGACTGCGTTAACAGTATTTGTAAATTTTTTATTTTTTCGTTAATTTTAATAAATATAACAAATGGCAACTGTTTTAATTAATTATTTGGTATTCGATTGTTCGGTATCAGCTCGGATTAATTCTGTACGATAAGCTAAATTGATAGTCGCAACTAGTTTTAGTTGTCGTTCTAAGCATTATTAAATATTTAACATTTAACACATTTGATCGATATATTTATAATTATAACAGTTGCATTGTGTATTGGACTTATCTTTTAATAAAATAAAATTGAAAAAAGCAAATATCTTTATAGTATCGCTGAAAGTTTCACAAGTAGTTTACAATACCGTATAAAAAATAAAGGCACAAAACGAAATGAGCACGCTAAACGAACGTAATCACTCAGCAAATTTAAAATAAAAGAATGTGCAACAACCAGCATATTTCGAAGTAAGTAATGCCAATTAAAACGTATGTAGAATACATATATCCTGGAATAGCGTATAAACGAACATTTTCTAATATTTGTTCCAAATGTCGGGATATACGCATTCTCATAAGATTCGAGGAGTGCCGTGTTTGCATAATCGTGTGGATCTCGGTGTGTGTTTTCCAGTGGTACATTGACGCACACACCGGGATTGCACCGCGAGTTAATTAGCTGTGGGCAATTACCTGCTCGACGATGTTGTATTGAGCACGGGAAGCAAGTTCATGTTTCGCGGCAAGATACATGTCCTCGGGGTCGACTGCTACGATGTCAGCTTCCTTTTTCCCAACTTTGTCGATGCATTCGTAACGATCGCGCCCGGAAATACAGGAGATAGGTATTCCTTTTTTCGATGAATCCACCTTCATTTGAATGCAGTCGTCCCAATAGATTTCGGGAACGCACATCGTGACTGCACACCGATCAAATAAATTTTATTTAATATCGTTACCGCTACGCGTGATTGACGTATTTTTCTTTCACTGGCATTGGTAAGTATTTCGGATGTAAAATTTCTTTATTTAACTAACGTCCTTTTGTTTTATTTTCAATGTAACTGTGGTACAATTTTTTGTTGACAGTAATATTTAATGAATTAAAAAACAAACATTAAAACTTAATTGTATGCACATATATATCAATGTAAAACGTACGTATATACAGTGTGGGTATAAATTTTACATTGCTTTTCCATCTGATTTTTAAACGAACGCTAAAAATGTAATACGTTTTACCAATGAAAATAGTAAATCTCACTAGCAGATGAAAGTGTGTAGTTTGTATATGTAGAAAGTACGAAAACCAGTAATTAACTTACGACATGTATATACGTTCATAACGAATGAAGGCGCAATTACTTACAATGTTGTAACTTCTATTTTGCTATAAGACGTATAGGTAATGATTACACATTGGTGTAACTATAAGTACTCACATTGGATCGTTAAATACTCGATGTTTAAAAAAAAAGCAGAAAAATATTTATAAATATCCCGATAATTTGGATTACTATAATAATATATCGATTAAACTGACTGCATATACGTATGATACTTATAATAGGCATTAACATTACTTTATATTATAAACGAAAATAAATAGTAAATATGATTTAATGGAAATTGTTTGGTAATATAACTCACTGAGTCTTTGATTGATGGCCGAGTCGGGTGACCAAGTGCCTACCAAGCAAGCTTTACTGAAGAAGAAGCTCAAGGCACGTAACTCATTTTCACGCGCCGAATATTCGGGACTGTTGAGATCCGTGAGAATACCCATTTTCGAGAGCTTCGTCAGTGGAATTTTGTAACCAACGTTACGACCTACCCCCGTATGGCAGGATTTCAAGCCACGAAGATTTTTTGGATCATTGATTTTTAGATTTTTGTGGACTACCGCAACTGCCTGGTAACGGTATGGAGCATCGGGTTCTTCTTTTGTTTTTATCTGGTTTATATCCAAAATAATTACATTAATTTTAATATACATTTCACATTTACTATACAGCTATTTACGACTGCGTAACAGTATTTGTAAATTTTTTATTTTTTTCGTTAATTTTATAAATATACAAATGGCAACTGTTTTAATTAATTATTTGGTATTCGATTGTTCGGTTATCAGCTCGGATTAATTCTATACGATAAGCTAAATTGATAGTCGCAACTAGTTTTAGTTGTCGTTCTAAGCATTATTAAATATTTAACATTTAACAACATTTGATCGATATATTTATAATTATAACAGTTGCACTGTGTACTGGCTTATCTTTTAATAAAATAAAATTGAAAAAAGCAAATATCTTTATAGTATCGCTGAAAGTTTCACAAGTAGTTTACAATACCGTATAAAAATAAAGGCACAAAACGAAATGAGCACGCTAAACGAACGTAATCACTCAGCAAATTTAAAATAAAAGAATGTGCAACAACCAGCATATTTCGAAGTAAGTAATGCCAATTAAAACGTATGTAGAATACATATATCCTGGAATAGCGTATAAACGAACATTTTCTAATATTTGTTCCAAATGTCGGGATATACGCATTCTCATAAGATTCGAGGAGTGCCGTGTTTGCATAATCGTGTGGATCTCGGTGTGTGTTTTCCAGTGGTACATTGACGCACACACCGGGATTGCACCGCGAGTTAATTAGCTGTGGGCAATTACCTGCTCGACGATGTTGTATTGAGCACGGGAAGCAAGTTCATGTTTCGCGGCAAGATACATGTCCTCGGGGTCGACTGCTACGATGTCAGCTTCCTTTTTCCCAACTTTGTCGATGCATTCGTAACGATCGCGTCCGGAAATACAGGAGATAGGTATTCCTTTTTTCGATGAATCCACCTTCATTTGAATGCAGTCGTCCCAATAGATTTCGGGAACGCACATCGTGACTGCTACACCGATCAAATAAATTTTATTTAATATCGTTACCGCTACGCGTGATTGACGTATTTTTCTTTCACTGGCATTGGTAAGTATTTCGGATGTAAAATTTCTTTATTTAACTAACGTCCTTTTGTTTTATTTTCAATGTAACTGTGGTACAATTTTTTGTTGACAGTAATATTTAATGAATTAAAAAACAAACATTAAAACTTAATTGTATGCACATATATATCAATGTAAAACGTACGTATATACAGTGTGGGTATAAATTTTACATTGCTTTTCCATCTGATTTTTAAACGAACGCTAAAAATGTAATACGTTTTACCAATGAAAATAGTAAATCTCACTAGCAGATGAAAGTTTGTACTTTTTATAATGCTTTCTAAACTTGACATTGCTTCAAAATTCACTAGGTAGAAGCTACGTGCTTGGATACATTTAAATGAATAAAAAATTGCGCGTCGAATGCAAAGCTCTCTAAATTTTTATATTTATAATGTATACTCATTAACATTTACTATATACGATAGAAATCAATGTTACGTCGTAGTTACAAACAAAACGTATAAAAAATTATTTATAAATTAAAACTTACATAATTATAATTAATAATTATATTTTAGAATTAGCAAATGTTTATTTGTTTTAATGTTATAATTTTGATACTTATATAAATAAAACTTTTAATAATCGTAGAATATTTAATGTAACGCGATAAAGCATTGCATAAAACCTTTAAAATTCATTGATATTTATCTTCTTACATATAGTTAGTGTTAAACAACGCAGAAAGACACATAATACTCGAGGACGTTACTTACAAATCACTTTTTTTTCATTTCTTGCGTTCACCATCGACACAAATGCCGTAACCAGCAACAGTTTCAAGTATATCCACTTCATAATGGTATATAAAGCACAAAATAATTAAAAAGTTCAAAACAAAAGGTGTAATATTTTTAGCACGAGCGTGTCGAAGAGTCCGTAAGGTTTGAGTAGTCGTAAGCAACAGTGCGCCAGGATGGCCTGGCGCGGAGTATATTCCACCAACGACCTTATATAGGAGTGCTGTTTTTTCCCTTGCCAGACCAACAATGGAGGGGATCGTCTCCTTTGCTAGCTCATCCGCCTATTGCTGCCGCTGCTCCTCCAAGTTTTTACCCGTGTGCCGGTCCTCTCGCTCTCGAGAAGGCGAAAGGATCTTTCCGGCTGAATCGATGAGACTTGTCTTCCTATATATCTGTATTCTATATGCGGGGACTGCCCGGGGAACAACTCGTTACAATATATGTTACAAAGCTAAAACGTGTTTCTTATTTTTTTTTTTCCTTCTTGTTTCTTTCCTTCGATCGTAATTTTTCATTTTTACATTACTTTAAGCTGACACTTAGTTTTAACCTTTTTTTTTCAATTAATTTTTATACTCACGATTTACAGCGACTGTACAACTGCTTAGCGATTAAGGTGATGGATTTACTTTAAATTTGAAACAACCAGATAATACTAAAAAATTATATCAATGGTACATATTCTTGTAAGAATTACACGTGATTTTAATGAGACATATATGTCGATTAGAATAATAAAAGATTTCCTCTTATTCTAAGTATAGAACTAATGCTTTCCTCGCAAGGATAAATGTGGTAAATAATAATTTCCATCTACGTAAATCATAACAATCAATAACAAATATAATTTTTCATTCGGAATACATTATTATAGTAAACATTTACTATAATTAATTCAATTGGATTTCCGCAAGTTATATATTCCATAACCTTTAAAACGTAAAGTAGGATAAGTTTTCAATTTTAATAATTCTAATTGAGTCTGCAAATTGAACAGTTCATTAGCACTTTCCTTAACTTTATCAACGAGCTTTGTTCTTTCCATAATTGAAAGTATGTAATTTTTCTTAAAGATACGGTTTCTTTTTTGGATATAATCCTCATCTAAGTTTAATGTTAATTTTTCCCTTTTTAATGAGTACAGTTCTATTCTTGTTATTAATTCAGTATTCGTTTTACGCCAGTATTTTATCTCGTCAATGATCTTTAGCAAACCGGTTTTTTCCTCATTTAACATTCGTTCAAATTTCTGGAAAAATATACATAATAATGATTAATAAAACTTCATTTCTAATAGTATATTTACTTGTAAGTGCTTTTTTGGTAATGGTACGTTAAATAATTGTAAACGAAGAAAATAATATAATGTGCTATATTTTCCTAACCTTTTGGACTGATATTAACATTTTGTCGCAAGTAGAATCTCTGTATCTATGTTTTTCTTCTAGCCTTTCCACCAAATATTTTTGCATTTCTTTGCCAATCTAAAATACGAAAAGTTAAAAATTGTAAATTAGTCTACTATTTGTTAATATATAAAATTTACGTCTAAATTTTTACTTTTGTTTTTTGTAACATATTTAAGTGATCTTTCCAATGCTTTAGTTTTTTAACCATACTTTGATATTTCCATTTTCTATATAGTATACTCTTTCTTAGTTTAACAAGTGCACGCATAGCTGTAATTTTATTTTCACCTTCATCTAATATTTCGTTATTTAGGTCCGACAGCTTTTTATAAGTAACTATAGTAGCATTTTCGTAGTCATTCAATTTCCCGGTGTAAACAATTTCTATTTGCGCAGATTTTAATACTAACTGTACATCTGGATTATTCAATATTTTTGATTGTTTTAGCGTTTCTTCATCGACGCTATTTTTCATAAAGTAGATTTTATTTTGCATGGAGGAACTCAATTTTTGTAAGTAAAAATATGTTTGTTCGGCTTCAGCTAGCTCGAGCGTTGAAATTCTCAGCTATAATTAATTAATACAATATATAAGTGTATATGATAATTACAAATGATACTAATGATTGCGAATTATGACTAATACCTTGATTTCCATTTCAACTTTATTACGTCTTAATTTACAGAGCGATTGCCAATGATTAACATCGATTTGCTGAGGTAGATTATTCGGCATCACGTCTAGTGCATCCATTCCACGCAAAAAGTCCAAATATTCTCGAGGCAAAATTGCCGATTTTTTACCAGCTATTAAGCATTTGTTTGTTTCCGTCAAACATGTCAATGACGTGCAAGTAATTTGACCAATACGTGGGCGTCTCTTGTATTGCCTTAATAAATGTTCTACCATCGGTTGTTTTAAGTCCACGAATTCACTACGAAATTTCCCTTCTAATAATTTGTCGCGTTTGTTCAAACTTTCATATCTACTTTTTAATTCAGCTACGACGGGTTCTATATTTGACAATTCAGTTGTTAACATTTTATATTCATTCTCTAACTCCACTAAATCGACGTTTACTATAAAATATATTTTGCGATTTCCATTGCTTTTTACCAGTTGACTTTTACGCTCATTCAATCGTAATAAATATTCTTGCAATATGCTTGATTGAATTTTTATTTTTTCTAAAGCGAATTCATCGAGCTTTTTGTCAAAGTTTTCAATATCAACTTTTATTTGATCTGTAACAAATGTATGTCACATTATTAATCTAACTGATTAATGTTCAGTAATAGTAATAATAATAACTTTGATACCATTTATGTTTTGCATTTCAGTTTCTAAGTAAGCTTTATACTTTATCCTCTCAGCTTGTAATTTATTAATTTTTTCTGTATATACTGCAATAGCTTTTTTATCTTCTTCATCATATTTTGTTGGATTTTTAAATAATAAACAAGTTGGTTTTGGTATTTCTCTTCGTATTTCATCCTCCCACCTATTGTTGTAAATTACTAAATTAAACATTTTTAAAAATTTTTGAAAAATCAATATAGTTAAGTGATTACCGAATTTCTAAAAGTCCATCCATCATTTCTTTGAGTTTTTCTTGCCGAAATGTATATTCATAGTCTTCGAAAGATGATCTTTTAATTTCTGACATAGTATTTGATTGATTTTGTTCTATATTACTTAACTCGATGTAATCATGTAATTCTGGTGTAATATCTTCTTCACTGATAGTTATTGCATTTTCTGGAGATTCTACAGGATGCCACTTAATATTACAATAAGCATCGTCTTCCGTAATAATTCCAAAAATATCTCTCAATTCACTTTTACACTTGTTTAGTTGTTTCAAACGATTCGTAATATCGTCCATTACTTGACTTTTTTGTAATTTAATTTCTTTAAATTTTTCATTATAGTACATCTACAAAGAAAATTTACATTAACGAAGTTAAATATCAAATTAAGATTAAATTTCAAAATTTTCAAACGTAACTAACTTTAAGCTTATTTTCTCTGGAAGTAATAAAATCATAGCTTGTACCATCAAAAGTCACTTTTGACAATTGATTTGGTGGTAGATCATTTTTAATCCATTCGGAACTTATTGTTCCAGTAAATACAATATCATTACTATATTTTAAATATACATCGTCAATTAATTTTTCAGAATCATTCTTTTCTGTATGGGATTGTTCAAAAATAAATTGATGTTCATTATTATCGCTTAGTTTTGTATCCTCATTCAATAGTGGAGTTGAAAACAATTCAATCGCGTAGTCATCCATTTTTTCAATTTTTTCCATGCGGCGTAACGAATAACTACTAACATAAGTTTTAGAGTTAAAAGATATTAAAGTGCAATCATGGACTTCTAATACATCCCAAAAATTTTGCATCAAATAATCAATAACTTTTTCATTCTGGTTGATTGTTTTTTGTAAAATTGCTTCATTTTCCTTTTGTTCCCGTAGAGAATAATTAATTTTTTCTTCTCTTTTAGATTTATTTAAATCAAAATTTGAAACCAGTAATTTAGAATGCACATTTTTCGTCTCGTTCGTATCTAATAATTGTTTAATCTAAGCAATCAATATATGAAACATGTATTTATGTTAAAAAAAAATACAAATTAAATTTGAAAAGAATTTAACTACCTTCGATTTTATACCCTTTAAATCCTCTAGAATAATATTTTTCATAGTTATTGATTGATTTATTTCTGTTTGAAGGATATTTACTTGCTGTGTTTCTAACCAAGTTTTATTTTCACAATTATTGTTATTACTTATTGATATATTTTGCCACAAGTAATTTTCAATATTACTTAAATTGTTGTCAGATAGAACAGCATCGTCTTCTTCGATTTGTCTAGAATAAAAAAATGTTTATGTTTGATCCTCAGTAAATTAGTTACGTAATTATAAATTTAAAAAATTACCGAGATTCGAGCCCAACAATACTACCATTTCTACCTAAAGATACAATAACATTACCACATCCTGATACTAATGACTGTTTAGTACCTCCATCTTGATAATGATGTACCATGAAACTAAGAGCAATTTTTGATAAATTTGAATATTTTCTTAAAATGATACATCCATCGTAACAACTAGTTATCAAATATCTTTTCGTAACGTTAATCCCAAATTTTCTGAGATTATGATTCGAAGAAGTAACATTAGTAAGTTGTAAGGTATCGTAATTATCCTGAAATAAAAAAGACTTAATTACATTGTATTTTTCTTAAATAAGCAGTTATAAAGATGAATTATAATCACCTCGATTTGGAAAAAGTGTAGTTTCTTTGAAAGGTACGGTGATCCCAAGAAATCACAAACATTGTCAAGTCCATAAGTTAACATTTGATAAAAGTGTTGCATGTAAATATCATGTTTTTTATGAAACGAGTTTTCCAACTCGTTAAATGAGTATATTTCAATACAATTGCCAACACGAGTTAGTGAACTCGTTTTAACTAAAACTAATAGATTAAAATTATTTTTACTTTCGTAAATCAAAAAATCAATAGGCGATTTGTCCAATTCAATGTGTGATGAAACTTCTATGTCTTGATCAATAATTGTTCGTACAAAAAAAATAATATTTGACGAAATGGACGCTAAACCTAGCAAACTGCCATTTTTCGAAAATTTACTAATTTCTAATGGAAGCCGTTGCAGGTAAATAGATTTCACAAGATTCAATTTAGTTTCGCTAACTACGAAGCACATACATTTTCCGGTTGAACTGCTTAATATCACTAAAGGTACAGTAGGATGCGTTACCATATGAATTACTAAAATCAGTGGTTAATATTATTCATTATACATGTACACACGTTCTCTCTCTCTAGGCAATTTGATCATCCAATATTACCTTCATCTTTCTCGTTAATTTGAATACTTGCACTGATGCTACCGTCAAGCATCTTCATTACCATCACGCAATTGAAATTATTAACGAATACAAGATGTGTTTCATGTGGTTCTAACAACTTATAAATTTAATTTTCGGGTAATTATTATAAAGTTCTTTTAATTCTGGATTATTGTCAATAGGTAAAGGTAGTTGAAATATTTGACCACTTTCACTGTAAAGTAGAATGGCTTCTTCGTGACGTGTAACAGTAATTTTTAAAGGTCGAGATGGACATTTAATAGACCACGAAGGTATCCAATTTTCATCTAAACTTGATTTAGTATAATACTAAAAATAAATATTAGGTTACATTTTATTTTATAAATTAATCTAAAAGCAACTTAAATATTTTTACAGTAACATTAATAAGTTGTAAGGTATCGTAATTATCCTGAAATTAAAATACCTTAATTACATTGTATTTTTCTTAAATAAGCAGATATAAAGATGAATTACAATCACCTCGATTTGGAAAAGTGTAGTTTCTTTGAAAGGTACGGTGATCCCAAGAAATCACAAACATTGTCAAGTCCATAAGTTAACATTTGATAAAAGTGTTGCATGTAATATCATGTTTTTTATGAAACGAGTTTTCCAACTCGTTAATGAGTATATTTCAATACAATTGCCAACACGAGTTAGTGAACTCGTTTTAACTAAAACTAATAGATTAAAATTATTTTACTTTCGTAAATCAAAAAATCAATAGGCGATTTGTCCAATTCAATGTGTGATGAAACTTCTATGTCTTGATCAATAATTGTTCGTACAAAAAAAATAATATTTGACGAAATGGACGCTAAACCTAGCAAACTGCCATTTTTCGAAAATTTACTAATTTCTAATGGAAGCCGTTGCAGGTAAATAGATTTCACAAGATTCAATTTAGTTTCACTAACTACGAAGCACATACATTTTCCGGTTGAACTGCTTAATATCACTAAAGGTACAGTAGGATGCGTTACCATATGAATTACTAAAATCAGTGGTTAATATTATTCATTATACATGTGCACACGTTCTCTCTCTCTCTAGGCAATTTGATCATCCAATATTACCTTCATCTTTCTCGTTAATTTGAATACTCGCACCGATGCTACCGTCAAGCATCTTCATTACCATCACGCAATTGAAATTATTAACGAATACAAGATGTGTTTCATGTGGTTCTAACAAACTTATAAATTTAATTTTCGGGTAATTATTATAAAGTTCTTTTAATTCTGGATTATTGTCAATAGGTAAAGGTAGTTGAAATATTTGACCACTTTCACTGTAAAGTAGAATGGCTTCTTCGTGACGTGTAACAGTAATTTTTAAAGGTCGAGATGGACATTTAATAGACCACGAAGGTATCCAATTTTCATCTAAACTTGATTTAGTATAATACTAAAAATAAATATTAGGTTACATTTTATTTTATAAATTAATCTAAAAGCAACTTAAATATTTTTACAGTCAAATTAAAAATGTTGTTTGCCACCACTAATCCGTTCGAAAATGGAATAATTAATGTATGATTTGTAACATTGTCAGCAATGGTTCCTCTAAGAATATTATCAACTTTTTTTCCATCGCTACTAACAATATATACATTTTCATATTCATCAGATACCAATAAGGTACCGTTGTTTGCCCATGAAACACAAGTTATTTTATTTTTGATTAAATCTACAGTATTTTTTAATATTGTTACTTTTTTGGAGTACGAGTAGATTTCGTAAATTAATAATCTGCCTAATGTAGGCGCAAACTGATAAACCAAATGCGACAAATTCAGCGAGGCCCTGTAAAAGTAATACACATTTAACGTATATACATTTTCTAATGTCTAACAATTGCAGCTTCGTAAATTCAGTTTGTGTATTCATTGAAATTAATAGTTAATATAATTACGACATACTTGGAAATTAACAAACATTTGCTGTTTACAAATCGTTCACGAATTGAGAGGTTTCAAATCAGCTTCGATAATTATTGTATGTTTATTCAAAACAAATAATATAAAAGACGCGAGGAATATCAAATTAAATATAAATTTAAATGAAAATATTAAACATACAAAAAAAATTTTTTATTAGTTTCTTATATTTATAGATGAAACGTATAGCAAACGTATATTTAATTCTTATGTATTAGGTGCACAATTCACCCTTCATCGCAAAATTTGTGTATAACAAAATATATTCAAATAAAAATAATGAAAACGAAGATTGTATAATAAAATTGTATATAAAATTTTGTGAATTATACTCGATCGTTTGAATGTCATCAGAAAACATTGTATCGACATAAGTAATTTTTTCTCCAGTCCTCCATAACCAGACAATTAATTGATAATTTGAATATGACGTTAAACTCAAGAGATATTCTGTGCCTGCAAAAGTACACGAAATATAAGAATGTAGATTCTTGTCGAGTTTGCATTTAGCAACTTGTCTGATGTCAGGGTATGTGTGAATATAAATTTTTGGATTGTAGGAACGTTCCGCTGTGGAGAACATGGGGATAATCTGTAAGAACAAATTTTTTAGTAGTATAAACACATACGTTAGTTATATATAATTGTACTAAATTTTCTATTCAACCAGTATGAATTAATTTATTTAAATCTTACCGGATGTCCAGCTAAACAGGAAGCACCTTTACCTCTTTTCGCATCATTAAAATATTCTATTCTTTCTTCATTTGTTATTATATTATAAAATATCACATGATTTCCACACGTAGTAGCGATCACTTCTTTTCCCAAAAATACAAAATCGTGTACATTTCCTGATTTAATCCACCTGCATTGATGATTATTGCTCATTAATAATATAACAATTCATAAACGTTTGGTTATTTATTAACTCACTTGGTAACAGTGCTCATTGCTATTTACAAGATTTACATTCTCATTTGCTTAGTAAACACATGCACCTTGAGCTTGCGCAGGAAGCTTGTTTCGTTGCCTAGGAACGTACTACTGCAATCTACCTAAAGTAAAGTGCTCGATATTTGTAAAGCTCTAGTGAATATCTACGCGCTCTTGATTATTTAAGACTATGAAAATATCATGTAACGCATTACATGTTGTAAACACTTACTTATACTGTTAATTTTTTTAATGTCTAATAATGCAAGTAGAATGTTAATAAATTTACTGCAGACTTACTGTCAAATACGAAAATAAATATTTACATACAGAATAATTGGCTAAGTACTTATGATCAAAATGTGACAAAAATTCTTTTATCTCTCTCTTCAATCTATCTCCTTCTCTCTCTCTCTGTCCGCGCTTTTACAGTCACTCACAATATAAGTAATAAATCTTTTTATTCGAGCAAATAAATCGCGTTCACCAATGAAAGTAATAATCAACGCATTATGATGTATTTTCTAACGATTAAATTCTTCATTGTGAAACTATCATTGTTGACGAATATCGGAAAAATTATAAATTGTTTCGTACTATGCGCAAAAAATTTATATTCATGCATGTAGATAGTTTAATGCTCATTATTGTAATTGTACTTCCACTCACATACGTATACATAAGTCCAAAAAGAAAAAAAATTTATTTCTTATTTAGAATGCGCAATGCAGCAATGCAAGAAATAATTTTTTAGAAATTACCTTAACGTATGCATATACTCGCACACATACACTCACACACACACACACACACACACACACACACACACACACACACACACACACACACACACACACACACACGCACACACACACATGTATAAACGATCCCCTTCTCTCCTTCTCCTCCCCCAATTTGTGTGTGCGTGTGCGTGTGCATGTGCGCGTGTATGTGTGTGTGTGTGTGCGTGTGCGTGTATATATAGATATATCAGTTAAGAAAACAGGTATATCTAGTCGATTTTCGTAGCGCTTGCCAAAGTTCGGTCACGCGCGTCGCCGGAAAAACAGGATTTTGAAACATCGTCGTTGGTAGATTCCATTGTATACACGACATAATATGTGCATCTCTCAAAATCTACCGGTTATTCGACTCTTTTCACCGCCTGCGCTTTTATACACACCCGCCTTTCCCTTTTATCAATGCTACGCGCATGTATATAAGTGATATAAAATATATATGTATATGTATATGTATATATATATATGTATAAAAAAGGAATTTCACCGAACGCAAGTGAAAGCCCTACAGAAAGTCCATTTTTTTTTTATAGGTATACTAAGAAACAAAAGTTGGGTGGCACGAGCCAACAATGTAATTTCTCAATTTAAAGGCAAATAAGCGTAATGGGTCGTCCGAAAGTTCAAATTTTCTTTTTCTGTCGGTCGGTCGATCGAAATCGCGAGTCGAAAAGACAAATGGTAATGAAGGTGCAAAAAGTATGCCACTAGATCGAAGTATCGTTTGAGAAACGAACGATTGCGGGGATCCGTTATCGCTTGGTATTGTCCCGTACATAATAATGGGCTGAAACTCGCACTCTCGCACACACGCACACGCGGTGAGGTATGGTATGGTCTTCTAATTTGTGATCTATACCATTCGATGTGTCCTTTACGTATATGTCCCGCAGGTGATTAAAAGATGTACTTAACGGCACAAATACCTGCCATTGTCATTCTCCCTCTTCTAGACGTTTCTTTTGTTTTATTCATTTCGCACTACAGACCATTCTGTTGATATTTTCGTACGTTGATGAGTATACTTATACATACACATACTCGAGTATTATTTTTATTTCTCGAATTATTATGTTAATTTCATTCGTTCGTTCGTCAAGGTGTATTGTTGTATATTATACATTTTTATACATTATAATGAAATTTGTTTGAGCGCAATTAATGTGCTTATATTAATAACACAACAGTCGATTAAAAATATTTGATTAAGGATTATAAGATAAAAGGAAAAATTATTATTATCCTATTAATTTTGAGGCATATATGCGATTTCATCATTATGTTTGAAATATCGACGAAATATGCATTATGAATTATCGGTATGCATTAAATAAGAAAATGACCACTTGCGGGTTCATCGTTGCAGTTGATTATAAATAGATTAATTTTAATCAACTGCATTTGTGTATTGAAGTAGATAAAATCAATGTTTATCAATTCAAAATCTTTTCAGTATTTTAATATGAAGGCAAATGATAAACTCTATCTTTTACACATTAAAATACAATTTATAATAATAATCATATCTTTTACACAAAGTTATTTTTTATTATTGTATATATAATGCTTAATAGATATATTTCACTGCGTCTTCATCTTTTCATCTTTCCATATAGAATATATCTTTAGTTTAGATAATTTATGACTATAATATTTGTAGGCCCATGGTAATATGAAGTCAGATTAGTTACATTGTTTGGCACGTTTACATTTCTTTATTACAACATAATCGTATATTTCTATATTATTTTCGGTAATTTGTTGTTTGTTCGCCCTTTAAATTTTTACAACGTTATAACCGTTATTTACGTTAAAATTAAACCACTAAATTTCTAATAGATGATATACCTTAATATAGATTGACGGCTACGTAGATCAATATGTGAACATTGACAGAGTATAGCGTGTTTCTATTAAAACTTTAAATAGTATCGGAAAATGAATTGAATTTCTTTTTAATCCGATGAAATATAGGTAACAACAAATAAATTTAATTCAAGGTAGTAGTTAGACATTTTAAACGCAAAAAAAACGTACATCGCATTTTCTCATCTGTATAATATTAAATAATATGAATAATTACCGTGAACGTATATATATCATTTAGGGATCGAGTGTGGTCGAAAATTTAAAAAAAAAAATCAATTTATTTTTATTTTATGAACAAGTTCTAAATGTTACGTACCATGTGCGTAAATAATGTTTAATATTATAAAACTTATGTGTCTACCTAATTTTAGCATTAGAGAATCTTCAGTTAATGCAACAAGTCAGATATCTTAAACTTTAAAGCTAAATAATTCAAAAACTTTTTTTATACCTTTAAAACATTCCTTGCAGGATAATTTTTAACGTAGGCTTCTGAAATTTTGCACACATCTTGCGAGGTATGTATGAATTATAAAGTTACACACCCTTTTTTGTTTAAAATTGAATATAAAATGTGACATTTTTATTACAATTTTTTAAATGAAAAATCTGACATATTTTAAGCAATTATTTAAACTAATTAGGTTTATCGAGCCAGAAAGTGCATTTTTCTAGATAAACCTTATTTGCTGTGTAAAGTTAAACCTCTTATACCTATATAAGTTCGAAACTTTTTCATCGGAGTCCTTTGATAACTTTTATCCTGCAAGGAGTTTTTTTAATTTCCAACTGTTTTAGGCCTATTTTGTTAAATATTTTAATATTTTACGTAATTTTGGTGTTAGTAATCATCGATAAACAATATTTTTTATATTATATTTGATAAAGATGACATTTCACATAATATTTTATAAAAATTACAAAAATATTTTTCTAACCATACTCTACCCTTAACAATTGCACGTGTTTTACAATGATACGATATACCAAATTCCGGAATATTTTGAAATTATTTAAGAAGGAAGAAAAAATGAAGAGAGTATCAAAGTGAAAGTATACAATGCAAAACAATGAACGCGTCAATCAAGGAGACGTGCGTATATGTGTACGTATATTTCGGTGGTATGGCGGGTGCGCGTGAAATAGTAACCTAGTAAATTTCCCCTACCTTCAAGACGAGCGTATATAGACAGCGGCACTGACCGTGACTTTTTTTATACATCACGGGCATTGATCGGGACAGTGGCGAGTGTCAAGGTGCAACGAGTAATGAGATATCGATAAGTTTTTCCTGATCTTTTCCGAGGTTTATTACACACTAAGTGGTGCCAGTGTCCTCTCGAAACCTTGAACGATTCATCAAAGAACTTAAGATTGTTTATTTTTTCTTTTGTCTACGACGTGCACCCTCTCTCCATTGTTTTGTGCACATATTGTCCTTAAGCGTGATTCTAGACAGTGATTATACATTGTTCGACGAGAAGGTGAGTTCAGTGACTTTTAAAGTATTTGTAAGATAACAAACACATTTAACATTGTATTGTTGGTTTATAACGGTTAATATATAATAATGATAATGGTGTGATTTTTACACTAGTTGATCAAGTTTTTATATTAAGTATAGTAGTTTCAAAGATTTAATGTGAGCAATGTAGATTTTAATAAACGTAAAAATAGTGTGCTTTATTAGAGACATATTTTCTTTAGGATAATATAAATTTTCATTTCATATTTTTTGGGCAGTGACATTTAAATGTACCCCTTCTCAAAATTGTAAAAATAGAAATAAAAATTTTACCTAATATTATGTGTAAGCAATAAAAAAATTGCCAAATTATGGTACAGCGAATAAATGGATACATTAATTTTTTATGAAATTCTCTAATATTTCACGATAACTTTACCTCTAATGTTAATTTATAAAAAATGATTAAAGTATTTAAGAAAGCCCAAATTTATAGTGATTAAAAATATATAAATATGTTTTTTTTTAATTTTAATGCTTTATATTTAGATGTTAAAGTATTACAATTGATTCTTATGTGGAATAAGAAAATTAAAAGGGCAAAGCCGGTCGCTTCATCAGTATTCAAGCACAGTTGCTGATTTCGTATTCGAACGGAAGTAAGTACTGGCTTTCTTTTTTCGCCACGTTATTTAGACGTCGATTATTAGACAAAGTAGTCCTACATTTTATAGAATTAATTAAAGACTAATAATATCAACATCAATCTATCCTAAAAGTTTTTTGAAAAAGTTAAGCTTATCGATCGCAACTGTTTCAACATCAGTAAAATACAAATAAAAAATTATTTACAGAATAATGACGAGAAAAGTACTCTTATTATGGCAACTCTTGGTAGCATTAGTATTAGTATCATCAACGACACGAGTAGTCGCGTCGGAATCATTAAATTCCACGAGTTCAAAAATCGAGTTGTTTCCAAACCACAAAAGTAGCGATGAAGAGATAACTGATTCGTCACTCATGAAAATGGAATCCAGAACTGAGGACGTTGATGAGGCTAATCACCGTGGCACTACGAAAGCTCAATCCGAGACGTCGTTTAATGCAGAAACTTCGGTAAAACTGAAGAAGACCAACAATTTGTCAAATACTTTACCGATAAATCCAATGATTTCGCCGAGGAATCGTATCCAGTTAAAAAACAAAACTCAAAGAGTTAGATTATCATCATCTGCTAGGGATAGTTATCTCGATGCTCTCGAATATTCGCATACGATCAAAGACCCTCGTGAATACGATCCTAACTCGTTGAAACTCTCGAGACGTGACTATACGCCCGGCCCAGTTTATCGTGGCGAAGATAGTACTAGTAGCGCTAGCAGTACTAACAGCAATCAATTAGGTAAACTAACCTAACCTACCTTGATGGCTTTACGTAACATTGAATTATATATGTATATGGTATATGTACATTTTTACATTCTCATTTATTTATTATATATTATTTTTTAAATTATTATATACATTTTATTTGAAATATATTATTTTTCTACATTTAATTTACTTTTATGATTTACTATATGGTTTTAAGATGATATACATATGCAACCGTAGTACAAAGTTGATTAATGTCGAACAGCAATGTGTTATAAATATGATAATAATATTTATCTTTCACCCTTTATTGTTGATTTACAAAACTAAAAGTATTATTTTTCAATTTCTTAAGTGCCAGGTAGGTTTTTTAATGTAACTAGAGGTAACAAGTCGCGCTACGCGCGCTTTACCCTATTTTCAAAATATTATAAATTGAGAAAAAAAAATTATTATAAATATTATTTATTTAAAAAAATAATTATTTAATTAGCACTTATTTTTAAAAGCTATAATGTTTATAAATATATTTATTCTTAGCATAACGATTGGTCATACGAATTTAAACGTCATTTTTTTGCGCTTATATCGTTCAACCAATCACACCTAACCTTTCGTACGCATGCGTAAAATGTGAACCAATCATAGAACCGTTTTATTTGGCTTCACAACATCCATCATTTTTTAGACACGATCGTTGCACGATAGTGCCTTATATTTTCACCATCGCGAAAAATGTAACACCATAAATAATTATTTATTTATACATGAGAATATTTTTCGTCCAGAAAAAAAGTCATTTTAAACGTTTGTGAAAAAGTATGTATGTGTGTATGTATGTATTAAGTCAAGTTAATCGAATAACTCAGCCAATTTTGAACTGATTTATGGCTGAAATTTTTATACATAAATAGAGAAATCAACGTTCCTATTTTTGACCAAATTAATCGAATAGATCTTGCACGGTAGCACTTTTTAAAATGGCGTTTAAACGTTTTTCTACGACATTATATAAAAAAAATAATCTAAAATATTAATATAGAAAATGTTTAAATATAACATATGTGATAATTTTTGTATTGTAACTTTTTCTGTACAACTAAATACTGGCTAGTTAAACGCATAAAAATGTCAAAATAGTGTAAAAACCCGTTTTTTCTACTTTATAAAGACAAATATAAATTGTACTGTAAAAGTTTAACACTTTTTGCTTAGATGAATATTTTTAAAGTTAAGTATTAAAAAAAACAGTTGAAAAAGCCTAAAATGTAAAATAAAAGAAGCTTTTTAGACATTAACTAAATAAGTGTTGATTTTACGTAGAAATTTTAAATTTAAGAAATGTTCATCACAATAAAAGAAAACTTTTTTCTATTAAATATTTCTCACTCACATTAATAGTTTTCCTGATAAATGAAAAAAGACAGTTAAAAAAGCGTAAAATGTAGAAAAAAGACGGTTTCTAAATAAATATCGATTATACGTACAAATTTTAAAGTTAAGAAATGTTTATCACGAAAGGAAACTTTTGTTTACCATTTAATTGTTTTCGAAAATATGTAAACAAGTCAATCGAAAAATTCAGTCAATTTTTTACCCATTTGGCTAAAATTTATTTTTATAGTAACTTGTAAACATTATAGTCGTTTATTCTTTAAAGCACTTATGATCGTGCCTGAAATGTAAAAGCGTATAGCTTCTACATAGTTTGGGCCTTCTAGTTTATAGAAGGATTAAACAAACCCATTTTTACGTTATATACAATGTTTCGCCAGCCAAATTCGCCAACCTCTCCAGGCTTATTAATCTGAGAATAGCCTCATTGTATTCAGATTAATAAGCCTGAAGAGGTTGGCGAATTTCACCAGCAAAACGTTGCACATAACGTAAAAATGTATTTTTTTTAATCACATTAAAAAACTACCTGGCACTCAATAAATTGAAAAATAATGCTTTCAATTTTGTAAGTAATAAATAACGAATAAATCAAATGAGTTGATTATTATTAAAATTAAAATTTATTATTGCCTATACAAGCACTTTTACTTTATCGATTGACTATCACCTACAATAAAATAATATTGTTTCAATTGTTTTCTACATTACAGAATCTGAACCAAAAATCTCAAGAATTTCATACACCGGAAGTAATAACAATGGACTACCCAATTCGTACTTACCGCCAACAGAAGATTCGTCTTATAATCAGCCTCACATAAGTTTTGGAGAAGATTATAACTATAATTCGTACAATACTTACGGTCTGCCCGACAAAGATTACGGTCGACCACCACCACCACCACCACCAGGTCAAAATTCTTATGGAACAGTGCCACAAAACACGTATGGACCACCCCCGCAAACATCTTACGGTCCACCAACACAAAATACTTATGGTCCCCCGCCAAATTCTTACGGACCTCCACCTTATTCGTCGCAGCAAGGTGAGAGAAGAGGTACCGTATGATCTCAATAATTCAATTATACTGCATGGCATATCAAAACGTATTTTATGCTTTCGATGAAGGTGTCCTTCATTACTTATTCTTAAAATAGATTGTTAATATTTTTTCTAATAAATATCAAGACTTTTTTTATGTCCGATCATAAATATTAGCTCAATGTTGTTTAAAAAATTAAAGATTTCGCTGTGTAAATAAGTAATCGATTGGTAATTTATGATTATTAGTTACTATTAATACATTTTGAAATCAATTGAAAATAAAGTGTAAAATGAAGAAATAAATTTTCACACGTTACACATTCATTGCAACAGCTTTTAATGCAATAAATGTTTGCCTCTCTATAAATATATAAATATATAATAAAATTCTCTTAATATTTCAGGACTGGGATCTCTACAAGCTACTTATAGCACATCTCATCCACTGCCAGACTTGTTTCCATTTGCACTTTTCCCAGCTATCGATTTAAGCTGGCCGATCTCCTTGAAGATTAATGCCTATACTTTAATAAAAATCATATTGAAAATCGTTATTTTCAAGATGATCGTCAAATTTATTGCCGCCGTTTGCTTGCTCTTATTTATTCCAAAACTCATACACAAAAAGCATGACCATCATGATGACGATGAAGAGGAATCTCGATCATTTAATGGGAAATGTAAGTATACTTATATAAATACTTTTTTATTAAGCGCAGCAATATTTTTGTATTTTATTTTCGACAATTCAAATTAGAATATGTCAAATTATCGATTTACATTCATTTCTTGGGTGTCTCAATTTTTCAGCGAACTTCTCAATGGAACGGCTACAGTTGTTGTCGTCGATTGTCGCGAGGTCGGTCGAGCATTACGAGAATATGAATAAAAACGGGACAAAGACCGTGGAGCCTTGCACGAGTGTTGGATGTCAAATTCGAAGGAGTTTCTTTGCATCCAATGATACGTGGGACGATTATATACGGCTGTTTAAAAGTTACGTCGCCGAAGAACAAATAATTGAAAAGCAGAGCATGAAATCTCGATCGAAAAGTAGATAATTTCCAAATTTAGAAATTTAATTTAATTTTTAGACTTTTACGTGCTAATTTATTTATTTATTTATTTATTTATTTATAAGTGCGAATGATTTATGTAATATGGATCAATAAATGTTGTGTTTAAATATTTGTTATTCGTTAATATGTTTTTTTCATGTGCGGAAGTAATTTTTCCTTTTCTTATTTTGTTCTGGGTATTTCTGCAAAAAAAGTATTTTGGGAGGCGTGAAAAATATATACTATCGTAAGTGTTCGTGAACAAGGTAAATGACTTCCTTGCTTTGAACAATCACAATCTGGAACGACCTCGTAGGTAATTAAGTGCGAAACAATTTGATTCGCAAGACGCAAGACACAAGCAGTTCAAACCTTGTCTCGTTTGTTGTGACTTGGATACATGTGTGTTTCTTAATAACATTCAAAATTTCTTCGTGAATTCACATTAATGTTTACAATAACTTAATTCTACTATTTGCATCACAACGCTCGCAGGTTGATAGGTCTGATTTTTATATATACATTTAAAGAATTATATACACTTATATAGAAGATTTTTTAACTAATTTTCTAATCAAGATTATTTTCATATAAATTACTAATAATAGGACATATGTGTATAATATATATTTATCGGTCTATCCGAACAAAAATCTTTGCTTTGTAATAAAGAAGGCTCATTTAACTCCTTCATCCACTATGCTATATAATAAATAGATTCGTCAAATCGGTAAATTAAAAAATGTAATCATCTGCACACACGTACACATACTTACGTTTTAGCATTTAATTGCTGATTAACACATGACTTATTGCTTTAGTAATTATTATTAAAGAAATAATGTTACTTTTTTATTCTGCTATAGAAACCGGTACATAAAAGATAATATTTATTTTTTTTTATTTCGAGATAATATCTAACTAGCTGCCAATTATCTGCGCGGACGGTATTATGATGCGAAATGTATTTTTTTATTCTAAAATTATCAGCCTTACGAATGAAGAGATCAAAATCCAGATCTCGGCGGTATACTTAAAATCTGCATCAGTTAATGTCGCTGTCAAGATCTAGTTCTTCATAATACATTAATAAAGGGCAATTCAATCTCTTTTAGAAGTCATGTATGAATGGTAATACAAAATAATGGTGGACTGTGCTGAACGATCGTGTGTAATAATAATAAAAATGTATGCACAAAAGATAAAGGATTTAGCGAAAGCCAAAAACAACGTAACAGTTATATTTAGTTTAACAAATGAAATTAATAAGCCTTACTATTATTCATGTAATACGAGTCAAACAATAGGTTAGGTAAACTAATAATAAAATAATCATTTTTTTTAATATAAAAGTTAGATTGGAATTTTCCTACATTGAATAAAAAAAAAATCAGATTTTTTGCAACGTGTGGGAATCCTTATATTTCTCGACTGTTGTTCAAATTATTCGCGGAAATGATGATAAATTAATTATGTAACACATTAATAATTTAAACACATTTATTTAAATTACGGTAATAATACAACCGACTTGCTTTATATATGCTAATGAGAAAACCGATGATAATAATTTCTGCAATTGTTATAAAGTGCTACTTTATAATTAAATAATTAATAAAGGACTATACTTACATTAAATACATGTGTTTTAACTATTAATACACCGTGTTACACTCGAAAAATTGAACTTTGTAGTTAAAACTAACGCAAGTGATTTTTTCTATCAATGTGTATTATAGTACTATAAACAGTTAATTCTTCCGATTTTACGCTTCGAAGGTTGAAACGAATGAATTTAATATACTTAAATGATCATAATTGTTACTTCTGATAAAAATGATAATTTAACGAAAATACGCGTGCAATGCGCAATAGAAAGAGGACATTTAAAATTTCACCAACTCTTGTAAATAGTATTTGATTGCATATAGAAATGTTGAACAAAGGATACGGCGTTTTTACCCTATAAACACTAGTTGGTGAATCCCATTGAGTACATACGAAGACAGGAAAGAATTACGTATGATGTGAATGATGATTCGGTGTGTTTACGAATCAAACACTAACGCCCGTGTTAATTTAACGAGGGCCATAACATCACTAGTAATAACTCGTACCAGGCTGCTTTTGAACCTGACCTGTTCCTCAGTATTTGCCGGTATATCGCTAAGTGGGAGGGAGGGAGAAAAAGACAGGACAATCCAACAGTCCTATTATGCTTATAAAAGCCGTCACCAGAGCTTCGCAGAATCCAGTCTTCCCTCGATAACTCGCGAGACGTTCGACTTGAGTCAAGTGCATAAGTTAACAGTGTGCTTTTACTCATCTTTTCATCATTCTCTTTTTTTACGCAGCTATTTACAATATGAAGCTTATACTGGCAGTAGGAGGTGAGATTATTTTTTTTTATCCTCGTTTATTAGAATTAATTAGTAATATTCATGTTTTTTTTCTTATCAACTAGCTGAACTGTTATTGCCTTATATGTATAGGAGACTATATTATAGGATAAACATTGATCAGTTCGTGAAATTAATGAGCGGTATCAAACGTTGATTGATTCATTCTTTTTGATAAATTATTGTACATATTTATACACACAACTATATTATAGTCGATACATTTTTATTGTATTACCAGATTTAAAATCAATAATATACGAAGAAAGTATAAATATTCTATTGTCGGACGAAAATATATTTTTATAAAACAATAATTTTCTAACGTAATCTGTTGGTTGCAAAAAAAAAGGTTTATTTGACAGGTAGATTAAAAGTTTTATTATGTTTCGAGATATTCGGTTTTACATAATATCGTATTTATAAAAGAAATAAAAATCCACAATGTAAAAATAGAAGATTTCATCCGGTTTGGAGTAAAATAATATATTCTTCAGCGGTTGAGCATTTCTCAAGGCCAATACGCCAGGTTCACATTAAATTAGCATGTTTTTAGCGCTCGAAGGACTATAATATGACCAATAATAAGAAAACGGAGAGTACAAAAATGTGCTAAAAATTGCTTAGTAGTTTTTGATTTCTTTAAAAATGATAATTTATTTAAGAAAAAAATCTTTTTTTTTTTAAAGCTATCGTGCTGGTCTACGCAATTAGTACGACCGAGGCCGATACAACAGCAAAACCAACAACGGTAAAGCCCGGAGTAACCGCTTCGAAAGATGTTAAAGACGCGATACAGAAAGCGAAAGATGCGAAGAAGGCAAAAAAGGATTGCGCTAAGGTGTGTCCTGCAACTTATGATCCAATTTGCGCCCACGACCCATCCAACGCTACTTTCAAACCAAGAACCTTTGGCAATCAGTGTGTTCTCGACACGCACAACTGCGAAATGGGAACCAGTAAGTTTAACCAAATATATTTATTGTACACATATTTTTCCTAATTTACGAAGCTAATTAATTTGCAACACGCAATTTTTTTTGTTCCTTCTACCAACGTGACCAATTATTTATTCGTTTGATCTTCGATTCGATACGCAATTTCGAATCTCGCAATTTAATCCAGAAAACCTCTAGATCGCGTGAGATTTTTACGTAATCGAATATATGCTGTTTGTTTTATTTTTGTTGTCGTTATTTTACACTCGCTAACAGTTTTATTATAATTGTTCAAACTCTTGAAGTTACTGTTTGAACACAATGTGAGTAAACGTAACGTAAATTAATTATCATCTAAAAAACAATAGTTTTTCTTTCGTACATAATTTCTTTCAACTACACGGAGAAAAAAGTTGAAGTATAAAAATGACAATGTTGTCTAGTAATGCGGAGACAGACTGACAAAATCCAAAAATTTACTATAGTGTATATTAAATTTTACCA
Source organism: Theocolax elegans (assembly GCA_026168455.1). NCBI lineage: Eukaryota > Metazoa > Arthropoda > Insecta > Hymenoptera > Cerocephalidae > Theocolax > Theocolax elegans. The sequence continues at coordinate 55,284,424 of CM047429.1, read as the reverse complement.
GAAAGTTATTAATTTTTACTGCAATTCTGGTAATATTTACTACAACTTCAGTAAAATTTACTATACACTATGGTAAATTTTTGGATTGTGTCAGTCTGTCTCCGCATTACTAGACAACATTGTCATTTTTACTATAACTTTTTTCTCAGTGTATATAAAAATACCTATATAATTTATTATATTTGTTATTAAATTATGTATATATATATATTTTTTTTTAATTTCAGAATTGGTTGTCAAGAACAAGGGTGAATGTCCTGGATCCGATGGTGTTAGACTGTAAATATTTCTAACTTGACTGCAGAAAATGATATCTAAGTCACATATGTTTACTTTTCATTGTTAAGAATAATACTAATTTTACACTTCGTATGCATCGCGTGTGCTGATGTGTATGAATTTCAAATTAATATATCGTTAATATTTCATTAAATATGTTTTACAAGTATTAATAGTTACGTACATTATTGTATAAATTATATTACGCACTTACACACTAAATAAATTAATATTTTTTTTAACCACATTAACAAGCAAGAATAACAAATCCAAACAATATAGCAATAGAACTACTAAATTAATAAAGAGTACGGAATACGACAAGTATAATCATAAATTGTTAGAGAGGTTCTGTTGATTAGAGTTAAAATATAACCATCATGTTCCAAAAATCAATAAATTGTGTTCCTAATAATAAATCAATCAATCCGAAAAAATTAGTGTTTATTTTCTCTATCGACGTTAAAAGTTATTTAATACAGTTAGATATATCTGTACGAAGAGCAGACTAGCCATCGGTGAGTAACAGCAAAGCACGTACAAATAGAAGAAAAAAAAATGTAAAGTATACACACTCGAAGTTGACAAGGGCATTCGCCTAATCGGAAACAGTATTGTCCAGCAATAATCCCTAGCATCCGTTTTAATAAAATCGTTTGCCTCACAAATTAATAAACCTTTAGAGCATCCATTCCCTATACCAGTCGTCAGTCTCCTCGTCTCATTCGTGCAAGACAGTGTTTTGTAGAAAGCAGTAAGTAACATAAATATGATAAGAACAATAACGTTATACCTACTGATTTTTCAAACGCGTGGGATCGAGAAAAATTCGGATGATAATAATTGTGTATCGGTTGATCAAACTTTGATCGAAGATTTTGAAGGTAGAATCTCAAGACTTGAACGAAGGCTTCGAGCGATTGAGCAACCAGGTATACATATATACATATATATATATAGTAGTTGGTTGTATACTGCTCGATGTGCTTTTATTGAGGTTTATTGGCGTGCGTGGATTGCAGTTTGGCAGATTAGCGAAGCGAACGATAAGTGGACCACGTGTATAGAGGGTCCGTGCAAATGCCGGCCTGAGACAAGATCGTTATCTTGCTGGAACTTGGGTTTGACCGACCTGCCGCCCTCCCAATTGGTGCCCAAGGACATCTTGAAATTGCAAGTTGCACACATCGATATATCGGTTTCTACCTCGTTTGATACCGCATTTTTTTCAAACTTATGGAATAGTCTTTAAATTTACGATATAATTAATTTTTTGGAGTTATATTTTTTTAACGTAATATACATATGTATATACACCTAAAGCGTACATTTGATATTTACATTTCATTTGTTAAACATATCGTTTTAGATAAATATTTATCCACTTCTAAAAAGTACGTGTTTTCAAATTTATCTTTCTACAAACAAAAATTCACAAATTCTCTTTTAAAAGTATACGAATCACGTTGTATTTACAAATTTTTAAAAGAACGTTTGAAAAATACAAAATATTGCCAGTTTATTTTCAACAATCTGTATATTTGTAAAAAAAAGAATCCGGTTGTATCATGTTACGTAAGTTTATTGAAGTATATATAAGATGTTGTAAATTGTTACAAACACCGTATCCTAACTTTTATAAACAAAATGATTTATAGTTTTTATTTATCTTATTCGGTATTATCCTCTCAATAAAAATGAATATACAAACATTTTTACAATTGTTACGTTGAAAAATTTTAAAAATAAAATCTCATGACGTATACTAGTAATTGCAATAACAATTGTTTTTTTTTCGTAAAAGTTGAATTAACGAAAGTCTGTATGAATTTCAAACTACGTATCGATCGGTCAAATGTTCATATCCACGCGTATTAAAATATACACAGGTATATATTGATGATAATTTTTTTCTGCGTTTTTCATTTGAGGATGATAATCGGATAAAGAGTACAATTAAGTGTTGTTTGTAAAGGTATTAGCACGAAGCTAAAGTCTATTTATACGTTAATAATGTAAAATTACCTCTAACACATTTGAAACTTGAAACGCGGTTACATAAGACCGATTGGTCATCGTTCTAAGTGCTATAATTTTAAATTATAATGCGCTTACTATTTCACATCCTTTCTATATAAAGAGTTATATTATATTTCTGTATAAAAATTTCTAGATAAATATATTTATATATACAAATAAATAAATTTTTTTTATTAATATTATAATTTTAGTTATAATGTTAAATAAAAAAAATTGTAAATCATTTAACAACGTGTATAGTTTTAAGTAATTTTAAAAATCAACTGTTTCAATGTTAAACAGAGATTTAAGTAGCAATCAATTATCAGCTCTGCACAAGGGAACTTTCGACGGATTGGATCAATTAGATTATTTGTAAGTGAATTAAGTCGACCCCCAATATCAAGATTAACAATCGACGTAATTATAACTATATCTTTTACAGAGACGCTAATGATAATGCAATTGAACATCTGCCGATCAGTTTATTCTTTCCTCTGCATAATATTACTCATTTGAGATTGAGTAAGAATCTTATAAGGGAGTTTGACAAAAATCAGTTGTTTCGTATGCACCGCTTAGAAATATTGTACGTTTATGTTTTTTTCTTAATAAATATTATTAACTATTGCGTTATGTTTAAAATTTAAAATCTAAAGAATCCTAATTATAATTAAACGTTCATTCGTCGTAAATGAAAGCTTTATTATAAAAATAATATTTTATAAAATTAAATTACGATAGATGTGAAACTCAATCTTTCTTTATAAATTTAATTTTAATTTGCTATACTTAAGTATAATTTCTGTTGAGGATTAAATTTTTTTTTATTAATATTATAATTTTAGTTATAATGTTAAATAAAAAAAATTGTAAATCATTTAACAACGTGTATAGTTTTAAGTAATTTTAAAAATCAACTGTTTCAATGTTAAACAGAGATTTAAGTAGCAATCAATTATCAGCTCTGCACAAGGGAACTTTCGACGGATTGGATCAATTAGATTATTTGTAAGTGAATTAAGTCGACCCCCAATATCAAGATTAACAATCGACGTAATTATAACTATATCTTTTACAGAGACGCTAATGATAATGCAATTGAACATCTGCCGATCAGTTTATTCTTTCCTCTGCATAATATTACTCATTTGAGATTGAGTAAGAATCTTATAAGGGAGTTTGACAAAAATCAGTTGTTTCGTATGCACCGCTTAGAAATATTGTACGTTTATGTTTTTTTCTTAATAAATATTATTAACTATTGCGTTATGTTTAAAATTTAAAATCTAAAGAATCCTAATTATAATTAAACGTTCATTCGTCGTAAATGAAAAGCTTTATTATAAAAATAATATTTTATAAAATTAAATTACGATAGATGTGAAACTCAATCTTTCTTTATAAATTTAATTTTAATTTGCTATACTTAAGTATAATTTCTGTTGAGGATTAAATTTTTTTTTATTAATATTATAATTTTAGTTATAATGTTAAATAAAAAAAATTGTAAATCATTTAACAACGTGTATAGTTTTAAGTAATTTTAAAAATCAACTGTTTCAATGTTAAACAGAGATTTAAGTAGCAATCAATTATCAGCTCTGCACAAGGGAACTTTCGACGGATTGGATCAATTAGATTATTTGTAAGTGAATTAAGTCGACCCCCAATATCAAGATTAACAATCGACGTAATTATAACTATATCTTTTACAGAGACGCTAATGATAATGCAATTGAACATCTGCCGATCAGTTTATAAATTTAAAATCTAAAGAATCCTAATTATAATTAACGTTCATTCGTCGTAAATGAAAAGCTTTATTATAAAATAATATTTTATAAAATTAATTACGATAGATGTGAAACTCAATCTTTCTTTATAAATTTAATTTTAATTTGCTATACTTAAGTATAATTTCTGTTGAGGATTAAATTTTTTTTTTATTTTACTTAATTTCTATATATTTATTTATAATATAGCAATAGAATTAAATAAAATTTACTTGTACTAGGGATGCATCCTCGAATAAACTACGTTCTCTACCCGAAGAATTATTCACTGGTAACAATGCATTAGCCCTCTTAGATCTTTCATCAAATCGTATCGTTGCTTTACCTACAGCTGCTTTCCAAGGCTTATCGAATCTTGAAGAGCTACTCTTATCGAGGAATCAGCTGACGAGCCTACCTATCGATTGTTTCGTTGAGCTTCGCAATTTAAGGAGACTCAATTTGGATGAAAATCGGTTGGCTGAGTTACCCCAAGGATTATTCGTACCTTTACTCTCGCTGAGGGAGCTGAATTTACGCGATAATCAATTGCAAAGCATCCCAAGCAATTTACTTGCTCCGCTTACTCGTTTGGAGCTACTAGAACTATCCAATAATAAAATTACTCATGTAATGTATTGTTCTTTAAATTTACTATTTTCTTTTTTTTTTAATAAAATTATACATATTACACATATTTTAATTATTTTCGTTACGTTAATTGTTTCTTAGATGGACATAACCTTCATCAAATATGAAACAACTTTTTGGGTAATCCTGTATAGAGAAAACTTAAAGCGTGTTGTGAAATTTGATCGGTTTTACCATTTGTAATAGATACAGACGATTGTTTACGCTATATAAATAGTACTTTTAAATATATTCGACGTTTATCATTTTTCTCTCAAATTGAGCCAAATCATTTTTAGGAGCTTGTTCATGGCTATTATACCTAGCTAAAATGGCCAATTTTTCTTAGTCTACTTAAAATTCCAAAAGAATTTTTGATGGTCAGAAAAGGTTTATAAATTGGAATGAAAACTATGAAATGGGCAAAAAAGGTTCGAAAAAGCGTTTCATTCTTATACACGACCTGACCAAGCGTCCTAGGTAGTTTATAGATTGACATGAGAACGCTACTCAGTAAATGGCTACAAAATTTTTGTTGATTCCACCAGGGTTATGATGTAACAATATAGAAAACTCATTTTTCCTTCGTGAATTTTTTTGTATGTGAAAAATAAAATGTGATACCATCTTACTATACGTTGTAAAATATAAACTGCTAATAACTATTTTTAACAGAAATTATATGTGCATGACAACGAAGGTTTTTTTCTCTACCTAAAATTAATTTAAACTTAGATGAGTTCTTGTGAATTGTAAAATTGGAACTGTCGAATGAGAAATTCGATGTCGGTATAATATGGCTATACTCCGATTCCCGTTAGATAATTATCTGACCCTTAGTGTTTGCGCGTAATGTTACTAAATGAGGTCCATTAGATATCCTTGATTGATGAAAAATACTCTCTTTAGTTGTATCTTTGTAATTACATAGGAAGATCTTAAGAGAAATGAATTGGTATTAATACAATTGCAAACGTTAATAATTATATAAAAACAAAGCAATAGATTCCTTATCAATTACACATCTTTTATTGATGGGATGTCGGACTCAGAAAATGGTCATTTTAAATATTTTTTTCTAAACAAAAGAATAAATTTTTGAAAATATCCTGAACGACTTGCCCTTAGGCATGTTTAAAACAGTATACTCAATTTTTTTTAGAATTTTAAAATTGTAATTTATTGCTGATTTTTGCGTCGATGTTTCATGTCTTTTTAGATCAATAATTACCGACCGAAAATTGTTTATTTAATTATTATCAAAAAAATGATTTTTTCTTAGAAAATAAAAACCTCATGCCTTCGCTTTTGTTTCAAACTACCCATATGAATTTTTTCAGATTTTGAATTCAATATTTTCAACATGATTCTTATGTTGAAATGTGTACATCCCTGTAACTTGGGTCCAGGTTTGCAAAAAAATTAATTGCACCAATCTATAAATCATAATTCATTTTTTATTTATGAATTATGATTTAAACTCTCCAAGTGAAAAAAATGAATACAGAATGTATACAAAATGTATCCAAATAGAGGAATCCAAATAGAGAAATATTAGAGAGAGAGAAATATTAAAGGAGATCCAAATAGAGAAATATTAGAGGTTATGGACATCAAAACCATCGATGATGAGAAGATCAACGCGGGCAAGAATTGCTGCTGCCACTGGACGTCAACAATTTTGATAAAGCTGCCAACAGCTTTTCCATAATCGCGATTTGACGAAAACGTCCGTTCGTCATTTCGTTGCATCCAACGGACTCTTCAGCATTGACTTGTTCATCCTGAAGGTTAGACAGGGTCGGACCGAATGTTTTGTTCTTTGGTTGTCAAGTGAATGTTCAATTTTCTTTTTCGGTTGCTAATAACAAAGTTGAAAATTGACTTGACAACCAAAGACCAAAACGTTCGGTCAGGCCCTGTCTAACCTTCATGATGAGCAAGTCGATGTTGCTCAATGCCGCATGCAACGAAATGGCGTTCGGACGTTTTCGTCAAATCGCGATTATGGAAAAGCTGTTGACAGCTTTATCAAAGGTTGGTGTCAGTGGCAGCAGCAATTCTTTGTCGCGTTGATCTTCTCGTCATCGATGGTTTTGATGTCCATAACCTCCAATATTTTTCTCGTTCACCAGAGCAGTGCGAGAGCTGAGTCCAAACGCCCAATTTATTTTATATTTTTAAAATGTGATACCATCTTACTATACGTTGTAAAATATAAACTGCTAATAACTATTTTTAACAGAAATTATATGTGCATGACAACGAAGGTTTTTTTCTCTACCTAAAATTAATTTAAACTTAGATGAGTTCTTGTGAATTGTAAAATTGGAACTGTCGAATGAGAAATTCGATGTCGGTATAATATGGCTATACTCCGATTCCCGTTAGATAATTATCTGACCCTTAGTGTTTGCGCGTAATGTTACTAAATGAGGTCCATTAGATATCCTTGATTGATGAAAAATACTCTCTTTAGTTGTATCTTTGTAATTACATAGGAAGATTTTAAGAGAAATGAATTGGTATTAATACAATTGCAAACGTTAATAATTATATAAAAACAAAGCAATAGATTCCTTATCAATTACACATCTTTTATTGATGGGATGTCGGACTCAGAAAATGGTCATTTTAAATATTTTTTTCTAAACAAAAGAATAAATTTTTGAAAATATCCTGAACGACTTGCCCTTAGGCATGTTTAAAACAGTATACTCAATTTTTTTTAGAATTTTAAAATTGTAATTTATTGCTGATTTTTGCGTCGATGTTTCATGTCTTTTTAGATCAATAATTACCGACCGAAAATTGTTTATTTAATTATTATCAAAAAAATGATTTTTTCTTAGAAAATAAAAACCTCATGCCTTCGCTTTTGTTTCAAACTACCCATATGAATTTTTTCAGATTTTGAATTCAATATTTTCAACATGATTCTTATGTTGAAATGTGTACATCCCTGTAACTTGGGTCCAGGTTTGCAAAAAAATTAATTGCACCAATCTATAAATCATAATTCATTTTTTATTTATGAATTATGATTTAAACTCTCCAAGTGAAAAAAATGAATACAGAATGTATACAAAATGTATCCAAATAGAGGAATCCAAATAGAGAATATTAGAGAGAGAGAAATATTAAAGGAGATCCAAATAGAGAAATATTAGAGGTTATGGACATCAAAACATCGATGAGAGAAGATCAACGCGGCAAAGAATGCTGCTGCCACTGACGTCAACAATTTTGATAAAGCTGCCAACAGCTTTTTCCATAATCGCGATTTGACGAAAACTCCGGTTCGTCATTTCGTTGCTCCAACGGACTCTTCAGCATTGACTGTTCATCCTGAAGGTTAGACAGGGTCGGACCGAATGTTTTGTTCTTTTGGTTGTCAAGTGATGTTCAATTTTCTTTTTCGGTTGCTAATAACAAAGTGAAAATGGACTTGACAACCAAAGACCAAACGTTCGGTCAGGCCCGTCTAACCTTCATGATGAGCAAGTCGATGTTGCTCAATGCCGCATGCAACGAAATGGCGTTCGGACGTTTTCGTCAAATCGCGATTATGGAAAAGCTGTTGACAGCTTTATCAAAATGGTTGGTGTCAGTGGCAGCAGCAATTCTTTGTCGCGTTGATCTTCTCGTCATCGATGGTTTTGATGTCCATAACCTCCAATATTTTTCTCGTTCACCAGAGCAGTGCGAGAGCTGAGTCCAAACGCCCAATTTATTTTATATTTTTAATATGCGAGACTTTTTATTTGTACAAAAATAAGAAAAAAAGAAATTTTTATACTCTGTATACAAGTTTTATCAAATTGTATATAATCATTTTTGGATACAATTTGTATAAAACTATTTGGATACATTTTGTATACATTCTGTATTCATTTTTTTCACTTGGGTCGCATTTAATTCACAAATCATTTTTGATTTTTTAATTAGACTCCAAAATATTAGGTTAATACAATTAATATATATTATATAATATATTATAATATAATAATATATAATAAGGATAATAATTAATAATTAAATAAAATAATTTAAACTAAATTAAAAATTATTTGTGAATTAAAGGCGAGTCTAAATCATAAATTAAAAATGATTTGCGAATTAAGGACGAGTTTAATTCATAATTCAAAAAAGAATTATGAATTAAAGGAGTATTTAATTAAAAAAGTAATTAATTATTTGCAATCCTGCTTGGGTCCGACATACCGTAAAAGAGGTGGCATACCCGGTATGTTACCGACTGAGCAAAAAAAGATAATTGTTTCTATTTATTTATAAAAATTAGCAATTTTATGCAATACTCGAATACAGAAGCACTAGATAGTTAAATAATAAGTCGTGCTACAAAGTTCAAGTCAATACAACAAAGGCACCCTAAAAAATTTCTGCACCGAAAATTTACGATAATCCGCGATTTTTCGGTGCAGAAAGTTTTAGAATGTCTTTGTTGTATTGACTTGAAACTTTGTAGAATGACTTATTATTGAATTATCTAGTGCTTCTGTATTCGAGTATTGCATAAAAGTGCGTATTTTTTAAAATAAATGTAATAATTACCTTTTTTGGCTCGGTCGGTAATCCACCGGGTAAGCCACCCCCTTAAGAGAATGATAATTTCAATAGGTAAAAATGAAATTATATTCTGCTAAACTAAATCTCTTCTTCGATTTTACCATTTCTACGAGAACCATACGAATCGACTAATATACATAAATATGTGTCTTTTCGTACGTCCAAATAGAGGAATCCAAATAGAGAAATATTAGAGAGAGAGAAATATTAAAGGAGATCCAAATAGAGAAATATTAGAGGTTATGGACATCAAAACCATCGATGATGAGAAGATCAACGCGGCAAAGAATTGCTGCTGCCACTGACGTCAACAATTTTGATAAAGCTGCCAACAGCTTTTCCATAATCGCGATTTGACGAAAACGTCCGTTCGTCATTTCGTTGCATCCAACGGACTCTTCAGCATTGACTTGTTCATCCTGAAGGTTAGACAGGGTCGGACCGAATGTTTTGTTCTTTGGTTGTCAAGTGAATGTTCAATTTTCTTTTTCGGTTGCTAATCAACAAAGTTGAAAATTGACTTGACAACCAAAGACACAAAACGTCTCGGTCAGGGCCCTGTATAACATTCAGATTGAGCAAGTCGATGTTGTCATCTGCCGCATGCAACGAAATGGCGTTCGGACGTTTTCCGTCAATCGCGATTATGGAAAAGCTGTTGACAGCTTTATCCAAAATGGTTTGGTGTCAGTGGGCAGCAGGCAATTCTTTGTCGCGTTGATCTTCTCCGTCATCGATGGTTTTGATTGTCCATAACCTCCAATATTTTTCTCGTTCACCAGAGCAGTGCGAAGAAGCTGAGTCCAAAACGACCAATTTATTTTTTATATTTTTTAATATGCGAGACTTTTTTTTTTCTATTTGTAACAAAAATAAGAAAAAAGCAAATTTTTATACTCTGTATACAAGTTTTATCAAATTGTATATAATCATTTTTGGATACAATTTTTATAAAACTATTCTGATACATTTTGTATACATTCTGTTCTTCATTTTTTTCACTTGGGTCGCATTTAATTCACAAATCATTTTTGATTTTTTAATTAGACTCCAAAATATTAGGTTAATACAATTAATAATATATTATATAATATATTATAATATAATAATATATAATAAGGATAATAATTAATAATTAAATAAAATAATTTAAACTAAATTAAAAATTATTTGTGAATTAAAGGCGAGTCTAAATCATAAATTAAAAATGATTTGCGAATTAAGGACGAGTTTAATTCATAATTCAAAAAAGAATTATGAATTAAATGGAGTATTTAATTAAAAAAGTAATTAATTATTTGCAATCCTGCTTGGGTCCGACATACCGTAAAAGAGGTGGCATACCCGGTATGTTACCGACTGAGCAAAAAAAGATAATTGTTCTATTTATTTATAAAAATTAGCAATTTTATGCAAATTTCAAATACAGAAGCACTAGATAGTTAAATAATAAGTCGTGCTACAAAGTTTCAAGTCAATACAACAAAGGCACCCTAAAAAATTTCTGCACCGAAAATTTACGATAATCCGCGATTTTTCGGTGCAGAAAGTTTTTAGAATGTCTTTGTTGTATTGACTTGAAACTTTGTAGAATGACTTATTATTGAATTATCTAGTGCTTCTGTATTCGAGTATTGCATAAAAGTGCGTATTTTTTAAAATAAATGTAATAATTACCTTTTTTGGCTCGGTCGGTAATCCACCGGGTAAGCCACCCCCTTAAGAGAATGATAATTTCAATAGGTAAAAATGAAATTATATTCTGCTAAACTAAATCTCTTCTTCGATTTTACCATTTCTACGAGAACCATACGAATCGACTAATATACATAAATATGTGTCTTTTCGTACGTCCAACTAGACGTGAAAAGGTAAAAAAAGTGGAAAATTTCTTTCGTATCGTTGCAGATAAGTTCAATGGGTTTTCGAGGATTGGAATCGTTGAGAGGACTTGAGCTAGGTCAGAACCGCTTGAGGAAATTTGCTCGTGGTGTATTTCAACCATTGGGTCTACTTGAACGTCTGGTTGTCCATGGTAACAATTTCCAGATGTTCGAAGCTGGGGATTTCGCTGGATTGGTGAATCTCACGACTCTCTTCCTACACTCGAATCATCTGAGGTTGCTTCATCCGAGCTGCTTCAAGGACACACCTCGTCTACGTAAATTGTAAGACATAGATTCAATTGTGATTTCATCAATTTCACGAATATCGCATCTGATATATTTGGACATTTATTTCATCGTCTGCTTTTTAGCTATGATTTATACATACGTAGCACCGAGACAGAAACGCTTTATTAACTCTTGTTTAACTATTAAGTTTGTCAATGTAAATATATAAATATTGAATATTTGAACGTAAACTTAAAATCTTTAATAAAATAAAAAGAATATTTATCTTAGAATTGTAAATTAAATCAATAAAACAGACGTTTGATAAATAGTTTAGATTCAACATTATTTAACACTGGTATACTTACAAAATATTTGTAAACCAAAAACGCGCAATGTTTGAAAGATTGAAGAAATGTTATTTAAATTAAACGTTCATAAAGTCTGTCTAATTTCGAGATAAATTATATTTTTTCTTAATAAACTATTAGTAAACAAACGAGTTCTATACTATCAAAATGAACAGTGAAAATATTTGTAATAATATAATAATATTATAATATTATAAACTTAAACAATTTATTGAACGAATGTTACTATAAGATTGCGATATGTTTATTCGTTTATATAGAACAAAAATGATCAAGTCTCTTGAAAAATTTAAAGACGTGCGTATACATTTATGAGTATACACAAATCAAACTGTTTATGGTACGCATTTAATCGTCTTTATTACAAACAAGAAGTAGAAATGATAATCTTCTTACTCGAAAAGAACACTTGTTGATGCAATTCACGCCAAGTACATCAACCCCATTGGATTGTTAAATCTGTTTATTATCAATAATCAATTTTTAATTTATCATAATTCTTATATATATGTATCATTTTAGACAGTAACATATGCGTTAAAAAATTAATATATTTTCCACAGACAATTAGAAGGAAATCTTCTGAGTCATTTACCAAAGGGTCTATTTGACAAAACACCTGAATTAATTCAATTGCGTTTAGCTCGTAATCCTTGGCATTGTGACTGTGCATCGGCGTATCTTGCAAGTTGGTTACGAAAACGATATCACGATCAAACTCATAAAGACGAAGATGAAGATATTAATGGAACGCCAATGATGAATATTTGGGAATTTGGTGCAGGAGCGGTATGTATGGGTCCAGGTAATTTAGGTGGTAAGCTTCTAGCCACATTGTCTTATTACGATCTCTGCGATGGTGAATGGGCTTCGATGAAAGGTCTTGTACCTCGATTGCCATTGGATTTTATTGGTGTACCCGAAGATCATATAAGGTATTGAACGCATTGTCAGTCTTCTAAAATTTTAATCAGAAAGTTATACAATTTTAATGTGACAAATGAACGTTTATTTCAATTATTCTGACTCCTCGCCTGGCACCTTAGCCACATAAAAATAACGTAAGGGTAATGGTGTATCAATATAAATTCTAAGAGTTCATTGATATTCAAGTGGTATATATTAACCAACAATATTCATTATTATCTGAGAAATTTTTTCTAAAATTTACGATGTTTCTGCACAATTTGAGATTACAAGTTTTGTTACAATCAGTAATATCGTAATAATATTTTTGGTTAAATTGAAATTATATCAATTATGTTCTTAATCTGATTAAAACTTTTATTGGTATGGTTTATAATATGGCAAATTGTATAATTAAAAGTTTTAAAACGATTAGTTAACTTCATACTGTAGAAAATATAATAAGCTAAATGTGTAAATATACACTATAAATCACTGTTCGCGGTATATATATATATATATATATATATATATATATATATATATATATATATATATAATACTTTTATCTACTTTGTCATTAAAGATTGATTTAATTTGCTTGCATTACGCTTAACGATTGTTGAATACTATACCTGTCTACGTATTCGTAACAATAGTTTGAAGCACTATTCGTATAATTTTCCTGAATTTATGATAAAATTAGCTTCTTAAAAATGATTTTTGAAGTATTATCTTAAATATTTCTTATAATTCTTCGATTAAAATTTAAAATTATTTCAATATTTAATTATTTTCATTTTTCCTTATTAACGTGTTTATCATTTTACTTTTCAAACAGGTCTGAAGTTTAACAGTATTATATTAATCACAGACATGTGAAAAAAAAAATCGAAGATAAAAAAATAATTTTGGCCTTCAACTAAAAATACCACTGAATATCATTGCAATTAATAACGTCGTACTCATTAGTGTATTTTGTATAAATTTAATGAATCAAAATTGAGAAAAAAAGATTATAACAGCGAGATATGTATACTTTACGTATTTATTAATACATTTAATATTATTGTGATTTATTCGAATGTAGTATCTGTTTCTAAATTTAGTTAATTAACGCTATCGATCAGTCATTATTCTTTCCAACTGAACTTATGGTAAATAGTCATCAATTTATAAATTTCAAGATCGCAAAAAAATCATTGTACCTATAATTTTCGAGAAAATAAAAATTGAATTAATTTTCAAACCCATACTTCGTAGTAAATAAATATTAATTTAAAAGTGCATTCGCAAAGCATTTATATACTTAGATACTAAAAATTACCGATAAAAAAATAATTTGTAATGCGATCATTGTCTTGCATTCTGCGCTTATCATTTATTATGTAATCTAGAATCAACTTAATAATCGTACACGATTAATTCAACAATAATTACTTTTGTACTCATTATATCTCTGCATACAATGAATTATTCAGTTTATCGCCGTTTTACGATTTACAGCTATAATGTATTAAAAAAATATTATTATTAATGCTAAAAAATTTAAATAAATAAATAATTATTATATTTAATAACGTATATTCATAGATTGTCGCGTATTATAAAATGTATTATTTTCAGTCTCGCCGAACACGCGGTTTAATATTCTACACAATCTATTTTGTAATAGAGTGACGTACAAACACTGTGCGAAACAAAATAAAAACATTTGTACGTTCTGATGAAACTCTATGAAGTCGTTCATGACGATATATTGATAAAGATTTACGCGAATAAGGTTATCTGAAGTATAAACAGCAAGGTCAATTTTTTTTGAGAATATAGTACGATAGAACAACTAGAAGACTGAAGAATGGCAATATAAAACTACAATATAATAAAAGTAAGAGAAGCGTACGTACAATGTATATCAAATCGAGATACTTTTATTAATTCTATTTTTTATAATAATTAAAAATAATTAAAATTTCCTTAAATAAATATATAATATTTTGGAAGATTATAAATCTTGTATTTATTATTCATTCATCGCAACGTTTTTCTTTACGTATACACGTTTCACTCTATTTTCTAAGCATCGAATCAAGAGTAAAACCCATGAATATTAAGTGTACAATTGAAGGAAAAATCTTGTTATAAAAATGAATATTTATCACCCTATTCGTACACGATCCTACTTTTTGTTCCCGTAGCATCATACATTTTTCCCTTTGTTTTTTCAACCCCTTCTATATATCTAATCTCTCTCTTTTTCTTTCTTTCTCTTTCACTTTCTTCCTCTCTCACTTTCTCGTACACTGGCAATTTTCTTTTTACCCCGATCCCTGAGTCCCAGAGTTAATCAACCTTTCTTTTCTTCTCGCGAGTTTCTCTCCTCCTCTCGCTCTCTCACACGCACACTTTTTATATCTGATTGTCTGTATCTCTTCTTCTTTTTATTATTACCCCTCTAATCCGCTTGTAAGATATATCCAAGGCATCGATAGCCTGGTCACGATAAGAACGGTATACGTCGTGCAATGCGATAACCGACTGGCGGGTAATTGTCGAAACGAAAAGAAGAGAAAAAAAACGAAGAGACGAGATATAGAAAGAGAAGTGGCAGACGATCGTATGTACGGAAGACGAATGGCGGGGACGTCGGTCGCGGGTTAACGGTTTTCCAGACAACGTTAGGCTATTCACTTTTATATAAAAGAGAGATGACTAAGTTTTTCATAAAAACGCTCTGAAGTTTATAGATAGTGAAGTTACACTCTCGCGCGTACATACGTTTCGCTCGTTTCGGTTTCATTCTTGTGAGTGGTTTATTTTTTTTTTCTCACACTTCTTTTTCTTTCATTATTTGTTTATTGAAATCTTGAGTGTGTGTCGCGTGCGAATAAGAATGATGCAATTCATTTTCGTGTAACAATAAATTTGAATATCAGTACCTTCGAAATACTTTAAAGACTACTCTTCACATTGTTTATGGTTAAAATTTGCTAAAGGTAAGGTTGTATAATTATTATTATTTTTTTTAACAATCTGGATACTTCACGTATTGGTTAATGAGTTTAAGGTTTACATTTTTGCAGACAGAACACATGATAAAATTTTTTATTATAGGTAGTTTATCATAAATGTATATGGAAATACGATAAATATAAATATTTTATTTAATACGTGATTTACAACTGTTACGGTAAATATTGTAAAAATTTATATACATTATAAACGGTCTTCGCAATATCTCTGTATGACAAATCTTGGCATAAAAATTTCATTGATTATTTGACACATTATCTATAACACCAGAAGTATGCATGATACCTTCGTAATCAGAATATATTTGATATTTTTAACAATAATGTTTGAATTAAATTTCAACGAGGTCTACTGTAAGTCCAATGATTGTGAAAATATTATAAAGAATTTTAGATTTAATTACACGCGTACGTTACATTCAAATTTAATGCTTAATTTATATATTGCCAATAATATCAAATAATTCAAATACATACAGATTTATATTGGACGCATGCGAGTAGTACCTATATATATAACATACATGTTAAAATCGATTTCTGTCGTTTAGAGTATATTTGCACTCAATATACATTTGTCGTTTATTTACAATTGTTTTACGTAAAGAATTTTTAACAAAAAATGATGAGTTAGTCTGACAACGAAAGTACGTATTATTAAATAATTTGTATATATAAATATTAGGTTGGAAGTATCTTTTAATAGTCTACATTAAATGTAATGTTTTGTTTACCGACCAAATATCTATTACCGACAGTTACGCATTAAATGATGGATATACGTAAAAGTTAGTGATGCAGTATTAATAATCACTTTTCATAATAAGATATTAACGGTTAACAATAATAGTAAATATCATAGTTTCTAATCAATACTTTGAATTCACTCAATATTGTACCGAAAGGATACACATATAGGATAATGGGAGAGTAATGATAGGATAACCATAATTATATTGCACACTTGTGAAATACGTATAAACTTTTGACGATAATGAAGTGTATGTAGTTTGGAAATATATTAAATGCAAAGCATAATATGCAGATTCAGTTAACCTTGTAATTATAAACGACACTTCAACACAGTACATTAATGATATTTCCATATAAACTTTCTTTACAAGTTACGCAAAGGCACGTTAATATTGTTCATTATGATTCGCATGTGTGCGTGTGTGTGTATATATATATATAAATAATTTAAGTGATATTCAATATATCAATAAGTTATGTAATATATAGTAATAAGACATAATTACAAGTTAATATATATATATATGTAATTATAAATTAATTATATATTTTTATTTTACAATATATTAATAAATAACTGTAAAATAATTTTCAAACGTATTGATATATAACTGAATTATTTAAAAACTATTGAAATGTATAATTATTAAACTGTACATCCCATTTCATCTTTGATCAAAGAATTCGATTTTACAAAAGTACAATTTGTACAATGTGTGTCTAACGAAATATTCAAGTCTTTTATCTCTTTAATGAAACATTGTTCATATGCAGTACAATTAAAATTTGGTTTTTAAACTGTAATGAAAAATAACCTGAAAACGCATGTAAAATGAAACTGTGATGATCAAAACTTTGACGGTAGTCAATTCGGAATTCCGAAGCTAAATCCCCCTTTGACAGGTTTTATTAAAATTCATCAAGTATAAACAAGCACCTTTCTAGAAATTAAAAAAGTTTAGTGTTGCGTTTTCAATATTTATTGTCCTTTAAATTGATTAACAATAATTATTTAAAAATTAATTTCATTCTTTGAACTAATGAAATAATTGATGAATCAATATTTATATATACGGAGAAATAATTCTAAAAATTTTTTTTTATAAACTTTACCCTGCTGCATAATAAAATGTATCCTTGCATGTATTTAATTTTTATATATGAAAACTAGGTACATTTGTCCAAAAAAAGAAGTTTGTCCCACTTTTACCATGCTTATACAAATTTTTCTCCGTGTATCATTTAATTTAACTTCCGAATAAGTTCAATATGTTAAACATGTTCATATGTGTATATGTGAATCAAAATAAATACAATATTATATAGGGTAAGAAGGAAATGTTTACGTCATAATCACGAAAGTCACACGATAAATTTATATTTAAAGTATTATATTGCATTTAGATTTCTGTTATTATTATTCTAAATAAAACTTCTAAATTAAAAGTTTTTTACATTATATTTTGTATTATTTAAATAAGATTTTTTCAAAAAAATAGGATTGGACAAAAAGATTATTATAATTGGCACGTATAGCTTCCTCAAATTAACATGTCAATCCTATATGTAATATATTACTCAAATATAAAATTATTTAATTATTTAAAATAAAATATTATAACATTTTGAAAAACATTATTATTTTCTAATTGAAACTTATATTAATAATTTGCGCTATTAATTCTAAATTAAATTTAAAAAAAATTTATCAATTGGCATAGAAAGATTTAGATGATATCAATTAAAAATATAAAAAATTATCTTTTTTAACTTTCTTTAAATATTTAAAAACATTTTCATCCAAAAATACTATAAAGTTATTATATTAAACACATAATTAGTAATGAATTGAGAGCGGTTTTTGTTCACAATAAGAAAATTCTGTTCAATCAGATTGAATTTTTGCAACTGACAAAGAACTTTTGATGGTATCAATTAAAAATATACAAATTATCTTTTTTTGTTTTTCTTTGTATTTTCTAAAAACATTTTCTTTCCAAAATATGGTTAGTTCCAAGTTAGACTACTTTATAAGTAAACACAATTTTAACAAAAATTACATTTCAGATTATAATCTTTTTCTCAAAAACTAATCCATGAACAATTTTGAAATTTTTACAGCATAATGTTATTATTATGTTCTATTTCCATGATTTTTTTTAATATATTTGGTGAATTATTTTCAGAAATATGAGCAATCAAACATTTTATACAAAATTATACCATGCTTAATAACTTAGGTATTTATAGATATTGTAAGCTGAAAAACAATAGAGATCGAAATTACCAAAAAGACTATTATTTATCAAAATTTCAAGTGGATTGAACGCTTTTTATTGCCGAAAACATAAAAACCCCAATTTTTTAATCAAAACTAATCGATATAATTACTTAAAATTTTTACAGTTTATAACAATTAGATGGTTTTTTCATCATATACTTTCCCAGTACATTTGACTGATTAATTTTCAAAATATAAAATATTTAAAAAAAAATAATTTTTTTTTAATAAGAAAAAAACTAATAGAGATAATTTATTAATCCAAAATCAAGCAGATAGATTTTTTTATTCTCTCTATAAAGTACTTTAATCCAGTTAAAAAAAATTAATAATATTATAAAAATTTTAGAAAAATTAATTTTTCAAAAATCGAAAATTGTTTTTAAAACAAAAACTTTTTGGGGTTTAAATAACCAAAGTCTTTTCCGGAATTTGGAAAATAAAAGAAAACTACACATACAAGCTGAGCGATATTGACCGAGTAGTTTCAAAAATACGGCGGTATATGTACACACATCCATACATACATTTTCTAAATCACGTGATTTCGACTCCTGACATATTAAAACATACTCGTAACATGTTTTTAGCGAGTCGAAAACTTTTACTATTACAAAGCTTCCTCTATGACTCTCTATTGTTCTATATATAGAAGGTCAATTGTTTTACATCGCCTTGATGCATTAATTTCTTTTAATATTCTTCTAATTATCATTCTTAATAATTTACGAAAGAAAAAAAATGTGTAAACGTAAATAAAGAGAATAAAGAAAAAACTGTTAAAACTAATAACATATATTTATTTTAGTAAACCACCTGGGATAAAAGAAAATAAGAAATATACGCGTGTACACACAGACACACACGTGGTATGTGTATGCGTAGGTATATACTTACCAACTGACCAAGCGTGTACCGTTCTGAATCAAAATAAGGAAACTAAAGGAAAAGAAGAATAAGAAGAAAGGAGTGAGAGAGAAGCGATAACATCGCGTTATGGTACACACGTACAAAGAGTCTTGCAGTAAGAAAGAGTGCGTGAGCTAGTGACGGATTTTTCCCCCTCGGTTGGGTTAACTGATACAGTGGGGGTCGCTCGTTCATTCGCCTTGTGCGCTTGGAAAAAAAGGTACGTCTGTCTCTCCATTTGAGTTTTGTTGCAAACACGATGGCCGTCACTGCACCAAGTCCAGCCGAGGCGGAGAATCTTCTAAGGGACGTTCTCGATGCTCTCGTCGAATACGGTTTCTTCGATCCGAACTCCGATCAGCCGATCATTCGTTTTTTACATCCGCACGAGCTTCAGGTAACTCGGTTATCTTACTCTATCTTTTTTTATACATATATACGTATAGGAATTTCTCTTAAAGTATTTTCTTTCTTTTTTTTAAATATCTTCTTTCTATATAATAACTCGCGTACGAGCAATTGGATTCATATTTGGCTCTTATAATACAATTTTAAATTAAAGGATTGATTCTAAAATATAAATGTGTGTATATGGTTAAACAAAATTTACGGTAATAGTATTAAAAATTGCAATAATGCTAAAATTATTTAACTATATATATAAGGTATAGTTTATATTTAACAACAAACAAGCGCTCGAGTACATATAATACACTGATCGAATAATTTAACTTTTAATGTATGTACACATACACCGTACTACGCCCTATATCTATATATATAATTCATTAATTGTGGTTACACAAACACGAGATAACATTAATACCATCGATATAAATAATAAATTTCATTACACAGCTATATAAAATTATAGAATTAATAGAATTACATATGCGAAGGTGTAGTGAATATAATTACTGTAGGATATTAAAACAACGTGTACTAAAATGTAAATATCATAATCGTATCTATATTGCACGTTATTAATACATACGTTACGCATTTTTTATAACAAAAACAATGAAAAGTTTCCATTAAGTAAATAAAAAATCAAATTGCATAAAAAAAGGGCACGTACAGCGCGTAAAAAGGCTATACATCTTAATAATGCACCGATTGACATATACCGCCATAAAGTTCACAATCGCGCTACCTTATCAGGGAAATTCTTTATAATGTTTACGTAAATACAAGATTGCGTGCTTTCTCTCGTTTGTTTAATAGTTTTTATTGTTCCTACACGCATATATGTTATTGCAATGTATAATGTCAATGGACCGCATGTCATTTAATATCAAATAATAATAATAATAATGAGCTCGCGATACATCGTGTATATATATAATAAGTTTCTGTTAATTATATTAGAATAGAAATATTCCATGTATACACAATGCAGAGAAAGAAAGAGAGAAAGAGAAGAAAGTATGGTATATGTCATTTACAACCAAAATCATTATTTTCATACGTAACCTTCTCTATACACGCGTTTCATAATAGTATATATGTGTATACATTAACAGAAAACTCGAGTAAACAAATAAATAGCTCTATAACGTACACGGTGAGCATCTTTAATAATATAGTTTCGCCTGGGTGTACCCCAATAAATTCCACATATTCGTGCATCCTCGATAATAATAAATAATAATCAATTTATTTATAGTTGGCACACAGCGGTTTAGTGAATCAGTGATAAAATACTCTTGGTTTTCATTAGAGATAAACTAACGATAAAATTAGTAGAAAACGGTTCATTTAGGAGGTTCAATCGATTTGTTTCTCGTATGTGTATGTATATGTATATATATACGTGTACGTATATTCGCAGAAAACGTTTCCTACATCATTGAACGAAGAGGGCGCTAATCAGGAGGAGATCCATCAAATTGCACGGCAAATCGTGCACTATTCCGTGAGAACGTTCAGTCCGCACTTTCACAATCAGCTTTACGCTGGGATCGACGTATATGGTCTCGCCGGTGCTTGGATTACCGAGGCGCTCAACACAAGCCAGTAAATTCATTAAAACACTCTCTATTCGTATATACAAGTATTAGTCATTACGAAAATTTTTGGTCTTTACCTTTTCGAGATAAATTTAGTACCGTATATCGTATACCGATATACCATTCGCTACACACCGATATATGTACAAGTACTATTTGATAATTACTCTCTTGCAAAAAAAGTGGGATACACTGCGTGTATACACTATGTACCCGTTATTATCAGAGTGACCAGTTGGCGATTTTTTTTCCTTTTCTCTCTTACTTATATTGATGTTTATTAAGCAAGAGCAACAAAGAGAAAAAATCGCCATCTAGCAACCCTGGTTATTATATTTAAAATTCAAACAGAATTTACTTATTGAACAACAAATAATACATATCTTTTCGTTGAAAATTTTTTTTTTCATTATTAACCATTTTTAACAAATGTACGAGATCTAAACGAATAGGAATAATATTTCCTACCGGAACGTTAAAAAAGACACGCATTTGGAAATTATACTGTATTGGGCTCCGGAATAGATCGACTAACTTTAAATTTGATACAAATAATACATTTAATTATTATTTAAATTGAATTAATGGTTTTTTGATTAAGTAGTGAACTGCGTCATTTAACTATGTCGATTAGTAATTTTTTTCACGTGGTTGATAGGTATATAGTATAACTTAAGCACACACTCGTGTCGACATACCTCTACATTCGAAAATATTAATTTATCACGCTGATTTACATATAATCGGATTTTAAATCAGTATAAAACAGAATCACGATTTTCTAATAAATCAACTTGTCTTCACGCAGACGTATGATTATACAGCTGATGAAAAGATTAGAACACCCTATTTTAGTATACCATTGAAAAAAGAGTAAGGATGGATTTAAAGAAAAAGGAACAAATGAAAGAGAATAAAAAATGCCACTTGTTATTCCTATGTAATAGCCTGAAAAATTAATTGTACACATTTTTTCTACAATAAACTACGTTTTCTGGGATAGTAAAAATGGGTGGAGTTCGATTAGTCGAATGCTCATTCAAAATGTGTGCATTGTTTCGAATTTCAAAAATAAGAAATGCATTTTTATATTATTTAGAATCAAGAGAAGTAGAAAGATCATTATTTCAAAAATAATGCATTCTTCAGTTTTTATATATTTGTTCCGAATATTCGAACTCTATAGTGTAGAAAAACAACTTTTAAAATATTTGTCTATTAACACCTTGATAATAGACAATAATGTAGAAAATTATTTATCTTCTATTTGGAATTTGAAATGTTGCACCTAATACCAAATATCTGACGATTTTATTACTTTCGAAATAATGATCATTCTATTTTCTCGGTTCCAAATAACAAAAAAGTTATTCTAATTTTTAAAATTCGAAATATCGCACACATTTTGAATGAACCTTCAACAAATCGGACTCCACCCGTAAAAATTATTGTATTTTAGGAATTAGGCTTTATTTTATACGAATGTTTATGCATTTAATTTAATCAAATTAATTGTTAAACATTTTATCGTATCATTGATTAGTAATTTTAAAAAATGTTAATACGTATGTAGATACACGTATGAAGTGGCACCAGTTTTTACCATTTTGGAGAGGGAAATTATTGAACGATCCCTCGAATTGGTTGGTTATCCATCTATGCCCGAAGCTGATGGAATCCTTTCTCCTGGTGGAAGTTTTTCCAACATGTACGGCATTGTTCTCGCGCGTTATCACTACTTCCCAGAAGTTAAGAGGAAGGGAATGAACGGACTACCACCCTTAGCTGCCTTCACCAGCGAGGATGGACACTATTCTATCACAAAGGGCATGCACTGGCTTGGTCTTGGTACGGACAGCCTTTACAAGGTAATCATTTTCAAACGTGTAGAATGACATATAATTTACGATGAAAGATTCAATTTCTACCTGTTCCGTCGTTATCAATGGTTCAATATATGTTAAGGACTTAAATTTTAATGTAAATATAACTATATATTGAGATAATATATTATGAAGAAATTGTTTAACATTTTAATTGCGTGGATTATTTTATTATTACAATAATAATTATTATTAATTAATATTTAATTATAAATTATTAAAAAATTCGTAGTTGTTCAATCATATAATGTTGCATGTGCTCTGATAATTTAACAATTTCGAACTAACCGATCGAATTTAATGATTAAGCAGAAATTATTCAGTTTATTTCGCATAAAAGTGACATTTGTCAATAAGGTATTAAGATCTAATCGAGCACAGACCATTTTTTTCTGAAACGCGCCTTTCGACGTAAGAATCTAGTATAGAACCCATTCCGCTATTGTTGGAAACGGAAAAGTTGAAGAAATTCTTGATTGAATTTCAACTTGCGCGTTCGTGCGCACATTTCGGTTATATATACTTTGAAATATACGGTTTTTCACGTTTTACGACCGTGACTATAAGGTTTCGTATATCAACGGTTTCGTTAAAACCCGAATGGGAAAATGCTTTTATTATTATTGAAAGCAGAAAATTTTTCGGAAAACTGTTATTATCATTATCGATTACAATTACGTTATCGGCATGTTATTTCCGTAAAATTATCGCAATCTCAAGCGAATGACTATCAACCGTTTCAGGTGAAAACTAATGAACTAGGACAAATGGACGTTCAGGATTTGAAGATTAAAATAGCGGAAGCTCGAAAAGCTGGTTACACGCCATTTTTTGTAAACGCAACTTCCGGCACAACGGTTCTTGCGGCGTTTGATCCACTTGACGAAATAGCCGCGGTCTGCCGCGAAGAAAATATCTGGCTACACGTTGACGTTCGTATACATCGTTATTCGATATTACCTTACAAACCATAATTCTTTTTTTAATCAGACGTTGTATAAAAAAATCAACAGGCATGTCTAGGAGGTACACTATTGCTGTCTAAACGATATCGCGATCGCCTTAAGGGAATCGAACAGTATGTTATATATTTAAATCAATATACACACATAATTATATATTTAACTTTTTAAATCCGTTAATTGAAGAAATACTTGTGATAAAGTAGCAAATTAAATTACGATACGCGCATTGATCTTAATAATCCTCCTTCAGATTCTCCTTGAGATATTGCATTGATACACAAAATCGTCGAAATATAATTTCATATACGAGATTCGATGATTTTGTTAAGATAATCGATTGACTACTTATCGCAAGATTTATTTGGTACAATTATACACGTACGCAAGACAATGATAATTATATTTTTCGCAGTATCAATCATAGAATTATGTTACTTATCATACGTCAAAACAAAACGTGTATAAATGTAATTATTGTTGAATGGCAGACATTAATATATATGGGAGATTCCATGTGAAGTGATCCAGTTAAAAAATAGAATTTTGTTTTAATGTATGGAATCAGTAAAAAACTACTTGAATAGAATGTAGCTAAATTTTTAGACCTGAATTTCAATTAGTACCAGAGTTGTAGTCAATCAAAAAATAGAATTTTTTGAAAAAATTGAATTATTGGCCATGTTTATCACTTAATAACTCAAAATCTAACAATTTTTTCTTATATACATTAAATTTGAAAAAGTTTATTAATTTCAAGAAGAATCAGTTGAAATATTTCATTTATATTATTTTTAAACTTTGAATATAGTTATAATCAATAAAAACCTTTAGAGTAAAAAAAAGAATTGTACGATCAAAAATATTTTATCCATCCAAGAATCTAATTCATCGATGATTAATTACCTTCAAAATGGTGCACAGTTTGAGTGCGGCAGAGCATTTCAGACAAAGTTATGGTGTTTTTAGGCAAATTTCTTAAAAAAAGAGAGCAAATGCATTTTATGAAAAAAACAGACTAACCGTATTATTGCATTCAAACAACATGGCATTATTATTCCTCAATATTACTGAAATATACTATTTATTGTTAGTTACTGATACTTTTATTTAGTTGTTATTTAAGTCTGATACTTTTAGTTATACCTGTTATATAATTGAATTTATTGGAATTATAAAAAGTTTCAGGTATTTATCCAATTATATAACAGGTATAACTGCTTATACCTACTGCTTTGTGTTTGTAAGCAGCTTAGAGATTGAAAAGTATCAGTAACTAACAATAAATAGTATATTTCAGTAATATTGAGGAATAACAATGCCATGTTGTTTGAATGCAAGTATACGGTTAGTCTGTTTTTTTCATAAAATGCATTTGCTCTCTTTTTTTAAGAAATTTGCCTAAAAACACCATAACTTTGTCTGAAATGCTCTGCCGCACTCAAACTTTGCACCATTTTGAAGGTAATTAATCATCGATGAATTAGATTCTTGGATGGATAAAATATTTTTGATCGTACAACCCTTTTTTTCACTATAAAGGTTTTTATTAATTATAACTATATTCAATGTGTTAAACTAATATAAATGAAATATTTCAACAGATTCTTCTTGAAATTTATAAACTTTTTCAAATTTAATGTATATAAGAAAAAATTGTTAGATTTTGAGTTATGTAGTGATAAAAATGGCCAATAAGTCATTTTTTTAAAAAAATTCGATTTTTTGATTGGTTACAGATCTGGTACTAATTGAAATTTAGGTCTAAAAATTTAGCTACACTCTATTCAAGTAGTTTTCTACTGATTCCATACATTAAAACAAAATTCTATTTTTTACCTGAATCACTTCACATGGAATCTCCCATATATATAGTTAGATAGATATATTTTTGAAAATTTATGTATAAATATAAACCACAATATTTAAGTACGTAAATTTAAATAAATATAAGAGAGTATGTACAAAGTGTATACGTTTTTCTATGAATGAAATGTGCCATATTTGTTTTGTAAATACTCGACTATTATAAAGATAAATCGTATTACGAATATACGTACAGTTCGTCAATATTTACGTCAAACAATGCAATTTCGCAACAATTTTCTGACATCACAATGTTAATTTATACATATATACGAGTTTACTTTTGAAATTCGTTGTTACATGTACGCAAGCTACAATAAAAAAATTACATTTTGAATATCTTAACATACTCATTGTTAAATATTGAAACATACAACTAGGAAATAATTATACCTTTTTAGTTCAAATTCAGTATCTTGGAATCCACACAAAATGCTAGGAGCTCCATTCCAATGTTCCTTTTTCCTCGTCAAAGGTAAAAATGCATTGCACGAGTCGAACTGCGCAGGAGCCAGGTATCTCTTCCAACAGGACAAGTTCTACGACGTCTCGTGGGACACTGGAGACAAGAGCATTCAGTGCGGCAGGAAGGTATAACTTTTGTTCAAGAAATTTCAAACTGTATATACGAAACTTTCGATAGCATAATTTATACGTTTCCTCTATCTTTTTTTTTTCTATTACAGACCGATGCGATGAAGTTTTGGCTGATGTGGAAAGCGCGTGGTACTGCTGGATTGACTAACTCCGTCAACATTGCGATGGAAGCAGCTCAATACTTTTTTGATAAGATTAAGAATCGCGAGGGATTTAGGATAGTGCTACCTAAGTTCGAAGGTTCTAACATTTGCTTTTGGTGAGTACATGTATACATGTATATATATATAACTTTCTCATACTTTGAGATTGTACTGTGCTTATTCGCAGTCGTATATCGAGACAAAAGAGTATAATTTATTTATTTAATTATTTTTTTTATTAATTTAACGTATCTTGCATTGATAGCGTTATCAAATACAATAATTACAGGTACATTCCACCAAAAATGAGGAATCAAAAGGAAGACGAAAAGTGGCATCGGAGTTTGAACAAAATTGCTCCTATTATCAAAGAACGAATGATTATGGAAGGTAAAGTGATGATAGGATATACGCCAATGACCCACAAGGGTTACGAAAATTTCTTTCGAATGGTCGTCAATTGTCAACCGCCACCAACGTTTGCAAATATGGAATACGTAATTGAGCAAATTGAAAGACACGGGCAGGATCTTGGTGACGAATGATACAATTTTTTGTTCGTCACTTCATCACTTCAATTCCTGCACTGAAAATGTTATTTATTTAATTCCGTGTGCAGTTGCATGTGATTAACTTCTAACGTATATTTAATGTATCGTATCATATATAGAACTTTGTACATATTTTGTAGACATCGATTCTTAAGTGATATTGAAAAGTATTTTCCTTTTTTATTATGTCAATTTAATATTTTAGTAAACTATGGTTTTTTTCGAATTTGTTATTATTTACTTGTAATGGATGAGAAAATAAAAATTTGTGTATAAGAAAGTCTTAAACATACATCCGTCTCCCCTTAAGAAAATTATTCGGGTATTTAATAAATTCGTTGATAATTAATAGTTACATTGCATAAACTATATGTATAATATACAATAATTGGGAACTGGTTAGTAAGTAATAAAGAAAAAGCATTAATTTTCTTACAAACAATTCTTTATTGTATAAACGTATGATAAAAAGAGGCAAAAAAAATCAATGTAAAATAATGTCAATCGATCTTCGCAACATTACATTTTCAAAATATATACATACAGCATGCAGATTACGCAATATAAGTTGGAGCGGCTCAATATTACGTAATAGAGCCAACGTATTTTTTCGATTTTTATTCATTGCATAAAGAGAAAAATTAAGCGAATAATCTCGCTTCCGTATGTGTGAATCGCTCAGGACGAGCGTCGAAAAATGGAAGACAAAAGAGACAAAAAACATTCGCTGACTCAATCGGTCGCGGCTTAATGTGAGCCAATAAAACGCTGATATCTCTGCCTTCCTTTTGTAAAAATAAAATAGTAGAAATGACCGTATTTTTTTTTTCTTTTAAACTATAAGGAAGAAACGTTTGCTCGTCCCATGAAATACTTTTGTATTTAAAGTAAAATGCGCATTTGACTGTAATAATTAATGCACCTCGCTCATTATCATCATATGTTTCATGGCACTATTATATACTTGTTGTAAACGTTTACTTTCTTTTTGTTTATATATAATATATATATATATATATTTTAAAAAAATATACACTTTTTAATATATTTTGCGAACTTACGTGTATAAAAACATTTTTTTTATAAACACATTTTATTTACAAAATATATAGATTTATCACGTTATATATTTATACTCTCGATGAAAATTCCCCTTCACACGTATACTTTCACACTTTATGAGTCGATAAGAAAGAAGATAACATTAATGCATAACTCTTAAGTAGTAATAATAATACGCATAAATGAATATTTATACAGATGTACTGACGAAATGCCCACAATCATATAGAAAAGGGGATGCACGCACACTCTCTCACACATTTTTTCGTTTTTATCTATGTACATAAACAAAATAATAACATAAACTTTTTAACTAGCGAGTAAACAAATCGTAAATATCTTTTCCTCTCTTTGTTTTTTCACGATATATAAAAAAAAAGGGTTACGAACAGCCATATCGTATCTCAAGCCCCAGGACTGGCTTCGTGCGTTTGCAACTAAAATTAGTATTGCCGTGAGCTTTTCTACGCAGTGAAAATTCAAATTTTTAATCAGTTCTTTGTAAAATGGAAAATTTACGTTTCTCCCCATTATTAATAGACACGTAAGATACATACGTAAGTTAAATACCTCTTTGTAACTATTAATTAAAGCAATTAGAAGATGCTTTACTTTTGAGTCTTGGGAATAGTTAAGAGTACACTTATTGGCAATACATTCTGCATCCACTGTTAAACAATTTTTTTTTTTACATACCACATATGTAAATGTACAGTATACGAGTTGTACACTTAGTTATGAAAATATAACGGTACTGTTAATGGCAGCAGTGCACATATCGTACGCGCAGATATTTCAAAATCATTATATTTACAAAATTCAGTACAGTGCACTAAACGTGCATTATGATTTAGTGCGATAGCAACATTATTAAAAGAAAATTATACAATATTGAACGTACACTGAATTTTAAAAATATTATGATTTTTGTCAGTTTTACGTAGCAAATCAATTGTAATTATCGGATCAGTGGAAATTTGAAAAGTAAAATAATGATATCATAATAAATACATAACAAACATATCAAATCTGTTTCTTACCAAAATTTTCTTCACGACAATATACATGCGCAACTCTATACGTGTAGTTGACGCAGTATTAAAATTTTGCACATATAAATAGAAAATTTTGATATTACCAACATTAAAAATCAGTTTATGTATCACATACACAAACGTCGCGAAAATAACAGTACCATAATTTTACTTTTCAAATTTTTGTTCAAACGAAACGTTCGAATTACAACAGTGATAGCTTCTTAGTCTCTCTCTCGCTTATAGTAAGCGATTAATTACAGTCTTGAAATTAAAATGTTACACCTCTCTCAAGAAAAGTCAATAGTACTTTTCTTGATCGAGTTCAGCGCGAATGTGCTGTTCGCGGCTGTTACGCTTGAGCGTTGCTGATTCGTATTCGAGTGCTTTAGGATATAATTTTGGGCTGTTGAGACCATTGACGATTGAATTATTCTTGTTAGATCGTAGGGTACCGTTGATGCTACCTGAAAAACTTGGCTGTCGTTTTGCGCTCACCTGCGGAGCACAATGCGAAGATTTAAGTGTGCCGGATCGCTGCTTCGTCACGATCGCAAATGAATCTTTGGGTGGTCGTTTTGCAAGCATCGTAGAGTAACTCTGTTATTCAACAAAAAATGAAAAATTAATTTAATAATTATAATAATTATTTTTAAATTTTTTACTCTAATTTTTCTTATACCTCTGGCAACATTTAAGACTTAGCGATATGCAAGTAGCTAATAAAGAGGGGTTTGTGCAATATTTGAGAAAATATTGATTAACGCAATTTAGCTCGTTAATATCGATTAAAATTCATGTAATAATTATTTTTTGCAGATTAGTTTAATTTCATTTATTCGTTATTACTTGACAATTAGAAAAGAATATTTTTACACGGAGAAAAATTTCTGGTAAATTTTACCCTGGTGTTCTAGTAAAAGTGGGACGAAAGACATAGCAGAGTAAAAAATACCCGGTTTTCAAATAAATGTTAATCGAGAGCAGGGTAAAATTTATTTGAAAACTGGGTATTTTTTACCCTGCTGTGTCCTTCGTCCCACTTTTGCTAGAACACCAGGGTAAAATTTACCAGAAATTTTTCTCCGTGTATCAATAAGTAAATAATAATTCCATTTTTAATAACTATAAATAAATGAGGTACACATATGTCATTAATAAATATATCAAAAGAAAATATGAAAAAATGAATGTATTTGTTGTGTACATACCTCTTTCAGTGGCACCGTGACGTAAGGATTTTGTTTACTGATATAATGCGGACTGCCGGGGATGCGCGGCTTTCGGCGTCTCAAGTAATAGAAACACAGAAGAGCGGTAAGGGCTAAACCAATAAGAAAGCCTGCCAAGCAACTTCCGACCACAGCACCAACCGAAACACCAGCTACTTGTATCCTAGGCGCTGAATTTATTTCTTAAAAAAAAATAAATTTTTATAAATTAACTTAACGTAACAGTATTTCTTTTTAAATAATAAGTTATAATATTAATTAATTTAACCAGACATACGTTAGAAATCATAAGATTTAAGATAAAAAATAAAGTTAAGTTCAATCGGAAAATGTTTATACAGACATCTACATAAATGAATAACTAAGACAATAAAAATTTAAAAAGTAAACGAAAGAATGAATATTTTCTAATTTTCACGAGGTACGGAAGGAAATTCTTGAATTGAAAGGAGAATTAATTAAAGAAATAAAATAGTTGAAAATAAGAGGTAGAAGAAAACATTTAAGAAGATTGTGTACACGAGTAAATTCCGGTAAAATTGTACAACTTACGGAATGCTTATAACGTACAATAGGATTGCGTCAGAGATATTGCTTTATGTAAACTTTTCATCTGCACCACTAGTTTTAAATTTTAAAATTAAGTTCTTACGTATACAGTGAATTAGTTCCATTTTTTTTATTAAAATGGTTGTTATCAGTATATAGTATTCACGAAAAAGAGAAATTCGACATTTAATTGAGTAACTAATAAATTCATTGTACAAATTGACTAATGAATAATGCGCACGGATATTTGCATTTTCACTCGTAACTTTTACAATCAGTTTGCACAGGGATGAAAGGCAAATCAAACTTTAAAAATTTAGAATTATGTATGTATCGAATAATGTGTTTAAAAGTTATAATAAATGTCTTGTTATATTATTTTATTACATTAATGTACGATGAAAGATAGAAGGGACGATTGACGTTTTGTCTTTTGGCAATAAGTATTTTAACAATGTTTTATTTTACAAGTGGGAAATATATTCTGTTTCAGTGCGACAGTAAATAAAGTAAAATATACTCACCATTATCTAGTATATCATTAAGGCACCATCTAGTCTGTTTGCTTGGGCCAAGGCATTCGGTATCGGTAGGTTCTACAAGACATCTTCTTCTACGATGTTGGAAATTACCTTCGTCACAGGCACTCCACGAGGTCCAAGAATCCCATCCGTGATACCATTCGCAACTTGGCATCTCGCACGATTCTCGAATTCGTGCATGACCAATGCAAGTACCAGGACCAAGGCATTCACGACCACGAGTTCGCACACCGAAGCCGCAGGATACCGAACATTCGGACCAATCACTCCAACATGACCATCGACCTTCAGGTTCTACTTCGATAGCACCACGTTGGAATACTATAGATGGACAGGGTTTCGTGTTGCAAGCACGTGTTTCCGTTTGCAAACCGTCACATAAACCAGACTCGCATTGCTTTACCTAATGGTAGAATAAATCATTGTTTAGTATAAATTTATTAACAATTATAATTATCTATTTGAATTTGAAATTCACCTTATATTGCGTACCACCACCGCACGAATGACTGCAAGGCGACCAAGCTGTCCAATCTGCCCATCCATTGTCATCGGGTTTTTCTTCGATATTCATCGTTCCTACAGAACTGCTTCTTCTAGTGCAACTTCCGTCACTACGGCAATGACGTTCTTCTTCTTTCGCTTGCATCTTCACGCTCGAAGGATCGTCCGTTTGTGCGCGACAGACAAATCGATATCGCCGCTCGGTATGACCCCCACCTGAGGTTGCATTACCGCTGTATATCCACGGTGATGTCAGGTACTTCTTCGTCTCGTTTGCGGGACGGGACCGACCGTTTCCACAACCATTGTTTCGTGGGATTGGACGGTAGCATGAATCGACCTAAAAACAATGACAATTTCGAATGACGGTTAATTTATTTCCTCGTTTAACTCACTGTTTCACTTTATTTTTACATTATTTTATATTTTTATACTTATCATTTGCGTTAGGACATATTGCAAATTAGAGAATTTTGGGACAAATGGGAACAAATTTTTTATTATGATTTCTGATTAAAAACGTATTAAAAAAAACCTTGTTACAGTAAGTTCCAATAAAACTTAATACACACTGAGAATTATGAGAAATCAACATTTTCAATTTAGATCTTATTATAGATACTTTACCATCTTTTTAAAATGCATCTTTT
The DNA here is from genome assembly GCA_026168455.1 of Theocolax elegans. Lineage (NCBI taxonomy): Eukaryota > Metazoa > Arthropoda > Insecta > Hymenoptera > Cerocephalidae > Theocolax > Theocolax elegans. The sequence goes on along the minus strand of CM047429.1, from coordinate 55,251,181 downwards.
TAAGCTAATATTTTATTAAATCTTCGAACAACCGTAAGTCCTTGCAATTGTACTAAATTGTTAATGTATTTGAAAATCTATATAAACTTATTCACTTTTTTCACATTTAATGTAAGTACATATTCCCTGGTAGAAAATTGAGCCTATTTCTGGTCAGAATTTCTGGTAAAAATTTTTGAAAATAAGATATTGTTAGAAATCCTTTTCAGAAAATTTGCAGAATTTCTAGATATACACCAATTTAACATGTGTTGACCAGAAATTCTGGTCAGAATCTGCGCTATTTTCTACCAGGGTTGCTTTGAATTTATTTTAATTTCTTTTTTATCCTTAGACTACTAAGTTTTAAGATGACATTTATTACGATTCAATCTATTTGGAAGAAGTAAAAATCTGAATAAAATTGTAAAATAAAACGTAACTTCGAATATCTAAATGCACTATTATGGCTATTTAAATATTAATATTAATGTATAATTGAAACGATAAATTTATTTCACAATTTAATTTAACATAAAATAATTTAACAATTTAAATAATAACCGAATAATGTAAAAGACTTACCTGAAAGTCACTTCCCAGACATTCGGCTGTTCCATCTTTATGTGATTGATTTTCGCATATCCTTGATCTTATTCGAACACCTGAAAATTATGATTATATAAATTAGATTGCATTGAATTTATTGCTACGATAAGCCTAGTGACGATAACACTAGACGTTCGCGACAATCCACCTGACACTTCACTTCCGCGACGATGCTGAATCAACATTACGCTCCCAATTCGTTTTCCCAAAAGCGAATTATAGATACAAGAGACCATTTAAAATTTTAAAATTTTAAAATTAGTATTAAAATGGGCGATATATCCCTCTGTCTTTCTAATTTAAGTAAGTAGTATATAGATATTACGTACATTTGTCTATCCCCTCGCGACATTAAACACACATAACAACATTTATTTATTATTTTAAAAATAGGATTAAAATATTTTTATGTAAATGTCATTTTTTCAGACTAGTAAATATGATGGTAATGATATAAAAAATCATAATTAAAATTACCGGGTAGACTATAAACATTAAGCAAGACAAGTATAAAATAGTAATAATATCTTATGAATTATTAACATTTACTTATATTATTGAATCAACTTTTTTTTTTAGATAAATCATTCTATTTTAACAGGATAACGATATTTAAATCAATGTTTTGATAAATCGTGATTTTTTTTGTATCTAATACCTTGTTTTATAATAATAATTTAAAAAGGTAAATTACCTCCACCGACAGGTTGAGTACATGGACCCCAGGTGCCCCAAGACGACCAACTCCCTTGATAGGGAATAAGGGAAGGAGACTTGACGGAAGTGGGACAAGGTGGTAGTTCGATGCAAAAGGTTTCCTCGTGATCGTTGCCCAAGCAGATGCGTCCTCCATGTTGCGGTGCAGGATTGGTGCAGGTGCGTCTCCGTGTCTTCATAGCTGGGCCACAACTTTGGCCGCAAGCTGACCAAGCAGACCACGCGGTCCAGCCGCCATGAACCGTGCAGTTGGTCACACGGACACGGTTTCCTGTGCAGGGCAAACCTCCATTTTGGGGTGGCGGGTTGTTGCACTCGCGCGTCTGGCACAGGCAGCTGTCCGAGCTCTAAAAAAGACGAAAGCTGATTGAATATCCTGGAGTTACGAGATAGTTGAAGAGAGATCGATTTAAAATTAATCAACACCCGTCACTCTTCCGGCATTGCTATAAATAATCCTTTTCTTTCGTTTCCTTTTATTTTATTTATTTTTTTTTTACTATTATTTTCTAGTTCTATTTTGTCTAATTAGATTTATTTTCACTTTCATTTTAATGATCTTTTCGATATTTTGAAAATAAGTACTATTTTATCAATTGTGTGTAACAATTACGTAATAATCATATACATCCTTGTAATTTAAATAAAGTTGAATAATTGCATTGTATTGTAAGCGAAAAACAAATGTCAGCTTAGACGCTCTAATGGATAACTAATTTAAATTCGCAAAAGTATACACTAAGCATTGAAAAATTTGCCGAAACAATTTTTTTTTGAGGTGTAATTACAGCGCATTAATTTCACGTGCACCTTAATTCATTCTCTATATAAATTGCGTAACGTTATTATGGTTACCTGCGCGTATGAATCATAATACCGATACATATAATTTTATTGTGCCATTATGCGATAACCTTACTGTAGAGCATTGCATTCCATAAAGCAATCATAATACAATTCTATTTGGATTCATTAACCTCTAAGCAGTACTGATGCACTGTGTACACAATACTTGCATTGTTACGATCAAATGTTTTAGTCGCTCTGTGTACTTGTATCCAGTGTGTGTGTGTGTGTGTGTGTGTGTGTGTGTGTGTGTGTGTGTGTGCACGTATATAAATGTATTTATAAATGAAAATATAGAAGGACGATCTCGTTATCGATTTTCAATACAACAATTTTTAACAAAAGTTCAATGCTGTTTTAATTATACAGTTCGTTTATGTGATACGTTGTATAAATAAAAGTCAATCTCATTATATTGACGTTGCAGTTGTTAACCGTTACGATCTTCCATTATGTCAAAGATATATATACTACTAAAGTTCTATTGTACGTTGTCAAGGTATACACTAAATTAATACAAGAGGAATATGAATAGAAAATTAATTGTGCAAAGTATAGTAAATAAGATATTAGTTTGGATCTCGATATAATACTTGTTGCTAATAAATTTTATACACCAATCAGCTTACAAGTTTGTTACTATCAATTATAGTCCCTATGTGTTTATATAGTTTAAATATTTATCCTAACTTATAATATAAAAAAATATTATAATTTAAAATAATATTTAACAAATTTGTATATTAAAATATATTTAAACGATTATAAAGTTCTTAATATTTAAATATTGTTTTATATTAGTAAATAAAAGGAGAAAAATATGTAACGTTTGAAAAAAAACAAGTGTTTTGCATACCTCGTCGTCGGAAGATTTCGAAACGGATGGATGACCAGATGACTGTTGAGAAGTTTCGTGATGACAGGTGTGCCACGAACTCCACGCGCTCCAACCTCCATTGACCGGATCGGTGAGCACCGGACATTTGGTCGCGTCCTGTTTCCAATGATTCGCGAGGTAACCGTTGGGAATTTGAGTGGGTGCGGGCACGCATTTCATCAAATGTTCATCCCAGCCACAATACGGTTCTTGAGCATTTAAGCAGGATTGAGGATCACGGTGTCTGTAGCACTGGACCGTCGGTATCCTATTTACGTAACAAATATTTAAATCTATAGCTTCACTGTTGCTGCTCGACTCTTTAAAAATACCTTGCGCATCCGTAAACTTGTAAATAAATCTACTATAATAATAATATTGGTCAACGCGTTAAACAAATAATTGTGTACGATGTGTAAATTTCCACGATAATTACAGGCTGCACGTAAACTATTCTATACGGGCAACGATAATTTTATTCATACTATTTTCAGCGAACGGTTCTTTAAAAAAAAAAATATCTCTCTTTTGCATTTAAAAACGTTCGTAAAAAGGAAAAAATAGAATAGCCGAAAACCACAAAATGCATACTATTAAGAGGATCGGTGAAATCACGCAAGCTTTACCGACATGAAATAACGAAGGGCCATTAACATTCGTCACAGCGTAACTATAATATACATTTCAACGTTGAAAGAACGGTGCAATTAGCCGACTTTCACAGAAATTCATTTCTAAAATATGTTTATTTTAATTAGTTAAATAATTGGAAATATACTACATCAACAAGTTGTAAGGTTTTCTATTAAATAATATAGATGCGAGTAATCGTTTAATTAATAATTTTAAATGTTATATATACAGTTATAAAAAACTAATTTTCAAAAAATCTAAAATTTTAATCATTTCATCAATATAAAATTAATATGTCAATATTATTACGATGTATAAGATATAATCTTATGAGTAAATAAAATAAAAATAATAATAATAAAAACTTACCTTAGCAGGGCACTTTGCATTCCCACGTACAAACTCTTAGTTTCTTTCATGAACTGCATCGTTATCGGTGCTGTAGGAAACGGGCCCCAAATTTCGATAATGCACGTCTCCATAGTTCTCGGAAGAACCGATATCTTTTTGATCAGACCTTCGGTCGTCGCAACGTACAGTACCGCGACACTTTTGTGAATCTTGGTTGGTGTTACATCGACCGCAATATGCGTAAACCTATGTAAATACACGAAATAATTATATAAAAAAATTGATGTACACATATACATATATGTATATTAATTTTATTTAATTTCATTCCCTATCGAAACCTGCATATACGATTGATCACGTAAACATTGATCGTTACCAATGTCTAAAGAAGTTTCCTAGTGATCCTCAGAATTATAGTTAATACAAAAAGTTATAATCTGACAGCTAAATAAATTGTCTAATTAATTACAATGATAATTCACGCGAAATTTTTTCTTTTCCTTTCATATTCTCTCGTATTTTTCTTTATTTGCATTGACCATACTCGTGTATCTTACTTAAGAACACGTAGATCGATAGACAGAGTACAGTTTTATTTTCGGATAACTGATCTCGGAAATTAAATAACGCCCTCGAGCAAAATATTTGAACAGTGAAGGCAGTGTACGAGATGATACGTTATCAGTATAATCTACTGAACTATCGTTGATAACAAGAAACATTTTTTGTACAAATATTACTTGCTCCTTATTATATATTTCTTTTGAATCGTTTGCAATTTTCTATGCGCAGTCAACAAATTATCAATGAATTCGAACAATAGAATTATTAATATGTATAACAAAATTTATATGGAATATGCATAATTATTTTGATAATGCCAAAAACTAACATGAAAATTTGATTGTTTATCAAATGAAAATAAAGGCAAAATTTAATATCTTAATAATTGATTAAATAAATTATTATTGAAAAAAGCAATTAAAATTTAATTCATGGGGGGTATTAAAGTTCATTTATATTACCTGTAAAACAAGAGTATTACAAGTATCCCAGGGATTGTAGAGTTTTAACAGACGAAAATTAGTTAATCAATAAATATGAAAATTATAACGTTCATTTCGCACAGATTATAAGAATTTTCTTTGTACAACTATAAATTAAATTAATGGAATAATGATTGTAATTACGGTTCTGCCTGAAAGTTTGCCAGTTAATCAATTTAAATTTAAATACGCTTATAGATAAAAGTCATATTTTACTTTAAAAACTAAAAGTGTTTTATAAATTAATTAAACGTCGAGTTCGTACTCCTCGTAGTATTCATTGAATGTCAGTAAAGTAAAAATCTTGCAAAGTTTATTTACATAGATATTTAGACAGTCTTCTATTAGATGTAATAAGAAAATTATTTTTTAATGAAATATATTTTATAAGGTCGCTTGAATTAATTCTTAAGGGGATATCGGACTCAGAAAATGGTCATATTTAATAATTTTTTATAAAGAAATGAATAATTTTTTGAAAAAATCTTGAACACCATGCCCTTTGGCATGTTTCAAATAATATACTCAAATTTTTTAGATTTTTAAATTTGTAATTCAATTATGATTTTTGCGTTGAAAATTCATACTTTTTTTCACTAACAATTACCGACCAAAAATTGTTTACTCAATTATTATTAAAAAAAATGATTTTTTCTTAAAAAAGCAAAACGCTATGCCCTGGCTTTTGTTTTAAACTACCCCTATGAATTTTGTTCAGATTTTTAATTCAATATTTCCAACATATTCTTATGTTGAAGGGTGTAGATCCCTGTAACTTGGGTCCGACATCTCGTTAAGTATTAAGAATTAAATCTTATTTCCCCAATTTATCGTAATAGTGAAAATTCGATTATTTGATCCACCAGAACTAATCACCAAACCGAATTAACAAAAAGTATCAAATTGGTAAATCAATTTTCTCGATTGGAGCGTGTAATTTGAAAACAAAACGGTTTGCTCGATTACGACTAAATATTGGCATATATGAAATATGTTTCCAAATAAACTATGGCGCGTTCAATTTTCAGTATCTCGATCAGGGTAAAAAGTATAATAAAATAAAGAAACAAATAAAAAAAAAAAAAATTGGATTATATTATATTATATACATATATAGAAGATCTGATTGATCAGAATTGCAAATTACACGTACCGCTCGAGGGTTGCAGTATGTAAGGGTCTAGTAGTAGCGCCTTGTACAGCCTCGTCCATCAGTTGATATCGTTCATTGTCAGTAAGATGCCAGGGGCCTTGGCTGCTTGTTGGTCCACATTTCTGTTGGTTCTGGGGTAGCTTTCTCTCCCAGGTGGCGCCCGAGTGTTCCTGATGCTTAAATGGTCCATCAAATGCTGCGGTTATCGTCGACATGTTGAATGCACAAATCGCTGAACCTGCTATCGCGTTGCTGTAAATTTTACACGATTATTCGAATATTCTTTTTTCTTTGCAATTTGATGGAAAATATTCGATGCATATTTTTTGAACCGAGAGAAAAATTTATTCCTACATAACAGAGTTTTTCTACATTATAATATACTTTACAACATCAATCGCAATAACCAATTTAATAAATTATTAACAAAATTATAGTTTTTTTTTAATTTAAAAATGAGTATGAAATTTAATTTTTAAATTATGTTATACTTGCCAGTAAATGCATAGGAATGCTAAAAACGCAACTGAATACTCAGTTTCGTATTTCGTCCGAAACAGTTATCAAATATTAAATAAAAAAAAAGAACCGAACCAAAAACAAAGAAATAATACGGTGTATAATGCAATTGAAAAAAAATTATTTTTCTCTCGGAAGGAACACAGTACGAGTACTATAATTATAATAACATTACCCTTGATCCAATAAAGTATAATTTTCATATCGCAGCATCAAAGAAAACAAGCACTGTTAATTATTCAAAGGGTATATAATAGGATACATATTTATCTAATATTCACAAGTTGATCGAAAACTACACATTGATAAATTTAATAAAATACATGTGTATAAGAACCAGTTTATCTTATATCTTAAGTACACGTATGTATATACCTTGGTGTGCTGAAGGTAGCATAAACGATACCCTCTTCCGGTTGATAGACAGCGCTCTGGATTTCATCGTAGTAAAACGGAAATTCTCCAGGAAGTGAGCAATTCAAACGAGCTTTACTAAATGTCGTCCATGTGTTTTTCATGAAGATCTTGCTACCTGGATCGTATTTGCAAACTCTCGCTATCCTCGAGTAGATTCGCTGAAAATATCATTCGATTTTGTTGTAATATGAATTTTCTTTTTTATTTATCACTTTATATTTATTCGCTGAAGGGAGAATTTCGTATATCTACGGGAAATGATTCAACGATAAAATTTTGCCAACGTTTAACGGGAAGCATATTGAGAAGCTTAAAGTACTACATTTTTGCAAATAAAACGATTGCACGGTATTATAGCTTAGGTAGAATAAAGTATAAGATTTCTCTTTCCACATATGTCTGCAGTTTTACGATTTTCGAAATGTTTACGTTCGGCGAGTCAAGGATAAGTTACAGTTATCGACAAAATTTATATTTAAATAATTATTTAGAACGATTAAGTAATTTTTTCTTGCAGTATAACAATGTCTATATATATAAATTATGAAAAGATTTCACTATAATAAGTACAATTTTGTACTATACTTTTATTAAATTAATAAATACCTTGCCACAATTGATGTATTCTACTGCCGATTCTCTAAAGAGAAAATAGACGTAGTCGTCTGTTTCGAAACTTCCAACAAATTGTGGATCGTTTAACCAACTGAAATAAAAAGAAATGCATTAATGTTAAAAACTATTAAACGTAAGATTAAAACATTTATTTGATGGGGCATTTTAAAATTTGGTACATTTTAGGAAATTAATAGAAGATAATACTTACTTGGAGTCGTACTGCCTTGTTCTTAAATTCGATGAAGCCAGACTTCGAAAGATAGCTGAGTCGGCGCCAGCAAAATCGGCTGGCGTACCCGCAAAAAGCCCACCAGACGATCCTCTTGCTAAGAGTGCGGTGACGTTTGAGTGCGGCGAGTAAGGGCATCTTGTCACTCCTGGCATCCAACTAGTCACGTTGTTAATATTCTCAATCTGCAGATTGAATTTTATTTATTCGATTTGGTATTTAACGATGTTCTTTATTTTATTATTTTAGATGTAACAGTATTATTGAGTAATATAGTGAATATGTACATTAATATATTTATATAAAATATATTTATATATTTAACAATATCGTATCATTTCGACGAATTGCATTATTATTATATAAGTGTATATGTAATGAGTTAAGTATAAACATATGTATTTTCGTTAATTTTATTTTAGTAATAATAATACTAAACAAAAAATAAATAATTAAATTGTAACAAAAAAAATTGATTACAAAATCATTACTAGTTATTTAGTGTACTTAAATTTTAATTTCGAATTAATGAATATTGTATAAACTTACCTCTCTCCAAGAACATAGAGGACTAAAGGCATTGGTACCACATGTTACGAGACTCTTGCCATTGCTAAGCAAAACCTTCATGTAATTGCGGCAATCTTCGACGCTCTGTCCCTTGTCTTGGCATGTCGACATTTTTTCTTTCGTTGCTGGCCATGATGCGTGTTCCATAAGAGACAGTGTGTCTGGTGTTAAACGATACAAATTGTCTCTGTAATCAAAAATGTAAATATTCTATTAATAAATTATCCCGCTTACGCAATTCATATATATATTATATTTAATCAAGATTTAAGTTAAATGATATTGGGGTAATGTTTCTTCGTTCATAAATTCATTTCCGTATTTGAATGATACCTATATTGAAGTTTCATATATATATATATTATATGGGAATAAAAAGGAAAGTGATCGACGCGCAATAAAACTAAAGAATTTAATGTACATTATATTTTTTTTCGTTATCCTACACCTATATACGCAAAATCAATAATTTAGTTAATTCGACTAATTTTATATACCAGACCTGGAAAATCATTGGTGCAGCGCAATCGTAAATATCGTCAAAGTTAACGAGCGACAGCCTATACATAAAATTCGAATATTTCCTCCCAATAATTCGAATAATAATGCGGTAAAACTTTATATCGCCTTGCCATTTATAACGATACATTCCTCACCATGCGCGTTTCAAAACTAATAAATACGGCAAGGCGCGGCCTGGTCAACCGACCAAAAAAAGAGTATTTGTCCGGCCCGATCGCGTCAATTCTCGGATCTCTGCCCAAGCATTAACCGACGGTTAAAAAAGCTCGTATAAAAAAAATAATAATAATTAAAAATAAAGAAAAATGTAAGTCCAAAGAAGTTCGTCAAGTGCGCGTAAATTGAGAGATCGCGCACACATGTAAAATGTAAAACGAGACGGAGCCGGATACGCTTCGATCGGTACTCGATCGCTGCCGACACTGCGCGACACTTTGTCGATACATAAATTACCGCATCGTTGCGAGGAAAAGCTTTTGCAAAGATATGACCTGTTTCGATTTTTATCCTTTTTTTCATTTTTTTTCTCTTTCAACCGTCCACACTTATTTATTGGTATTCTACAACCTTTCGATTTTCACTGAGGTGCTATACGTAAATCACAGATGAACAGGTAATTCGACAGAATTGTTTTTTTTTCGTGAATATATGCAATTATTATGAACAAAATGCAAATTGATATTTCATAACAATATAAACGATATGTTTTATTTATATTATATTTGAAATTGTTATAAATAATTATAAGAATTGATTTTTTAGTAACTTTTAAATTTTAATAAATACATTCCCTTTCGGTTCAAACGTAAAATTAATTGAATATTTATATATATATATTTCAGTACTGTGTAATTTACCATACGTAATGATATTCATTTTATATAACAACTTCAAAGTTTCCAATTTCTATATTTTACAATATTTGATAAATATAAATGAAACAGCACATTAAATTATATATCGAAATAATGTAATTAAACAGTCACTTGGCTAATGATAAAAAAAATATTAAAATTTTAGTTGCAAGTAGAATATTTAAATATTAAATTATTAATCACAAGAGGAAAATATTTATCAGTCACCTACTCCACTGCGGCTCGCCTATCTGCCTATAAATTTTTTGTTTACACTTTAGAGATTTTATGTTAGTTAGCCGGAGAGACTTTGATGATCACCGTTTGACCTCTTTAATTTTTTTCTACCCCACGTTTCGTCATTTTTCTCCGCATTACGAGACAATTCGATAATTATGATCAAAGAAGAAAAAGATACTCCGATCACGCAAACATCAAATAATATATCATTCAATTGCGACTGTACGCATGAAATGATAAATATTTCGAAATTTGTATATGTATTTATATGGTATCACAAAACAATGTCGCTACCATGTCCAATATGTTAAATAAAGTATAGAAACATCGCTCGCGACAGACACAATAACTCAATAAAAAAAAAAAAGAAAAGAAAACGTAAGAACAAAACAACTTTATCAAAACGACAAGAAAAATAGTAGATCACGAATCATGTATTTAAAGTTACTATTAGTTTAATAGACATCGGAGTTACGTCGGTTAAGAGAAATATATATATATCGATGGAATTGTCACATGCGCTCGTGAAGCACGCACGGTATACACATAAATACACGAGGTTTTTCCATAGTAGTTGGGCGCTCATTATCTCACATACTTTTTCCTTCGGATTCCCTCGAGAGGTATATATAAGATTTTTCCGATCACTCGAGAGTCAGTCAGCCGCGACTCGTTCGCGCTGCCTCGGCGCTCAGTCAAGCATAAACGGCGCCTACGTGGGCGCGTGAATACGGGGCTTATAGGTATATATATGTACGCGTGGACATAATTATTATCACAAAGCGGAATTACATGGGAGCAGTGACGCGACCGAACGGCGCTGCAACCAATTAATAATCTCCCCTATGGCTGATCTGTCTTGAACGCGCGCGCGTGCCCGCGTCAATGTCCTGCGCGTGCACTCTCTCTCTTTCTCTCTCTCACTCTCTGGACATAGAGCAACATTTTTTACTATCGGATATTTTATCACTTTTTTTTTTACTTTTATTTTTCATTGGGATCGGAGAAACTCGCTTGCCTCGCTCGAGGAAATTTCGAGAGTTATATATACATATATTTACCACGTGGGGAAAATTATTAATGTTGTGCAATTTAAAGGCTGCTTGCGCGCACCCGAGATAATTTGGTTATGCGGTTGTACGTGCAATAGTTTCGTTAATGTAGGTACGATGTAGACTTTTATGCTTTTTTCCGAGATGGGTCAATAATGTTGCCGTCTACGTTGAATATAAATATATTTTGATTGATGATTTAGACATTATGTGTTTAGTCAATTTATTTTTTAACCGTAAATATTATTAATCAACATAACTTGGAAAACCCATGGGCAGTGTTTATGCAATTAATTATATATTTATGTTATTTCCCATTACTACGGTTTATAATTATTTAAAAATATTTATTATAATACTTAAAATGTTATACATTACGTGTGGTGATTCGTTGACAAAATAACAAATGACGGGCAATTTTTACGAGGGGGGAAAAAAAATAAATTAATACCTTTCGTCAAATCAGCAGGTATAGGCTAAGTATGCAGTATATGAATTCCACAATATTTTAAAAATTTTAAAACGACACGTTCCATAACTCCTGAATTGCTGTTCAATAAATTATCGACTCCCGATAGCCTCCTTGGAGTGACATTTTACTTTATTCAACATCAATAATAATAAATGTACGAGCGATAAACGACCGACTGGACAGCGAACGCGCGTAGGACAGAAGAGCTAGAGAAAGATAGATGGAAGGAAGGAGAGAAAGAGAGAGAGAGAGAGAGGGAGATACGTATTAGAGAATAAACAGCTGAAAATATTGCGTTATATCGTGTATAAGACACGTGACAGGACATTGTATAGAGTTTGTAACTCGTGGGATCTTCCTCCTCTTTAAGCTGACGAGTTTGAATGGGCAAGAGGTACCAATTCATCCGTTAACTCGCGCGAAAAATATCATTGCCGGCCAGTAGTATATAGTCGTAGATCGCACCACTTGCGTGGCCGCATTCAAACAGATTATTTCCTGCTCAACGAACCTACGTGCCTTATTCGTATGAGCGCGAAATTCGATGAGCGATGTGACACTATATATATATTGCAAGACTTGGTCGTACTTTCTATTGCTGTGCAGAAGAAATGAAATATATTGCATTTGTTGCGATTATATTACTCCTCTATACCTATATATATGTGCGCGGTGAGAATTTTCTGATAAAAATTACCGTGACGGTATGGTGAACCGCGGGGAACGTATCAGGTGTTGGTAAAAAATTAACTTAAAAACTCGTAATATTTGAAAAAAAAACGTTGCAATTTTTACTTTCCTCTCACAGGGTAATATTTCCCATGTTATCACGGGTATTGTATATATATATTGTTTGAAGCGTTAAGATTTTATCACATTTCATCGAGATATGTACGTTCGCTTCGAGTTTGTCAACTGATGTAATGGAATTATGATTAAGTTACGCATACAGTACTATAAATGTATAGGTAATACTAAAAAATTAATTGTTTTATGCGGATCCAAAGATAGAATGCGAGAGAAATGTAAAATTTAGTATATTAACATGTAGTATTTTATTTTACGCTGTGTTTTCGTGCACGCTGCGTGTTCGCTTAATATTTTATATCGACAATATATTTCACGCACATATAGACAATATTAAATTGGGCTATGTCACTTAGCGTCTGTCAGGTACTACAGCTGTCGTGTTACGTATTAAATTTACTGTTCAATAGTTTTAAACTTGGCGTACATGTTGATCTATATAAAGTGTAAGTACGTGATGTATAAAAAAAAATAATAATTAAAAAAGGGGAAACATAAATGTGTAAGAAAAAGCAATATTGTCTATAATTATTATAAACATTTTCGAAAGTAAAGAAGGAAAAAGTAAAAATAAATTGAAACCAATCTGATTCTTCTATACTCAACTTATTTTAAATAACGGTAGATTCTTGTACAAAAATAGCATCAGAATGTTAACCATTCAACGACTTCCATATTGCCTCTGTCAACGTACGTGCATTATATGCTCAGCACGAATATCGGAGCACGTTTAAAATTGCGCGTAGGCCGTATATGCGCGCACCCAGAAATAATTTCGTACATGTATATATACATATATACCTACCGATATCCGCGACCAACGTGAAAAACTGTAATCGTTTTTCGTACGGATACACATAATATGTATACGGTTATCCCCATGTGCAGATAAGCCACACCTGAAGAGATAAACCAAAAAGTAAGAGAGAGATAGAGAAAAAAATACCGGCTTGTCCTCGTAGATGATACAGCATATATATATATATATATATATATATATATATGGTTTTGATGACCGTATTTTACGGCGCCGTTTGCGGGAATCCACGCATCCCTCTGTTTCCCTCTCTATCTCTCTTTTGCATGGGCTCGAGTGAAAAATTGCGCGGATTGCGTGGCCGCAGGCGTATATAGATAAAAAAAATGTAGACTCGCGAGTGAGTTGAATATTTATGCAGCAAGAAGTAATGCATTTATTCCAGCTGACCACGCGTACCGCGTTGTCTTTTATTTAACCTGATGGGTCAATGTTTCACTACACGGATGTTTTTAAACTTGTAAAATGTGTAAGTTCAACTTGATTTCGTTTGTAATGGTTGCGTACGCCTATAGTAAAGATTTTGGAATAAATTTAATCTGGAATTTATAAATGGCATGCACAATTTATTATCGTTTAAAAATGTATTTAAGAATATAAATTTTCACATATATTTTATTAATTTTCCTTAACTCGATCAATCATAAATTTTTAATCGTGTCGATAAAATATTTGGAACGTCGTGGCGCAATTGCTTTTCTAGTTTCGACAAAATCAAGCATAAATATTGCGCATATACTTATATTTTTATGTAAAAATATGAATCGTTTTAATCGTATACGGAACATTTTATAAAATTTGCATATATTTAAAATCGTTAATAAAATATTACACATCTATTAAATGTATAAAATTTTGAAATTCGGTTACCCCACTGTAATGAAAACACTCTGAAGGGTAATATAATTTAATAATTTTTTAAAAATGTATTAAGAATGTCTAATTTGTATGTCATTTAATGTACGATCAAAATCAATGGGGGAAACTGTACAAGTAATTCTTGTCCAAATTACAAGTTCGATAATATCAATTAGGTACGGAGCTTTTTACCGAACCCGATAAGTAGATAAGAAAACTAAATTAAGTATCGACAGGGATATAATAAGATGAAGATTTATGGATTCGATTTAAATATCGTGTAATGATATATTTGGTATTATACGTATAGTTATAACGATATAATAAATTTTCGATCTTGCGCGTTTCAGAAATAAACGATATACAAGTTATCGCAATCACAAAAGAATATAATTTAATTGTTAGTACACGAATCAAATAATTATGTTAATTTTATAACTATTGTAATACTGCAATTTATATATATTGTAACATATATTTACGATCGCATATTAATGATATTCTAATAATATAGTCGATATTAAAATTTCAGTTTAAACATTTTTCATTTTTGTATTAAAATACGTCACTTTAAATAATTAAAAGAAAAAAGTTTTTTTGCAATTTTGACCGTGAAGCGCCATCGAATTACTGTGCAACGTGAATTTACCAAAGAGCGCGAATTATATCTCGAGTCTGATGAGCTTCGGCTCATCGGTCCACGGAGCATCGATTAATATTTATAAGCTTCTGGTTCTCAATCAAGTTACCCGCTTACCAGTATCTACATACTTATATTTACCGTGTACATAAAGAATGAATTATTTCAACCTAGCGTTACGCACTTATTTACAACTTGCATACAATGATGATGCTCGATCTACATAATCGAACACGTGTTGTATATAACGTATTTTCGAATAGAGAGAACTTTATTGAACATAGAAAGAAATGATGTAAATTCCTTCAATTTTAAATTTACATTTGTTAGAACTATGTAAGGATGGTGGTATGCAAGTAATATTCTTTGTAAAAGTTACAAAAGGTATATTAATATTTTTTAGATGTAAAATTTTATACGTTCATATTTATTAATGATATAATTGTATGAGTAAAGAAAGGTAATTAAAATGTTTTATTATTTTCACCTATTGAATCATTATTCAATGTTAATAAAATAATATTTCATTATTGAAACTCATTTATCATAGTAATTTTCTTCACACCGTATACAGCTAGAAAGTTACGTAAACGTTATATCAAAATCGCCAAATATTGATCGATGCATCGATAGTTAATAATGCAATATTTGTAATTACTATTGACAAAAAGTGGAATTTATAAAATCGACATAAAATAAACTTTATAATGATATAAATCAACATTATATTCATGTAATACAAAAAATAATTATTTTAAAACCTTACATAATATTTATTAGATATAGATACTTTTAACCATAAAAGACAATTTAAAATTAAACAACATTTTTAAATCAAAAAATCACAGATGAGGTAATTAATAGGCAGTTCATCAATAATTTGAAAATACTAATTTTATATATAGTTCTAGTGGTTCAAATAATAGTAATGATAATACTGAGTGCTAGCTATATATGAAGACTTATTAATGATATTTGTGTATTTTATGAATTTGAAACAAGACAGTTACAAGTATCCCTAATTTTTTTCTCCATTTAACAATTTATGACCAGTCTTGCTACATGTATCTATAAAAAAAAAAAAATAGGAAAAATAAAATAAACAATAATTTTTCCCTGTTCATATGGTATATATACAGGACGGATCGTAGAATGAATTTTTTATTAACGAATTTACTCAGCGGAATTGGCTGTGATATACTATATGCACGACATCATTGAATTTTCAATCTCATGAATATTTCCTAATAGAATTTCCATCTGCTTAAGCATTAAAGAGTGCACGCCGTTATATGAATTAGTGTCTTACATCCTCGAAGGTTTTCTCGTATCTATTTTTATTCCCCTGCAGTGATTTTGGTGAATTATCGACCCGCACTATTAACGTTACCCGTTTTATATAGATGTATATATAGTATCTAAAAAAATGATGATTAAGAGATTGAAAAAAATATTAAAAAGTTGTCTTATGTACTTTACGTATCCATATATTTATGTAATATTTACAGTAAACATATAGGTTGCATAATTAAAAGCTTAAAATTACTTGATTGAGTTCTTAATAAGCCACGCAACTTATGCAAATTATAAAAAATGTAAAGACAATCGCGATATCGCCTCTATACAGCAATCCAAAACAAGAACGAAAAACTGTTTGAAAAAACACGGGTATAACGTCAACGTGTAAGAACACTTTAATCCATGCAATATGCGTTTGAAAATGCAAATTCACAAATCCTCGGTTGTACAAAAATATATGTACTTAATGTAAAAAAAAAAAAAAAAAAAAGGGTAGATAGAGCGGCACACGTACACTTTCTCTTACACGTATATGCGGGTATGTGTATATATTGCACCTGAGCACAAAATAACATAAGCTCACGACCAATCGATCGCGACTTTATCGAATACGTGTGCCCATGCATATATTCGTGTACGTGTACCTATGAATTATAAGAGCGTGAACAATAGCCGATAAATCGAATAATCTAATGCAAGTTGCAATTGTAAATTGTAAACATTTTATAAGCACCTTTAAAGTTTTTCTCGTTTTCCAGGTTATCTTTTGTAATTGGTTTATTAAACGGTTGTATAAGATATAAATATATATATGAAAAATAACATATTTACAATTGTCAATTATTGTTGATATTTAGTTTCGTAAGTATATATTTATTTAAATTACTTGAGAAAATGATACTTATACTTCATTTATTTACAATGTATATGTGCTGTAATAATTTAATTCGTTCCCTTTTACGATAACATCAGGTATGACATGTATATATAATAAATTCTAATACTATACACTACAACACGTAATAAATATTATATTTAAAATTTTTATTTATAATACGCTTGCAGATATGTACGTATAACCCAATTTGGATAATTTTTAATAATTATAGCGAAATTTACAACATCTTCGTGTTATGCGTAACATTTTATTAATCATTGCGAGTTTTGTTAAAATCGAATATTAGAAAAATGGTTTTAATGACTTAATACAAAGATTTCCATAACGTATTATACTATTTATTAAATAAGATCAAAGATCAGTTTAACAATCGACATAAATGTTTTTTAATCAAACCGAGAACCAAGCCATTAATTTAAAGAATCGAAAAGAAATTAAAATTATAAAAACATCTTAGAACGTAGTACGAGATATATTCATACAAAATAGATTCTTCACTGCTCATACTCGAGTTATCTCCGATCAAGAGATTCGTTTTAGAATTATCAATCGAGGAGAAAAGTTGCCGCAACTATAAGGTACAAGGTGCGAAAATCGCCCCGCTTACTGTGGACCTGTAATCGCCTGCAAATGAATTACCGCGCGTAGCTTGTTTACTTCGAGATATATTCATACAAAATAATATCTTCACTGCTCATACTCGAGTTATCTCCGATCAAGAGATTCGTTTTAGAATTATCAATCGAGGAGAAAAGTTGCCGCAACTATAAGGTACAAGGTGCGAAAATCGCCCGCTTACTGTGGACTGTAATCGCCTGCAAATGAATTACCGCGCGTAGCTTGTTTACTTTTTTTTGTTTCTGGTATATACGATCGATTAAATCAGCTTTTGCATGTGAAGTTAAAGAAATGTAAGTACAAACGCGTGTAAATCCAACATCGCTTCGTTAAAATTGATTAGGTTACGATGTACATATAGTTACGTAATAGATTATTTGTATTCATTTTAAACAATAACGATTAATAAGGAAAATTGAGTTATTTCATATTGCATAGACGAGTGATTTATATACTTTTCTTTCCAGATTTACTTCACTTTGAGTGTAAACTATGTGATAACGTGTGTATATAAGTTTTTTTCATAAAAATTTCATGATACATTTACAGTTTGATAATTGTTGGATATATTTGATTACATATTACAAAAAAAGTAAAAGGTGACTGCGCACGTGATATATTATATTTATTAAGATCAAATAATTATACTTACAGGTATTTACAACTTTTGTGTGTACATTTATGCAAATTATTAGGCAAATATTAACGCAACGCTTAACTTTCAAGCATAAGTAATTTTGTAAATGCTGAAGGCATTTTTCATTATGAATAACGTACAGTCCAGCGTAATTTTTTAACCTGTCAAGAGATATATAACTTCAAAGTAAAACTAAAGAGTAATAAAATTTAAATTAAATTTTTCTATCCTAGTTGTATAATATTTGTATACACTTTTAAATGTATAAAATAAAATGTACAAGTATATATCAATAACAGTTTATACGTATATCTATGTGTTACGAAATAAAAAATCTTCATTAGCTGGACTAAATCAAAGAGCGACATGGAAATAAAGGAAGACGGTACACATATATATACACAAATGTGTGCATGCGTGTGTGTGCGCGCGCAGTGTGTGTATATGTATGTATATGTATATTGAATCATATCAGCGGCATATAATTTCGCAAACGCAAAGATGAAAGAGGAGAGCCACCAGGATCGGTATACGACGTGTGCAGGCGTAAGCTCCATTGAAATGTCACGTGGATAAGCAGATACGTATAAAGGCGGATATCCGCGGAAAAAGGAACGTTTGTAGTATATATATACGTATATATCGTATATATGTATACGCAGCGATGCGCGATTCTCCATGGTGATGCGAAACGTGGGCCGTTCACTATTGCTTACACCATCGTCCCACGTATAAATTATATTATTCTTCAGACGTGCAAGCGTATATTTGTATAGAATGTACATATATATACCTACATCGGCATCAAGGAATATGTATAAAAGCCGGGTGCTCAAGTGAACTGAAGTTTCTATTTTTATTTTGTACACCGGCCATACTTATATATTGCCTTTTTTTTACAAAATGTTGATAATTAGTTCATTTTTTTTGCGAGATAATGGTGATAATTTAATCAAAGTTCAAATTTGTTTTCAACGTTGAAATTGTGAAGTTTCAAAGGTGTAATTTGAAAACGTACGTACTACATTAACCCGATTAATTGTGACATCAAAACGTGCTTCGTAACCATTACACACGGTGCGAGTTGTTTCGTATATAGTCGAAAGAGATATCAGAAAACATTGTAGTCGGCGACTTTCGTGAAATGAAAGTCAGTATAGTGATTTTGTAAAAGATAGAATTACCCTACCTTGCAATACAATTATATTTTTTTATTTTCATTTATTTAAAAACGTAATTAACATTTTTATGCTTTCCTTGGACAATATAGGTTTATGTAGACGTGTATATATATATATTACATCTCCATAATACACGAAAATTTAATGCTGTGAGCTAAAGTGGTCATATAACTGAGCATAAAGGCAAACCGAACCCTAATACCAGTACTTAATTTCAAATCGTAACAGTGCGGTGACTTTTATGCACCGAAATCAAAGCGCAATTCGGGGTAAGGTCCGTTGCAATTAAAAGTTTTATATGCTAAATGAAACTCCTTCTCTTAAGTATCCTAAGACAGATGGCCTCTTATTCGACTTCCTTCTTATATATTGAGAGAGAGAGAGAGGGAACGTTATACGATATATCGATAATTAGCCTGAAGGTGGTATATATACTCCATACACTGTCCATACACTTCCATATACATTTATGGAATTTTTGTTTACGAACGATATCGCGAGTTAATATTTCTCTAAACGAAATTCACGCACGCTTTCAAATGCCAACGCGATTATCGTATTTATATACGTGTACGTACGTACGTATGTATGTATAACAGGGATTGTTGAATTATGACGCGGTTTAGTTAATGTTACGTGTAATTAATGCGTCGGCGATTATTCATGGCTGTTTGAGTAGTGTATAGAGGGGTAGGCGGTACAATACCCAGTTGTATTTAATTGTTAATTATATCTCATTCTTTCTTTTCGTTATGTATGCTAAAATGATACATAGGTTCTCAAAGAGGTTGTAATTCATATCTAATTGTAAAAAGTATGTGCGTGCACAAACGTCTATGATTCGTGAATTATAACTTATACGTGTCAATTTAGCATAAATATAAAAGTGATCAATATTTGTTAATAAATGTTTGAATTATTATGTCGGTAATTTTATACAAACATAAGATTATAACGTAATATAACAATAATGTAATAGTACAATTCTCATACCGATGTTGGATTTTTTATACTTTATCATAAAGACTCGTCAAGTTAATTTATTTTTAATTTCGATTATAATTTACAAGCAACATGTGGATATTACTGAAAAATTTAATATCATGGTTTAGAAAAATTGGTACTCCGATAGTCCAATAATACCGTTAAATTAAAGCAAGCGCCACATTAAATTGATTAGTCACGTCGATCGCCATGCCTAGATATATATTGAAGTTCAAAAATCTAAAAATAAAACAAATGACAATAAATAAACGTGAAAAGTAGAGCCAAACCAAAATCCACAAAGATAACCCGAGCGACTATAATCGATAATCGACGTGTCCGTCAGTGTACACCACAACATACATTCCGGACACGTTCAGCGCGCGAGAAAATGCAACCGATCGACTCGATTCGATTAGGGCCTCGAGTCTCGCGCCGAGGCTCATTTGTACCAAGATAAATCTGCACGAGCGCGCCCTGAATTATTTGTCACGGTCCGGGACTCGCGCCGAAACCCGTCGCAACCGGGCGCACGGAGAATTCGAAACAGTCAATGCAAAGTGCATCCGCGCTTCGTTCAAGGGCGTGTGGATTTCATCTCTCTCTTGCGGTTCCAATTGATATACTGATCGAGTGATTAATATTAAATGAATTCATGCACCATTTTGAGCTTTTGTAATCTTTGATTTATCTAATCAAGTGTTAATTACGTGCACGCCAACTGGTAATAAATCGTATAGTTCATTATAAATAAAGATTTAAATACAAACCTATAAGTCATTACATGTTCTTATGCGTTAAATTATTTTGTATTGTTTCGATATATAAAATTTATCGGGCTTTGCGAACCAATATGCTTTATTAAACAAGGCCTTTATACTATTCGTTCGCTATACGTGGTGGAAAAATCCCAGAGTAAGCCTTTACAAAAGTTATAAATTAAAAAATAGATGTTAAAACGGCTATACTTATGCCTTGTACTCGACTGTTTCTCAAACGGGTAGAGAACTAGTCAAATCCCCCTGGTGGTAAGGACTCTCCAACTAACCAGAGCGCGACGATTTTCACCCGAAGTCACAGTTTTAAAAAAACAGAAAATTTATCATTCGCTAATGATTGTTTCGATATAAGTCGCGAAACAATGTGCTTTATTCAAGCAAGGCATTTTTTACTCTCCATCCACTATGGTTGGTGGAAGTCCCAAAAGTAAACCCTTTACAAAAATTTAATATTGGCGATTACGACCGCGGCCTCTCTAAGTAGCTTTGGTCTCGCTCAGTGAAGAGCTCGAGCCTCGAGGCCTTCCTAAGACGCCTGTCGCGGAAGTAAGCGACGTTAAATGGATTTTACAGCGGCTGTATTTATGCCTTGTATACGACTGTTTCTCTAGCGGATAGAAAGAACAGTCGAATCCCCCTGGTGGTAAGAACTCCAATCAACCATAGTGCGACGTGTTTTTATCCAAAGTCGCAGAGTTTTAAAGAAATAGAAAATTTATCGTTCGCTAAAGATTATTTGGATGCATAAAATTTATTTTGTATTGTTTTTAACTTAATTATTTAATTTAAACAGTATGAATATTAAGTTGATTATGGACAGTGCGATAAAGAAAATGTACATATCATTGTTTATCTATTTTTTTATTGTTAACCGTTTACTTATTCTTGCATATTCTTCAATTGCAGAGCAGCACATAAGCAATATTATTCTATGTATTAAAACAATATATAGCAAGTAATTTAATTTATTTTTGTGTGCAATAAATTATTAATTTTAAATCAAAAGTTCTGTATGTGAAAAAGGTGTTACATTATATGTTTACAGATAAGTCCATTTAAAAGTGATAATTAATTCGTCAATAGTTAAAACACCCACCTTTCTAGTAAAAAAAGAGCTTATGTAATTAATTTGAACCGTTTTTAATTCTCTTCTATATTTAACATGTTTTATATATATATAATTACTTTATACAATTAGTAACGAAGCTATATCTACGATGGTATATACCAATAGATTGTAAAATAGATTTTTCTACCCGTATTCGGAACAATAGCAGGTGAAGGTTTGAAAAAATAAAAATTAACAATAATTTTCTTGCGCAGGTCTGTCATCGCAACACCCAATGAGTCATATACCTGCAAACCTTATTTAAACACAAATCTTTGATGAAAGAGTTCCCCGGAAATGTAGTTTCTTTGTAAATAAAAAAAAACGTTATTGTGCAACGAATTTTCTATGATGTATTACCATAATACATTCGGACGGCGCTTAAATAGAATGAAATCATATAAAACTATTTGTGTCATAAATTTGTACATATACAAATGTCGTATTTAAATGAGTCAGATGTCAATGTATGATAATAAATACGATGGAAATAATTTTATGTGCCTAGATATTGAATTATACATTCTCCACTCGTATAATCGAATATTTGAATAAATGTGCATTTAGTATTATTTGTTACTTTATAAAAATAAATAAATTTTATTGTTTACACTTATATATAATTTTTTGCTCCCGATTAAATTCTTACGCAATCGACAAATGATAATATTTATTACTAGTTAAATTTATTATATTTAATAACTATATGGATTCGTTATGATTCAATTAACTTTATTTTACTCATAAATATTATAAAAATTTATTAAATTTTTGTTGTATAGTTTGAAACGTTTACGCTCGGATGCCAAAAAAAATCAACTTATAAATGTTGGTTTAAAATGAATAAATTGTATTGAGTCAACTCATAAACAATTCTTTCTTCGCGTGAATGAAATATTCCGCGTGTTCCGTGAAACCCCGTAAAGAAAGAAAAATCAATGAGATTGGTGGAGCTTGTAGAAAAATCAGTTAAAAAATATTAGCAACTCTTATCTCGTACATAATATACAAAGACATTTTGTAAAACGACATTGTTATCTTTACGTCCACAGGATCTGAATTTTCTAAAAACTCGACTCGATACTCATTCTCGACATGCATTGAGTAAAGTGACGTGACAACCGTATCAGAACCAACGACTGTTTTCAGAGAAATCTTTGGTTGAATACGTGCCTCTGAGGTTGCTCAACTATAAGATCGACGCGCTATGCGCCCATTACGTTGATCAACTTGCACGAGAAAACGAAGTGCGGAGAATAAAAAGACATTTTTTACGGTTGTACAATACGAGAAAAGTCAAATGGTACGAGACACTTTGTGCGGTTTTGCGATGCACCATGCACGACCTTTTAATGGATGTGAAATAACTTGATACTTGGAAAAAATATCGGATTACCCTTGAAGGATTCTAAAAGAGAAAACCCTTTCGATGTATGGTCGTGGTGAATTGCACGAAATTCCAGGCTTCCATATACATTTCCGTTAGACGGATCGAGTGGCAAACGTGCAAAAGATCGCGAGTGAAATTTTTTTTTGGTTAATTGAGGTATTTTATATTTTCGAACAGGATGCACATGAAAGTTGACGGGTTGGTTGCGTTTATTGTTTTCTTTAACTTGCGGTGTATACGGCAAACGTACTGAGAAGCCTCAACATATTAAAACGTTTTTTTATATATAAATTTTACGAGGCGACATTATTAACTTACTGAATTCGAAACTACTACCACCGAAGGTAGGGATAATATTGATATATGCACAAATTATATAATATTGATAATTTTTTTTATTTCGACTCCTTTAATTTAAATATTAGTTTATGGGAATGTCGGACTCAACAAATGGTCATTTTTAATACTATTTTATAAAGAAAAAAATGAATTTTTTTAAAACTTCCTGAACGTTATGCCCTTAGACATGTTTTAAATAATAGACTCAATTTTTTACAGAATTTTAAATTTGTAATTAAATTATGACTTTGCGTTAAAAATCATGCCTTTTTAGATCAATAATTATCGACCGAAAATTGTTTATTCATTTATTATTGACATATTTACTTTTTCTTAAAAAATCAAAACGCTATGCCCTGGCTTTTGTTTTAAACTACCCATATTAATTTTGTTCCGATTTTTAATTCGATATTTCCAAGATAATTCTTATCTTGAAATGTGTGGATCCCTGTAACTTAGACCCGACATCCCGTTAATAATTTCACAATTTTTACCTAATTAAAATAAATTCTACAAATGGCGTCAACTGTCTGAACGGAATAAAACTTGCTACACTTTTTAAATGCACAAGCACACACCTGCAATTCTCATGGAAGATTAATAGTACACGTTTGTTCAACAGAAACTATTAATAATGGATAATAATTACAATAAATTACGCGAGTCAATTTTATAAGCATTACCACTGTATATATGTATACATATATACATAAACGTAAATATAAAAAGTCATGGCGCCAGCAAGGCGCTAAAATCTACACTCTGAGAAAACATTACCAACGCACTTTACTGTTTAACAAATGAAAGTTACAAGCGATTCAATTAACGCGCGATACACCTTTCTAATAGCTATTAAGTTTCGAAACATCGTCGTATCCATTTGATATTACAATTTCCATAATTACTCAACTTTAACATCTTCATCTTCAAATCGAAAGCGAGTATAGTGCCGATCGATGTATGTATAACAACTACCAAAATTGGCGTGTATCTATATAATCGTATGCATATAGGAAAATATGTTTTAGAGAGAAGGAAAACCCGTTTGTAGGCCCGCACGTTCGATCACATAATTCACAAAAGGGGCGAACCAGTATTTTAGTTGCTGTATAAAAAGAGAGAGAGAGAGACAGAGAGAGAGAGGTACCGGGAAATCTGAATTCGAGTGGGCAATTCGTGTCTCTCTCTCCACCTGTATATCGAGCTCGGAAATCCAAGGAGAATTATCGCAAAGACTTGGTCGCGTGGCTCGCGCGTGGGTTGCGACAAATCGAGCTACGAACTCTGCATGTGTATATATATATATCTATTAATAGACCGCGTTGGTGTTAAAGGAACGCTGAAGTCCCGAGATCGATTCCGTTTCGATTCCTATACTTGGATCTTTAACGGAGTTTAAATACTTTTCTAAGATCGCTGTCGAGCATTTTCTGACGAATTGTAAATGATTATTTTGCAACTAGCAAATGTATAGCTTTCATCTGTCACTCATTGTTAAACCATCTTTATATAGATCGAAATTGTTGGAATTAACGGAATCGCAGTGAAGGACGCACAATCGTCAAAATGTTATCGCATATACTTTATTCGATTTGGCAGTAAACGTAATTATACATCGAATGGGTTCCAAAATGTTCAAGCATAATTCTCCGTGAATCGCATAATTTTTAACCAGCTTATCAATACTATCAGTGTAAAGTATACTTAAGTGTAATTTATATCTTTAACGGTTTATCGGATTACTATTTTATTGAAAGAAAATTTATTGCAAAGTAAACTAGGAATGTACTACCGCACATTTGTATACAACAAAAGACATATCAAATCATCATTCTAACGCGATAATATGCTATCATATCGTAGCTGCAATAACAATCAAGCATTTAACAAACCGTCGTTTGAAATGCAAATAAAATATCAGATCGTCGAAGCAACTTACTTCTATTACGTTGTCAAACGCATACGTCATTTGTCATTCCAACAAATGGTTCTTGTTAATTTTACATTACTAATAACACCTTACGGTCATTCCACTATAGAGCTACATATCTTTCTCAAAAAATCAATAATATGTTAAAAAGATTTCGAAATTATTTCCTACTTTGAACTTCGTGAATATCTTTCTAGATTTTTACGGTTGTATCTACGCAACATGAAAAATAAAATAAAATTTTAAAATAACTAAGCTAATTCATTTTACTTAGATCATTAGTATCACGTTGCATTATTAATAATTCGACGTATAACAAAATGAACGATATATACATATACCATGACCATTAATTAAAACAATTTAATTTCAAGAAATTAAGAATATGATACACTTAAATTTCTAATGGTTGTATAACATATTCGGAAAAATGAAATCCAACAGACACTTTCACAAAATATTATCCTGCTTTTGATTATTAAGGACGCATCAACTTTTGTGTGGCCTCAAAAAACGCGATTGGTTTTCTCAAAACCAATTCTATACGACACGAAGTAGCCGACGATCCAGACCTACAATCATTTTGATTGACATTCCGTTTTACCCAGACCTTTTTTATTCCTCATATCCCGGTGCGCACCAATTAAGATCCCGTTACAACGTATTTTGGTTAATTACAGTTGTTGCCGTGACGCGAGCAATGCCGTGCGCGGGTGTTCATTTTTTTTACTTTTTTTATGAAAAAATGTCATTTTTTAAGCGTTTGAGGGGAAAAGTGTTTAATTTTCTTTGTTTGTGCACATATAGACGCCCACGTATTAACTCTATAACAATCCTCTTTCTCTTGCGGAGATGCTCCTGCGCACGGAATATCATCATGGATTTTGCGGGGGAAGAAGGAAGGAATCTGGTACTCACGCGACGGGGTGCGAATATATATATATATATATATATATTTACACGAGATGAAGCACATTTTTATTAAGTCTTTTTAAGTTTTATAGAAACCGAGGTGATTAATGTTTGTAAGAATAATTGTTGTTGCTGCCGTTTAAGAACAATGTTTGGTGCACAGTTGTATATTTTAATTTTAATTATTTCTAGTAATAGTATATTTACTTTAGATAATATATTTTTTGTGTAAAATGTTTTGTGGGAATAAAATAATATATTGACGAAAATAGTTAATTTTACAATTAAATTAATATTGCAAAATGCACAAATCGATATTTCCGTTCCGTTATAAATGGACTGACGTATACATAATTCAGGTGTTAAACTACCTCTTATACGCACTTCGCACAAGAAATACTTGGTAGGCCAGTTTCGATAAATCCTACCTTTCGGTTAAAGTAAAAAACGGCTACAATATTATCTCAATTATCATGTAATTACACATTACAGTTCGTAATAATTCAAAAAATATATTTTGCAATATTTCTTATTCTTATTAATTAATATATTTCTCGAAGACATTACTTGCAGCTGTATATGGCAATTTGCAAAAAATTTCACTTTTTAAAAAACCGTAGAAGAATTTCAAAAATCCAAACTTTTTAAAGAATTCGCAAATGCTTTGTCAACAAAAAAAGTATAACGTTATTGGAATTACCGTTAGAGAATATATCTCGCGAATAGAATGGTGTTAACGAAACGGTTCGCTTAAAATTCTCTCCTTCTCACGAAAACAGCAGACGTAGTATGCTCATCTCCGTTTGGAAAATTCGACAAAGAAGCCAGGAGCTTTCGGCGAACCTATCAGATGCCCGGGGAAAGTCCGCATTCGCTGAAATGGTCATAGAAAAGCTCCTGCACGGACTAAGGGAACTTTGGCATTGGGCCAGCAATCGACTTTACGCCGGTGGCATTGTGACTCGGTGGCACTTGGTCGACATGTTTTGTCTGGATTTTACTCGTGTTGGTAAACGCAAGAGAGAATCGAGGTTCGCGATATACCGGGAGCTAAACTCGTGTAGACCAACTGTGAGACGACGACGTGCCGATGACCGCTCTTTGCGGACGAGGCTGCGTGGCGCGAACCTAATACAACCTTTTTACGCTTTTGTTTCTTCGTTAAATCTTATCTTTCTCGTTATCATCGTCTTTTGTACCAACATTCAAATCTTAATGCATGCTGTGTGTTTTACTAGTTTAACTGTTATCTTTTACAATAATAGTCATTTCTTATGCTATATTTTTTTTGTATAGTTAAAAACTATATACTTTCATTTTATATTATTGTTTAGTTACCTTTGTATAGTAAAAAGTACATGCAAATAAAACGTAACAAAAACAGATACGAACGTTACATACATATATATATATATATATATATATATATATATAATAAATAATCCTTGTTTAAGATTCACGGTAACAGATAACACACGGTTTTAAAGCATAAAAATCAATTTTGAGCCTCATATTTCTTGAAAAATTGGTAGTGTGTACAAAAGATAAATAACGGTGTACACGTTGATGTGTATCTTCGCAAAAATTCATGTCTGACCTTATACGTCATGTACATCTAGTTACGCACGTGTAAATATCTACACACATACGTATGTATATATGTATATACGTATGTGTATATACGTACAGTAAAAATTATTTGGTAAACCTTTGAGCTACGAATTTCTCAGCTTTCCCTGCATTTAAAGAGGTTAAATCTTTTCAATAATTATAAAATTACACGTTGCGCGTCCGCGCGAGAGGTACGGTAAACGTTACGGACGATCACCTTTCACGTTAAATAAATCCCTTATTCATGCTAGCATCAAACTGATCCTTGAGGTTCGTGCATACATCTCTCTCTCTCTCTCTCTTTCTCTCTCTATACCTATGTATACATTAACTTGTTGTCTAAAATTGGTATATATCGTATACTTTAATAATTTCACTTTTCATATAAAATAGATAAATAACAGCGATGCCGTCCACACACACGCACACACACACGATGATATAAAATACCGAGTAAAATTGCTGACTTAAGTGAAACTATATATAACGATCTACAGCAATTTGCAATTTTCGAAATTTGAATACACTGAATTATTAAACAGCGAATCTTTGTGTACAGGTGCAAAGCGTTTAAATAAATATGTAATAAACTAAAAATATGATATAAAATGTAAAGTATACGTTGAAAATAATTAATTTGTTGATCTCCCACGTAAATAAGGGTACACCGGTCGTCTGAAAACGGATGAATCAACGTGAAAAGTATAACGAAAGTACACGGGGTGATCGTAAATCCATTGTTAGTGTAAAACGTACGACGAGCTGTGAACATACGCGCGTGAAATCTCCCTATATACCCAATTATCCAGTGAGTCTATTTCGGTGAGCGAAAATGATGGGGTTGCGCACACGTATTTGGCTCGGAGCCAAACGAACGCACGTGTATATATATTCTTTGAAACAACTTTGATAGGACGCGCGTGCACGATGGAAATTGTGTATGATGGAAAAATGGATGCTTACCGTGCTCCTACGACGACTTGTTTTCTTGCGACGTCGAACAGCAGCTGAGAATACCACGTGACATTTTCCTGGTGGAATACTTTCTTTTCAGCCAGATCTGGAAATGATATATAATGGTTTGATTAGATCTCTCTTGTTAAATATGATACACACTAAATGTGGCGTATTACTCGAATTTGCGAGCTATTCAAAATTAAGAAAGAGCGAACAATCGTTTGTTTAAAGAACCCTAAATATATCCTTTGAATGGGGATTAATTTATATATTCGTATGCAAAATATTTTTTAAGCAATACCAGTTTTATGTATGTACGTATTATTCTAAACCTACCACTTTTCATTCGTATGTAATAATCACTATTTCATTTTTATTCGTATAGGTACTATATTGAATGTAGTATAATTTAATCGAAGCACTATTGTAATTTACTTTTATGTCGACGATTAGATCTACCTCCTGAAAGATATTGCGGATAAAAATAAGTAGATACTCTATCACAAGTAAGTGGTATACGAAAAAATTTAATTGAAAAAAAGTAACAGATTTTCCGATTGATATTTTGCGACAAAACGAGTTATAAGTACTATTACCAGACGATAAATATTTGTCATTTTTCCTCTATACGATAGGTAAACAAACAGTATTTTTATTTTACTGCGCGGAAGCAAACCGTCTAATAACAGTAATTTTCGATAATTCTTATTGATACTTTGTATTTTACAAACAAGAGAAGGATTTCGGTCTACTTTTTGACGATTTATCGTCATCAATATACCACAAAGAACGTCGAAGTTATATATTAATAAAACGAAAATAACACTAGGTATTTACAACCACTTTGAACGAGGAGAATGTCCCTTTAAACAATAAACCAAAAAAATAAATACTTTATCAACCTCGCAAAATTTATAACCCTTGTATATACAGGTATAGCTCGATACTAGGTTTATTTTTTTCTTGGTCCTCATACCAGTAGTATATAAAATAAACCACCGCTAGTACACATTTCGTGAAATGTCTTTCCCGCTGTAAAAGCTAATGGACATGTCGTTTCTTTGGTCTTGGAACCCAAAACGGCAATATCCCTCTTACAAAGAGAGGGTATGTAATCAACGAAACGAAAACTTGACGTTATTTAACCCCGTTACATCTTAGTAATCTCGATGTGTTCATAACCGTTGTTTATTAACTTCTTCGCGACGAAGAAGAAGAAGGAGATGAAAAAGTCACGTTTGTGCCAATAAAGAAGTTGAGACAAAAAAAAAAGATGTCATGCTCGGCACGTAACGAGTGCGAAGAGATACACCGTATATATGTGTATAAGTCCGCATATTTATTTCAACTCCACGAGGCATATAAAGTCATTCGCTTGATAGAGTATATTCAATTGTGGATGCAGAATCTTCAACGTTTGTTCGAAGGTAAGAATGGTAATGACTGTCGTTGTTCCCTATATTTACTAAGAAAATCGTAAGAAACTGCATATACGTCGTTTCGTTTGTTGTATTGCTTAATTATCTCTTAAATGCTCTCTTAAATCTTTAATTTAGATTAAACGTGGAATTATGTGTCGTTTGTATGGTTACATCTTGCTTATTAATTACATACGGGATTGTGTAAGTTTTAATCAAGTTATACACTTGTCAACAAGTACCACTAACGAAGAAAACTTATCAGAATCATTAAAATGCTATGAAATTCTTAATAAAAAAAATAAACTGATAAAAAATGTGCTATTCGTAACAAAAGATGTATAAATTATGCGGTCGAAGGATACACATTATTAAAATGTGTCGGAAAGTATCCTTTATGTACATTTCGTGTAAAAAACTAAACTATACATGTATATTTCAGTCACGCTATTCAAGCAACTTACGAAGTTTCGCGGAACATGTGATTTCTACTATAAAATATCAATGTAAAAACCGTATATACCGTCACATACCCAATTATTGATCATGAACCAATTTCTGATCAATATATTATTTCAATAAAATAATAAGATTTTCATAAATTAAAATGTGGCTACACACAATTTAAAGGTTAAAAAATCAATAATTGGATAGTAGACTTAACTAGGAATTGGCATATGTACCGAAAATTTATTGATCAGAAATTGGTACTTCCCGCCTTTTTTTCTTAGATTGTTGCTTACTTTAAAAATAGCTGTTATTTTATTTTTCTGAGATGGCTAAAAGGAAGTTTAATACTTGTACTTTCTGTATCCGTTAAAATATATACGATTATTAGTCTTTTTAACATTAAATTATTCTATAAACGTACGGATTTCCCTTAATTGATCAACAATTGGGTATGTGACGGTACCTGTAATCAACATTAAATTAATCAACCGCGATTACCTCGCTACAGGATGCACATCGTCGGTCTAAATTATTTTTACAATTTAACTTTTTTCACGCTACGAAATTATATATACATGGTATATAGGGACAGATCGCACGTACGTATAAGAGGAAGATAAATTTATATAGAAACCCTCTGGCTATCTTTCCGTGCGCAACAAAAGTACCGTATTTATGCCAAAGTATTTGCTTTAATATTTTTCAATGCACCAGCTACACATTTATATACTTATTAGTCGTATAATCGTATAAAAATGTTACCGTCTCTTATAATATATATACACATCTACATATTAGATATCGATATTGATATGGGTATCGGTAAATTCATAAAATGTTGCGACGATACAAAATTTTATTATTATTAATATAAAGATAGGAAATTGCAGGTCTTACTGTATATACCTCTCGAGGAATTGGTTGGATCAATAAATCCACGCCTGCCGAATTATTAGAAAAGAAAGTGCATCCGTATTTAACCTAGTAACTTAATGAAATTTAAATAAATATTAACGTGTACATTTTTATCAAACCTTTATAGATTGCTGAAGCGTGCGTTCAACTGCAAAAACTATCCGACTATGGTTTTCTTACTTTATATATATATATATATACACATCACAAGAGATATCCGAACATATTTCTATCTCGATGCGCGACTGCATATAAAATGCCGCATCATCGCGCGGAAAAAAAGACTTTATACTCCTCACGTGCAAATGCTACACTTTATCGCATAAAAAAAGATTTACCGATATATATATATATATATATATATATATATATATATATATATTAAATATATACATACATATTTATATATTATATGTGTGCAAAATAGTAAAAAAATATATTATAAAAATAAAATATGACAATTTAATAAGTCGCATCTTGCGCTTGGCCCAAATTCCAAAGTGACCGTGTGTGTGAATGAAAAAAAAGTGTATTTCGTCGTTGACGCGTCAACCTTCGATTTCTTCTCTTAACACGTGTGTGTATGAATATACTTGGATGGTTCTTTTGCAGCTTCTCTCTTTTGCCGCTTCTTCATAATTGCGAGTTCATTTTATTCGCCGAAGGCCGCGCGAGCGGGGGCCCCGTTTTCTTTCCTTCTCCTTCGATCCCTCTCTTTTTATATTTTTTGTCTCCCTTCTTTCGCGCTGCGACGATTCTTTTTTTTTCGTTGACGAACCACTCGACACTCGATACCTCGAATGAGGACGTCGATCAACTGACTATTGCAAGTAGGGAGCCACAGTGATGACGTCGGGTCATTTCTTCGTTGACGGAAGTTTTGTTTATGGTGACGGTTTTTTTTTCATTATTTTATTATTTCAATTGCTTTGGTTTTTCAGATTTTTATAGATATATATACATATACATCATTTTTCTTAAATATGCACTACGTACAAGTGAACGAAGGTTTAATTAAAAAATTGTGTTAATTAATTTTTTGAATTTTGGTAAATTAAACATTAGCACTCCGTTACAAAAATGGAGAAATTATGAAATTATTTATACAAGAATACTTAAAGAAATATATTTCATAGATAACAGTCTTACATAATTTAATTAAAGTACAAGCTGTATCTCTAAAAAAAAGTTTGTCGCTATGCTTTGAATGTAACACATATAAGGTTAAATTATCAGTTACTTTAACTTATGTATTACGTAGGTATGTGTATATATACATACCTACACACGTAAATTTATAAATAAAATCCAAATTGAATCAAAGCATTTCTCCACTAAATGAATTACCATAACACGGAGATAATCAGCCCGGTTACAGAGTGTCGGAAAGCAAACCAGATTAATATACAAGATTAAATACATATACAAGCAAACAAAAATTAAATATGGTTTCCTTCAAGACCCTCGCTGATCAATTAGCCACATTATAATTTTCCACGAATCGTTCCTTAAAGAGTAAACTCCGTCGTATCGTCAATCTTTGTATAAAGGCTAGGTAGGTATATATCTACTTGTCAATATCAATAAACGGGTAATTTTCGAGAGGAGATATCCAAAAATCGAAGTATTTTCGCATATCTCAATTACTATATAAAATCGATCAGTTCGCTTAAGGGGATACCACCGTAATGTCGTACACGTTTTGCTACTTTAACTCGATCAGTTTCTGCTTTGTTTTCAATTTCACTTAAATATATATATAGCATCCTTCTTTATATTATGAAAACAGTAAGCGGAATTTAAATTTAAATGCATCATGGAGTTTTTTTATTATAATATTTTTAAATTATTTTTTGTTGTTAAACAGGTATATTTTATAAAAAAAATGTGATAAGAAAATTTTGCCTATATATGTAAATATAGGTATATAAATTATTTCATTTTTCTTTAAATACATACTCTATGATACGTAGTGAAATATTTTTAATTAATTTAATTAATTATCTTGTACCGTATTAGACGAATTACAATGATTATATATAAAAAAGGTATATCGTATTTATTCTGAGTGTACAAAAAAATTGCTTAATATAGGAAAAAAAGTCACCTTAATCAGTGATAACAAGTCAAAAAAGAAGGAAGCCTCTTATTATCTTGAACCCGAAATCTTCAGGAAAATTGAATTCCAAAGAGAGCTAACAGAAGAAGTAAAACAAGCAGTACTTCAATTAGTCCAAAAATACGCGGGTGCGTATATACAACGTATATTTAAAAAAAAAAGAATAGAGTATGGAAGAGAAGTCAGTAACAGACCACCGACCAGGCTATGTGAATAAGGATAATTATGGTATATTTAAATTGACCTACCAAACCTTCATTCTCTTTACATCTTTCATAAGTTGCATTCATCATGGTATTGCATTTATTGTAATGTATTCCCATTACTTTTATATGCAGTTTGTATTTTCCATGAATTCTAGTGATGCAGAACCGAGATTTTGTTTGTTAATGCGATGATGCGCGCGTTTAATGTTCATTGCTCGTAAAAATCTAATTTTACAACTACTTGCGTTAAATTCCATTATTACTATTGCAAGTTCATAAAGTGGTCGAGAGGTAGATCGATTAAATTATTCGTATTTTCAAAGATAATAAAGCTGAAAATCGAGTTCAAGTTTACACGTCCAGTCGTATATATTCATTTGATTGTAAAAAGTATTTTAGTTCGTTTTGTTTTTAAACCTTCTTGTTGAAATATTAATTAATTAAATGCTTAGTTATTTTCCTACGAAGTAATAAAAAATCATTGTATTAACAGTAGACGTTTCGCCTTTATGCGTTTATTATTAAAAAGCTTTTAGGAAAGTGTTTAAAATATCAAAAAGCAACATGACCAATCTAAAATGGAATCTGGAGTACTATTTTGAATGGGATTCTGCAGTATAATGTGCGTTATCGTATAACGTTGCATGATGTAAAGGAGAGTATTCGCTATTATAACAGTGTACGACTTTTACATTTAATCTTTATACCAATTGTACTCAGTACACCGTAAATAATAAATGAAGTACAAACATCACCCGTTAACCATATGTTTATTTAGTCAATTGCTACTTCAGCTTAAAACGTACACACCAGTTGTACACAATGTCGTCGATTGGTGAAGTATACAAAAGGTTAAATTGATCATTGCAAAGTACTCGGTTGCCGCACACATTCATCGCGCAAATGTACATACACATACAGGGATCGTTCGATCATCACGAGTAAGAAACCTTACGAGATTCGAGAAAAATGCCATAGGCAGAAAAATCCGACTGATCCTGATGCGGTAGCCAAGAATGGAGGAAGTCGCGTAGTCACGTTTCTATATCGAACTTGGAAAAAAAGGGGCAAGCTCCGCACCGCGACTTCCTTTCTGCGAACGGCGATCTTTTTCTGTGTCTACAACGCGAAAGGTGGAAGCATGAACGGTATATATATATATATGGGTACGTTCTCTGCCTTGAACAACAACCGGCCTTGAGTGCATTGACGCTTGGCTTTCAGTGATCGCAGCCTTTCCGAGTGATCCTGCTTCTACGCTACTACTGCTATTTTCTGACCCGCTACTCTCACCATTTTCGTCTCTCTCTTCCCTATCTACTCGTTGGTTTACCTTTAACTTGTTACTCTTTCTTCTTGGGATTCGAAAATTGAGCCTGCACTTATAAGTTTTCAAGCGATTGAGATATTTAGATGTATATATTCGTATACGCAACATTTATGCAATCTGCTAACTTTTCTTTGTAATATTTTAAAATTGTTCCTCTGATTTTTTTTACTGTACGAAATGTGTAATAATAAAATATTATTAAAATCGAAAATGAAAATATTTTAATGCACAAAATGTTATGTTTGCATTATTAACGAAAAAGTACGTACTATGGTACAGTTATTTAATGAAAATGAAAAGTTTCTCAGTAGCAGTATCTAACAATCACATAATTTCTTTTTAACCATTAAATTAACTTTTATCCTAGTCTTTTCGCGAATAAGGAAAATAGTTGGTAAAAGGATTACAATATAATTCCAACTCTTTACGAAAGTTACGAACAATTTGTATAACTTTTAGAACCTCAAAAATGTTCGTATTTAACAATTATAAAATATACACATACTGCAGATAACAATGATAATTACAGATTTTTATTGTAGGTATAAGTGAAGTATCGAGCAAAAGCGACTAGGTTCTTTAGTTTTGCGACGCGCATATAACCGGACGATCGACAGTGATCCCAGTTAGCATAACCTGCTTGTACTTTTTTCTGCTCTTCTACTCTACACGGAGGCTGAGTTCATAGCCCTTCGGGCGTTCTAGCGGCCTAGAGATTGATGGCCGCGTAATGGAACCTCTGTCTTTCTCCTTCGGTCTTGCCGTAATAAGAGAAAATAATGAGGGAGGGGGCGAGTTTTGTTTTGTTGGTGTTGCGCTCGACCACAACTAAGAATAAAAGAGAGGTAGAAAGAGAGAAGGACCGATTAAAAAGAGAGAAAAGTATGAAAGGAAGGGCTTGAATTATTATTTTCTCGCGTCTTACCTTTTTCTTCCTTTCCTTTTTCACTTTTTCTTTCGTTAACGTTAAAATACGAGAAGTCGACGGTGGGTTTTGATTATTTTGAATTGTTGCTATATACGCTATAGGGCGTGGTTTTGCAATACTTTTTTATACATAATGTCGAATGTTTTTTAAACAACTAAGACGTAATTAAATATTCGAAAGATAAATTGTTTAGCTATAGGTCAGTCAATTAACTTTAATATTTTCATTAGATATTGCGAGTTTCTTTGTGTCGTCTACTGCAACCAAACAAAAGATGAAATATAAAGGTACACACGAAATAATGAAATGTCATTATCTATAACTCTTTTTCCCTTGAAAGAGAAATTAAATGAAAAAGATACAGTGTACGGAGCATTTTTATTCTTCAACAAAAAAAGTAGATAAATAATATCATGAAAAAGTATTTTTAAGTTTGCCATTTCGACGTCTCACTCAGAAACGCATCGAGCAAATTGCGAGAAAAAAAAATCGATAAAAAATATTTGAGCTCGAGAAAGAAATTTCGGGAGTGACCATTGCATTAGCTCAATGATCCCACGAACATTTATGAACCGTATAATGTGACCCTTATTCTCCAGGAAAAAAAAGGGTACTGGATCTCACTAAAATCTTTCTAAAAGAAAGAATGTAATCTTTTTCACCGCACTGTAATATTTTTCGTTCAATACTATACACATTTCTTCGTATATATCTATATAACCTTCACATCGTTTTTTGCATTGTACGTACCACCAACTATAAACTGACGTAAATGAATTCTACAAGATTATATGCTTAACATTTTTGTTTTTTACATTTTAAAATTTCTTGACGCTTACGACGAAATTCTTGATTGTTGTCTCGAGAAAAATCATTCGATCGGAAAGATAATTTAGGTGTTTCTTTGTTTTATTGCAATGCTCGGAAGTCCAGTCTTCGTGTGTTTCTTTTTTGTACTATTTTAAAATATTTACCTTATTGTATAATTATTTATACTTATTTAATAAAATGAAAATTATAATTCACGTAAATAAGTATAATTTTTTATTTGACGAAGTAATTTAATGGTAGAAAATTGTCGAAGCTATATAGGAGTATGTTATTTAAGTTTAAAAATTTTCAACTGAAAAATTTCGACGTCGATCGAAAATAAAATTATATAGCTCCCAACAATTTCTAAATTATTCTAAAATGCTTTTATTTTGTATTTTTTTTAACGTGAGCGCGCAATTTTAAATTTCTCTACGTGCATTATTTTCGTTTTCAAGGATGAAGCGTATAGTAATTTTATATATTGCTACAATTTAATAATTTAATAAAAAAAAACGTAATTTAACTTTAAGAATGACTCTGGCAGGTTCAGTATTATTTTGAACAAGATACGAACTAAGGCATTACTTTCTATGAAAGCTTCCGCAAGTTGTTCACGACATTTACTACTACTACTTTAAACTTATATAAAATTATGGTTTTTAATTATGAAAACTGACAAAAGACCTTTAAAGATTAACAAAGTAATGATTCTTAAATGATATTTTAATATATATTACTATTAATAATAGTTTTAATAATATATAGTATATATATCATTAGAAATCACGTAGGCAATAACTATTTTTGCTTGATTTTAGAAGAAAATAATATTCAATTATTTTCATAACTTTTAACGTTATTAAAAATACTTCTCAATACATATATAGTTCGAAAATATTTAAGGAATTCAAGTTTAAAAAACTTTTACACGATTTTTCATCTTTATCGGATACCCTAAATCTGTAAGTATATATAACACCGTTAAAACTGCTTCGAAATTCCGGTAGCGCGTTTTTCCTATTACGCGGTGTGAAATTTCACTTATAGAGAACACAGATATTTTGGATATAATCGGCTCACCAACAGCTAGAATCTTTAAATACTCGTTATTTCATCGTACATTTCTGACTAACGGAATTTTCTTCCCTTCGAAATTTACGCGTCGAGATACAAAAAAAAAGATGTAATATATACATCTAGCGTTGCGCATTTCTCTCTCAGTGTTTGAGAAAAGCTCGGTCTTACTATTACGAAACTTGTGAGCAGGCTGAACAAAAAAAAAATAATCCGCTTAGTCCTGACCTAGACGCAAGAAGTGTCTCGTATAAGCGAAGAATGCTGTTCGACACCGGGAGAAGGAAAAAGTAACGATACCGATTCTCTTTACGTTATAACGAAATTCTTTTCTTTATTCTTATCATCTTTTCTTAATTTATGCAAAACTCGTTTTATGATCAAGAATCAGCTTATATTGTACAAATTTTCATTTTTTTTATTGACGAACCTGCGTTAATATAGGGAATACTTGACAAATAGAGATATACAAAGATCGTAACTTTTTTATTTCCAACGGGGTTTTTTTTTTCTTTCTTTCTTTTTGTTTTTATAAACCTATGTTCTCGGTTATGTGTGCCGGATTTTATTAGTTTGTTTATATTGAGACAGCCGAACAGCAGCTGAGGACTACGAGAGATTTTTTATTAGTATAAACATAGAGTGGAATTTATAGAAAGAACTGTCCATATTATAATTCTGAAAAATCAACGAAAGCAATGTTTTCAAAGGAATTTTTATAATGGGTGACTAATATAAAATTCAATTACGCCATATAATAGTTTATAGTTTAATTTTTGTATGCATATGTACACACGAATCTTTTTCGAAATGTCAAAAATATTTTATCATCTCTTCTATAATCTTTTTCTATAAATTCTAATAATAACAATTAAAAATAATTTTTTAAATAAAAAAATTGGCCTAAAATATCTTTTTAATTAGAAAAATAATTGAATAAACTTTTAATTCTTTGCAAGTGAAAACAACTTTGAAAATGATTTCTTACAATCCGTATCAAATTACTAAAAATATACTATTCTGATAACACTTTATCCTTCGGATAAAAAAGACAAACCGTCCAATTGATCCGCGGGGGAAAAAAAAAGTAACAAATTGTTTTCGATAAGAAAAGGCAACTGACATCACCGACAAAAGCACGGTAAGAATTCAGACGGAAAGCATCTGAAATGGAAAGAGACTTGCCGTATTATGACAAAGAATGCGAAGCATCAGTCTGGAAGAAGTAGCGAAGAGAAAGAAAAATAAGTGGAAAAACCTAGGGGAAATATCGGTCCGATCAACAGGTTCGCAACAACTTACAGCTCGCACTGGCCTTCTATGTATATGTATATATATATGTATATATATATGCATTACCCACACACTTACATCAAGAAAACTTGTCTCGTGAAAGCAACGGCGGAACTCATTGTTCGTATCGGCTAGCCTTGATTGAAAGTACCGCGGGTGCTTTTCTCGGAACGTGATCGAACGCGAGGTTGAACCGATCGCGAGAAAATCGGTCTCTTTCTCGCACGTGTATGTTTATAGTGTACCAATACGAAGATGCCGATCAAAATGGTTGATGATTATTTTTCGTTTTACTTGCTTTTTCACGTCATTCTACATATATATATATATATACATATCGATCTAAGGGAGACGGTTGAATGCATATATGGATAATGATACAAATGGTTCCCATTCAATTATAAAGGA
This sequence comes from Theocolax elegans, assembly GCA_026168455.1. Taxonomy (NCBI): domain Eukaryota; kingdom Metazoa; phylum Arthropoda; class Insecta; order Hymenoptera; family Cerocephalidae; genus Theocolax; species Theocolax elegans. Next base: position 55,210,755 of record CM047429.1, on the reverse strand, counting down.
TAACCCATAATAGTCACCAAGAATTGATATTATTTTTTGGAAATAATGTACTTCAGATTCACTTGCTTGTTATCCTTTCTTTTCGAGAATACTCAACGTACTACACTGAATACAGAATTTTATGGAGTAAGTATATATATTTTTATGCGGATATTTGTTACAGAGAGTTTATACAATTTTTTTAAATATATGTATACGAAAATGTGTGCAAAAGATCGTTGTAATGTAAGTCAGATATTATATAATTGTTTTTTATGATATTAAACACATTAACACTTTTATATTACTTAATTATTGTATCTGATTTAGTTTAAAGTATATAAAATATATTATTATCAATCTTAAATCAATATAAAATTCTGATTTTTCAATATTTTTCGAAGAGAACCCTTTGTTTGCAAAATAAAGAAACGATAAAAATTTGCGCCTTTTACAATCGAAACCTTTAAGATTCATATTTAGTTTTTTATTCCTACCCTTGCATATCATATAATTTAAGAAAACCCCAAGACCTCCACGTTTCTCTTTTTTGCCAGAGTTAATCCCATGTCCATCCCATTCATACATATACATAATTCGCAGACTGAATCAGGAACCGCGAAAAACAAGCCATTTTCGCACCACGATCAAAAACCGCAACCCGATAGCGATACACTTTCGAAAATGGTTACACTCATCGAATCGTGTATATATATATATTCTCCCCTTTCATCCTTATTTTCGAAGATTTCTTTTGTAATTACACGCGATCTCATGAATTGCATGACGTGTTGGGTACAGATCTACCTCTCGTCATTCGTGTTATAAATATATACACACACACACACACACACATATGTATACATATATATATGTACACTGAGATCTCTTTTTATTTGGTCAAGTTCGTGCCGATAATAACAGCTTACTGGTTCTTTTCGTATACACATGTACCCGAAAAGAAGATCTACCAGTATCGTTTGTAGAATCTTGTTTTTCGTATAGCGTATCCCATAGCTTGATTAGGTCCTTATAACTGTTACCGCACGAAAATATTTTTTTGAGGTCAGTTTCGATTTAATTGGATAAATTCTCGCGAAGAAAGGTATAAATCGTCGAAAAAAAGGTTTGTCGAATGACAATAGATTTACGAGATTGGTTCATATATTTTTCTTTTCCTTTGCATTACTGTGTATGTAAGTATGATTTACTGCGATCGTAAGAGTTTACGATACGGGATGAAGGTATGACTTTTCAACACGTTCTTGCACATTTTTTCAACATTAACTTTATATTTTATAAAAATATAACGTAAGGTATCACACTGATTAAAAATATTTAATGAAATTACCTCGGTTTTATGTCGAGAGGAATGAAATTTTTTCACAAGGCCTAAATTGACTATCTGATATTTTCACTTAAACTTTATAACTGTTAATATATAAAAACTTTGATTAACATTTTCACTTTTAATTATGTTTACTTTACTATTTATAATAATAATTAATTAATATTTTTTTTCTAAATAAATTTTTGAGAATATCCTGAACGCCATGCCCTTAGGCATGTATTAAACAGTACACTCAATTTTTTTCAGATTTTTAAATCTGTAATTTATTTCTGATTTTAGCATTGAAAATTCATGTCGTTTTAGACCATTAATTACCGACCGAAAAATTGTTTACTCAATTATTATTAATAAAATGATTTTTTTATTAAATAATTAATTAAATACTACTACTTACTTAAGTAATTAAATACTGATTTTTGCGTTGAAAATCATGCGTTTTTAGATAAATAAGTACCGACCGAAAATTGTTTATTCAATTATTATTGACATATTTACTTTTTCTTAAAAAATTAAAACGCCATGGCCTTGCTTTTGTTTTAAACTACCCATTTGAATTTTTTCAGAATTTTAATTCAATATTTCCAACGTAAGTCTTATGTTGAAAGGTGTAGATCCCTGTAACTTGAGTCCGATATCCCGTTAAATGAATAATTTAAAAAATATTTTGTAATGTAAATAATTATTATTTGAAACAAACAACTAGAAGTCACCCCTGAAACGATGTGACCCATTATACACTTGGTTTGAAAGTTGTGTATTAAAATAAAAATATCGATCCTAAAAATTTTCTATTCGTAAATAAACATTAACAATTTGACTGTAATATATTGGTGACCCGTCAACCAACTTTACAAAAATTCAATTGACGTAAAATAGCATCCGTTATCCTTAATTAATTTTAATATGACTGAGAACACAAGCAATCAATCTTCTTGCAACACTGCGGAGAAAAAAAGTAAGAGGAAAAAATAACCATTTTATCGGTATATCGCGAATCGTGATTTTATAATTTTCGTATGCTCCATCGAACTTACTGAAAAAAATGTTAAAAATTCTGCAAGATCGTATAGTAAGGTAAGATAAAAAAAAAAATGAAGTAAAAAAAATGAAAAAAATGTCACTTCCATTTTACGAATGATACACCTGCGTATTTGTTCACGTATTACAAAAGAATCTAAGGTATCTAAGAGTAGCCTTCTTCCTCCCTCGTTTCTTTTCCTCCGGATGCGAAGGTTTATCGTCGACCGGCAATCTTACAGCAGCTGATTTGTGCTCGTGTCTTTTCCAAGAGATGACGGGGACAATATCACTCCTTATATACAACACATGAATTCTTCAACAAAAAGTGGAGCGCGAAAGTGTCGGTGTATGTAATGAGAGACGCGCTAGGTGGATACGGGGGAAAATATGTATGGTATATATATATATATATATATATATAAGGGAGAGAAGTTTCACGGAGATCGTCCTGCAAATTGTGCGACTACGATGTTTCTTTTTTCACACGGTGTACTAGTTATATGAAGAGAAAGAGCAAGATATATAAACGACTTCTGAGCACGATTATTTCGTCGATTTGAAAGTTTCGAGTTTCACGGTAAAGTACCGTTAATCCATTTTACTGCATTCGAGGTGATTTGTTAAATTGCAAAACATGGAAAGAAGAGTTTATGCATAGATTTTTGGCTGTAAGTGTATGATAATACCAAGTATAAAGATAACGAGAAAATTTCAAAGTACACTGTATTTTTTGATTTTATGATCGTAATTAAATATTCCTTAAGCTTGCGGTATATATATATATATATATTGTTAGCATTAACGTTTTGTTTATTAAATTTGTATCGTAATACGCGTTTTCAAATGTGATAAGTATGAAAAGCCGCTGCGAGATGGGTTGCATAACTCGCATGTATTTTCCACGAGGTGACAAGTATGATATATGCTCAGAAACATTGACCTGAAGAGAATTGACGAATGAATCACCATAAAATTATTGTATACAATTTTAATCTAAATTACGCGTCACATTCTATATAAATCTCAGCAATATTCAATTCTATGAATATAACGAAAAGGGTTAATCTTGTAAAATACTTGAATATTAACTTGTACAAAGTAGTTGATGATTTACTGAAACTCTTACGACAGATACTTCAATTCCCTTTCGATTTTTTTTAACGACCTTCATATTTCATCCATTGATATTTAAATTCACGAGTTGACTATATGTATGAAACTACCCGACGCAACGAATTAACCAATACATACACTCAATATGCATATATATATACCTTCAATCCATTTAACGCGATCAGATATATACATCAATTAAAAAGTTTTATTACTAAACCAGCAGCAAGTATATTCACTTTTCTTCGATTCGAACGTGTGCATGTATTACAGAAAGTTTCTGTTGAAGTTCAAGGCCACTTATAAACTCGCAGTGAAGTCCACTTCTCCAATTTCACGGTCCATGTACATATATTTGTTCCTTTCATTCGTATATACAACAACACACGTACACACATGCGTGACGCTCACACACGCACAAAGCATATGTTATACACATATATATATACCTCTATATACATCCATGCTCGCATGCATGTTGTTGTATATCTCAAGTTTAAAAGGGTTGGTTGGGTATCCTTGCAAGTGATGAAATTCGTTCGTTTGTTTGCTTTTTGGGTTTCGGCAGCGGCGTCAAACCCAACTGAACCTTCGAATTTTATGGGAAACTTGCTGTACAGTACGATGGGCGTAAACGTTACCATAACGATTTATTGCTTTCTTATTGAAGAATACAAGGAGCAACGAACAATTTTCGTATTTACGTGATATGGGTATACACGTGCGAAAATAAAAGTATTTCAACTCATTCTAGATCGTATTAATTTTATATCATTTTTTTACTAACCACCGTGCGGATCTAAAAATTAGGTTGCTCAAAATGCAGAAAACGGAATGAAATTACAATTATTTTGATTTTACTATTGTGATATATAGTTTGGTTTAAATTAGCATTTACAACTATTTCTCTCGAAATTATTTAAATTTAAATACCTTCGTGAAATTACTACGGGAAGAGAGAAGATGAAGAAAAAGGAGCCCGAGTTGCGCAGGAGGTATGTAAAAATACGGACTCTAATTTTAAGCTAACTAGTCAATTTCAAGCGCACATAAATAGACGCATTGTCTTCATTTACATAGAAAAATCGAAACAAGGTAAAATTGATACTTTATAAGAATTTATGTAAAGTATTGTTATTTTAATTGTTTTCAGAATTATAATTATTATAAATAAATAAATGTATGCATGAAAATTTAAAATAAATAATAAAAATCTCTTCTGATGTATATAAATACAAAAATTTTAGCTGTAAATTGTATGTGCGTTCACACCGTTATAGACGGAAAACAATCGCGCGACGCATCAAAGCACATTTTCCTAAAAATCAATCGTCTGGGTAATCCGTCAACGGCACGATAAAAACCACCCGAGGAAAGTAGCCGCGCTAAAACACATGGAAATAATTGTCTGTTTCAAATTCACGCAAATCTGTGTAAGTCTAAAACCGCACAACCATATAGCACGTATATATACTTACGTTGTCGTAGACCAATACGCACACGCACGCAAGGAGCAGAGAGGGAAAAATCAAAGACAGACAGACAGCATCCTCGGGGAAGACGAGCCGCGGAACGAACGGCTGATTTACAGGCGGGAACCGCTGATTTACGGCGCCTGACGTTTCCGAGCTCCTTCTCTCTCTCTTTCTACACGCACATGTGTCGAGGTGCCTTTGCGACGACCACTCCCATATACACGACTGCCTATACATGGATTCTCCGAGGCTCCTCTAGCATTCATTACGATTCTTTTCTACCTCTACGAAACGCGTTAACGCCTTTTTTGTTTAAAAAAAAAAAAAAGCTTCGACTCGAGGTGTTTTCACTTTCGAGAATCGTCGCTTCGACAACATTAACGTCCTAGCCTGGGTATTGATTTTCATCCTATGGTGTCGACTATCTCGCTCTCCTTAAACTTTGTTCTTTTTTTATCTCTCCCGTCAGCTCGTTATTTTTTACTTCCTTTTAGCTTTTCTTTATTTTTATGAGAATAAACGAACTAGACGTTTTACGTGTCGCGCAAAATAATCGAATTTTCGTTGTCTATTGTTTCTACGAATATTGAAGAGATATACCGCCAATTCGAAGATTCCACTTTTATTTGACTTCGGAAATTCCATAAAATTGAGAACGTTGTAAAATATATTATTTAAATTGAATTTAAATGCAACGTAAATTAAATTTATTTAAATTTTCATCCACCGTTCATAGGAAACATATATATATCTATGTGAATATTACGCAATTTAAATATTAATAACTAGAAAATTAAATTTTTATTTATAATTTAATTAAATTCAAAGATTATTCACTATAAAATTGCTCCATATAAAGTCAGATATAACTGATACAAGTGACCTAAAGGTGTATAAATATATCAACACTTTATCGCTACTAAATTAGATTCCTCGTTTTTGCATACTTAATTAAGAAAAAAAAATAAACTTAAACAATGCCGTGGTTCTTATCGGTAAAAGAAATGCATGCACGTGAAAACCGGTGAATTATATTAACTGATCTCAATTGATGATAAGTAAGTACACCAAACTTCCTTACAGATAAATTCAAAATTTATACAATTAATACTATTGCACTTAAAAAAATCGAATGAAAACTCAATTGAACATTATTCAAATTCTACGTAAAAATGTTTCTATTACAACTGCGCGTAAGTAGAATAAAACGTATCGCTACGCACATACAAGCAAATTAACTATGCGTTTGCAAGTTAAAAATGAAATAATATTTATTGGTGCGGAGATTATTTATTACTATGTGCGCTAACGTGTACCTAATTTATTTTCTATAACGGTCGAGTGTATATTATGTAATTGCAATAAATTAAAAGTTTATCGAAGATTGCTCATTTAGTGCTTAATCATTTATAATTAACCCTGAATCGCGTTGAAGCTCGTTGAAAGAAAGAATAGGACATTTTGCGAGAGTTTCGAGAATAGTTTGAGTAATAAAATAAAGTCATCCCATTAACCCCGTTCTAAGTGAATCTTCCAGGACGACGACGACGACAACAACGGTGATCGTGAAAAAAAGCGTCTGCCTCTGCTGCGCCATATATAATTCTATAAACGATTTAATCGAATGTATAAAGCGCAAATAAATCTGTACGGAGAAAATGGAATAAAACGATTTTTCTTTTATTATTTATTTATATTACTTAAAAATTAATACCGCGAAACGATGAATTAACGTATTGAATATCCATTGGTTGTATCAAAACAATCAATTATCAGAGTAACAGGAAAAGCTTATATATTCGTCATATATAGTAAATTGAAATACGAAGGTTAACTGTCGTATTCACAGAAAAGCCAATCAATTAACAATTGAGATTATGAAGAAAAAAAATAAAGAATACACATCTGTACGTACAAACACATCGTTATTCTAAATTAAAGGAAAATTCATTTAAACAACAATTTAAACCACGTGAATAGATAATTTTGTATAAGTCAACTAAAAGACATAACCAATCGAAAAATCCAAAACCACTTTGATTAATAATTTTCTATACTTTAAAGCACGCGATTCACCCGAGTGAACAAACTTTTCCAATAAACTTTTCCGATTTTATACATTCCACGTACATACGACTCCCTGGGCAAACACATTTTTACACACCCCGTGAGCAAAGTAAATTGCATAAAACTCTCGCACTGCACCGCGCATAGGAAAAAAGCCATCGAAATCGGTGTACGTTGAAGGAAAAGAAAAAAATAAAAAGTGAAAGAAAAAGAAGGAAAAAAAAAGAAAGGAAATGGTTTAAAATCGAAATAGTCACCCGCTGCATTTCAGTTAATTAACATAAAGTCGACGGTAAGCTCTATATATATAAACCGTTGAGCGACACTTCACCGTTATACACAGTTGTCGCGAACGTCTCTATTTACTGATTCGTTCCTACGTACCCTCTCCCTTCTCTCCTTGACCAGAAGATTTACAACGGTCATTAAAATGCATCAATCTACTTTTCCTTGCGTACGAAATGCATGTTGCAACTCTTGATTACCGAATGATTCCCTCCCCGAAAATTCGAGTAATTATTCGCGTTGCGACGCAGTAGAGTATATCGTTAATCCTGCGTGCTTCCTTCACCGTCACTCAGTCGTACATTCCATGTATACATGTAAATAGAAAATCGACCTATTGACTTGTAAATATTTCTATTTCTCAAAATTACTTGTAAAATTGATCTCTCTCGCCGATTGTGATATTTTTTTTATTATACCGTAAAACCACTGATAATATAGTTACATTCATATATACATACATATGTACACGAAAGCTGTTAATGCTTGATAGGTACATAAATAATTACTCGATGCTTATATGTATAGCTTTTTAATATACTCGTTATATGTTGATTACGTTACTCGCTAACGTATTTTTAATGATTCTCAGATATACGTTTGGATTAATAATGTAAATTACTTTTCATTTAATTATTTATACACACTATTTTAATTATTTTTATATACACGCGAATGTGTGTTTTATATTAATTTACCGATTCGAAAAGCTTTACAATGTATAACGGTGAGCAAAAGCATAAATACTAAAAACGGAGTCACTTATAATAGATAGTTATCAGTATCATAATTATGTACCTCTCATCCCCATATTTAGCTTCTATAGATAGCTATCGGTATTACCCATTGAAACAATTATTATCCGCGTATACATAAATTAAAAATCGAAGCGTCCGCGTTGGTGAAGAAAACTGCCGTAGAAAAAGCCAATCTGGATATATTAATTAGTAAATTATTACTTAAACCTAATGGAATTTCAATTAAAAGATATAAATCATCGCATTACATCATATCCCGTTTTATATATTGGAAGTACTCGTATTTTAAATATCTATATTTCAAAATCATGTATTATTAAAAAAATATTATAAAAGTTGAAAAATTGTGATTGTAATAAAATGCAATTATAAAATATAATAAAAAAAAACTGATGCTTTCAGTTAAATAAACTCGAACGTTTTACCATTACTGCGTAATCGTTATAAGTCAAATTTCCTTTCGTAAATGTGGTAGAACACAACTGTACTGCTCCAACAAATGCTCGGGTATTCTTCGAGCACAATCTCAAAATCGTATATGAGCAGCCATTACGGAATACGATCTTGGCATCGATTTTGACGCGATTACCAGGATATAGATGCGTTTGTGCATTGACTTTATCGTAAAGGGAAGAAATTTCCTTACGACCTTACTGTTTTCGTTTGAACAATTTTATGAGTAACAATAATATGTATATACATGAAATATTTCAGTCACGTTTACGTAATATTTATTTGCAAAAAATATTTAACGCTTCCTGCATATTAATTAATAAAATCTGTATATATATTATATTTTTACAAATTGTCGACAAACGCACTTTCTGTATACGATAAGACACAAATTGTATAAAAAGGATTTCCCTTCGTCGCCTACACACACACACACACATAGCCACAAAACCGATATTAAACCACTACTCTCCAAGGTTTGAAATCGTTCGAAATTCTCAACGTCACATAAATAAAACAATAAACGAAAACTGGCACGAAGCCATTTAAAATTACATTACGCTGATGAAATTTATTGCACAGAAACTAATCAACGTGTATTTAAAAATCTCACTGACAATTAAAAATTTATTTTCAAACTTTCTTTAATCAGACGAAAGGCACCTTAGTGCAGTTCTAAAAAATATTTTGCCACGTAGTATACGTTTCCTAAGACGTTTGTCCATTTCTTTCTATCTGCCTTTTCTTCTAGTCTATTTTCCTAGAGGTCGGTCAACTTACGAGTGTTAAGTCTCACCTAAGGATCGTCGGTTTAAGTGGAACGACGTCGTCATCGAGTCTAATGCATGAGAGAGGCTGGACCGACGTGTTGTCGGGAGCTCATATAAGTCTTTGAGTACGACTAGAGGTATGTTGCCATCAGCACGTTCATACTCAGCTGTACCTGTCCTTCTACGAGCGAGGAAACTTGCCGAACGATCCGCCCGTGAGATCGATGTAATGGGAGATCACATATACATTCTCGATCTCCTATTACTCCTATCGACTCCACACACACACACACACACACACACACACACACACACACACACAGACGTGAAGATTTCAATAGGGTGAAATTTTCATTTTTCATTTTGCGAATGGCGTATATAAAGTTGTCTTGACGCTCTGCAGCAAATTGTTTTTATTCAATTTCAATGATGGGTAATGGGTTTCCATTAACACGAGCACTATCCATTGTTAAATTGCTTTCTAGATCGATATGCATATATATATATATATGTATATTTTTATCTTCATTTGGTACGCGCTGTTTTAATTGAAGTTGAAGGAATATTTTTAATTAACATAAGACAATAAGAAGATTTGCTATAAATTTAAAATTCTTTTGTATCACTTTGTTTATTTAGTAACAATGTCGAATGGTGGTTATCTTTTGAACGATCGCGCGCACCAGCAATATTAGCGCAGTGAATCGATTGTAGACAAATGGATATTATTTCAAGTGCACGCTAATAATATTATGATTGATTTTATATATATTTTTCAATTAAAATTTAAATAAGTGCGCATTGTACGTTTAACAAATATTTGCATAACGTGTACAAAAAGGATGGCAAAATCATGAGAATGGTAGAAAGAGTATCACTCGAGATTTTGTTAAACTGAATAATTGCTGGCTCTAAAGCTATTAAAAGTTGAATAAGTTATTTGAGAAAGTCCATATAAGTTTCATGATCGAGTTTCTATAAAGGTTAAAAAAAATGATGGCTCATAAATCATTGATTTATGGACTTTCTTATACTTGAATCTTTATACTCATGCGCATTCTCTATATGTTTACTGCTATATCTGTACGTGGAGGATATCTTTAAATATAATTTGTAACTAAAATATTATATGTAGTGTAGCAGAAAATTCAATTACTAATGATTTTCTAATGTATTACAATGATAACATTGCCTAAATGCTTTGCTTTCAATTGGTCTAGCAGTACACAAACACACACACACATACACGTACGCGCTTACACCGCATATACATATACTGGTGTAAAGTTAATTTAGTTCAAATAATGTAATTTAATCTTTCACGATTTTGTGATTATTTATTTAACTCGATTATTATCAAACGCGCATTTGTAATTTTTCTTTTTCTTTTCCAATAATGGTACGTTCGAATGATAAGATAGATTTTATACCGTTAATCCATTATTATATCAACATTTTAACTATCTTGATGACACAGATTATAAACAGGAAAATGGTATAATAATCAATATTAATAAATCGATCATTTTAATAACAATAATACTTATCATTATTTCTCTTTAAATTTGTATTAATTTTGTTATATCGATTAAAGGTTGTATATTGTCAATAGCTGGGTAAACCATTACAAGTTTTTAAATTGTATTTTATACACACTATTTGCAAATGAATCATTCACACAAAAGAAAATATTCCAGTTAAGATGCTACTCTATAAGCTTAATATTTATAGATATCATACTAAATTTAGAGGGATTTCTAATTATCTCAACAAAATTATATAAACTCAAGTATTTAGTCATGTCGGGTAGAATAATTCTCTTTCTAACTCCCGCTGAATGAATATATATATATATTCGTATATACATCTTAACATTCTCATAAATTTTATCCATACGAATGAACTTCCATCCGCGATCCGTTCCTACTTAAGTAGTTAAATTAGACTAGACGTAATTACATCAAAATTGATCGTCTTACCATCGTACGAAATGTGTCGGAAGTCCGCAGAGACAGGAGCTGGATTCACGATCAAGTAAAGAACCAGTGCAAACCCAAGGCAGCGCGACATGTTGATCGATGCTCGTCGTTTCTTCTTCCCTGCAACAAGACACAAAATAAACGTGAATTTCGCTTATACTTGCTTCCTTCCCTCGATTTCGCTGGAGCCTCCGAGAAAATTGGAAAGATAAATAATACAGTACAACCGCGAGCTTTTGGACGTTGAAAACGACTATATGAGATTTAGCATAAATGGGCTCGGCACCAGCTAACGCTTTCGTTTCTTCATTTTATTTTTTTTTTATTTTCTTGTCGTCGAGAAAGGGTGTGATTTTTTATACCTTTACCATTGACTTAGTGGTTGGGTTTTTATTTTTATTTTGCGAGTTACTTTTTTTCCGCTTAATTTACGAACCGATCGTTGCACACACGTGAATGCGACTTTGAAAGTTTTCTCGTGTTCACGCAAAGTACTTTGGTACGATGCGAATAAATATATTTCTTTTGATTTATTTATTGCGTTATGTGCGCTTATTGTTATTATTTCACGCATGCATAATGAATCAACTATAGTATTAAATAATAAAAAATGATCGATCAAATGACTACTAAATTTATTTGTTTCACAGCAACAAATTTGGATAAAACAAGTTGTATCATATTTATAAAATTTCAATTTTTTCAAAAAATAACCTTTGAAGGTTTCTTTATAAAATTCATTTCAATTTATTTAGAATAATAAAAATGATAATGTATTATTTAAAATATTACTAATCTATATTCAACATGATACTTATTTAATGTGTACAATTCATTTTAAATATATTAATTCGAAATAAAATAAATTCGGGGTAACAACAAATGCGTATTCGGTATATATATTTAGATTTAGAAATAGTATAGAAAAAGAATCCTGGCCTCCAAGCTCGTCAAAATAAACGAAACACAATCAACTGTTTGGAAGCTCTGAATAGAACTCGATATAAAAGAGTCAAAGCTAAGGAAAATTGGAAAGTCTATTTTCTATATAAAAAAAGGAAGTAAAAGATGAGTATATATTCTGATGCACCGCGGTGGTCCAAACGAAACGTGCATCCTGAAAGAAGACATGCGTATTCACTCTTTATCTCTCTGTCTGTCTCGCTCTCTCACTCCCTCTCTCTCACATACCCTACCCCTCCCTCTCCCTCTCGCTCTCTCTCTTTCTCCCTCAATAATACTATCCGCCAAGGTGGTCTCCAGATTTAACCCACCCAGCTTTAATCGCTCGAATCCTTTCGAAGCAAGTCTACCTGTACGCACACGCAAACCTTATTCTCGCGTATCGTTTTTTTTTATCGCTGGTGTTTTATATACTCTGCGCGACTCACAGGAAATCAATGTTGTTCATTTTCTAATGATGATTGAACATCGTAAATGTTAAAGGGGTATATAAGTTTTTGCAGGATGTATAGAAGATAATAATTGTAAGAAAAAACGAATATAGTGTAATTTTTTTTTAAAACAATTATAAGACTGTCGAGCGCCGGAAATTACGCAAAGAGTCACCGAGTAATTTGTCCTAGTAGAAATTCATGAGGATATTCAATGTTTACGAACAAATACATTATTTCGCGTGGTGAAATTAATACAGTCGAATGTGCAGATGCAGTTAACATTTCAACAGTTGTGTATACTCCAAATTTAATAATACGTCGTAATTAAGTCGTAGTTAATTATTCTAACACAAATGTAACTACATATTAGTCTTTAAAAATAAATGTAAAACAAATAAATATTAAAATTATTAACTATTGGTATATATTTTATTGACATGTAAATCTGAAATTAAGTTAAAGTGCACTTTTAAAAAATATTCATTCATTCCTTTGTATTGCGAAGAGCACTTTAGGTCAATTTCAGATTCTTTGATGATGTACTTCATTGTAAAAACTAAATTTTAAGACGTAATTTTTGTCTCGGTTTTATTATCTTTATTTAGTGATTTATTAGTAATTTGTTTACGTTCTATTTGTTTAATTAAAGTATTTTCCTACAATATCTACAGTTTCTCATACATTCAAAATAAATTTACGCATATATTGGAAAAGTGAGTAAGATTAATAATAAGTTAGAAAAGACGCTCGTATAAGTAAATTTAAATTCGAACTTTGAAAAGAGTTTCTTTGGGAAATGGGATCTTGGAAAAAATAATGAAAAGAATCTATAGTATTAACTTCTTTGTGTACAACGAGCTAAAGTCAAGTGTTAAACTTCTTAAATTCACTTTTCATCAATATTGAGTGGCCTCAACGACACAATGTATCCATATAAATGGAATGGCAGTATAGATATATTTCTTTAAAACTTATAAAAGCGTTTGGGTGGTTCGAAAATAACATTAATCTGGTAAGCTATAAAGTATGCAAAAATATAAAAAAATATATTAATTAGCAATTATAATAGTATCTTCGTATGTTTTGTTGAATGTTTTTTTAATGCGATACATATTATAAAGTATGAAAATAGAGCATCATTAATATATTGCAGCAATCACATGTGAAGAAAATTAAAAACAATGTCAAACTTGTATACATTGACATGCTTTTTAGTAACGTCTTATTTCGTATACGCATTGGAAATTATATGACGCATCTTTACAATTAAAATTACCATGTATTAATATTGATATATCACGCGTTAGTATAATAATAATAATAATCGTTATTCATTAATAAATATGTTTTTTGTACCTGTTACAAGTACTTATATTCAACTGCAATACGAAACGCTAATTGATGAATATTTAGATCATTATTGAAAATCTTCTTTTGATATATTGCAGTATAGAAAACATGTCGAGAGAACTTGAATGCAATTAATCGTATATAAACGTTACGATTTTGAAAAATCGGGTCAGCTGGGATATAATTTGATACTTCAAAGTTGATCTTGAAGTTGCAAGATTTTCACCCACATAAAGACGAAGCTTATACGGTTTATAACGTAATAATCATTTCGTAATCGTCTCGCGAAACGTAGGTAGAGAAATAATGCATATCTGATGTTGGATCTTCATTGCCTTCTCTCGCGTAACAAATAATACCATTTCTTTTGATAATGCGGGCAATGTATTGCGCATATTAAACTTTACAAATTGATATAATTATACTAGGTAAAGAGAAAAAAAAAACATTTAAATAAATTATACAACGCGTGAAATACAATTTATAAATATATACGCACGAATACAAAATATTACGTTTGTAATTTTTCCAATTTGGATGAGCCGTATTAAAAATTATTTATTCGGTATCAGAGTACACAACGTGTAAGCATTCATTTTAACATGTAAGTGATATTATAAATGACATTCCATAAAAGATTTTGTAATACACGAAAACAACTTATTATAAAAGAGTACTAAACCTCGCAATGGAGAAATCATCTTTAACATTCGTTAAGTGAAGCGTAATTAAAAAATATGTAAGGATTTATATAATGTCATTAGTAATCGCACTTTCTAATTCTCATCCAACATGTAATACATTTTACTGTACAAAAAAAGTATAACCGTAACAATCAATCCACATTATCATCGCATAAAATGTATCGATAACCGATCAAACATAATCTAAGCCATGTAAACACGGTAGTTTACGAGGGTGATCGCACACGAGGAGCAACCTCTAGACATTTAATCATAAATTCAATCAAAAACCAATAACTCTCCAATTAAAATCGAATTCCCCCTCCTCTGGTGTAAAGGTAGTATATACATATACGTATAGAGAGTAAAAGAGAGGCCACTATACGCGAAAACAAAAGCACATCGAACGGATCAGTTAGAGAAGAAAAAGAAGAACAAGAGGAAAGAGAGAGAGATTCACGAACGCACGCGCAAACAATACCAGGAAATTGCAAATTAATTGAATGCAAATGAAAGGATAGGTTTTTTTTTGTGTCTTTTACCGTGTACATAAAGTCACCGCAAAACAAACGCCAAGATCCCGAGACAAGCCGGTTTCCATCAACGCACGCGCGCGAAATCGCGATTATCGCCCCCGCGTTCGTTCGCCTACATCCCTAACATATACATATAAATACTATTGCCATCCGACGTTAGAAATCTATCGCGAAGGGATTTTGCGCAATCATTCCGGAAAAGCCTCTTCTTTTCTTCTGATCTTCTCTTTTGCGATCGGATATGTATATACGGGCTTTGTAATGGATATATGGATGGATAGGCTTGTTTCATTGTATGTCGTTTGATGTTGGATATTTTTACCTCGCTGTGCGTTATTATATATACTACGTAGTTTGACACTTTACATATTTGTTTTATATTGATAGATAATCAACTTAAAAAATACATAATTTAACCAAGCTACGTAATGTGTATTTAAAAATGTGTAAATTGTACACGAAAGACGAGAATTTGAATCTATTTGAAGAAATTACGAAGTGATTAAACGTACTATAGTTATTAATAATTACCAAGATGTTTATAGGTATATTAAATATCTAAAATAAAATGTTGCTAATTTACTATTTGCTTTTAAATATGGTTAATTAAATATAATGTAATAAAATTGCCACGCTTACATAATTTAAAAATGATAATCGTTTTCCGTGATGTCATCTTTTGATTAAAAAATGTAATGCATATATGTTATTTTGAATCTTTATACATTATACGCTATTCATAATTTTAAATTATTATATACTAAACATTTGACTAATAAATTCAGGACAAAAAATTTTTAGTTTGTATTAACGAACGATTTTATAAAAACGTCACATATTACGAGTGTCCAATTTTATTTAAATGAAATTTGTGCGCAGAATTTACACGGCCTTATACAACTTGTTAAATTTATCAAGGACTTTCTGATGCATTAGTTTCATAATTATTATTGACTTAAGTATATTATGTATAATAAAAAAGGGAGAGGGGGACTGGTGAAAACAGATCGATTTTTCTTTATCTGGATCCCGTCCACATTCGTTTCTCTTATTTTATTTATGTTTAAGGTATTACTCAATACACCACTCGTTTTGTTTGTGTAGGCAGTAAGTATGTTTTTATATATAGATAAAGAAATTATTATTTTAACGCTTAAAAACACTTTTTGGAAATTATTATTTTTTTTTTTACTTAACGTACGCAGTGTAGAAGGAAAAAAACTATTACATTAGAATAATCAACCTTGATCTATTTTCTAATAGTTATGAAACGTGTGCTCTTGTAATATTAATCCATAAGCATGTATAATAGAAACTAACATTACTTTACCATTTAATTTCGATGATAAATATACATAAATATACGCGCAAGGTAATAAATATTTCAATCTAATTTACCGGTTTAATTATGACATTAGAGTTTATCCCGTTGATGTTTACTAAAATGTCTTGGAGTGTATGTCATATATGAGTTTTACGTATAGTAATTACGCCCGCGAAATCCTTGAAAGTCCTTGATTCGGTTATACGAGGAAGGTTTAATACTTGTTCGACTCGTCGTGACTCTCGACTAGTTAATTTTAACCTTCACTCTATCTGTCGCCCACATATATTTTATAACTAATTAACATTCAATAGATTATAATATTTACATTTTATATAAGACAAAGGTGTGCCGTAATAAAATTTATTTAATTTTAATTATAGACATTTCAGTATATATATATATATATTGATTATAATTTTAAAAAAATTGTAATAAATTATAATGTATTTAATTATCGATAAGTTACGTTTCGCTTACAGCCAACAATTGAGTTGAAGATAAAATGTATATATATACGCGAAGACGCACGAAAGAGCAAAAGAGATTATTTATCCGACTCTCACATTTAACCATCAGGGAGTAAAACATCATCCAGTTAATTGAATAATCCATTCGCATATATATTATTTTATTTTTAATCCCATATATTCAACATACCGTCCATAAAACGGGACGAAAAAGGCATATATAGAGAAGAGAAAAGGTTAACGAGCTGCACGCATAGGCTGATACGCGAAATAAGTCAGAAGGAAGAGAAGAACCAAAGTGGAATTGCAAGGGAGGAAGAAAGAGAGAAAGGGAGTGCGAAAGCTATTAAAAGTAGGTATGTCTCGTCTCTGAGTTTATATACGGGAGAAACGAAACTATTTAAAGGGCTTCGCGCGACGCTATAAAACACCTTGGCCCAGCCAAACGTAAAAGCCACACGCTGTGAAATCCATATATATATACACTCGTTTCACCTATTATTATATTTAAGGTCGCGTTGAGTAGGACAACGTCACAGTAGTTAACTTTACTCGCCTCTCTCTCTTTCATACGCTTCTTTTTGCAACTTCCTATATCCACTTTTTTTACTCGAACTCGTCTATTGTTGCACTACTCATCAAGCATCGTACATTATGGCTTTTTTGAAAAATGTCATCACCGTCCTCGCGCACACTTACTGAAATCTCATAATTGTGAATAAGCTTTTTGTTCGTTTGAAAGACTCTCTATCTCCTTCTTCTTCTTTTTTTTTTAGGGATATTGTGTAAGAGGCAAGAAAGATTATTATGGCACAAATATTGAATGATGACTTACGAAAAATAATAATAATACTATTTTATCACTTTTTCTTCAAAGAATGTACTCCCTAACTCTTCGATAATATTCATTTGGAGTTAGTTACTGTGCACGTTACCGTGAATTTCTACTGTGATGTAAATGAGGACAAGTTAAAGCTGATTCATTAACTTCTTTCTAATTTCATCGTAATTTATTGGTAAAAATGGATATGATATTTGCGACGATTTTTTAAATCTAAATGCTGAACACAGTCATATCAAATAGAAATCTGAATATAAAATACTGTATATCGACTTGAGAGCTTTCGAGCTGACGCTAAAAATACGATAATAAAAGAAAATTCAGTAGGGCGTTGAGTTTTCGTGGGTTTGCTACATGTAACACGCGCGAACAAAAGTCCAATGCATGCTTAGCGTGCCAAACCGTAAAACGCTTATATACCTTTTCAAAGGGTTACGAATTTCTCGCTAAGCAACAACAATACAAACTGTTCTACATACGTTGCACTTTTCCTTCTCGATCAAGCTTGCAGGAGCTTGTTTAAGATAAATTCCTTTACAACATTTTTGTTTCACTTGAACATTTACACAGTTTACATATGGAGAGAAGAGTTTCAGAAAAAATACCTATATGATCTGCATAAAAATGGTAGTATCGGCATGGTCAAGTGTTTCAAACACGGGTTTGAAGCATTACTAAGAAAAATTACTATCCACAATGGTCAAATATAAATAAATATTATTCATTTTTTCTCTCCACGTACGGCAGTAATTTTTGAAGTGTACAGTGTACCAATAAAAACATTAAAACTACGTATTTCGTTATCTTACACATGCAAATGAAATATATGTATTTTATTCTAAACGATGATTTGCAAAAATTAATACCTGTATTTTATATCTTCTTATTCGTGCTTTTTTTAATGATAAATATTATTTACGCGTTACAGGTTAATATGACAACTGCAAGTTGTAACTGTTTTTACATTGGTTCTATAAAAAAAACATCTCATTTCAATGATTATTTTCGAGAGACAACATTTCGATTATAAAAAATGATATTCCAAGCCAGATGAACGCAGGCAAATAGAAAATGAAATGTGTAACCAAATGGAGTTAGTTAATGCAATAAATGCGTTAATAAAACGCGTGGCAAGTAGGTACATATATGGAGATTCTTCGGTCCGAGAGAAATTCATAAGACCATGAATGCTCGTGTACACATATTCAAGTACCGAAAGTGTGCCTTCATAACCCACCAAGACTTTTTCTTCTTTAAAGCGTTATATTCTTTCGACGAAAAGCTGCTAAGATAAAATGAAAATAAGGCGTTTAAGAGGCGCGAAATGAGAGAACCGGAACCTAAAATGTGAATTAAAAGCATTTATATACACACGTATATATATATATATATGTATATATATACATGTGTCATTATACAGCTATGCTACAGTTGTTCAATTAAATGCAATTATCATAACGATAAATATTAAGTAATTAAGTGAGTCCCCGATTTCCTTATATAATCGTAAATATTAATTTCTCTTACATTATGTATAATTGTTTCTTTTTCTTTTTTTCATTATCTCGATAAATAAATAATGTAATTGATAAAGTAATAAATATATTCATTTATGTTATTAAAAAACATTATTTTTGTCATTAGAAAGATTTATATTTATCTACCTTACTGCAATATATAATATCGATAAATTAATACAGTTATATTACGTTAAAGAAATTGCACACATTATTTTAAAAGGCTCAGAGTTGCCGTCTAAACATATCGTTACATAATGTACAATACGTGACTTTCGGTCGAAAGTTGATGATCTATATTGAAGCCTGGACTTAAAATCACGTTTATATAGAGTTGTTCATTCACAAAGAACGCTTAAGTAACTTGATCTACGAATAAATACTAAATTTACGGAGAATATACAACAAGTTAGAAATATAGTAAAATTACGCTTTGTCTCTCGGCGTGTTAATAATGATATAGAATTTGCTTTATTACAATACTATAGAAAGTATTTTAAATCAGTAATGGTAGTTACCAAAACTGCATTGATTCCTCGTATTTCCTAACTGTTATAGATATACTCAGTGAAGTTTAGTTTGTGAAACTTATTTTCTTGCACTTTGACAGTTGATTATGAAACCGATATTTCGAATGGATAAAGATGAAGTGTTCGAAAGTGATAAAAACAAAGGTAGGAAACACCGGTAACAAAAAAAAAATAATAAACAAATTGTTGAATATACCAATCGAACGTCACGAAACAGGTCATACGTTAAAAAATATATTCAACATCTGTAATATAAACGTTTTATTACATAACAAAACTTGTGAAAAATATTCAAATTGCAAATGTCAAACGTGCATTTCACGATCCTTTTTAAATCCTCTTTAAATAAGAAAACTATTTTCTGTACATATTTTCCATAGATGATAAAAAAAAAAACAAAAAATACCGCAATAAAGGCAGACAAAACATCATATCTGTGGGAATGTGGTTATCTAAAGTTTCCAAATAGTATATATATATATACTGCAGATATATACCTGGGTGAAATAAGTATACATAAACGAGCTAATAATCCCTGAATACCCAGGAGCGTCACGAAGCTTCGAAAACGAGAGTTTTAATAAGGTTTAATGATTATCGCACGAACTTGTTTACGAGAGGGTGTGGTCTCCAGGATATGCAATCACAGCGTTATGCTTCACACTCGATTAATCGGCCTTCTGATGAAAGAGGAAGTGGACGTACGATTTTTTTTTTGGACCTCCGAAATTCGTTGCGCAATTGATCCTTTGTTCTGGGATGGCTCAATAATCTGTGTTGATTCAGGCAAATTTCGACGGTGAACAATGAACTACGTTTCCGATAATAGATTTTGATAGAAATCGTTGAACACATAAATTTGCACGAAAATTCGTGACTGCTAGGATTTAACATCTCGCCATAATTATAAAGAAGTATTATTGTGGAATCTTCCATTATATATATCTCCGTATATCACGTTATATTGCGAAATTTCTGTAAAGTCGAATTTTATATTGAATTCTACGGAGATAATAGATATAATATACATATGTATCGTACGAGACTTTCAAATAAATTTTCCAAAGTAATTTTTTAATTGAATATAACCGTGTAGTACAGCATGTACAATCTGCGTAATAAATATCCCGATTTTTTTTAAAACTCTAGTTAAAGGATGACCTAGATTATACGAATCTTGAAAATATTAAATCTTTCATTCTGATGGTTTATTACGTCATTCAAAATATGTGCGAGTGTCAAATGTTCATCTATTTACAATCTCCGATATTTCTCAATTTCACGGTTTAAGCCAAAAATATTTTCCAATTATTTATACACGTTTACAACGATTTGAAAATTTCAATATTGAGTATAATCAAATTGAGTTCATACGCATATATACCAATGCTGCTTTCGTACATAATTATAGTACGGTATATTTTATAAAGTAGAAGGGGTTAATATGTCAATATTAAAGTTCATATTTATTAGCCATTGATTTACGCGATGATTGACGTACATCTTAATATACACACGTTTGAAAATAACCGAACCGATTCGTCGAAGCGTACTCTGTTAACTCTTAATTTTCGAAACTCGTCAATAATAACGATATGCGAAGCGACAGAGAAATAAGAGTCATCTCCGGAGTACTTTTTTTTTCCTACCTTGGACAAAAAAATCGTCGTGCTTAATGAGTTGGAAGGAAAAAAGAGGCTTTCACAGCTGATCAAATAATTAGTCGTGGCAAGCAATTCGCGTGCACACACACACACTCACACATTTTCCCACATTAAAGCATCTTCCTTTCTCCTTAAATTTGTTTTTATTTTTAACAAGGCGACTAGCACAACTCCTCGAATCTCTTATGGGTGTGGTTATAGACTTTTCTCTCTTGCACTCTTTCGCGAGATCATCCGGAAAGGTAGAGGAGCAAATAAGAAAGAGAGAGAAAGAGAGAGAGAGAGAAAATCGGAAAGAAGGATAGAATTATATAGTGGCTTGACTTGATCTTGCCTTAACCTCGATGGGATTTATCGCTAAAGTAGACAGAGAGGATTAAAGCCCGTTACATCGTAAATCGTGCAAAAATTAAATGAGTTCGCGCGCGCGGTGTGTCGGTGTTCCCTATCTCTCTACATCTTACGATGATATTCTTTTTAATCCTCGTTTTGTTGATAGAACTTGTATTTTTGTCAAAATAAAACCTCGGACGATTAATTTAATTAAGTCATTAAAAACGATCCTATATACGTACACGTGTGCGACGGAAATGAGATTGAAAATACGAATTTTATTTTCACTTATACTTTTATAGGTTTCGTAAAAGCAATATTATTAATTACATATGGTTAAAGTTATTTTACATTTTTCTACATTTATGGCGTGTGTATCTTATACTCGTATAAGTGTTTGTACACACACGTACACACATACACACACGCGCACACACACACACACAGAAGGAACAGTTTTAAAATTACGAATTAAAGTGCATTTCGTTGTGCGGTACATGTTGTACACACAAAAGTTACTGCTTATAATGTCGTTACGAAAGTGGCGTTCGAAATTTCAATAAAATATATACCGTGTATTATAAACATAATTTTTTACACTTCGAAATTTCATTAATGAGATTTCTTTATCTAATTTAACATGCACAAAATCGTAATAAATATTTGGGGTACAACTATGGACGTAAAACATAAATTTCCGATAAATATTGACACAGATTTTATTCGTTAAAAATTTATTCGTATATATAATATGCATCCTCGAATGTTGCGCGTATTTGCATCTTTGGTATACGCATTATTTAAATCATTCAAATCGTGTATAAACATTTATGAAAATCGAATATTAGCTTCTTTATTATCAATACAAATACGAAAAATAATTGTATGGAAATTGTGCTTTCAAAGTTAGCAGTATATATAATCAACACGCGCATATATTGTGAATAAAATATGTTTTTCTAATAATCAACCATATTCGTTGAAATAAACACTTTTATAAATATCGTATTATATTTTAATAAACGTTACTGGTTTATTCGATTAAATACGGTATAAAGAATGTTTATTCGTTCGATTTTACAAAATACTTTATTTTTTTTATACACTTATAGGTTCCAATAATATACGTTACTATATATATATATAAAATTTATAGTTGTGAAATGTTAATAAACAAAAAGTGTTAATTATTTGATGACGGGGACGATAAAGAAATCGATGCGCCGACTATGCGTACGGACGGAAAAGTCATCAAGACTGACAGAATACGTCAGTCGAAGGAGGAAGCGCAAAAGTGCGTGAACGCGCGCCGACGAAAGTCGATCGTCCCGTTGTAGGTGTTTGCACCTATATATATACACCTTTCAATACCATCACGAGACTGCGAAGGCAGCTCACGCGCTCACATATACGATGCTCGAGTTGCATCTATATACAAGTAAGTTTGACGAGAACGACTTGCCATACATGGTTACGTGTACGAAGAGCATGCGAGAGAAAGACCGTGATATCGCGACTCGTCCGGAACAGGATTGCCAGACTCCTGGAGTACAGGGCACGCATATATATATATATAGATCGAGACTTGTATCTCCAATTTATATGCATATTTCGAGGGCGTTTAAACGTTGCATAGGTCACTCCCAGTAAACTGGACTACGTATATATATATATTTTCTACCACTTTTTATTAAGAGCGCGCGCACTTGATTTTTACAGGTTTTACAAGGGATATTTAAATTTTCTGCTTGGTTGTATAATATATAGTATTGTATAAATATGTATTAAAATAATTTTATTATATTATTAGATAGAAATATTATTACTTTCATTTTTATCGAATTTTGTATATTCTGTCATTATTTACAAGAGTAAACGTAGCGTGTTAAGTGGGTTTCGAATAATATTAATGTTTACTCGCTCTACCCTCATATATACATATTAATAACAAAAATATACTTCCACGTGCATCTATAGGTTTTAAATAAACAATAAAATGTAAAACGCTTGAATCGAGGTACGGATCTTGGTAAACTTTTGTATATATACATATTCATCAATCTCGCTTGTAGCTTCCTATCGCCGACGATATATTAATGAAAGGAAATCAGTCGAGGAAATTAACAAAATGAAATCCTATTTTCAGAACTAACAGAGTAAAACGTTCCACTTTGCGTTATAAACTTATACGATTCATTTCATTTTTACAATCTAAACACAGTCAAATATTTAATTAATTATATATAACGTTTATTCCCTTTGAAGCCAAGAAGATTTTATAAACCCTTTTCGCACACGTAAGGTTGACGACTTGGTATACGTGTTTATATAGGTATATATAACGAGAGTCGTTCTTGTTCGGCGCATTGTTCCTTGGCGGCCTTGAGACCGGAGAAACGACAACGGTTCTAGGCTGTAAATTAACACGACGCGTCTACCCAAAGTATCCTAAAGAGATTTGCACGTTCTAGTGCGTGAGATGAATGTTTGAACGAGGATTTTTTTTCCTTCGGTTCGACGATTCGTTGAATTTGGATGGTAATCGATTTTGAGCGAAATCCCTACGAATTTCAATTCCTGGATGTAGGTGCAAATATATACTGAAATCCTTACAACTCTCAACCAAGCATATGTGCAAAGCGAATCTTCGCTGTATATCTCTGTAGAAATAGTCTCAACGGCAACTCGACTTTTTTTTTTTACTAATGTAAATATCGTTCATTCGATGCTTCGAAATAATATATTCCTTATAATGTATAAGTTAAAAAAGTTTCAATTAAGAACTCACAGTTTTTTCTATGTTTCTTGTATAGTCATACTCGAGTAAACACTTGTAATACGAATTTATAATTTAATTAGTTTATTCGAGTGAACGAAATAACTAAACTCATTCGGAGGAGGAACAACAATTTTTTAAATACGACGACACGTATTAAAATATTCTTCCCAGAGCTGGGTACTTGGGTATATACGAAGAAAAGTGGACGAGTGACATCCTCGTTGGGCATCGCCGTATGCTTGCACACTTTCTAAAATGAGGAGAGTCTCGCGCACGCTTTCGTTATTCCATTTTTCCGAGACGCCCGCAAGTGTAAGAAATCTTTTCTTTCATCACGTCCAACGGACGTTCCATACGGATAAACTATGTTAAGGGAACACAACTAATTTGTGAGTCACGGATTTTCTGTTTCTTTTACTTTTCGAAAATGTATTTCACACTTTTGTCATTTGAACATTTGTAAACTGACAAAAAGGCTATTTAATATATAACCGTAATCCGACAGAGCATTTTTGTTCAATTCGATTGTATTTGGATTGCTATACATGGATTTAAAATCCCAAGGATTTTTATGATCCAAGAAAACATGTGACCGCGTTTCATTAATTAGAGAAACAAAATATGAAATAAACTTTTGCAATTTGCGAGAACTTGTTTAACATTCTAAAGACGCAACCACCAAAAGCGATACAAGGAAATAATAAAAAATGCAACTGATATCTATAACAAAGTTACGTAATTAAAAACAAAAGGATCAAATTGTACGTGATTACAAAGGGAACCTTTACGAAAAGGTGTATATAAGAATGAAAAAAGATACGAATTAATACATACAGATATATCGAGAACTCATTGATAATAAATGAGATACTTTTGAGGGTGCCGCGCAAGTATACATATAAGAACCGATTGTTTATGCGTCAATATTCGCGGAGTCGCGAAACCGACAGTTATCTCGCAAAGCGACTTTTGCACGCTCCCTCACTCGTAAATCGCTTCCGAGAAAGGCTTGCGCTAAAGTAGTAAGAGACCTGATAGCGTTCGTGTACCAGTATATACAGAGCGTCAACCGATCGTGGCATAATTGATCGAGCAAAGTCCCGACGTCGAATGACGGGTCCGCGTATTATAAATACCGAATAAGAAAAAATTTGAATCCTGCGTATACGTACACACACACACACACACACGTGAACACGCACTCAAGTTAACTGAATAATACATCAATAAAGAAACGAGTTTCGATACCATTTTTTTGTAGTTGATTGTTCCTTGACGGTTAATTCGATTAAATTTTTCGTTCGGATAAAACACATTGGTATTTTCATCGTGCCAGTAGGTGTTATGTCTCGGGTACATAAATATTTAGTTTTACTTGGAATTTATAAAAATCCGCTCGTAAACAATGTATGAATGCAATATTCTTTCGATCGAATGAACGACATTATATTTTTACCTAAATTGTACAATTAGCACAATTTTGTGCGAAACTACATTTTATTAAATCGTAAATTACTTTAAATGAATAAATAATTGAAATATACATATATGAATAATAATGAAATACAAAGGGTCAAGGTTACCGACGTAACCTTAACTTTCCAATCTGCAAAAACTACGTGTATACGTTATACACTCGCACAGTATTACGTTGTTTCGACGACTGTACGTTATTATTTTGTACTCCTTTCTACTCATTGAATATAAGAATAACTTGCAAATTAACTTAGCGATGCGATAAAATATCAAAGACAGAATGGCCACCTGATTAATTTATAATGTGGAAAATCCATAGAAGGAGAAGAGAAGAACATCGTAAAATTTCCTCTTACTAGCATAAGATTGCAATACTGTGTAGTTTATTATGTACGTACATCTAATTAAACTGATCTCGCAGAGAGTTAAAAAGTAAATACTTATACTAATTTAATTAGTTCCATCCGATCACTTACAGAATGATACTGCATGATATTTGATGAATTTTTGAATAATTTATAATGACTTATATATATATAATTAATTAACGATTCCGATTCGCTGTTCAGTCTTTCTCTCTCCCTCTTTCTTAACATTCGACAGATAATACAAGATGCACGTATGCGAGGCATCCATCGCGTGTTTGCTAGATGATTCAGCTTCAAGATCCAAAGGGGTCGTCGCGCGTTGTTGTACAGACTTATGCCAGGTCATACATTGCGCGATTTCGCACACGTATATTAATTTGAATTGTAGGCTACATAATCCAAAGGCTAAAACTCGTATGCGCTCGATACCTCTCGTATTAATCAAACGGTTTTTTTACTTCTTCTTCTTCTTCTTCTTCTTTTTCTATTACAAGTTGTATGTGTGCATGTACGTGTTAGTGTAACGGTATATTTGTCTGCGAAAATCGAACGTTCATTTTCATCGAGTGAACTCGTACAAACGCGCTTTTATGTATGTATATATACTCGAATTTTTCAACGCACTCAGGTTTCTTTTTTCATCCCGTTTGCAGTAGTTTTATTGATGCATTACTAGTAATCATGCATTTCGATGAATAAATTTCTTTTTTTTTTACGCTGCAAAGTTGTAGATGTAAAAAAAGTCTTCGGTGCACATGAACAGTTATTGGTAATTTAACTATCGTAGAGTTTGTCAGTCCGTGGATTATGAATTATTAATTACTCGATCGTTATCACTCATTTATTACTTTCATATATTTAGTACGATTTTCTACAAAAGAAACGCTTAGAATCTTTACGAGACAGATTCAATTTCGACGAATGGAACTTAACCATTGTCAGATTACACAGCGTCATCACAATACGATATCTCTAATTTACTTCACCTCTTCACTCAGTCAGCATTATATTAAATAAAATGTGATATGGAATAAGAATTTAAAATTATGAAAAAAAAATTAAAATTATTAAACGAATAATAATATTCTAAAATAATTGGTTGTCTATAGTGGATAATTGAGTAAAAAAAATAAAAAATATTTTTATTTTGTGGATAATAAATTCTTAGAATAATATTATTATATATACCTGTACAATATGTGGTTAGTGGGTAACTGGCTTCTCCATATAAAAGGGTGTGTGTATAGTGAAGCTTGTCAATGACGCTCTTTTTTTGTGAAACGATAAATTTAGGCTTGAATGTCAGTTATTCCCAGTAGGTGAACTACCAAGTTAAAGTTGAGCGCATTTTACGATGTGAATACACGAAAAATCTATTGAATTTTCAAATTCCATGGTAATTTCGAATTTCCTTCTGATCGATGAATTCCTTTCATAGATGTACGTGAAACAAAAATTTAACGCACATATCGTTATACAATCAAGATATTTTCTCCTTTATAGAAGAATCAATTTTAATGAAAAATTCCATTCTACGCGATTGAGTATTTAATTTGTTTATCCTATTGTTCAAAATTCTATGTCTATAACGTACACGTACATTTCAAGCGTTCTATATATAAATATAAATTCGTAGAGTATTCGTGTACGTAAAATATTTCAAAATTACTATGGAAACTCATAGCTCATTGCGATACACATATATGCACGTAGATTATTTATAGAAGTTTGTATTAAAAAATTTATAGGTATATTCCGGTATTTTAATAATAATAAAGAAAGTAGACATCTCGTTCTAACAACTTTCACCTTGCACCAACTAAACTAATCCCCTGGTCTAATCCCCCGACATCGAGTCATTACGCGACGACGCTTTCGAACAAGTTCATTAAATGCCCATTGCACTTACCATGAACAAAACATGGCATTATGCATAATATTAAACCCAGCTCGTTTCTTAAAACCGGATGCTTATAGTATACATATATATACATGTACGAGCTACATTGCGATCGTTACGCGGTGTGGTTTACGGTTAGCGTCTCTACGCGGACTGGTTGACACCTCTTTCCTTCGCGTTTGCGGGACGTCACATACTAACATTTCTGCACGAAACCCAACGGAAAATTATTCCGAATAAACTAGCGGCGTTTCAAAGGATCTTTAATTAGATAATTTATTGATTAATCAACTTGCGTATATTTAAAACTAATCAAATTTTCTGTTGGTTACAATATTACTTTTGTCATTCCCACGTAAAATAAATACGAAATTAAGCAATAAGTGTACATTCGAATGACTTCATTATATATCCTGACAAGCGTTATTAAAATATTTTAGAGTCCAATGGTATATACTGAGCATTGCATTATTGGCAATCGAACAAATCTGAAATTTATTATCAGTTTTATAATATTGCAAAACTTTTCTAATCTTTTCTAATCTTTTAAATTAAACAGTTTCTTCATTTCGTTTCAATCTCGGAGTTTAGAAAACATATGGTAATTAATGCGATGATCCGTGATGTTTGTTATACCTAATTAACTGATATATATCTTTGTTGAAACATTTCTAATTTACGTAACGCGTGTACGGGTATATGTCGATTGTGTAGTATGATAACTGCTTAAAGCATAATTTAAGAGGTTTATTGTAGTTTCAAAAACATGCAATTAGCGCTGAATCGAAACCATGGATTAATTATAACCGATTGATTCACAAATTAACGAACCGTTGCTTAATCCGTTTATTGTACTTTTTGTAGAATGAGATTTGTAAATTCCTTAGACTTAACTTCGTACGTTTGCATAGCTATTTTTATATCAATATTGAAACATATATGTTAAACTAGGTCAAACTAATACGAAACGGCGAGAGTCAATATGAAACAATTTATCAAATCCCATTACATCAATTGTTTATTATGATTGTATATCCATGCCGAAATAAACTTTAAGTGCGTTCAATTCATTCGTTTGATTAAACGAACCAAAATTATGTCCTACTAATGGCATACGAATAAGAAAATAAAACAATTCCAATTCCGAGTCAGGATAATCGTTATATACGAAATATATATTAATTTCCTGTTTTGACGTGCGATTGAAAATGTTTTTTTTTTTGTTTTTCGCGTTCGCCAAAATATACCTATAGATCATTTATATAACACGGTTGACGTATTACAAAAAGATAGTAAAGAATGTCTAAAGTATTCCTTCGTATTACAATTAAAGCAAAAGACTTACAGAGTCGCGTAGGACAAACCGGTGGACAAAACTTAAGCCTAAATCGATCAAAGTCCATTAGAAAAAAATCACCCCACGTTCGATCTAATTGAACTTCCATGTCAAAATAAGACTGGCCAACGTGTTTTGTTTTATTCTATTTTTTATATTCGGATCACGAATTCAGGACAACCGACCTACGCATTTGAATGCCATTAGTACAGATGGACAAGTTCGTTCCTATATATCTGTACACACACATACACACACATACAGACAATCGTAAGTGCGAAGCCACGGATTAGAATCAACCTTGAAGCGGCATACCAATCAAGAGCTAATCGATCATCTTGAATAACGGTATCGTACACGTATACGCATATATATATACCACACCGAAAAATTGATGCAACGGATAACTGGACCGTCTTACGGTCCAGCAGGTTCTTTCGTCGTTTTCGACAATCAATTTCTGGATGACTCGAGATCTTCCCCCACTTTGGCAACGTTGATTTAATTTCTTGATCAATCCAACTAACGAGATGTATGAGAGAATTATACGTTAATTGTTTCGATGCGTATCATATGCACGTGAACGCGCTAGAGCGTTATTAAAATGCTATCTTTACCCCCCCCCCCCCTCCCCGTTTTTTTAATGGAACTCCAAGAATTTTCGCATCGTTTGGTAATTTGCATACCTGGAGACGTCTACGTATCCCAGGGAAGTTTAGTGATGCGACAAAATAAAAGGAATTTCATTGTGTAATCAACAGATTTATTAATATCGATTGATATATATGCATTTATGCGGATTTTTTAAAAATAATTCTGCTAAAAATAAAAATTTTAATTAATTTATGTGATGTGATATATTATTAATTTTATGAAATTCAAATAAAAAAAGTATTAATAAAGTAATAAAGTGGTATATGCATGCTTCAACTATCCTTCATTATTTTGTACGTAAACAATATTTTAATGGACCTTAAACTTTAATGTCTAAATACGTTCGTAATTAAAATTAATAATATTTTATAATTTAAAGTTAAGTTGCATGATATGCATTATTTCGTCGCATACGATCACATTGTATGGAATTAAAAAAAATATTACTTACAAATTCATTTTAATCGTATCCTTATTTATATAGAATTTGAATAAACATTATTATAACCGAGATTTATGTAATTTTCAGTTAATTTTTTTTTAATTACACTGTGTTACTTTGCATCAGAGATATTTTCACTTTTATCTTCCAACATAAATTGTATAAAAATATAATTTTACGTGCTGTTATTCTGGTCATAAGAAAACATTTACGATTTTTATTGAAAAAATATACATGAGCGAAAAGGATTTTAAAAAATCAAATAAGGTTTAAAGTAAGTAAAGAATTTAAATTAATAATGTAATAGGTTATGCAGATGGAATTTGTTGGTCAACGAGTGATTAATTGCAGAAATAGTTATGAAGTAAAATTCTTATTTTATAAGTGTCGTACATGAATATGTATAAAATTCTATTGTTCTAGGATTCTATTATGCTAAACAGTTATCAATGATTCATAGAAATTGTTGATTGTGTAAAGTGCGAATAAACTTTTACGTTTCAGATATTTATTTAAAACATTCATCTATAATGTTAAACAATTTAAAATTAATTTAAAAAATTGAACAAACAAATGTAAAAGATTATTCCAATTACATTTCTAAAAAAACGAATCTTGCACAATAAGACTCACAGAAATTCGATATACACCTTAAACACACAAAACTTATGGAATGATTCTCTTACTTGCGTATATACCTAACTAAATAACTGTTAATTTACTTTATAAAAACAGTCTTCAGCTACTTTCATCAACTCCCGTCCCAAAAATAATCATTCCATCTTTAAAAATAGAACTGTCAACATACACACGTTCGAAAGGGAATGAAAATAAATGGGAAAGGGAGCGATCGGGTTAAACGGAAATTCTAAACACAAGAAACAAAAACACCGTTAAGTCGAAAAATACTACCTATATACTACAGAGTCACTGTGTGTATATATATATATATGATGAGGACCAAAGAAATAATGCGCTCACACGCGAGGAAATCGTGCGCACTTGATATCTCGTTCGAGCAAACATCAACACTTGCACGCACGTACATATATATATATATATATATATGTATATAATTTGAACGAAGTCACCGATAAAACCAACAATAGTGGCGACGCGCCGTCTCGCTTACACTCAACGCATTGGAAAAACTACATTTTTCTCTTTTCTTACCGATGACGTTGTTTCGTTTTATTTTTAAACGACCGATCGATAGATATTCGACTTGTTATCCTTCTCGTTATATACCATACCTTGGTAATAAAGAACGCGAAACATAATCTCTCTCGCTAGGTGTAGGTTTTAATTGAATTTCCGGAAAAGTTGTTGTCATCCGCATGACGCAAATGTTAAATCCCGATAGTCAAGGAAAGAAAAAATTATATTCGCGCACTATATGCCTGTGTGTGTGTGTATTCTGTATATATATATATATATATATATATATATATACTTGCATATATGTACGGGAAATCATGTTCAGATAATATTATGATAGTTTCTTCAAAAGAGTAAGAGATTGTACATTTTTATCGATGAATCAAGCCGGAACTAACTTGGTTCTGAAGTCATACACTGCACATATTTATTTCGTTAAATGTAATGTATAATATATCGATAGAATTTTTATAATGCCTCGATTAAATGAACAATCGTAAGTAATCGACAGTTCAAATTGCGCATATCACGTAGTCTACTACATTATAAATGCCTTTTTTAAGTACCAACATTATTTTAATAAGCATAATCGAAAAAAACATTTATGTAAAAATGCACACACACACTGTTGGAATATACAAGTAAAATAATGTGAATAAAATGTAGTTTACAAAAATCACTCGACTATAGCTTGAATGTTTGTTTCGGTAAAGGTGACAAAAAGAAGGGTTTTATGCGGCACTGCCTGTGAGCGCATCGGCGTACTCGACGGCCGGTCTAACTGACCATTTTTATAACTACCTTATTGTCCATATGTGTGCAGTATGAGCATAACGCGTAGTAATTTGGATGCTTTTTTAGTTTTAGGCATCGTTCTTAGTTTTAGTCTCGAACCGCTTCTCGTACAGTAAAGATCTATATCCTTTCTCGTGACATTATATTAAACTGTCTAAGTTTGTTTATTAAATATTCTCGTCTTGTATTTATTCCAATCCCCATATGTATAAAAATCAACATACATACACATGCATATATATATATAAGGATATTTAACAAACGAAAATGTAAAAAGACGGAAAAAAGTCTTTTTTGAAGCACATAAGTACATCGGCCTTTAATTCTCCCTCATGCGTCGCACGCACATAGAAAGGACTTAACTCATTATATACCAACTAACAATAAAAAGTTATGCGCTCGCACGTAAAGTCGTTTACATTTAAGCGGAATTTCTCGACGTGCACAAAGCGAACCATTCAGTTGCTGGGCTATATCCGAGGCTATAACTTCCAAACCGTTGATAATCGAGAAAAAGGGCCGAAGAAGCGAAAAGATCGTGTCGAGTAATTTTCAAAACTCTTAAAAGGCGTGTTTCTTTCGGGCCACACTAGAGAATTACGAAACATTGCTCTCTTCGCGATTTTATTGCGCTTATTGACTGTCACAAGTACTTATATATAAGTATATGTAACAATTTTTTATGCTATAATTAAATTATAAAATTTACAATAAAGTGTCGACGTTAATTTTAATCTTATAGTTTCCTTTCTCACTTTTATAAATTTGTATATATTTTTATAGTAATAATGAAATTGACGAATACGTATTTATTTATTCTGTTTTTAGTTAAAAAAACTTGTATAGATTATATTTCATAAAACAACGAAATTATACGTATATGTTTCAAAAAAATTTTTATTATTTTTTCGCTTCAATAACTTTATTATTAAATTAAAGGATTCTAATTATATTTCCGCACTGAATAGTTTATTAGTTATGTATAAATGTGACAAACGAAAACGTGTACAGCTCGTATAGACCTTGATTAAGAAATCTAGGAGTGTAAAAATAAAATTAATTTATCGTACACTTGAATTATCTTTCCGCGTGTAAAAACCACACATTTCAACATTGCTCGGTGAGCCTATTAACAAACAAACAAAAAAGTTTCACTTTTACAGGGACAAATACAAAAATAATCCAATCGTTACCCTCGGTCACACCCAACAAATATAGAAACGTGAGCAAAGAAACGAAGAAATCGTCGGATTAGTGTAAAAAAAAGATGATTACAAAATCTTATCTCAATGAACTAATAAATAATCAGATCACAGACTATTTGTTACATTGTTCGTGAATGAATAAAAAAAAATTGGAAAACCAAGGCATTTATTACTAGATGACCCATAAATATAGTTGTACACCTGTATATACCGCGTAACGGTACTATCACAAGATTACCCTCAGGGCTCTTGTCATCCAATTCGATTTCCCGCGCGCGGTTTAATAATTATTTTCCAAGGAATCGATGTAAATCGTACTCCTTCTCTTTCTATATATATATAAACTCTGCTACGGTTATGAGTTGCTAACTATCGTTTTACTGCGCTGCACCGCATTTTTATCATTTGTAATTCTCATGTTTTGTCGAGCAAAATTAAATCTGTTATTTTTACGTAAGGTACGTATTAACCGAATTTGCGAACCAAAGATAATATCCTATCAAGGAAGTGTATATTTATGTAATTTTTAAATTAACCGACAACTGCTATAATAAATGAATTGTTAAATCAATAGTTTTATGTATATATATATTCAATTCTCTCGAACATTTTACACGGGTTGAATTTATAGATCAACGTATATTTCAATCGAAGCGCTGTTAATACATCGTATAATATATAAAAAGAAAAAAGAATAATAATTTACGATAGCCATAAACGAAAATTTAAGATTACATAAAAAGCATTTGATGCCAAACGATTGCTCGTGTATGTTTTCTAATCAAAGGCCATTCTAATGAATCAGAAGAAAAACTCATTCGAGGAATAAAATCAACAGTAACGAGGCAATGTAAAATATCTATAGAAAGTAACGATATCCCTTTCCCCTACACACTCGGTTTTCCTCCTCGTTTTCAGGTTTTATCCTTTCGGTATTGTTTCTACCAATTCAATAAATTCTGAAACAATGAGAAAGAAAAAAAAATAACACGCGCGAAAAACACATAATGCAGACATACGCTCGGTAAGTCGTATAACTCGCATCGAAATGGGATCGATATAAATATACGTATGGAAAACACCGCTAACGAACCGACAAAAACTACCCGTTTCAAAATCAACGAAAGTCACTCCCATATACTGATAACAGATTGCTCTCTCACGCTCACATGGAAACAGGTACACACACACACATACACACACATACAAATATGTGTGTATATATATATAAATGTGGTAGAGATTCGATATCGGTGAAGCTTCACGGGTTGTCGAACACCGACCGATAGATCGGTTACACACTAGAATTTTTATAGAAACTTTTTACGGAAGCGTCCAGTCACTTACTTTACTGAGATTGAGTTCAGTGTGTGTATATATATATAAAATTGAGTCTGCAACAATCGATTTAAAGGATGACCAAATCGAAATAATTGTCCGTCATAGTAATACCGGCTGTTCGTATATATACAATTTCCCGGGGAATTCCTTTATGTGCTTGCCGTAAGAGCCTTAGAGGCGGATCGGTTTTATTACATTTTATTGCACTTCGGTGGAATCGTTTGACGGATCTTTGAGCGTTACAGTGATTGTTGTGTTTACATACGAGATAAATGTGTTTTATTAATTGAACACTTCGATTGCTGTTGGAAAAGATGCGTTGGTTTTGCGAAACGGGAAAAATGCTTACACTAGCGCATTATCCGTGCATAATTTAAAAATTATTTTTGAATTAACTTTTCCCTAGAAAATCAGAAATATGATTGCAATGTGAATATTATTATTTATTTCTGGAAGTGATCATATTAGGCGTGTGCGATAAACTTATTTACATTTTTCAATCAATTTTTCAATGTTTCAAGTTAGTTATCAAGTTTTTCTGTTAGATTAATTTAAGTTGTAAACTTGCGTTTGTTTAAATACATAATTACGAATTAATTATTTTACAGCTGAAGCTTATATTTAGTTTTTTATTTGTAGGTAATCAAAATTAGGACGCGTATGATTATGCGTCAATTATAATGTTGTATTGGCGATATTTGAAAGCTGACCAACAGGGAAGCCCGTTTTAATTAATTAAAATTTAGATTAAGCGAAACGGTACATACGAGAAAATTAGAGGAGTAGGAGAGAGATAGAGTGAGAGAGAGAGAGCAATTCATATACACGCCTGCTTTCTCTCTTTATCTCTCTCTCTCTCTCTCTCTCTCTCTCTTAACGACGACGACGACGACGACGACGAGAAGAGGCAGACGCATGACATAAGTCGTAGGGGAATTCTAGAGTTAGTCAAAGCTGTCCGAGCGAATTTCCCTTCGGATTAGTGGGACGTTCGTCAAGCGTCCCCAAGCTTTTCCGGACCACCGGAGCGCCCGCGCACGCAAACTAATCCCAAACGTTGCGTGTGGCTGGCTCCGCACGAGGTGCCGACGGTCATTAGTCAGTTCCACGTCCGTGTACGAAACTCTTGCGCGACAACAGAACTAAAAGAAAAATCTTCAACAGCCGGCTAAGGAATTCCGTTTATTGCCTTCGTCCAACTAAATTTCGTACTGAATAATTATATCTACTTTAAGCACGTACCGATTTATTTTATAAATCGTCACATCACGAACAGTGAGAAAAAAGGGTATTTAATGGATGCGTCTAAAAAGTTTTACTTTTTTTCATTATTCACTAAATTGTGTTCCATTGGAAAGTCGTAGGTATTTAATTACTAGTTTAAAAATTTTTTTAATCTCCAAAGAAGAAACCTAAAAGATTTCTAATGAATGCATAGGTAGTACGCAGTTACGTGGAGCAATATTTTTTTTTTATTAAAATTTCTATACGATTTAATTTTGATTTTAGTTATAGCAGCAAGAAACAACTTAAAGAAATGGATTTTCTTTGTGGCAAAAAAATGTATGAGATTTGATGCCCCTTAATGACAAATTGGTTCAACAAAAGGAACTATTCTAGGTGAGACGAAGAAGGACGAAGATAGCTATATATACCCTTTTTATCTTGATCAAATGTCATTCTAGGGAATACTCCCTCTCCCTTCTCCGCCCATTGCTCCCTCTCTCTCTTTCTTTCTCTCTCCCCCTCATCGCTTATACTATAATTCTAAACTGTTCTAGCTTAAAAATATATACCATCCAGACATTCTATTATCTCGAAACGAAAATACTTTGGCAGGCATTTATGGCGACTCATTTATTTTTAAGGGCTTCTTAATGATGATTATGACGTTCCGAGGGACGCTATACCTAAACGAAATAATAAATGTGAGTATATCCAAAAGTTTTAAGGGATGCACGTTAATTAAATGTGTATTGCAATTTGCTTTATTTGGGATTATCTGTACTAGTGAATTATGCTAATGTTATATTTATGGAACAACTAGTAACTTCCTAAGTGAATATTAATATGCATATATTCCGCACTTTTTAACAAAATTATTTTTTGTTTAGTAAAGTTTATTAAGGGTATAAACAAAAATTATTACGCAAGATTTAAATTAATTAGCATACATTTAACGTCACCTGAATATATAAAAAAAAATATTTAAACTTCATTTATTTTTATAATACAATGTGTAAACAGTCTTCTGTAGCACATATTATCGGAACTAATTTATATTTTCAGAACAAAATAATTGAAATAAAAAATAAACGTTTTAATTTCGCGTTCGATAAAAAAGCTAATTTTGCATACCTCCCACGTATGTTAATAAAATAACGATACATTTTATTTAGTACAAAAAAAAAGCGTAAGCACAGTTTTAATATTCTTCTCATGAAACGGTGATTTTCCCAAGCGCGGTAAACGACGTTAAATATTTCAATAAACATAGCCAGACCAGCTATAAATCAGTATGCGTTGTATCTCTTTCCATTCGAAGTATGTACAACATTATTCGCATACCGGACAATACGCGACATCGCGAATACATCAGGCGGTCCGAATAAAATTGAGGAGTCAAAATAAGGCGGAGAAGTTCCCTATATATATACTATATCGTTCACTCGCTAATATTCCAATGTCCGAACGCGATCGCGAGCATCTACATACTCACTGCCTTGCCGAAGGCCAGAAAGTCTCTTCTCACTTATGTATGGTACATGTAATAATGTATATTACACATGTGTGCATACGAGTGATACTCATCGAGATACAACCACGATCTTGCGTGTATGTGGACGAAGAGAGGAGACGGGACGGTTTTAACGATGTCGGTTTTTAAAAGACGTTCATCTTTTTTTTCCCTCGATGGAACTCAAAAGGACTTAATCGGAGTACGAAAGAATTGGGTTTAATTTATGAAGTAATTGGTGATACAATCTGGGCTTCTCGCGAACTTTTTTTTTTCCGGTTTAGGATTTTAAGCATGTACATATAGCTAGACTAAATTGCCTCTTTACTTTTTTTGGGGTTTAATGCGTAACGTTACAGTTGGATGGGTCTTTATCTCTTACATCTGGTAATGGGCGACAGATTTTAAGTTTCGGGTGAGGATCTGAAGGAATTTTTGGGTATTCATTTTTCGGTTGTATCTATTGAACGTAAATCAGGGTTAGTTTAGTAGCTTTCAACATGTGTTAGACATTTGTAAAATATATAGTTTATAACAAATATACCTATACGTTATCTAAATATTGCGAACGAAATTATCTGATACTTTTATATATACACGCACGATGATATTTGTCTAAAGCTGTTCGAATAAATATTTTATTTTCAATAATTTTACGTTTCCCTGAAAATACAGACAAGATAAGAAGATGTTTTCTTAGACTCAGAGAAATAACATTCGTCCATCGGAATACTTATTTATTTTCTACAAAACATAGTAAGTATATAAAATAGTAAAAGCTATTTTAGTTTCTCTGAAAAATTATGCATGAAAATCAGTCATCTTAACGACAGTTTACGTAAATACCAGAAAGATACATATAATACACGTGATTCCGAAATATTTAATACTCTTTTTACTTATCGCATCAGGTTAAAATGAAAAAAGAATCGAGTTTACACTCATCTTTTCATCCATCTCAAACGAAACGAAATGAAATTAAAGCGACTACTCGTGATGCATACAGCAACGAACACCGAGGGAAAGAAATTATTTACTTGTATAATCAAAGATAAATACAACACCCGAAAAAAAAGAGAGGAAAACGTCAAACAACTCCATCTACAATTATTATCATCCCATTCCACGTATACTCGTCACTCGCGTAATTAATTCCGACAACTGAACACGATTCACCCTCGTTCCTCTTCTGACAAATATAACTGTTCGCGGACGCGTTGCAGCCTGAAATAAAAAAGAACAAGGAGTATACACCAATTAAAAAAAAAAGGAAGAAAAATCAAGAGACATCTCTCATACGATATATACACAAACACACATGTGCTAACTCATTTCGTTCCGCTTTCTTTTTCTCCCTACTAGATGCTTCTTCGATACTCCTCCGCTAAATCGCAAAGGCCCACCAGATGCCAGGCACGTGTCTCTTTCTTTTTCTTCCTCTCTCTTTTTTTTTTGCACGGTTATTTCCAAGGAAGGGAGTGCGTGAAACTCGAACGCGTTTCTCAAATCTTTTAGGACGATGGTACACGAGCAAATAAACGAGTGTGCGTTTGCACAGGAGTTATGTAGGTTTACGGAACGACGAGAATTTTTTGGTGTGCTCTTCAAGATTGATGCTTTTTTAAAGAGGGTACCATGCTACATGTAAGACAGAATTTTCAACTTTGATATTTGCTTTGACGATGTTTACGCAAATTTATAATCGGCCGTGTATATACTTTATATAGATAATAATTATCATCGAGTTATTACACATTTACGAATCGGTTCAATATTTTCAGATGATCCTATACGCGTATTTACAAAGACGTTGGTGAAACCAGTGTATTATTCGTGAGCGAGTGTGCCTATACATAGCGATATACATGTATAAGTTATACTATTTGCAAGTAAAATGAACGAGAGTTTAGGACTGTAACTTTGAAATGGGAAGCATAATTTTGTATTCAATTGGTATGAGTTTTAAGTTTACCGACAAAACTTTTACATAAACAATTATAGCGATGGCTTGTGATTAATAAAAACATTCGTGTGTTCAACGATATTCTAAGCTGCGCTATCATTTTTTATTTACGACGCGCGTTCTATGATATATTTACTCGAAGAAAATACTACAACGTACGGGAAGATTGCTCGGCTTTTTTTTGTAAGTTTCGTGTAATAGATAAGCGGAAGATAAATAAAAAAGCAAGTTGCTACTTCAACAACAAAATTCATTAATTTTATAGCAAATACCACCACAAAAAGTTATAACTCTTACAAAGAAACTTTTCTAACCAAAATGTGCTCTTTCTACTTAAAGGTTTAAAATTGTTTTTTAATACATACCACTTTTAAAAAAAATAACGAAAATACATACTTAAACGTTATTAATTGAACGTTTCCTTTTTATGGATTCACCTTCGGGGGTAATAAAATATTTCACCGAGATTTCCGAGGAAAATTAATTTTTGCAAGTGGAGTAAACCCGTTAAAGACAAAAGACTCGTCGACAAAATTATACGCATTAAAATGTTGAAAAGTGCATCATTTAAAATGAAGTTTGAATAAAAAAAAGAAGGAAGAGGGTACAACATCGGTAACCCGCAATAAAAAGCAACTTTGAATTCGACTGCCTCGTTTTTTCATTCTACCTGTTCCGATGTACCAAAAATCGCGAGCGTTTAACGCCGCCATACCGAAACCTCTAACGAGCAAAGCTCCTCCTCTCTCATGAAAAAGAAATGAAAATAAAATAAAAAAAAGAAGAAGAATAAGTAAAAACGATACGGAGTCTCCCCTCTACCTTCGTTTCAATGAGACGTGAGATATACCGCAGAGGTAGCTGTGTAGATTATATACAGAACCGACCGAATATCGCTTCTGGGCGTGGGTGAGGAGATTCAACGTTCTCCTTCTCTCCAACGCGAAGCTTGTAAAACTGGTTTTTCCTCCTGCGCTCTCTCCTTCTCTTGAGAGAGAGAGAGAGAGAGAAATATATACACACGTACACGTACATAGGTGTGTATACGCGAACGCGTATATGGCCACAACGGCAGCAGGTAGAAATAGAAGTCGGAGGGGTATATATTTTCCTTCTTTGTTTGTGTTGATGCACACATGTGTGCACGTTCGAGTGTGTGTGAGTGTTCACACACCGTAGTCTTCTTCAGATAAATGGTAACTCGAGCGATAATGCAGCTAGAATGAGCCGAGTCGGACGGTACAGAAAAGAATATTGCGATAATATTCGCGATAGGAGGATTGTTTGCGCGTGTATATATATATATGTATATACGGGGTTAAAGTGTCCGACGCGTGATGAGCAACTTTTGCTTGAGATTAGACCTATACTCCTTTTCTTTTATTTTATTCTTATGGCTTTTATCGCACTTGTATGATCTGCAACAGTGTTTTTCGATTATATAATTTATATGTTTAGTAGCAATCTTACGCCTCTTTAACGAATAACTAGATATCGGTTGCTAACGCTTATATGGAAACCTTGGTTCGACGACCCTTTCTTCTAATGTATTCAGATTTATAAATAATCCTACAAATGTTTTTTAATATATATATATGTATATATTTAAACTTTTAATAATTTTATCAACAATATTGAATAAAAAAAATTGAAGTATAACGTTTAATCAACTATATTTAATAGAATGTTATTCAGGAAGGTGCTGAATTTACAATACATTTTGATGCGTTTTGTACTGTATTCCTTTACAGTATACACAAGTATGCGCTTGTTGAAATATGTAAATAACCAAGTCGCCTTGTCAGATTTAAAATAGTCATATTCGAGTGGGTCGCAGAGAAGAACGTTTAGTAGAGTCGTGCGAGGTTGAAAGAAACTTTCTATTTTTTGTCAGTCGCATATATACATAAAAAGAAGAGCGAGAGGTAGAGAAGGTAGAGAAAGAGACGGAGGATTTCAATTCTCTTTTGCCGGAGATAGTCAATTTTCACTGATAAAGACCGATGGCTTTCAACGTCTCGTTTTTATGGAGTGTTTCGTTAGGAACAAAGACACTTTTAATTCGATTTCATGGTGATGAATACTCCCTTTAACGGAGTTGAAAATCCATTAATAAATTGGGACACAGTGTCTACACATATATATATGCATATCATATTGAAAATAATATTTTATAATATAGGGACATCGTCGTCGTGTCGTATATAAACAAATTTTTGTATCCTTAAAAACGCGTTATAAATAATGCTTACTATAATTGTTAATTTCATAAAGACCGAACGTCTAAAAGTTTCTGTCATCGTACAACGTATATATAAATATGTAAACCTCTTGAGAGAAAAATCAATGTAGAGGCCACATATATCCTTCGAAAAAACGCAAAAATCATTGT
This sequence comes from Theocolax elegans, assembly GCA_026168455.1. Lineage (NCBI taxonomy): Eukaryota > Metazoa > Arthropoda > Insecta > Hymenoptera > Cerocephalidae > Theocolax > Theocolax elegans. Next base: position 55,168,314 of record CM047429.1, on the reverse strand, counting down.
TTGAAGGAAAAAGCTACCGGATTCCAAAAATTCGATAGTTGAAGGACCCAGTGAACGAAAGACCTTTAGGAAGATGCACAAGCATGACTCCGAGTCAAGTCAAGCCTATATGGTTAATGTCAAAGAAAGTCAGTGTTTTGGCGGGTCACGTCTAGCCTCTGTGGCACCGAGGGTGTCTTAAACTCTCCGCCTGTAGAGTTCGAACAATAGGACCCCATCAGACCCATGGGACTGACATCTCTCTGTGGGCCGTCGAAGGCACTTTTTCAAATCCGGAGAGGGTCAAGGATACAGACACGGTGGTGGTGAGAATAAAAATAATGGAAAGAGATGGAGAGAGGTTGTGAGAGAGAGAGAGAGAGAGAGAGAGTGGAATATCGAAGGAGGGGCGATTGGGAAATATGAGAGTAACGAAAAGGAAATGCATTATGTTTTATATAGATGAAAGAATGTGTACATATATATAAATATATAGGGTTAGAATGAATTATGTAACGCCTGCGCATTCAATAACTTATTTAGAATATTTTATACACCTGCGTATCATCTATAAATAGATATTATGTTCTTTTAAGATTAAATTTTCGGACGATCACGTAGATTATCTCAGTGGAATTGTTACACGAAAAAAAAAATATTGTAATTTTTTATCAAATAATTTTTTTAAATTACAATAGTTTCTAGTATTTATTATAGTTTGTGGAATACTTAAGGTCTGCTTGTAATTTTTCGCATTATGTCAGGCTATATGTATACGATCACTAATTATGTGCCATTGTAATTTTCACTAGAAAAACCTTCATTGTAAAGGTTTTTTTTAGTGCTTATTGTTTTCAGAAAGTGCACTATTTAACGGTTCTAAAGTATTTAAACTTATTGTGTTCTTTTTCTCTTTGTTCAATAGGTATCTTTAAAGAGAAATAATAACTATATACTGTATAATAATATACATATTTATATAATTGCACTTCGTGAGAAGAAAATTATAAATTTTTACTTGGAACTATTATTAGGAATAAATATGCCTTTTTGTATATTTTACATAAATTATTAATTAAAAACAAATTTGTACTAAAAAAACGACGAAGAAAAACTAAGACTATCATTCATTAAACTGCAATGTTCATTAAATTATTGAACAATTAATTTAAAAAAAAAATAATATCGATTCCGTCTACTCTCGCGTGAACGTCTCTGTGGATGTTGTGCAAATATTATATCGTATAATTTGTTAATAGGTATAAGTAATCGTAACAAAAAAAGAATCGAGAAAATGGTATTTTGAAATCGTAAAAGCATAAAAAAAAGATAATGAAAAATTAAATAAAACGAGAGAAAAGGATTATACGACTGGAAGAAGGAGAAAAAGAAAAAAGTGAGATGAGAAAAGAAATAAAACAAGGATCGGGGACAAAGAAGAAACTAGTACAAGAGAGAAATGAGTTTGAAAGAGATTCAGCATGTATACGGGAATATAAAAAAAAGAAGGAAGACGAAACTGGTTGAAGGCGAGGTCTTTAGGGCCCAAAGTTATAACTCAAGCGGAACTGGTCCTAATTTTTATATTATGTTTATATGTATAAGCCTTTACGTGATAAATGATAAGAAAACGTACGTATGGACAAAAAAATATCTTAAATACTCTAACGTAAAATTATATACATTGTAGCTATACAAAAACCGAAAATACGCCGAAAAAGAAAAATAGCGCGAAAGAGTATGAGATAAAAAACGGGGTAAGAAAATCACAGCAATTAAAAAAAAGTAAAAAGGTCTGTAAGAAAGCAACCGAACAAAGTGAGAGAGCGTGTCTATATATATATATATATATATATATACATGCGTATATACGGAGATGAGATAGAGTAAAAACGAGAGAAACAACGGAGCGAAATAAGTACGTATAACACGAGAGGGGAAATAAGTAGAAGAAAAGAAAGAAAACGATCCGAGACAGCGCCAAGATTTAAGCGAGCAAAAGAGTATCTTGGGCCTTCCCGACAATAGCGCGGCCCTACGGGGACCCGTAAACATAGTTCTACATATATATATATATACCTGCGTCTCTGCCTCTACCAAGATTATTATCAAGGCTACATCCCGGGAAAGCGATCCATTTCCCTCTGGACTATTGAACCATTCGGAGAAAGGACTTTATTCGATCGAGTCGCGCGACTGGTAATGAGGTCTTTGCTCTTACACACCCATACACCGCATCAAACTACATGTATGATTTTAAGCTACACCATCGCGGTGATCCACCTTATCGATCGTATATGTATATATATGAATATCTTAGTATATAGCGACTCAATATATACGTAAATATTAGGCTCGAATCTTGGGTGAGGATTTACGGGGTTTATATACATTTTTATCGCCCGACTAGTGGCTCGTTAGGTTGTTACGACTTTTTCTTTACACCCAAAAGATCGTGGTTGAATCTTTGGTTAGATAACGATTATTCGATTTTTAAAAGAATTCACGTTTAGATATATTGCTTATAGGCCAATATATTATTTAGATATTGAAAATATTTTTAAATAATACGTATATAAAACCGGCATTTCATATGACTTCACTTTAATTTAATTCAATATTTATATGAAAAACACTTTTGAGCATTCATATATTGTCATTGATCGATCATGTTTGAGGATTGAAAAACTGTTATTATTTTTATCTCTACGTTAAATTATCTTCTTCTTAATGGAATAAATATACACTGAGAAAAATTTTTTAGTAAAAATTACTATTTTGATGGTAAACGGAGGACAAACTTACACAATTATAAATAATGCTATTAGTAATGGTAAAAATTGCCATCATTAATAGTAATTTTTTCTCGATGGTGGCAATTTTTACCATTATTAATAGCAATTTTTATAATTACTTAAGTCTGTCCGCCTTTTACCATTAAAATAGTAATTTATACTAACAAATTTTTCCTAGTGTATAATTGGCTTATAAGTAGATTAATATACACCTTGTATACCTTTGCCAATACCGTAAGGTACCCAATTGTTGATCATGAACCAATTTCTGATCAGTATATTATTTCAATAAAATAATAAGATTTAGATAAATCTAATCGTTGCTACATACAATTTAAAGGTTAAACAATGAATAATTGGTTAGTAGGCTTAACTAGGAATTGGTACACCTACCGAAAATTTACTGATCAGAAATCGGTACTTCCCGCTTTTTTTTCTTAGATTGTTACTTACTTTTAAAATATCAGTTATTTTATTTTTTAAGATGGCTAAAAGGAAGTTTAATACTTATACTTTACGTATGCGTCAAAATATATACATTTGTTACACTTTTTAACATAAAATTATTCTATGAACGTACGGATTTCCCTTAAAATTAATCAATAATTGGGTATGTAACGGTACTTTAAGCATTCTACGAGACACCCGAAAACTTCGACAAAATTGTAAATAAACACATGAAAGACCATAACGTAATATGTTGTAAAAGATATGCATAAAATATATGTGCATAATATAAGCAAAAATTCAATTGTTTTTAATTAATGCAGTCAACAGGTGATGTAAATTCACTTTAAGCAAAACTTAGCACATACTCACTATATTTTATTCAAACATTTACATACAAATACACGGACCTATAGAGGGATCTAATAAAAAACGTATAGTAATAGTTTATTTAACCATGATATTTAAATAAACATCGAAATTTCATAACCTCTACTCTTATAACCTATTCTTCCAAGTAAATTTTACAACACTCATCTTGTACAATAAAAAAAGAGTCGATTTAAATTTCAAATCGTCATTCCTCGGTCAATTTGCCGCGATTATGTCACGCGGCTGGAGCATTAAATTGTATCTTCGTGTGCTCGTTAAGCAACCCTCCAATAAAAGAAACCCGCAAGTCCCTATGTAGAATACACAGAGAGACACAGACACACGAACAAATACTATGGTAGGTAAGAGAATATTTCGACGCGTAAATGATTACCACGGAAGAAGAGCCGCACACGAATCAATACCCATACACAAAGTTAAATTCAATGGCCAAATAAAAGAAATATAAAAAGAACGAGGTGCTTTCGACGAAGACCCTAATCTTTGATGAGTCGAGATAAGAAGGTTTGCGTAACTTGTCGAAACGTATACGTCAAGATATACATACATATGCACCAACGAAGACGATCTTAACGGGAGAAAATATAAGTAAGAAAGAGAAAAAAGATAGAGATAATTTTAACTTTAGTACGACATAATATACTTTCGAAACGTTTATATAGATAAGTAATGCATACAACCGATCGTGCAGTGTGCACCTCAACATCGACCGTTTCACTTATGGTATCGTACGTAAGTTTCTGATTTTTCTCTTTTCACCGTTATTTGCATTACAGGAAATTTGATTGATAATTATCAAATATTACGATTATATAAACAGATATGATATACGCCTCGTTTCTTTGATTTATAATAGTTTTTTGTCGAACAAACTTCAATTCTCGGTTTAGTAACATACGCAAATGTTTATTCAATACGCGTATTGTCAAGATAGTTTCACAGAGGATAATTAATAAAAAGGGAATAATTAATAATAGGCATTACATTTTACGTATCGCACACTTACTAATATTAAACGATAAGACATCGGGCGTTATTTACGTCCAACAAATTTTCATCCCGTACGTATCTGTATAACGAACATTGTTTGTACATTAAGAGAATCTATAATTTCAAAGCAGGAACTATATACCTTGAGCAAATACATAAATGAACATCAAGATCAGCTTTGGAGAAAAAGTTTTTAAAATAAATCTACATGGGAGTTTACGCCTTTCTTGCTACACCCACAAAATCAAAAAAGTCTTTCTCGAACGGCGATTTTTTTCTTCTATGGTAATGGTGAAAAAAAGGTATAGATGGGTATATGGTGGTTAGAGATTCGGCGCCCAAAAGTTAGCGGGAAACGCGTGCTACCTTGCTGTTGCGCATCGCAAACGACGTTCTCTATCTCTTCCCGGTGGATCTTTAATAATTCATGTAGCGTTTTTCACGTCCTGGACCTTTATTGTATATAGATATAGGATCCGTTACGATGTTTTAAGAGTTGCTTCGTCGTATTCTCGTAATAACGATTCTCTCGCCGATTTTTTTTGTGTATAGAAAGGGAGGGAATGATATAAGCAGGACGTTGATCGATACCATGGGGTATTGTTTTTATCGGCTTGGTGTACTTTGTTCTTTTTCTTTTTTTTTTTCTCTTTGTCGTCAAGATGAAAGGGGTATAGGATATACTCGACAAATTTACGTACGCTTTTGTATACCGCTGAATTTATTTGAGTAGGTTTCAAAGATTAAGTGGGTAACAAAATTTTATTTTTTTATATGATTAATCAAATTTTTTGTTGTTTAAGTTTTTAGCTATATACGAAAGAGAGAAGTAAGTATGTAGATATACATTGAAAGTTTTTAAATTAAAATATTGAAAGTTACTGACATGTACACCTTACCAACTTGTTTCAAGTTTTAATTTTTCCATTTTCTTATACGAGATGCATTTATTTTCTTCGAGTGATACTTATAAATAATTTAATACTGTTTCTCGTTATAAACATCTTTCTCGGTTGACTATATTTTTTAACGATTGTAAAGTAAAAAAACTCACTTTCGGTGGTTAGTGTCGATCGGTAACATTTTTTTAGATTACAGGCTAGCACTTATACTCGAAGATGATTTAAAGGGATATAGAAAGTTTAACAGGTTTTCCATTTTATCTCTGCGTTATCTAATCTATATCGTAATTTTCGATACTTTCATTCAATTTTAAGTGTTTCGTTTTAACTTCCTTTGATATTTCACGTTTTATTTACTGCATGTGTAAGAAGAAAATTAAAGTAAATGAAGATAATTAAGAGTTTAAACAAATAGATTGTAAGCAAGTGAACAAATAAATATTATGCGAAAACTATATGCAGTACTTTAAAATAGTGAATTAGAAATTAATTTTTTATAAAGTGAAGACGAATAAATCGTATTGGAAAAAGCTAAGAGTCGCGCATTCGAAATCGGTTGAAAAATGTTGACAGGATGAACGAAAAGATTCACTTGTCAAACTTTCATATTAATCTACACTTGGGTAAGGCTGCATGTAGAAATGACGCTAAAGAGCGATGTATAGGTGGATAGGCAGTAGCGGTTACAGTACTCACCGTGTAGTGAAATCGAGTCCTGGTTCAGGATGACGCTCCCGATCTTCTAAAACGTAGCGCAACAGATTCTCCGCAACCACGAAACATGATGGCCAAAAAACTCATCCATATTTCATCGACACAAGTCACACATGAGGCACACAAACGAGTCAAACGCACATTAAACACTTTTAAAAGAAAATTAAAAAAAAAGCGGTGGCGTTTGTTTATAGTCTCTCCACTATATAGGTATATAGTTGTAATCGCGCGAAAGTGCTGCCAACTAGAGAGACCGAAGGGAAAGAGAGTCGAACGGTATGCGCACGAGCGATCGGGCAGCGGCGCAGTTAGGTACTGAGTGCGCTTACTCGAGCGGCTCGCACACTCGAGGACAGAGAACTCTTGAAAATGGTGGTGGTGGAGGGAGGAGGAGTGCGGCGGTAGCGGCAGCGGTGCTACGGTGATCCCGGCGACCGAGTGCAACGTGGAGAACCAACGCGCGCGCTTCCGTTCGAATCCGCTAGAACGGCGCTAGTGAACGGCTTCGGAACCACCTGACTTATTTAAGCGCGACGCCTGTCCTATACATCTACACTTCCAACTAAAAATTGGGTTTTCAAGGGATGGTTCTTTACATTTTTAAGTGGGGGCCTTTTTTCTTCAAATTATATTAGATTTCGATTTGTCAGAACACTGTTTGTTATATGAGGAAATCGTCCCCAAAACACAAAATTTTTTTTGAGGCATACCTCTTGCATGCGACTTTTCTCACACTTACATAGGTATATTATAGTCATCTAAGGTCCAACACGCGAAAACTGCCTCGGCACACATTTTTTTTCAGTTTGAATATGAAAAAACACGGATTTTAACATTTTTCTGCAATTTTCGTTAAAAAAACACCTTGAAATTATGTAAAAGCGACCGCAAAAGATTATTTGTAAAAGGTTTTTTTTAAAATATCATAAAAGATAATATTTACAGCTAATTCGAATTACATTTATTCGAATTAAAAGGCTGTTTTGCCATTTATATGAACAAAACGGCGGAAAGTACATATTATGCTCTCCAAACGCTTGCTTTACATCGCTTTTAGTAAAATCTATCTAAGTTTAACTTACACGGTGAAAAAAGTGGACAAAGTTGTTTTTATTTTTTATTAAAATTCATGAAAAATGAAGAATACATTATTATTACAAAGAGTACACAAAACTTGCTCAGGAAAAACCATTTGTTAATTTGGTTTCTTTGGTTACGAAAACCGCTCTCCATTATGATTTAAAAAATCAGTTTGTAAAGCAATTCTCCTCTACTTTACAATCTCGAACTTAAAAACTATTTACTGTAATATAAACTTCATTCCTTACTATTTGTCATTTTTGGTGTTTTTTAAAGCTATAAGGTTCAACTAACAAGGCTCATCGGAATGCAAATTACGGTGGACTATGGAGAAATAATTACGATATCCCCAATACCATCGTGTACACTTTATCCGTATCCTGCACCGAAAAACTCCAAGTAGCAATGTTTAAATTAATGATTTAAAAAAGTAATTAAATTAATAAAAACTGATTTTGTTATTGTGTTAACAAGTCGGTCCGTTAAAAAAATGTGTAACTGTAGAGCTGTGAAATATGGGAAAGACGTATTATGTGCTAAAGCTATGGTCAATATAATAAATAATTCAAATTGTAAAACCATTACTATTATCGGAAAAGAAAAAGATATTAAATAAGTAGATACATTAGTACCTACAAATCTAAAACGTGCTCCAGATTCAAAAGTACACCAAGTTGTGTGAACACACTAAGGTAAAAATTGTCTATTGTTTCATTATTTATCCATGATCCACCGCAATTCGCGTTCCTATGATCCTTATAAGTTAAACCCTATAGCTATCGAAGCATCAAAAATGACAAATACTAAGGAATGAAGTTTATGTTACTGTAAATAGTTTTCAAGTTCGAGATTGTAAAGTAGAGGAGAATTGCTTTAAAAACTAATTTTTTAAATCACAATGGAAAGCGTTTTTCGTAATTAAAAAACCAGATTTACAAATGGTTTTTCCTGAGCAAGTTTTGTGTACTCTTTGTAATAATAATGTATTCTTCATTTCTCATCAATTTTAATAAAAAAAACAACTTTGTCCACTTTTTGCACCGTGTAAGTTAAACATAGATAGATTTTACTAAAAGCGATGTAAAGCAAGCGATGTAAAACAATAAATGGCAAAACAGCCTTTTAATTCGAATAAATGTAATTCAAATTTGCTATAAGTATTGTCTTTTATGAGATTTTAATCAAAAAACCTTTTACAAATAATTTTTTGCAGTCGCTTTTACATATTTTCAAGATGTATTTTTGACGAAAATTTCAGAATATTGTTAAAATCCGTGTTTTTTCATATTGAAAGTAAAAAAAATATGTGCTGTGGCAGTTTTCGTGTGTTGGACATTAAACTAATCTATTATATACCTCTAAGAGGGAGAAAAGTTTCATGCAAGAGGTGTACCTCAAAAAAAATTTTGTTTGTTTTTAGGAACGTCAAAACCAAAATTAGCCGTGGATTTCCTCATATATTCCTAATGAGGTTTATAAATTGAAAAATCCATACATGAACCCTTCTGCGCGGTATCACGTCATATGACGTTTAAACGAAGATGTTATATGTGATATGACGTCATAACATTTTCTTAAATAACTTTTGATTTAATAACTTTTATAACATCCTAAACCCCAGAAATAAAAACTTAAGAATAAATCTTTCGAGTAACGCGATTATAAATTTTAAGGTATTTTAATTTTCTTTTTCAATTTCTATGTAAAGAAGGTGAACATTCATAAATGTTTAATAAAATTAATTAAAGTACTATAAATACTTCATACTGAATAATCAAATTAATTTGTTATCAATACCATATACCTTTGAAATTGTGGTTAATACACCAAGATCAATAATTTACTATTTCAAAAACACAACTATAATAAAAAAATATGTAATTAAGTATATACAATTAAATGTATTCGGTTTTTTATTATTAATAAAGGTACAGCCTGAAGAGGGTGACGAAAAGTCATCGAAGCGTCTCCATAATTAAAAATGTGGTTTGATGATAAGGTAATTAAATATAAAGTAAATTCAATTTTTAACTTTAAAAACGAATTTGCATATAGCCAAAGTTGGGGAAGTTCATTCGCTGAATGGTTTAGGGGATGGCATACCCGGTGGGTTACCGACCGAGTAAAAAAAGATCATTATTACATTTATTTTAAAAATATGCAATTTTATGTAAAACCCGAATACAGAAGCACTAGATATCTAAATAATAACTCATTCTACAAAGTTTCAAGTCAATACGGCAAAGACACCCTAAAAAATTTCTGCACTGATAATGTACGATTATTCCTGATTTTTCGGTGCAGAATTTTTTTTTATTATAATGATTATATAATGATCTTTTTTGTTCGGTCGGTAACACACCGGGTATGCTACCTCCTTAACAGTAAGTGACGAGTAAAAATAAAAATAGGAAAATTACTCTATACATATATATATGACTTTGAAAGTATTTTTAATGAAAAATTCAGAAAATTTTAAGCTAAAAGGTCAACTTTGACTCTCTGTAACTTAAAATAACGGCTCCAAAAAAAATCTGAAAAAATTCAGGAAAACTACTGGACACCTCTAAAACATATATATATAAGCTGTAAATATTAGAATTTATTATACGTAAACGATGAATTTCTATACAATATAAAACGTTTCACTAATTATGAATTGTGACCCTCGATTTCATAAGTATTATAAAAGCGTGACCTGGTTACAATAAATTGAAAAGTTCAACAACCCAGTATAATAAATTATAAATGACAAAATGTTTGTTATTTATTATTTCCTCGTATAATATAATATTTAAATAATACAAATTTGCAGTAGCAGCAAGTTTGTATTTTAATAAACTTGACACATATAAATCGTGATAAAACTTATCATTAAGTAGAATAATAATTAATATATGGAAATAAATGTAGAATATATATGAACTGCAATAATTAATTATTTTCATTGTCTCATTAAAATATTATTTTCAATTTCTGCGGACGTACGACGATATAAACGATATTACCAATATATTTAACATTATGTAATTTCAACCATCCCTTTCATGCAAATCGAAGTGTATCTATATAGACGTGTATACCGATACGCTACCCAGTAATTTATGTGCACGTTAAACTCCTACCCTCTTGATATAATAAAGAAAACACAAGGGGTATGTCGTTTGTATTTATTTAGTAAATATGTGTATATATAAACGCATAAATTGTATGGAAAGTGAATAACCAGGGCATCAACAGTCATTTTTTCCAGGTATTGAGTACATTCTTCTTTATATTGCATTCAATTCATATATACATACTGGGAGCATTTCATTGATATTTTTACATTTGACAGTCATTCCCAAATGTCCTGTGCATATGAAGAAAAATATAAACACTTTGAAATTTATGTACCATCACACGCATACGCATGTTATACATCATACATATATATATACGTACAGACTCAAAGACCGTTCAAATTCCACCGTTCAATATTGAACGAATAAATCGTCAATTGACCTGCGCATCATGACATACATATAGTTATACAATATACGTAAAGATAGGGAGAGTTATAGAGATGAAGAGAGAGAGAGAAAGTGTAAATCTATTTCATTGGTATATGTAACGTGTAGAGGTCTTTTGGGCGAATAACTGCGACGGGCATGGCAATTACGGGACGAATTAACTACGGCATTACACGGTTCGTTTCGGAGTCTCTCGTACGTTGGTATCAAACGCGTCAGAATATATATACATACACTTTCAGAGAGGCCGACTCGATTTCAATGATCATTTTTTGCCATATATATATACATATATACGTACAGCCGTACGTTTCGATCTCTCTCGCTCTTCTTCGCGTGTTGTATATAGTACTCGCAGCATGACTGTCAAAAGTTTGAGTTGACCGGTGAACTACAGCATCACAGTATGTACATGTTGTCCGCCTTTTCTTTTTATTATTATATTTTCTTTTTGTTTCGTTTTGTACACTCTTCTTGTACACCGCTTGTACGTTCAAATTTGCATCGACAACGCTTACTTGTGATTAAAAAAATAAAAAAAGAAAAGAAAATAATGTGCCGAGTATTATTTAATTAAGTTTGACTTTTTTCAATTAATACACATTTGTTTTTCATTTCGTCAACACATTTAATTTTCTGTGTTTAATTATTCACTGTTAATATAATTTGTTCACTTTGTCACATCGAGGTTGTTCGTTTCGATACACGGCAACAGTGTATTGTGAGAGTTTATTTGATAATTAATTGTAACGCAAACGCAAAAAAGTATTCGTTACAGAATTTTTCTCACGGATATTAAAGACATAATAATAACCATCAACATTTCGTTTTAATTGCTGGATTCTATTATATTCGCTTCTTTGTAACAATTAAGAAAGTAAAATTAATACGATAAATATTGAATATCCAATTACATTGAAAATGCATATGAAAGTACGTGAAAAGTTATTATGAGATTATTTTATGTCTTGTGTGAAAAATAAAATTTAAAATATTTCATTAAATTAGAATTTTAATTACTATTAGAATCGTAACAACGAAATTACTGATTTTATTTCATTGAAACTAAGAAAATCTTTTATGGTCTATTATCACTTACATTGTGTTAAATATTGTCTGATATAATACATTTCACGTCGTGTATAATAATAAAAATATGCTTAGATCATAAATCTGTCGTAATGCAATAAAATAAGAGAAAAAAAAAATCAATGTTCTATAAAACCAAGTAATTGCTACATCGCGGTAACTGAAGGTTTAAGGATAAACGAACTGCAAAATATATTGTGTTGTATTCCGTGAATTCACATAAATGTACGTGCAGTTGAACGATGTACCCAAATTTCTCTTATTTTCTAATGTGTAATTTCAAATCAAGCCAATGCTATGGAAACAAAACTTTCACTTGCAAAGTAAGGTGAATTCTGCGAAACTTCAATAAAAGTCTACATAAATTTAATTTAATTTCACTAGCTCTCAGTTTTGTTACATAGCTTATGATTTTTAGTATATTATATTTTAAATATTTCTTGTTTCCTTTGAATTAGCAAATTCCAGTCATTTGTCATTTTTAACACATTATTTTTAAATGTAAAAAATTTGATAATACAGATGTTTACTTTAATTACATACCCGCATATGATACAATGAAAATAATAAGAATAACTTTTCATTTTATAAACTGAATTTTTCTCAAGCTATTTTACATTTTATTAAAAGTTAATTAGGTATTATTAAGTATGCATTGAAACTTTAGCTTGGCCAGCAATGCAATCAGAAAATCATAGATTTTGTAACATAGTGAATATATGTAATACTTGATTGTTACTATATGCATTATTGTACAATAATATTTAAAATTACATAAATGAAATTGATTTATTATTATTGATAGAGAGGTCAGGAAAAATATCATTTCATTTTCACATATTTTAATTTAATTTTTTTACATATCGATCTAAAAGATTTCGCTTTTCATTATATATTATAACAAAAAAAGGGCCAATCCCTTTAAGCAGAAGATCCGAGTAAGAAATGATGAAATATTCTTTCCAATAGAGCCATTTTTCATTCGATAAAGGTTTTGGTTTTATTTTGACTAAAGACAATAGCTTTAAAATCAGGCAATACGCTATCCCAGTGTCAACTAAATTTGTAATAAATCGAATCATTCTAATTTACCTGGAACATAATAAATTTAGTAAAAATACCCAATAACGATGACAGACGTAAGATTATATAAGTATACGCAAAAAAATTGATAAATTTGATAATAATTTTTGTTAAATACTTCTACGAAACAATTGTTCCTAAATAAAGAATATTTACTAAGAACGAATAATAACGAATTAATATTTAATACTCAAAACTAAAAAATATTTATTAGATTCAAACAAATATTTTTAGGAGAATCATATAAAATATTTTACTGAATTTTCTACTTCATATATGCAAAAACGAATATAAGAACAGGTACATTTTCAGGTTTACATAGTTCACCAATAAATTCGCCACACACGCAGTTAGAACGCATCGAACCCGCAAAAATAAAAAAAAAGTAATAATTGATGCCTAGTCATAAATTTGCAGTCGGCGTCACAAAATCGACGTAATTAGAGCAACAGTCACTAATAACAGCGGCACGATGCGTTTAGGTGTTAATCAGGTTGATCCGATCGAGAGCATCAATCAGATCCGGGAGCCCTTAATCAAGAACGCATTCGACCCTGGCAACGACAATATAAATATTACCTATATAACTTTAATACTGAAGGTATACATATATATACACATATATAAACTGCGATCATGTATATAAATACACCTCGTTTCGAATCCACTAGCAATTATTCACGCGCAGGGAAGAAGATTTGGGCTACCTGCGAGTTTGCTCTTGAAACTCTCGATTCGAGTCCCGAGGGATGGTGAGGCTAAGCCTTTTCCAACATATATATATATATATACTCCACAGTGCAAGGTCGACCGAGGCCGACTTAATCTCACGCGAGATTTAACTCTTTCTTAGGATTAATGTCTAGGTTTAAAATCATAACTTGCATTCAGCTTTAAACTAATAATATATACAATCTATATATGATAATTATCTTTCGGTTTACATGCTATATACTCTACTATGATACATTCATAAATTGCAATATTTTGAAACTCTAATGGTTCCATAAGAATTTTTTAATTGTACGAAAATGTGCAAGATTCACTACAGATCACAATGATTTTTGTCGTACATTTTTATTTCAGTGAATAAAAATACCTACGTTTCTCTCAAAGCAATAAAATATATTATCTAGTATCGTTTTTGCAGATTATTACAGTTAATACAAACTGAAAAGTATATACGTTATGATTTTTTCTATGTTTTACGTAAAATCTATAATTGAGAAATATAATAACATTTTTATAGTTTATAATAAAAATAATATGGAAATAAATTAAATTCTAGCATGTAAAAAATAATTTTTTACATAAATATTCTTGTAGGCTAATACAGTTACATGTGAATAATGCTACATACGTATATATATATATATACATGTAGCATATGCATGAAGAAGAAAGTTCTAATAAAAATTATTATGAATAATCGAGAGACAGACTTGACGAATCATAAACATTATTATGTTTTATATGAAAATTTATTAAATATCTGTTAAATTTCTTAAAAATTGTAGTAAATTTTACTATACAACATAATAAATAGTATCATTTGTAAGAGTCCATTCCTTATACAATTTTTTTACAACTTTCTTTTCGAATATTAATCTTATCCTTTTGTAATACATATCACGTTCTTAATGCATTCAACAAAATTATCAATTTTGTATAAAACGAACGTTGCTACAATGAAATCGTTTAATGAGATAAACGAAAAGTACTTGTTTATCAAGCGTAAACTCATTTTATTCGGAACGAGAAAATTGCGCATCCCAGGTGAAGGAAGTTTTAGTTTTGGTTGTCAACTTTTTAACGACTCTTTAGTCCTGTGTATATTCTACGAGTACATTAACCATTAAACTATTTACCTGGGCTCAAAAGTTGCGTTAAACTTTCAAGTTTTATCGTTAAAAACATTTAAATAAAAAGCAACCATGTACTTTACATGCATATCACACACCGAGAAATTAAATACTGGCAGGTATAAGAAAACGTGACGATTAATAATTTTCATTATTGCACAGTTATACTTCATACGGTTAAAAATTATATTAATCGAAATAATAAAGTAATTGTCGTAAAGAATCTAACGACTTACTAATTTTACGAAATACTGGATTTAAATTCAATTTGAAAGCGAATACTTTTTATTGTTCTCTTTGTTCATATTTTATACGTCATTCTACGTAATTTATAATGTCATTAACGATGAAATTTTTATTAAATGACATTTTGATCGCCCTTCTTACAATGATTTTTCTAAGAAAAGAGGGGATTAAAACAAAAATTTACGAATAGATAGACATTGATATGAATTATAAGGTAAGGAATATACGGATTAATAAAAAGAATAGATAGAATGAGAATATAAAAGAGTAAAATACAGGTAAAAAGGAAGAGGATAAAGGGAGACGAAGAAAAAGCAAAACAAGGAAAAGGAAGGTAGAAAGACTTATAAAGATTAAAAGAGTGAAAAAGAAGGAGAATGAACGAAACCTGTTTTCGCGGCGAGTTGCTTGACACGACAATAAGAACGAAGATCGTTCGTTCTTCGGCGAAAAACTAGAGTCGATTATTTCGATTTGATGTAGAGATGACAGAGATATTTTTATCTTGTTACAGTATTTTATTTTTATTTATATAATTATTCAATCAAATTGTTTAATTTAATTTGCGCTCGCCGTAATAAATTTTTTATTTTTCTTTCTCAAGATAGCAATTATTTCCATTATTATTATAATCATCGTACGTTGAGTCGATAAATTAAAATGAGCATTTTATAAAAAAAAAAAAAATTGTCGTGTGTAGCGAAAGTTGCAGTCTACATACTCTCTAAAGTTGAATTAGCGAAATTTCACCGCAATCAGCGAATATTCACTAATCCGCATTTACTATATGCATGAGTGACAGTTTTATCGTTGTGAATTATTATCGAGATTCATTAATTACACGCATTAATTTACTAAATTAATTTTGTAAATGGATATAAACATTTAAGAGAATGTATAGTATATACAAGCGCATTCGCTACAGAGGAGAAAAGGAATTACAATATTGATTGGATTAAAAACAAATTGGCTCGTTTTGTGTCTCCGCTTCATACAACATATTTTCATAGAAAGCATAATATAACAAATTGATACATAAAAATATAATGTTTTATTTATCAACTATAAATCAAAATAATAATCAATTGTAATTTAATTAATTTAATGTGCAGTAACATAAATAGAATATAATAAAACTGAATGAGATGTCAAAGTTTAAATTATTGGCGATAAAATTGAAATTTACAGCCTTTCGAAGCAAGTATAAAAAATGTAGTAGAGAGAGCATTATTTTTCTAAAAGGAAAGGATTAACCCTTCCCGTAAAGAAAAATAAAGTATTAATACCTTTATCAATAAAAATTAGTAGTGTTTTAAGAAATATCAAATTTTATAACTAAAATTAACCCCTTGATGGTGGGTAACGAAATGTATAGAAATGAATTAAAAAAATTATTTTTTAATATTTTATAATTAATAGTTTACCTATACAAAGGACTATTCGAGTATGAGCCACAAAACCACAGTGAAATTTTGATACCTCGATACACACACACACACACACACACACACACACGCATATATCTATATATGAATCTATATACTTCCCGAACAAATAAATAGATACCCTGTCAGCACTAAAAACCAAACCTTTAAACTCTTTTTTCGTTCCTTGATGCGCGGCATTCATGGGTTTTTCGCAGAAGACCAAATGTTATTCAAACACATAATAAACCTCTCCCCATGAAGAGAGGAGAGAAAAAGAGAGAGAGAGAAAGGGGCAATAAAAAGCGGTAGGGGCGATCGGTCGATGAGGATAGGAAGATAAGCCGACGAGGAGAAGCGCAGAAAACTAGTTCTCCGATGGCCTTGCCAAAGTCGAGCAACGAAGAGGAGGTATTGCAAGGTAACGGGCCATTGTAGTGACCCGAAACCTTGGCTCTAGCCAGTATGCATCTAAAAAAGTCAAAATTTCAATCTTACTTTCTTTTAATATCGACAGACTATTTTTTTTGTTTTTTTTAAATATTGGCATGCAGTTGTTTGAAGGTTCAAACGTACGCAACAATAACGCCGCTCAAAACAGAACATCTTTTTATTTCCAAATTAATATTTGGACTATTATTGATCGACAGTTAATACTATTGACTTCATGTGTCCGTAATGTATACGTGAGACGTAGATAAGATTGTTCATGTCAAATAATTATTACAAACATATCTACTTTAAATAAGAAACTGCAAATTTACCATCGGTTTATATAGTAAAAAATTTAGAGTTAAACTTCTGACTTTTCAAGCCACCGTATACAACAAACCAACACAATTTCACTGTTCGATGCTAGATCATTTAAAAGCCATTTGTGCGCGGGATCAAAATTTTTATGATATATAATTAGGTAAACCTTAACGGAGTTAGCTGGAAATGGGTAGGATCATGTATAGAAATTCGTACGAAATCAATTTAGAGAACGTTTTCAAAATTGATATTGTCATAACGCAATTTAAGAATCAAAAGAAATTTTTAATTTGTGTTTTACCGGACATCGGAACGTGGGTGTCAAAAGAAATCTTTATAAGGTATCAGGTAAGTCAATGATATCTGATGTTTTGGAACTCTACGCGCCGACCGATTAAGATCAATTAAAAAAGGATTTTAGACAACCAGTCCTACAAGAAAAAATGGATGTCAACCCGCTCTGGTACTTATGCGACAGGCATGATAACATTTTCGAATAATCACATTTTAGCCCATAATCCAGAATTTTTACCTCTTACTGTCCTTTTACTTTTTACTTTTAAATTTTATTTGAAAAATCTAACTAATTTGTAATAATTTTGAATAAAATTTTTTCTTTTTCTCACATTTTTTAAACATTTATTGAAGTAAAAGCCGTCATTTTTAAGCTATTTCTTAGTGTGTAAACATAGATTAACTGTTAAACTAGTTTGGCCCATGAACGTACCATTAACGATAAATACGGTGAAAATATAATAAAATCGCATTTATCGCTTTGTAATTTCTACATGTACGTTAAAAATGAATTGTAAATGAAATAAATAAACACTTTAAAAATAATAAAAACAATTTTATAGAAAGTTCAAATTAATTATTCTTGTGAAGTAGAAAAAATAATGTAAATGTTTTAAAGTTTGTTCATCTCACCAAATTTTAAAGAAATAGGCCAAAAAGCGTTTCATCACGATTATTAATATCTAGTTCTGAGATTGACATTTCTACCAGGGGGTAATCATGATGAAATCAAGGCGAGTTGTGCGCTCTAGAGTTTATTCGGAATCATAATTTTTATTATGTAGTATCTTAAAAAATAGAACAATATTATGATACTTTATATAACCAATTATAAATAGATGTCCATACCATAATTAGAGTAAAAAACAATAAATTAATATATAATATACATATATGAGGCTTTGTTATTTTCTTTACGAGGTAGTTTTGAAAATCAATGTTACAATTGTAGCTAAGAAATGTGTGCAATGATCCTCTTCAAATTGCTCCATATGAAATTAATAATTAAGATAATCATTATGAAAATTGAAAGTCACGACGATTCGCTGTTTATTAGGTCGTGATAATACTTTGAAAATAATAGAAAAAGAAACAATTATTTTGAATATAATCATTAAATTGATTGTAAAATAATGATAATACTTGTATTTCACCCGCCTTTGTTAATTAACAAATTTAAAAGATTATTTTTCACTTTCTTGAGGGCCAGGTAGGTTTTTAATAAATTAAATAAATAAAACTAGAGGGATCGAAATATGTAAAAGCTATACGCTTTTACAATCCTGGCACGATCTTTAAGTACTTTAAAAAATAAACGACTATAACATTTACAAGTTAATATAAAAATTAATTTTAGCCAAATAGGTAAAAAATTAACTCAATTTTCCGATTGGCTTGTTTAGATACATAATACATACATACAAGCATACATATATTTTCAAAAACGTTTAAAATGACTTATTTTACTAATTATTTATAGTATTACATTTTTCACGATGATGGTATATTTATGTGCGAGGAATATATGATTCTAAGAAAAGTAAACATATGATATATACGTATTTTACTTTTGACTTATGAAAATGAAAAGGGATCAGGTCTTTTCTTGATAGCTTGCTTTTCCTTCTCTACTGATATTGTATACAATGAATAATAATAAAATTAAATCATAGTAATTATTATATTAATTTTTTACAATTATATTATATTATTTTTTTATTTGTATTAATTAATAATCAAATTATTCTTCATTCTATACTATTCTTATTTTGTATACGGATTATATGAATATGCACTAGAAGAAGAGAAAGGTGTTTATCTCGAGCAGTATTTAGATGTCAAAAATGTATAACACTTTTTTGCAGCAAGTTTTATTTAAGTCAATAATTGATCTAGTCATAAACTTGAATGTGCATATACTTAATCTGTAAGTTTAAAATAATTTTTAAGGTTCAAATTTGAGTATATTATTTTACTACGAGATAATTATAAATATTGTGTTATATTTCTTTTTATACGTCTAGTAATACAATATTTTTATTGTAATTATAGTAAACACACTTTTTCAAATTACATAAATTTCTATTAATTATTCTGCTCTTGTCATGATTACCCTTATATTCATGTTTATATTTTTCGCCCATTTACACTTTTTATATAAAAATGATACATTTTAATTTATAAGGAAAAAACGTATAAATGTTTAATGATTTTCATTGTTTTCATGTACGTATCTTTAAAAATACTGCTCGAATCATAAAGTGTTACATAGGAAAAAGTTTTATAATTTGAAGACGAACATTTTGGCTAAATTCATTATCTATGTAAGAATAGTATTTTTGGAGATAATGTGCATAAACCAATTTTACAAAATTGTAAAACACTCCATATCTTCAACAATTTATAAGTGATGAAGCTGAAAACAGGACCACAGACTTCTATAATTATAACAAATATACCCTGTAAATTTCAGCTCAATCGATTAAAAATTAGCAGAGTTATTTTGGTCACAGGATTTCATACATACACACATCCATACATACATTTTAGGGAGAAGTTTGGATGAGTTCTAAGTTGCATAATTTTATTTTTATGTCAAAATATATACTTTTTTGAGGTATCACATATTTTGCGATGTGAAAATATAAGGCACTTCCGTGTAACAATCGTGCCTAAAAACCAAGTTTACGTTATGTGCAACGTTTTTCAGGCTAAACAAAACAATTATTATTATTAAATTACATAATAAACAATCGAATAATACAAAATTTTAATTAAATCAACACGGTGACAGTTTACCTTATTAATCTGAGAATAATCTCATCGTACTAAATGTATACAATCGTTTTCACCTATTTATATACAAATCAGTGTCAAATAAGTACGTAATGTAAAAACAGGTGACTAATCATAATTAAACTTTTTATTTTTCACTTTCTTAGAAGGGGGAAATAAACTTTATTCAAAGAATATGTATCCTCTTTTTTATTTATACTATTTTTATTGCTTTTAATATGGGTAATTTCTAAAATAATCCTTTTCTTATAATTAAATTGATGATTAAATTGATAAACAACGTCATTTTTGTCTAAAATCTTTTGTCTTATCTTTTCCTAATTTTACAATTGAATTCAAAATTTTTGGTATTAAGGAAATGGTCATAAAATTATGGTTATAAAATTATATTTTTTTAAATTTTAGTCATTTTATCAAATTTTTCTATATGTATGGTAATTTAATTTTGGGTTTATTAAAAATATTGGTATTTTTATAGTTTTGATTGTAAAATATTTTCTTGTTTTTTTTTATCTAAGGAGATATAATATACTTACTCATTTTTCTCGAAAAATCATTCTCCAATGTGCTCCTGCTGACTCTGAATATCTACACATTTTCAAAATATATTTTTCATACCTACATGATTAAGATTTTTGCGTTCTCGCAGCTTAGTTTTATACCTACTCGTTACGCTCAAAAAATTACTCTTCAACGATTCTATTCAAATATTTAGTTTCATAAATTAGTTACAATTTTTTAATTTTTAAATATAAATCCCTGTAATTTATGAATAATAATAAGTCGGATTATTAACGCATAAATATGTAAAAATAAATAAACTTAATTTTTTGCTATTAATTAATAAATTTATTATTTACCTAATACCTGACACCCCACTCGCTGCTCATTTTTTACTGTTATTATCACACTTGATTTTGTTACTTTTTGGTGATATCCAGTCACTAATATTACGTAGCAATCTTTTTTCTATTGCTATACATATGTATGTACGATTAATTCTCGCATATTTAACGTTTCTCTTTATTTAACATGCAGCGTGCTTAGTTGTTCTCTTCAAAATTAAACTTTTAATTTTTTTCGTTGGCTTATCATAATTGCCTAACGTTATTGTTCGAACCCACTACTCAGGAAGAAGGTGATTATAAGTTAACATTCGTACAAAATTACACCAGACCGCAACATTATAGAAGGATCGTGTCTTCTCTTTTATATACAAATACGTACTCACGAAACAAAGTCATTTAATGTAAAAAAAAAAAAATAATTGAGTACAACACAAAAACACACACACACAAATTAATTTATGTATGTTTGCAACGTTCATTCCTAACAGAGGACACGTGGGAGTGCGTAGGGGAATAACTCGCATAGTTGACGTTTCTACGACAGGAGGGAATGTGCATTGGCCGAATCGCAATCGGCGAGTTTTAACATCACCTTCCTTTATACAAGATTAGCTCCACTAGAGAATGCGTATAATACGATTAATCACCGGTAGCTTGTCCGGACTTTTTTTTATTTTACTCCTTCTGCGAATTTCGTTGGTGTAGACAATAATAACTGAGATAAAATACGATGCGGATGATTATTTATTTTTTTCTATTATACCTAATTATAATATCTTGAAATGTGGCTCGTCGTTTGTGTTGTATGATCTAGCCAAAATAAAATGTTGTATTCAAAAGGTACCTTTTACTTGGAGAACTCTAGGAACTGATATTGTATCCAAAATAATTAAATATCGATTGTTATTACAAAACGTTTAGAGTGCAGGCTAAATATGCCTTTAACAAAAAGTATTTGTTACAAAAGAATATTTAATTAACTGCATTTGACTATCGCTTGGTTTCTTCTCAAAAGCGTTGCTTACGTACTAATTCTTTGAATTCTTCATTACTATTTTTGTTTGTAATACATCTGAAAAGAGTACGTTGAATATAATTTTTAATAATAAATAGCACAATGTAATTAAGATGAATACATTTGCACATTCTTGTGGAAATTGATTGCACCATAGGCTATACCCATTATTATATCATCGTTTCGACAGTATTAAATTTAATAAAAAAATATCTTTTAAATGATCAATGTTGCCATTTTTATTATATAAAACATAAATTCTCCGTTTCGTTTTATATTATTTCTAAAAATAATAACTCTGATGCAGGTTCCCATAAGTTCGAAGTCGACGTTGCAATCGCGCAACAAAACAATGTAATTCTGTCCAATCAATCACTAAGTTTATAAACTTTCAATGCTATATATAGAATGCATTATTTTTTTACTGATTAACGTTAATAGCCTATTGTCAATTTCATCAAAGATTGAAAAAAAAGCAGCAGCGTTAATTAGGAAAGCTGTACAAAACTTTATTTTAATTGATTATTATGCAATTTATTATCGATCCAGCAAAGTTTCTTCAACTTCAAATGTATATATATACAACCATGATTCTGCCTGAATAATAAATACAGAGCAGACCGATAAAATACCATCTTTACAAATCATAATTAATCCCATCACTTCTTCTTATACAATTATTCGAGGAGTTCTTCAGATCCCTTTGCAATCTAGAATTCGGATTGCGAAACTATATTGTGACCACTAAAAAAAATAATTACGTAGGTACAGAATTTTAATGCATCACGTGATTGTTGCCCAGAACCAATTAAAGATGAATGAGAAGAATAAATTGGAATAAGGGTTCTAAAGAGTCTGAACTTATCAGTTACATCACAAGGGAGAAGTTCCGTTGCACAAAGAACTACGCGTTACGCAATTCGAAATTGTACGTTCGAGAGGTTTTGAACCTTTAACGGTGGTGGTATGCGGCTGCTAAAAGAGAAACGTAAACCTAAGGAATCCCACTTCTCGCGCAAGAGTATTAAATAATAGAGCGTGTCGACTTAATGATAGTATACGGCTCTTTTGGAAATTCGATATATTTTATACGAGTGGTTAAAAACAATGTCGAGGTATACGTAGTTAATAATTTGGGTAACTTTACGCCTTTTAATTAAGTTCGCCTATATTTATGTTTACTTAATCACATAAATTCGATGCATTTACTTATTTAAATTATTTGTATATATTTACTAAAAAATATTAAGTGCTTAAAAATATAACATTCTAAGCTAAGCGAAAATAATGAGACAATGATGAAAGAAAGAAAATAAATATTTTGTGAACCAATCCAATACCTTCACCCTGATGTAGGTGCAGTACGAATTGTTTCAATAACTAAGTAATCTCGTAGCAGAAGAAAAGTATAAGACAGAAAAATAAACAAGATGCACCGAGCGTGTGCAGGTATTCAAGCAGGTAAAGTATATAAAATAAGAGAACAACGTGGCGAGATCACAGAAATCAGATAATCCCGAGGTTATAATCCGTTCGTGAAACAATATAATTATCTCTTAGAATTATTTCGACACAATTTGCCAAAGCTTTAGCCTCCGCGAGATGTTTCTATTGGATCATTTTTTTATTGTTTACGTCTACGTTAAAGTCTGTATATAATCTTTCATTTTTTATCAGAATTTTTAAATAAATTAATATTTAATGAAAAAATAACTTGAATACTTGTTCAGGTGAATCTAATTTAATTTTAATAAAAATCGATTCTCTTTTATTAAATAAAAGTTGATATACGCGTAGAAATATTCAAAGAATTTCTAACACGTAGATTTCGTTTCTTTTATTGTTACGTATATTTTAGTACTATAATAATAATATTTGTTCAAACAAGTTTTTGTGTATAACTTATTTTTTTCCTTAAAAAATTACAAAATAATTTTTAAATGACTTTTAATAACATATTTCTCTATGAAAATGTCAAATTGACATGTGCGAGAGAAATGTGCACTGAGGAGATCGACTAAATTAAAATTTTAATGAAAACTATGTATAAAGTAGCTTACTGAAGACGACGATGTAAAAAAAAGCGTATTAAAAAATAATCTATTGTAATAAGCCGATCAATTGATATTAACGTACATAACCGAGGTTCATATACGATTTTATCAGAAAAATATATTTAAATAGTATATACTCTCGATTAGTTCATGATGTCTCTCATACTAAACTCGTTGTCTATTTCTTCGAAGAGTTGTCACGATAATATATATTAATATCATCGGAGTCACGTTTCGAGATGATCGCCCTCCTTGCGTCCGTTCTCATAGCCCCTCTTCCTTTTACCCTCTCACCCTTTCCTTTATATACCCATCATCCATCCATTTGCGAATTGACTGCGCGTAAGCTGTATCTATATATATATACGTATAAACCCAAGACGTTCGTGCGCCAGCAACTTAATCGTTCACGCGGATCATCCTTTATAAGCTCCGAGTTGTATGTGTGCTGTAAAGAGAAATTGGTTGGGAATATTTTTGATAAAATTTCGTTTCACTCGATTTTACTAGATTATGTAAATTTGTAGATGAAAAAATTTTTCACACTGCTATTTATTATTTATATTGAATAAAATGTGTTATTTTAACTTATCTGCATTATATATAAATATATATAATACGCGCATTTCATTAATATCGAAATCTCAGAAGGAAAAAAACACAACTGAGATTTTCCTATTAAAAATTAACAATGAGAGTTCTGAGGTGTACGTTTTGTCCGAAGAAACTGTGTATACTATTTTAGGACATACATGGAATGAAATTTCCTAAATTACAAAGAATTACGTAATGTTTTTTAAAAAAGTATGACGTTATTGTACTTGTTCATATATGTAAATCGTAAAACATATACAGGAAAGTTTAACCGGTGATTTATAATATATAAAGTAATAGTCTAATAAATTAACAATATTTTAATATATATATTTACAAGGACTTACCTATAATATTCTATTATAAGTAAATAATAAAATGTATAACATAATTAATATTTAAATTATTATTATCGCAATTAATATACAATAAATACGTTCAACCGAATAAGTTAAATGTAAACATGTAAATACAAACTATAAAGATTATTTAATTGTTCTAATGAAAAAGTATAATTAGCTACTCTAAATATAAATAACGTTCACTTTTTCTATTTTACATTTATTTACTCCCGGATATATAAAAGCAGGAACCCAGTTATTATCATAATTACACAATTTGTCTTCGAGTGACCTTTACGTAATGAGAAATGTATGATTATAATTTTTATCATAATTTCAGTACTTTTGAAAAGAGAGATACATTCACACATATATACATAACAAACTTTAATGTTGATGAATAGATACATGCATTTCAAATCTAACGCAGCATCGCGCTCGAGATAGTCCAAAATAAAAAGTAAAATCGTATGAATATAACTATAATAACTACTTTTTATACGACGTAACTATTGTAACTATCAAATAAACTTAAACTCGATGAGTTCCCACGCAAAGCACAGCTTCCAATAAAATTTCTAAACATTTCATTATGCCCAGGTTTATCACGCGATTCGAACTAAAAGCGTATGGTATAACAACAACTATATATACATCATTTACGTAATACCAGAATCCATTGTGTTTATCAAAATCTAAAAGAAAGATGAATAATTTAAAAAGCATTTAATACATCTGTCGGCGTAACGTCATATCATAATTAAGTCCAAGAATTATCGTGTTACATGTGTATGCATATATATATATATATATGTATGTAATTCTGTTAAACGCATAGGTATGTACGACATAACGTTTACCACACGACGATTATCCGATTCGAATAATGTGTACGTGTGTGTAGGTATACGCGCAGTAAATTGTGTATATAGGTGCAAAATCGTCGAGCGCTGCGTTCGCAAACTGTACGCGTCGACGCTTACTTAGTTGACGCGAGACTACGCGTCGAGTTGGACTTTTACCCGTTTTCGCTTTTTTTTTCTATCTCTTGCCTTCTCCTCTCTGTATTTCTCTATCCATCTTTCAGTTTTTCTCGAGTACGGTAAAACACGCAAGAGATTCGTGAGTACAACAAATATGAACGGGATAACGGTATGGATGCTCTTTGGATTTCTCCTTACGTAAGCTTATTCTTTATTTGGTGGGCAAAATTGTATTCGGTGTTATGCGACGTGATTTATCATATATATATATATATATATATGTATGTAATTCTGTTAAACGCATAGGTATGTACGACATAACGTTTACCACACGACGATTATCCGATTCGAATAATGTGTACGTGTGTGTAGGTATACGCGCAGTAAATTGTGTATATAGGTGCAAAATCGTCGAGCGCTGCGTTCGCAAACTGTACGCGTCGACGCTTACTTAGTTGACGCGAGACTACGCGTCGAGTTGGACTTTTACCCGTTTTCGCTTTTTTTTTCTATCTCTTGCCTTCTCCTCTCTGTATTTCTCTATCCATCTTTCAGTTTTTCTCGAGTACGGTAAAACACGCAAGAGATTCGTGAGTACAACAAATATGAACGGGATAACGGTATGGATGCTCTTTGGATTTCTCCTTACGTAAGCTTATTCTTTATTTGGTGGGCAAAATTGTATTCGGTGTTATGCGACGTGATTTATCATATATATATATATACATATATGTATGTAATTCTGTTAAACGCATAGGTATGTACGACATAACGTTTACCACACGACGATTATCCGATTCGAATAATGTGTACGTGTGTGTAGGTATACGCGCAGTAAATTGTGTATATAGGTGCAAAATCGTCGAGCGCTGCGTTCGCAAACTGTACGCGTCGACGCTTACTTAGTTGACGCGAGACTACGCGTCGAGTTGGACTTTTACCCGTTTTCGCTTTTTTTTTCTATCTCTTGCCTTCTCCTCTCTGTATTTCTCTATCCATCTTTCAGTTTTTCTCGAGTACGGTAAAACACGCAAGAGATTCGTGAGTACAACAAATATGAACGGGATAACGGTATGGATGCTCTTTGGATTTCTCCTTACGTAAGCTTATTCTTTATTTGGTGGGCAAAATTGTATTCGGTGTTATGCGACGTGATTTATCATATATATAATACTTATTTCGTTTTCTTCGAATTTATTTTCGCCGATAATGCGATAGTGTAACGCAAACTCTATAACTTTAATTAATTTTTTTTTGCGTTTTGAATGATAAATTATATATTGCTCGACTCACTAAGCGTCCGATTTTAACAAATTTTGCGAAATATTAGTTTTTTTTATATATAACGTGATTATAGTATATTTCAAAGCCGATACCATTAAATTTCATAATTTCACTTGGCAAGCAACAATTGGACGTTTAAGAGTTTATTGAGACCATTGCTAACAAAGGATTCAGTGACACAGTGATATACTGATACGTAAATATGATACCGTTCTATATCGCGTTGTATATTACATTCGATGGCATACATAACTTCTTAGAAATTCTAAGTCTTAAACTTTAATTTTAAATAAAGATAATGATCGATATTTAAATATTAGAATACAGTGTCACTCATTGAGGTCCATTAAAAATATATGTTTGAATAACATTTTTTTTGGGTTGCGTTGGATAGCCTAAATATAAACTGAGATGTTTGATATATTAATATAAGAAAGTTACATGTGATTCATTTTTAGTTGGCTTAACTTTTTAATAAAATATATAATTTTATACGTATTTAATGAAACTCATTGATTAACTAGCAATTAAATTTATTTTTATTAAATATACTTCAATTAAATATTACGAAAATTGGAAATAATTTTTTCACATTGTAAAATAGACGTTGCTTGTACGTTACAAATGCAAATCGTTAATACGGCCAATGTCCTTATACTTTCTCTGCTCTCATTTCGTACATTGATAAGTAAAATAAGTACTCAATGTTTATTATTTTCTCTTTTTGTCTACGCTCAAAAAAATTTCCACAGCTGTTAAATAACACCCATTAGTTTAGTGTCAAATAAATTGTCACAAATTATTAGACATATATTTTCTAACTAAATGCAACACTATTCATGCAAAAAGTCGTTAAATTTAATAAGAATAGCAAACATTAGCTGCATAGAAAAAACTAAGAAAACGATTCTCGAACGTTTAGTTCATTGTTATAGCAATCTTAATTGGATATACGTTTAGTTATATGGAAATGACTCACAATATATAACTGATTCCTCAACGAATCTTTACTTTTATCTCATTAATTCTACCATTTTACCAACCATAAAATAATTTTCTCTCTTTACTCTTTAATAATTATAGCTCTCCATTATATATAATTATAAATACTATTTCGTAATCAAATGTCCAATAAATCTTATATTTTTTATATTATTCTCCATGAATCAAGTTTCATAAATTTGGTTGAATTTTTTTTTTTTTTTGATACTTGTGTTTACGTCCTCGTGCACAATGGCCGTATTGTTTTCATACCGAGGAAATACTCGCCAGTTGATTTCAGCACGCACCTTCCGCGCATACAGCCTCGTAAATATAACGAGACTCAAACTAATTGTTATGTTAAATGGCTTTAGCACTCAATACACATAAAGTTAAAACATTTTTATTTTGTTGATACACATTGTTTAAATTAAATATGACACCGTTTCGAACGATGTATTCCATATATTAATGTTTATTTGCTTTGATATCACTTTGATTATATTAACCATCGGATTTGCGTAATTCCTTAAAGACTATATAAGATTTACGTCGATAATTGCATTCTGTTAAATAGATGAACGATACGATTATTCATTCGTTGCGATTTATAATTGCACTTCGTATAAACAATCCTTGGTAGAAGGTGATTAAATTGTACCTTAACAGACAATATTATTTAGCACATATGCACATTGTTTACAATTTGTATACACATAATTATATTGTACGTCCTTTTACGCAATGAATTTTAATTGTTTAAATTGATTTAGAACAGGGCGTATCGGAACATATTTAAATTACAACAATATATTATATTAGTAATATATTTAATAGTACATAGTTACGCGTTTAATAAATTAATTTTATTTACAATATCAGTTCAGAATTCAATTAATTATGTAGAACATTAAATATGAATATTAATATTATATTAAATATTATATATAAAATGAAGCATTCAAATTTTAATTTTAATCGATCTTTTAGAGCACATTTGTCTTTTGCGTACGTCAATTGGATATTCCCATAGTAAGTTTTTCAATAAGAATTGTTAAAATAAATATACCGATGGAATTTAAAAGTAAGAGTTAATCATCATAACAATACATATATCTATCTTTTATGCTAATGAGCAACGTAAATCTGAGTTTTAGGATAAAAACAGAAAGCTATTAACCAGTAACATTTCATTTCTATTTTTTGCTTTTTTTACGCGTAGTTTGTCACAAGAACAGATGGCGTCTGCGGATTGGCTCAACGATCTTCTGTCAGGAATAAACCAAATGAATCAGAAGTTGCAAACTGACATCCAGCGAATGAATCAGCAGATTCACGAGAATGTCAATTCTCAGGTAGCACAAGTCAACCAAAATGTCAATGCTCAGGTGGCTAGAGCTAACAAAAATATTGCCGAAGCGGTGAATAACGCCAAAAAAGGTTTCTCCTTGAATTATCTTTCTTTACATTAGGATATAACAATTTAGTAAAAAACATTTAGTACACGGAGAGGAGTTAAATAAATATTAACTGAATATTCTGGGTAATATGCTTGTCTTGATAATTTTTGTCCATAACTGTATATAAAAATTGAGAATCACATTAAAATTATTACCGTACCAGATAGTAATTTTTCCCAGATGAGAACACTTCGAGCACGTGTTTTGTTTTAAATTTTTTACTATACTGACAGTACAACAATTACCCAAAACATTTAGATATTTTTAATAACATTTTTTCCTTTTAAATAACAGTCTTCAAATAACAATCTTAGTCAATATCTCCAAAATACAGTAATTTTTTCATTTTGTATGCCAATCGGGCATCCCTTTTCATGAAATGTTTCAATACGTAAGCAGAATAAAATCTCATAAATTATTTCGAAATTTCAATGAAAAAAACAGTCTTGCCTCGGGCTCAAGTCAGGTACTCCAGTCTATCTAGGGCTGGCGCGTTAACCGATTCCACCATCGAAGATCTCAGCAGTTCTCTTCATTTCAATTTCAATTATCACGCGACTTTCAATTTTAGTATAAACATTTACAATTTATTACTATAAATATGTTCTATTACAAATATTATATAATATTTGCAAAATAAAACAAAGAACAATTTTCTAGAAATTACTTTTTTAAAGAATAATTTTTACAGATTATTTTTAAGAGATGTAAAAGAAATGACTCATTGATATTTATACAGTATTTTCTACGAAGTTTTAAAAGAAAAAATCAGTTGATAAATAAGCGCAAAACTGCATATGAATAAATATGCTATCATTTTTCTATGAAGCGTTATAGAGGATAAAACTGCTTACACTTTCATATACCCATTTATCTTTGTTTCGTATCACTTTTAACTCTATACAGCATTTTGTTGATATTATTGTATACTATCAAACTTATTTATCACTGATTCTCATTATAGAAATTAATAGAAATGTTTGTAAAAAAATTGTTCAACTATATGTTAATTTAAATTTTATTAACAGTGTTATTGATGGATAAGAAATAAGTATAATTCAATAATTAGTTTATAAAAATTCATTGATTTGTAATTTTAATTGCATAAATTACAATTTTAGTTTTTAATCACTTAAAATGTGTCAGTAATTGTATATGGAAATAAAATTTATTAACAAAAAAGGAAATGTATTTATTAAACGAAACAGAATATTTTATAATTTAAAGAATTTGCAATCAATTAAGTAATTGAAAAATTTTGTTAGAAATAAATACATTTATTTCAATAGTGAATATAAATTGTGTAAAATATAATACTGTTAAAGGATTTCTTTTATTTTTAGTTTAGTGTAATAGAATTTTATATCTCAAAAAAGAAATATTTAAATTAAATATAAAATGCATACATATATATCTAATTTAAATACTTCATTAGTGAATTATAATAAAGACAAAAGTGGGTAAATGTAATTTTATATTTTTGAAAAATTTCAACGATCAATTTTTATATTTATAATATCTTCGCCGAGAGAATGCAATATTTCTGATAAAGAAATCGTACATTTGTTGCTATAAATTGATATTCATTTAAAATAAAATTATATTTTCTGGATATTAACAGTTACAAGGAGACCATCGTTTGGGAAAAGGATTGTGACCAGATTGTAGGATGTGTATTCTAATATAAAAATATAAATTAAGTCAGAGTCTCAGACCCTAACATTCGTTTTTACGAAAGTTATACGCTATTAAAACGAAATTTCCAAAAAAAGAGGATTCACTTTAATTGGCTATAACTTCTAAATATGTCACTGATAGCGCTTTTTGACTATCAAATAATTCAGAATCAAAGTAAAGTTTAACGAAAAGCTGATATAAAATTGATAGAATTTTAAAATTGCGCTCAAATCCATTAGAAGTGGAGCCAAGTTACAGCCAAATTAAGAATTTGATGAAATTTAGCTTTAAAAAATCAATAAAATTTATAGTGCTTTATTTCGTTAAAATTTCTTCAAATTATTAATTCGGCTATTACTTTGCTCTATTGTAACAGATTTGAGCGATTTTTTAAACTTTATGTATTTGGTTGTTGGTTTGATTCTTAATATTTGATAGTTTAGAAGTTACAGTCAATTAAAGTTAACGGGATACCGGACTCAAATTATAGGAATCTGCACCTTTCAACCCAAAAATTATATCTACAATATTGAATTAAAAATCTGAAAAAATTCATACGGATAGCTTAAAACATAAGGAATGGCTTCACGTTTTGATTTTTTTAAGAAAACATCATTTTTTAGTAATAATTGAGTAAATAATTTTTGGTCGGTAATTATTAGTTAAAAGAGCATAAACTTTCAACCCAAACATCGTTATCATATTATGGATTTAAAAATCTGGAAAAACTTGGGTATAATTTAAAACATGCCCGAGGGCTTGACGTTCAGGGTTTTTTAAATTTATTCATTTGTTTATAAAATAATTAAAAAATAATTATTTTTTGAGTCCGACATCCCCTTATTGGAAATTTTGCTTTAACAGCACATATAGCTTTTGAAAAAACGATTTTGAAGTTCTGCGGTTGTGGCTTTCTTTATATTTTTGTATTAGAAAACATATCCTATTAGCTATATAAGCATATGATGGTCTTCTTGATAGTTCTTAACTGTAAAGAAATATACATTTCCTTATATTTAAGTCATCGGACCTAAACAGTTAAGAAACGTCGATTGTCTGAAATATTTCTTTCTCTCAGAGTTCTTATCTATCAAAAATGACTACTGATCAAAAAACCAAAATATTTTAACTTTAAACTGTTTGTAACAATTTACAAAATCAAGTATCCCTAGTGGATATTTAATCCATTTTTGGAGTAGGAACTTGCAACTTTAAAAAAAAAGAATTTCTCCCAAGAATGAAACGTTTTTTCTCACCATTTTAACCCACTGATTTTGGCTGTAACGAATTAATCTATCTGACTTAGCATTTAACTAGCTATTCATATGGTTCCAAAGTGCTTTAACTGATTTTGCCCAACGTAAGGAAAATGGCTCGTTTAGTGCTAAGAAGTTGGTGCTAATTAAAGCTATTTTCAACATGTTTGTGTAGAAATGCATATATTAATCAATATATCTTTGGAATGATGATTTTCTGGAGTAATTAATTAATTAAACCAATGTATAAGTATGGAAGCAATCTAATTGCAGGACTCTTCGAATTTCCTTCAGGACGTCGCCAAAAAATTAATTTGTTTCGTTTTGAGGTTATGCCTAAACCAGTAAATGGAGGAAAAAGCGTTTCATTAATAGCCAAAAACTAACCATTTTACCTGACCATTTACTTCTTTCCGGGCCATTGTTATTAGTTCAATTTCCACTAGGGTGTAGTAGATACATAATAAATGCAACTACATCAGAAACTCAATCAAGATAGCTAGAAAGTCAATATTCCGAAACTCGATGTATACCTTTCAAAATGTAAATATTGAAATTTACATGCAACAGGTGATTTCGCGCAAATCCCAGGAACGAGGAGCTTCAACGGTGGGCAGTCCCTTATCATAAACAGCAACGGAGGTAACTCTCGAAGTATCCAATCGGGTACTGATGCCAATGGCCAGCCATTTTACGTCGAGAGTGAAAATCTTGTAATCGGAGACACCCTCATCCACACTGATCGTATTTATAACTACACGAGCAAAAGCCTCGAGGAACGTCGTTATACTTTGAACCTTACCGATCCAAACGCCCAGCCCGTATATACCGATACTATTCGAACGCCTTGAGCATCCGCCAGGATTAGCGCTTTGGGATCCGGAAGGACAGTTTTATCGGAAAGACCCGTTGGATACTTTGAGATAGACACAGGGGGCTAACTTTCGTATTGTTTACAACGTATACCATAGGAATGTTTCCCTTTCTTGTTTCGAATTGTTCTGCATTCCTACCTAAGGGACTTCAACTTTTCTACCTTTTTCAAATGCGTTATATCTTCAAAAATTCCTTAACGATTACGCAGTTTTCAATTCATGTGTCTTTTTCAAAATATTCACGATTGCAAAAATTTAATTAATGTCTTATTAATTTTTATTAACTGTATCGAAATATTTATGTGAATACGATAAATATTCAATTACTAAAATATAAATAAATTATATTTATTTAATATAACTGCGTATTAAATTATTTCTAACGCTACATTTGCCTTTAGTGTATGGATTACAAATTTTATAATTCAATTATATGAAAGTGAAATTTCTTGTAAATACAATAACAACTACAAAAATCATTGAAATAGACGATATATCCGTTTCCTTTTCAAAAACGTTGTAAGAATTTTGAAACATGTATAAAATAATTAAATGTATCCCAGTCAAAGACCCAAGCCAGATATCTAATTTCTTGAAATTTATTTGTATGTCTACATATATCAAGAGTAATGGAAATTGAATTCGTAGAAAGAGAAACAAGTGAAGCGAAAGTAAAGCTGGCTACGTGTGGTACGGAATCCCTCTCTGTCTCTTTCCACGCATGTCGTCGTGTATGAAGGAAAATCTCTGGTAGGTAAGTTATATCCGAGTTGTGAGATCTCAAAACAGCGATAACCTTCTTTCGGCGGAAGATCTCATGTAGGTTCAAGGAACTCAATAAACTCAAGATAAGAGCCGCAAAGTCTAGCTTCGTTTCATTCTATCACCTTTACAATATAATACGATAAAGATTTGTGTATATATCTCCGAGAAAGTAAGCACACGTCTGTGTAAACTTAAAAGGGTTATACCTCTTGCAGTTCGTCATTTCCTCCATTTTTTTGACAATTCTTATATTTTACTCGGTATATTACATTTCGGTCGAGTGAAAGTAATGCTTCCTTTGAAGATTTTTTTAACAGAAGATGTTTATCATATTCTGTTAAAACAAATCTGCAGAGAGCATAGAGAAAATTTAGTTTAATTTTAAAGCAAACTTATTAACGTGATGCGAACCACAAAAAACAGAAAAATTATTTATTTTTTTATTGAATGAAGAACCCAATTAATTGAAAAAACGTTGTATAAATTTTATTTCGTATTGAATTATAATCTTTTTAACGGGATGTCGGACCCAAGTTACAGGGATCTACACCTTCCAACATAAGAATTATGTTGGAAATATTGAATTACAAATCTGAACAAAATTCATAGGGGTAGTTTAAAACAAAAGCAAGGGCATGACGTTTTGATTTTTTAAGAAAAAAAAATTTATTAATAATTATTAAATAAACAATTTTCAACGTAAAAATCAGATTTAAATTACAGATTTAGAAAACTGAAAAAAATTGAGTATACTGTTTAAAACATTCCTATGGGCATGGCTTCAGGATTTAAAAAAAAATTTATTCTTTTGTTTATAAAAAAATATTAAAAATTACTATTTTCTGAGCCCGACATCCCCTTAATAAGCACATGAATATTTTTTACATTGCATGCCACTTTCATTTAACGTTACAAAAAATAATTCTAACGCAATATAACTTAATTTTAGTACAAATAATACTTTAAATAAATACGTCGTAAGTTATAAAGTAGAAAGTAAAATAACAATGGTTACATAAATTTGAAATTATACCAAAATAACAAAAAAAAAAAATAATGTCAGTAAAACTGAGACTCGTAAAAATATGTATCCCTATGTAAAAAATAAATATTATCAACAGAATAAGTGCGTAGTCAATGTGGAATCTTTTATTACATTTTTGGTGAACCGTGGTCGAAGCTCAGTGAGATTTGAAGTTTATGCGCTCAGCGGTTCACCGCGCAAAAAGTCCAACGATATAAACTCGCGTTGTTCGTTGCAGCGATACAATACGCGTAATTTCATCCTCAACAGCGCCTCTTCCTTCGGAGCGTTCAAAAGCAAAAAATAAAACAAAAATGTAAGAAGGAAGCTTCTTTTCGGCCTTGAGTATGTGTGTGTGTGTGTGTGTATGTGCGTTTATGCACGCGCTTGTAAAGACCTCCAAGTGCAAAAGGAGCAAAGATGAACTTCTTAATTTCTACTTTACATGCCCATTAAAATTTGCGCGCATCTGTAGTGCACGTGCAAGGGTTCGCGCATAAGCTGCATCGAATTACCTGTCACCTGACAACGTATAAGAGCCGTTGTGGTGTTTTTTTCCTACTGCATGTGTACGTACGACCAAAAAAATTTTATTTCATCCGTTAATTTAGAATATGTAATAAAAATATTACTGTGCAACGTAGTAGTTATTATAATTATATAACATGGTATCTCAATTATTCAGTGATATAGTAATTTTGATCACAACTTTTTTTTCTCGGTCTATTTGTCGAAAACTACAATGTATATTACACTTTATGAACTATTTTCCAGCTTAAAATCACTTGACTAGGATTTGATTTTACGTAATTAAAAAACTATATTATTATTAAAATAAAATATTAACGGGGTGTCGGATCCAAGTTTTCAACTTAAAAATTATATTTAAAACGTTACATTAAAAATCTGAAAAAAAATTCAGTTAGCTAAAAACATAAAAAAGGCGTTTGATTTTTAAATAAAACATTTTGGTCGGTAATTACTTATTATAAAAAGGGCAGAATTTTTAAACCCAATCGTAAAGCATGTGTGGACCTCTGATGCTCAGGATTATATAAAAATGCGTTATTTTGTTTATATACAACATAAAAAAATGACCATTTTTTTAACAAACTATAATTAGAAGAAGTAAAGTTGTGTGTAATTAAAAACTGCTTCTTAAAGCGGGTGTAACGGAAACATTTTGAAAAAGGTAAGTTATATATGTAAACCATATTATTTAAAAACGTAAAATCTCACCCTCTACTTTACAATGATATTATAATAATCGTTCCTCTAAAGAGATGGCTACGAGCCTAAAACAACGAAAACGATTACCACCGAGATTTAAAAAAAAAATGACGTTTGTTTTCTCTGGTTTACGAGTGTCTCTCGCGCCTAATCTTAAGAAAACGAGTTGAGTGGGCAGACCGGCAGCCTCAATTTGGAGTGCAGGAGAGCAACTAACCATTCGAAAGATCGCGAGCCGTGATTTCGGTCACGCAGGTAAGAGGGCCACTGGCGCCAGGACCTCATTAACGGATGTATCTATATCTATACAGTTATGCAGGCTTCGGCTACTATATGCAGCACTATACCTTCATCGTCTTTTCTAATTGTCTTGTAAACTCTGCGACTGAACGTTTCTAACTTTATTTTTATTATCATCTATCGTGGATCTCCCGAGAATGACTTTCTCGGGGCTACTTTGCGCGTCTCGGCTTATAATCTGAGTATTTTAACTTAAGCTTTTATGGACCTACGTATTGTATTATTATATCGACCATATCGATCCCCGCAAAAGTAGAGTTCGGCATAAATTTAATGGAGCATCGTCTACCGTTAGATGAAAAAGAAAAAAGATGCTTATGATATTTATCTATTCTCGTTTTATCAAGTGTTTTAAAGTTCATCTCATCAATGCCTTTTAACAAAGGAATTATTCGAATTTTATCCTACGAGTAAGTTGATCATTGTCATTTCAAAAATAATACTTATAATCGGATACGATGTAAGATTACACGTACGAAATTGTTTTGATATAAAAGTATGTTACTAAAAAAATTGAATTTAATACAGTGATATAGTTAATAATCATTATAATACGTCATTCGTTTATTTTTAATCGTTTATTTTTAATTGTATAAAAACGTTAACAAATTTTGTTCTTACCACCGGTTTCAACGTTGATTCTCTAAAAAGACGAGAATAACTTTAACCAAATTGAAGAATAAAGTAGCATTTGACGAATATTGAAACGGAAATATTGAGACACCCAACACAATCATCAAAATGTTTGATAAATATCAATTGCAATCATATATATTCGAAATGCATGCGTAAATCCATTACAGAGGTATATACACATACATAATTCGAGCGTGAAACGCCTAAATAGGCTGCAACCGTCAACTCGCCGATGCGAACGATTTGGATGTCGTGACAGGCGCAACTGTATAAATCGTTGGTAGCGAGCAATGTCGTTTACTCGTAGTATCGTATAGCCGTCGCGACATCCTCCTTATCCAGCCAGTAGTGTTGGTGCAGTCGTTTGAGAGAGTTGGAACCTGCGTGCTCGTTTTCGCTCCTCAAGATGGGCTCATCTGGTAGGTTAAGGGCCCCGCTCACATTGATCGTTCTGATCATCCTCGTAGCCGTTCAAGTCGTTCGATCCCTTGGTAAGTATACATATACCTATATACACATCTGTATACGTCTATACTATCCACCTACATAGGACGATCGGTTTGTTTAGTCGCGCTCTCCGAATTTACGACTGGATTTATTCAAGGGTTGGGCTATTATCGTTAATGACGAATTTGTGTACGGGTAATTTAACATTGGTTTTAGACATCGTAACGCGCTTATGTGTTATACCGTTAAATCGAATTACGTTAATAAATGATAAACTCGTACCTTTTATAGGTATTAAAGTTATGGAAAGACTTAGATCTCTTAAAAAGTGTACTTATCTTTTTTTTCTATTTCCGTGGATACGTCGAAATAACATTTATTACCGAAATTGAATTAAAATCGATGAAATAACTAACCGGTAATGAAAAAAACAATTATTTTATACCAATATTTATTTAATCTTAAATATTTGTTGCTATCATAGTATAATTTTGATAAAAGAACTCATAATAACCTATCAGTGGAGAACAGTTTTCGTGTAACTGTAAGTTAACAATTTTAACATATTGTGATTATAAAGTTTTTATTAATCAAAAAATGTCAACTGTTAATAATAATATTTTATATATTCTGTCATGAGAAAGTTACGTCCTAATTATAATATTTCATTCTCGTTATTTTTCATTTCATACAAATAATAATGCATAATAAAATTATTATCATTAAACGTCAAAAATAACTTAGATATACAAAATTATTATTATGTGTTTAAAATTTTTTTTCACTTTCATATTACATAGTTAATAGGCCTATGTAACCGAGCTTATAAAAGAGAAAAATTTCACATAAATGAATTATGGTTAATCTGGCTTCTTGTAATCCCTGGACCTTGCAGCAAGTAAAGTATAAACAGGTTTTGAAGCTAATCCGTACTTTGATTCTACTATGCATTTATGCGTGAAAATAAACATTTTAAATAATTTTTTAGTCACTATGTATATATATATACAGACAATTTTCGCTATCAAAGTCTTAAATTTACGTGTTTTTTTTGTGTGTATATATTAATAAATTCACAGGTAACATTGAAATTGAGTAGATAGTACAGGAAACTTTAATATTTTTTGCCAAAATTTAATCGTATTACGAATGATTCACTGAATGACCTTCCTATAAATAATAAAAGAACTATTAAGCATTATGTAAAATTAATTAAATAAAAATGTCATAAATTTATTATGATGCTTTAAAAGATATATTTATAAAAAATTTTTTAAAATTTTAAAAGATATATTTATAAAAAAAGCTACATATATGAAACTATTATATTACGATAATTTAAATGTAATGAATTTGACTAATTATATACAGAATAGACTAATTTTTGTAAACATCGAATGATTTATTATTTAAAAAAAAATATTTAAATAATCCAACTTTCTTAAACATTTTTAAAGTTCTTGTTTTTA
This sequence comes from Theocolax elegans, assembly GCA_026168455.1. Lineage (NCBI taxonomy): Eukaryota > Metazoa > Arthropoda > Insecta > Hymenoptera > Cerocephalidae > Theocolax > Theocolax elegans. The sequence goes on along the minus strand of CM047429.1, from coordinate 55,128,716 downwards.
AATAATTCTTTAGAAAATTAAAACACATGGTTTTGTTAATGCAATATGTAAATTAAAAGTTTCAACAATACCCGTATATTTTATATCTATTATCAAATCACTAAAAAGAAAAAAAAACAAGACAGCTTAGATGTTTACTAAGAGATTCATATAATAATAATTGAAGAAAGTGTTTATTTTTTACTCTCATTATCATAATTTAGTAGAGTACTTTGGAAGTAATATCATTCTCATTAAAAAAAGGAAGCGTTCGCCTACCACAGTGCTGATAAGCTATATCACAACCATTTCTATCTATTGTAATATAGACATAATAATGTGTTAAACGTAACCGTTAGCTACATTATATTTTTCCATTATATTAAATTATCTAATTTTTTTTAGATTCGCGATCCACTTCCTGGATACGTCCGAGGCCCGAAATAAAGAGCTACGTACGAAGTAAACGTTATGCAGCACCTGCAAACTCGGACTATGGAACTTTGCTCGTGGTAATTACACTCATTCATATATACGTGTATATACATAACTTTATTTTGTGAATATGGCTCGAAGTCTTTCTATGAATTCTCGGTTAATTCTTGCGTTATGTAAAAGGGTGTATGGGTGCCTTGTACACCTCAAATTCCTCCGAAACGAGGACGCTCAATAAAGCCTTGCAGCTTTTTGTTTAAAATTCAATGAATATATACGTATACAAGAGCGTTCGAAATTAACGGGATGTCGGACCCAAATTACAGAAATCTGCACCTTTCAACCCAAAAATGATATCTAAAATATATTGCATTAAAAATCTGAAAAAATTCATACGGATAGCTGAAAATATAAGGAAGGGCTTAACGTTTTGATTTTTTAATGAAAAAACATTTCTTAATAATAATTGAGTATACAATGTTTGGTCGGTAATTATTAATCAAAAAAAGCATATCGTGATCATATTATGGATTTAAAAATCTGGAATAATTTGGGTATATTATTTAAAACATGCCTAAGGACTTGACCTTCGGCGTTTTTTTAAAATTTTATTCATTTGTTTATAAAAAAAGTACAAAATGATCATTTTCTGGGTCCGACATCCCCTTAAATCGAATTTGTGTAGAAAATATTTTCTACTGTATAAGACGCGTTTACCGCGAGAGTTTGTTAACACATCACTTGTTCTCACAACGTTTCGTTAAGTTAATCGATGAAAAGTTTTGACGTTAAAAAATTTGAGATATTTATGCAATAGCCAATGTTCAAAATTTACACGGGAAAAATGTTCGATTCAAAATTACTGTATTCTTTGGGAAAGGAGAAACAAATTGTCAGAATAAGAAAACATTGCCACACTTGTAGTAAACTTTAATAGAAATTTTACCAAAAATTAGTGTATATATATTAAGGGGATGTCGAAGCTATAGCCTCCATCAAAAGCCGCTCGATCTCGCGGCTTCGAATGGCGCTGTAGTCAGGTGTCGATTTCTACGATAAACGTACTTAAAACATAAATTATAAATTTGACAACTACATAGAGCTGTTGAAAGATACTTTCCCCCCTAGCTATGACTAAAATAAAGGTAATTGTAATACTACTCTTGGCAGCAAATGTTTATTTTTTTAAAGAAACGTGAAATACGTCTGGTATTCATTGAGTCTATATCTGCCGTAATGCTACATGCAACATTATTTCACATTTCTTTAAAAAAATAAGCATTTGCTGCCAAGAGTAATATTACAATTACCTTAATTTTAGTTATAGCTAGGGGGGAAAGTATCTTTCAACAGCTCTATGTAGCTGCAAAATTTATAATATATGTTTTAAGTACGTTTATCGTAGAAATCGACACCTGACTACAGCGCCATTCGAAGCCGCGAGATCGAGCGGCTTTTGATGGAGGCTATAGCTCCGACATCCCCTTAAGTTTTACCATAAGTGTAAAAATTTTTCTTATCCCTTTACTGAAAAGTGTAGTAATTTTTCATCAAACACTTTTCTCCCTGTAGTTCTTCTCTGTAGTTATGCTTCAAAAACAACAAAGTAAAATTTTGCGAATGCTACGATAAATTAGCATAATATTTCAGTAACAACCAAAAGTATTCTACGTTCTTATTGACTTAATGAAATTCACAACGGTGTAAACTACATAAATATTCGAATTTTTAATTTTTCAGCCAGGAAAAGCATACCAGGCGTGCATAGCGCCAGGTAGTAGACCTGGTCATTGCAAGCATTTGTCTAGCTGTGGTGACGATGCGTTCCGCTTGAATTTCCCACGCATGATGGAATACATGTGCGTGATCGAGAAACAGTACGTATTAAATTTTATTTATACGTTTCAATAGATGCATCTGAACATACCGTTTCATTTTATTATTTTGATGTTTTGCACTTTATTCTTGTATACACATGTCGTACACCGTCGTATTAAATCTTGATGAACTGGTACATTTTTTTGAACGACAGGTTTATTGGAGTTTGTTGCCCGGATGACACGTCGAGCGATAGTCAAAACTATGTACTTCCAGCTGGAGGCTTAGCCGGTTCATTGCCTGCTGTCGCAAGTACGTATCCTCAAAATCATTATTTATCGACATCATAATAAAATAATTTTCTGTTATGTTTCACTTGTAATGCTTAACTACCTTAACATTATTCAATTTCTGTTGTGTAAAGTAAGTACTAAAAGTTTGAATGTTGGATAACACGAAAAGTTTGGATAATCTGTTTTCTAATGGTAAATAAGTATAAGTTAATGTAGTTTATCCTTCATCTAAGTTTTACGTTAATATAATATATCATCTATTTTGAGACTTATTTAAACTCTGGTAGTTTAAACGTCAGTAGTTTGTTTATAGGAGAGTCATATACTTGGTTACTCTGTAGAATTTGTAACAACAAAGTCTTCTAACATAAGTAAATCTTGACTGACAGTTGTAAACAACTTTTTGAACTTATTGTTTTATAAAGCAAACTTATTAACGCGATGTGAACCACAAAAAACAGAAAAATTATTTATTTTTTATTGAACGAAGAACCCAATTAATTGAAAAAACGTTCTATAACGATGTTGTTTCCTTTGAAAATATTCTGGGAATATTTTTAAATTTTATTGATAAATCGGCGAGATTTTTTAGCAGCCTTGAATCATTTTATATGTGATAAATTTTATAGCTATATATATAACCATTTTTGATTGGTTATATATATATACATATATATCTAGGTATAATTAATTAATAATTAATTATTACGTAAAAATCTCTCCGCCACGCTATTCTATTTGTTTCGAATAGTATATTTAATCATTTTCAGGTTTTTCTTATAATTAGGTTTTAAAATTTTTGATATTTTTTAAGTAGGTGTTTGCAATTTGAGTATCGCATCCACATCTTTAAAATAATCTAAAGGTAAATTAATTGAATAAAATATAATGGATAACTTTCAGCTGAAGGTGAGGATTCTTTTGTGATGCCTGATGAAGATGAAACATCTGGTACAGCAGGACGACCGGATCGAGCATCTCGTGCCTCTCGTGGTTGCGGTCTAAGTACGCATGACCAGAGTCGTGTCACGGGTGGTCGACCCACTAGTTCGCGCGAATGGCCCTGGATAGCTGCAATTCTACGAGGAGGCGAACAGTACTGCGGTGGTGTTCTCATCACCGATCGACACGTACTCACAGCTGCTCATTGTGTATATAGGTACGTGAATACAAACGAAAATTTAAAAATCAACGTTTTTTACTTATTTATGCATACTTCATTTAACAAAGCCGGACATGTTCAAGCTCATCCTTCAAGACAATTAATTTTTCTTTTATTTTTGAATAATATAGTACCTTTTTTAGACTGGCAGTACTTTGATTTAAACAAAATCATTATTTTATTTATTTGTAAATCTGAACATTTTTTATTGTAATTATTCGGATAAAAATGTATAATTGTTAAATAAAGAAACTGCAGGAGGTAAACAAATATTTTGTATATTTGATGTTAATAGGATTTGATTGCTAAATATTACGTCCAAATAAATAAATAACATTATTTTATAATTACCGTAATTGTGCGGTATAAGCAACCTCTTCAATTCTATCATGACAAAATATTTAAATTTATCCTTTTGCGCAAAACTTATAATGATGAGCGCTGTATGCATATATTTTATATCTTATACTTTTTAAAACCGAATAATAAATACGCGAAAAACTTGTTCCAAACAAAAATATTACAAGAATTTTAAACCAATATGATAATAATTATATTTTGTATAATAATTTAGCAAAGTAATTACTTATTATCTTATTTATTTAACTGTGTTCATTATAAGAGAACCGAATAGTAGTACTGATCGCTCGATCAATATTGCTATCATTAAATATATACTTATAAATTTTACTGACATATTTTATTATTTGCAGAAGCAAACCTCGAGATTTGAAAGTTCGACTTGGGGAATACGATTTAAGATATCCAAACGAAACTCGAGCACTTGATTTTAGAATCGTTGAGATACGTATTCACAATGGTTATGTAGCGACGACGTACAAACACGATATCGCCATTGTAAAAATCCATCGTCCAACTATTTTCAATACGTACATTTGGCCAGTTTGTTTGCCTCCAGTCGGCGCGGTCTTCGAAAATAAACAAGCGACTGTTATCGGTAAAACTCTGAATTAAATTACTCACAAAATTTGCTTCCACTATATACATCACTTCAAATATAATATTTGTATTTACTTACAAAAATACTATTTAATATGTACATATTGACCATTACCATCTGCCTTTTCATATTTCAATGAAATTTGATTTTATCGACCCAAATTCATATTTACGTCTGTATATTACTTTGATACGCAAATATTATACGTCCTAAGTAAATATGATGATATTAAGTATATTATAAATTATAAAAAGTAATTATTAAAATTTCTTTATCTGTCGTGACAACTCGTCGAGTAAAAAATATTGTGTATATTAAATTGATAAAAGAAATGTAGAAATTGCTTGTAACTGCAGTGAGTTGTAATATGTCGCAGTCAATTCTCACATATGTGGTATATATATGCCATCCGTATTTATGACTGAATTTTAGGATGGGGTACTACGTCGTATGGTGGCGCGGGCAGTTACGTATTGATGGAAGTTAACGTTCCGATTTGGCCACAAAGTAAATGCGTTAGTAGGTTCACCCAGGAAATAACGTCAAACCATATATGTGCTGGAGCTTATGCTGGCAATGGAGATGCTTGTCAGGTATAAATAAATATATTTTTTACCTTTAAATTAATATTTGTAATATTGGGAGCAAATGTAAACTCCATTTATCCCACTGTGTTTGCACAAATTCGTACGGGAATGGCAAAATATTAAATTCAATCGTAATATCGACGTAAAATAAACAAAAATCAATTCTAAATTTAAAAAAAATACAATTTAATCATAAGAAACATATATTCTATCCAATTAATATGTTGAAGTGATTGAATCAATAAAACATTTTATTGTAATTAACTGTCTATCACGCATGTATTTCATTTATGTATTTAATTTAATTTTAATTTAAAAATAATTAAAAAAAAATTACTTGTAAACCAATGAAATGATTTCCTTAATTCGGTATCGAAGGTGGTATCTAATCAATCAAATATTATTTTGAAATTACATTATACGATTTGACATTTACTCTATAAAGAAATATTTCTTTGTAGTACAAAGACATGTTTTTCTTTTGTTTGGTTAAATTAAATATTTTACGATTAAATACATTTATTTGAACCAATAAAACTTTTTGATTAAAATAAATTTTTTCTCTGTGTAATACTTTGTTTGAATTATTAAACGTAATTAATATCATGAATTATTCAAACGAATTAGTTGTTACCATTTGTATCACTATGAAAATCAATAAATAAAATGAACGTATGAAATAATTACAGGGTGATTCTGGAGGTCCTTTGTTGCATCAACTAGGCAATGGCCGATGGGTGAGCATTGGTATCGTTTCATGGGGTATCGGTTGCGGTGACGCTGGTAGACCTGGAATTTACACACGAGTAAACGCTTACCTCGACTGGATCTTCGCCAATACCGTTTTTTAAGGCCATCCTTGAAAAATCATCCTCTATTTGTTTATATATGAGAAAAAAAATGAGCAAATTTTATTTAAATATAAGTGGAACACAAAAAAATCAAGACGCAATAAATAAATTAACCTCTTTTTCCATGTATATATATTTGCAATATCGAAAATTTTTAATTTTCATTTTTTCCTTGTATAACTCATCATGCGACATGAATTAGTTTTTTATGGAACTTTATTTTTTTTTTCGTAATATCGATAGGCTTACACCTTTTTTTTTACTCTCCACCTTCGCGTTTACTGTCTTTAATATATCCAAGAGCATTTATGTCCAAGTTCGCACTTATAACATGCTCGAATGCGCACGTATACGACATTAATTACATTTAAACCTTATATAGCTTATACTTATAGCTTTCATTTGTTAAATCTCGTTTCCTTTAAAGAGTTTCTTCGCTTACGCCGTAAAATTCATATATAACATATTTTTTTTTCTCGTTCGCGGCACATTAACATATCACACGCATACATTTACATTTATCTTTCTTTCTCATTCTCCCATTCAAGACACTCAACTTACATTTACTTACACACCGTTATAACGATATTATCACTTACACTCATTTTCGAGCATTAGTACTGCATTGAATGTTTTTGCTTTTGTATCTCGAAAAAATTAAAAAAAAAAATATATTTTCATTTATGTCTATATGTATATAAATAATGAGAGAAAAGAGATATATATATAGTATATATATCATTATACGCGTCGAAGGCTCAACCTTCGCGGCTTAATAATCTATATTTGTAGTTAATAGTCTACACATCAATTCTATAGAGTTTCTTTTTCTTCTTCGTTTCTTGCACTTTTTTTCATTTATTTATCTCTTTCTCTCAATCTTTGCATTGTTAACGCATATTAAATCTCATATGTATTTACGTTGTATGTGATTTCGTTACGATAAGTAAAATCTTAGGTCTTATACGCAGTATGTATATATATATGTATATCATGTGCACCGCACGGAAATCGACATCGGAATTACACCCGGACCTTATACATATATATATAGTATTTTAGATACGTGCACCGGTCACACGATACCAATGTATCTATATACCAAGAATTTGGGCAAATCTCGATAAAACTATGTAAAATCGGCAAATAAATATTATTTTTTAATTTATCAAGTAGACTATTATACCGGAATAGTACTACTTTTATATCGACATTTTAAAATCTTTTATAAGAATTTTAATATTTGTTTATCGTAAAAGTTGAAAATTAACTAGATTTATAAAAACTGACAAGGTTCTTCGATTCGAATATACTTTAACTTTACCGTTGACGATTAATTAAGTAGGTAAGTTAAAATTTAAATAGAGGGATATTGCTAATAAATAAAGTGATTATTTTAGGCCTTCGTTTTAGGAAAATTATGTAAGTAATAAAAAGTATTCATTATATACCCATCTTTTTTTTATTATTATAATTATAAATATTCGTGATGGATTTTTTCTTTTATTCGCGCAAAAAATTATAATATTTCATATTCTCTTTTCGTGGATAAAATTAATTGATTCCACTGAAGGAATTTCCAATTTTGAATTCAATGGCAAATGTATCAATTTAAATAAATGCAAATGCAATCAAAATAATATTTTATTGCATTAATCAAATAATATTTAATTTAATCATAGGACATCTCCTATGAATAAAAAATTGTGTAAAAAATTATTAAGGTAAAATTATTAACTTAAAAATTTTACAAATGTATAAGTATATTGATTGGAGCGTATAACTGAACAAATTGAATTAAAATCGTTAAGATTTTTCAATGAGTCACATCACATATTACAATTTATTAATTGATATCATCGACTCTATTTTTCGCTACAGATGGGAATAAAAAATTGATTATCGTTAATATTAGCAGGTATAAAGATTGATTTTTATACGTAACCGGTATATATACAAAACATCACTTGTCTTTAGAGATCGATAAATTTAATTATTTGATAGATTGCACTATTAAATTCTATACATAGATAAACAGAAAATCATTTATGTATATCAATGACCTTTTTATCACCGGGAAAATCTATATATTGGTAAAATTTCGCGTGCATCGACATAAAATACAGGGCGATTCTACGTGGACAATGAAGCGAATGATTTAAAACATTCGTTCGCGGTATTTATTTAAAACTCGACGAGCGACGTTTCGCATTTAGACTTTCCGTCATATGTATTTCATATATATATTATATATAGAGAGAGAGAAGAAAAATGAGAACCATAAGGAATTTTTCGATCGAAGGACGCAGTCGAGCAAATGAACCATAATGACGAAACTCTTCGAAGACACATCGTTCGCGTTTAATGATACGAAAAAACTGCATCTACTAACGCCGAGTACTATTATAATACGCTACTCAAAAATCCAATATGAGTTATTGAGGTATTATTAATATATAAAGACGACGATAACGGAAACATTACACGAAACGTCTTTCGATGTATATACTGATTAAAAGTTGATTAAAAAATTTTTTTTTACTTTTCTTTAATACTGCGTCCAGTTGTGTGTATCATTACGACATATTTGTGCTTTGAAATTGTTTTTAAAGTGTCTGTCGCTGCATGCACCTTTGTTAATTCGTTATAATTTACAGAATGTTGAATTAATGTAATAAGTACTATTTATCTGCATATTATCGTTGGAAATATCGCTCTGTCTTTTTATAACGACGATTTAATTCATTGATAATCGCCGCTTTCACTCGAGTCCATTGGATAGGTGTACTCGAAAATTAAAAGGTTGAATTTTAAAGAATAAAATAAAATAGATACGTGTTCCTTGTCGCAATTTCCGCGCTGTAACATAGCTCGCTCTTTCTATCTCTCTTCTCACTCTCTCGTATTTCTTTTGCTTCTTACTCACTCTTTCGTACAATTTATATTCATAAACTTTCACATTTTTTGTACTACCGCTTGATTCACCGTTCTTCAATCAACACCATTTGAATTACAAATTGAAACTTTTAGACATTTCTTAACACGATTTGCGAAGAGATCATTTATAGTTTAATCACGGAACATTCGTACACCAATCGTCTTATTTTTAACATCATTTCTTCCATTCGGTTTTTTTTAACTTAATGGCTATGATTTTGATTTCGTTTTGCTTTAGTTTGTTTCTTCGATTTCGGCGTGATTAAATAGTTTTTATTTCAAAGATATTATATATATGTATATATATATTTATTATTTCAAAACAATAACAACTCTGTAATACTGAGAGAGTCGATTAGAAGTTGAAATTGTGCATAAAAGAATTTTTTATGTGTAAGATTAAGTACTTCTAAATCTTGTTTACTGTACAAAAGACGCGAAAACAATTTCATAATTTAACTCTTAAGAACGCTATAATAACTTTTATTTTAAAAATAAAAATAGGAAATACATAAATTTAAAAATTAAATTTTTTATTTTGATATTTTATATTATTTATTACATATGTTGTAAATTTAAACAAATTATAATATACAATATTAAAGATATTGTAGTTGTAAAAAATTATTATGATAATTTGGTAATATCTGCATAAGAATTCAGAATGTAATCGTTATTAATATTTGGGCGATTTAAAACATATATTCAGTTTCTGGAATATATATAAATTAATTTGGTTTATTAATTATTTTGTGTATAATTAACAACAGAAAATCAAATAAAAAGTAGAAAAGAATATTATTATATCCGAAATAAAAGTAAATGTTAGCATTGCAAACACATAAAATTGTTATGAAACAATTCCAACTTCTGTTAGTCTCCAACAGTTTCGCGTGGTCAACAATCAGCCAAACAAACACACATACCATATCAGGAGCCCGGAAGCCTACGGGAACGGGACACAGAAGAACAATATCGGTAGCTGCATTTGAGGACTCGAGCGTCATCATCGCCAACAGCGACACGTTATCTCGCTACAATCACCTGGTTTTCATCGTCTCGAGCTATCTCAAGGGACGGAGCCAACGGGTAACAGCAGTGGCGCATTAGCACCACTCTCTGCATTATGGTTTGGCAAACTTTCGGTGTTGGCCTGTTGCTGCTGCTGTTGCTGTTGTTGTTGTTGTTGCTGCTGCTGCTGTTGAGAAGACGAGGCTCGATGATGAGACGGGGAAAGAGCTGGTGGGACTCCATTCCCGAGACTACGTTGTGGCTCCGATTGACTCTGCGGTTGCGACGTCTGGCCATATATCGAGTGTCTAGGCGTAGAGATGGCTGGGATCTGGTTGACGCTTGGTGCTGCTCGTATTTGCTGAACCTGTTGTTGGATGTTGTTGTTCTCCGATTGCGGTGGTGTTTTCTCACCCATTAACCAGTACGTTGTCATCGTACCTTTACCCTAGGTACATGCGAACAGAAATGTTGGGGATATCGTTTGATCTACTTGTAACTATTAGTTATGGTTTTGGTGCAACCAATCAAAATGTTATCCTAGGTATTTATTTCTATTAACGTGTTTAGATTACATACTCTACTTTTTGTTTTAATTTTTATCAATATTTAAAACTTTTTTCTACGATAGAATCATCCATATTTTGAATGAACACGTTATAATTACAATACTACGCTATAAAATGATAAAAAAAACCTTTTAACACGAAAACTGGTATCCCAAAATGGTTATAAAAATTCAATAACAATTCAAAATTTTATAGGTTAGAAAATAATGATGATAGAGTAGAGAACATTGTGAAAATCGTCAAAACAATTATTGAGCTATAAAACAGCATTTCATAATCCACATCACATAAAATGGTTTAATGTAAATATCATTTGCAAATGCTTATTTTATGTTTATTGGACGAAAGTAAGTATTTATGAGGCAGTTTATATCATTCGATATACGTTTTATTGGCTATTAATAAAAAGGTAGTAAACATTTTTTAACGAATAAACGAGCATTTTAAAAAAATACATTGTTATCCAACTCAGTTTAAAATAACAATAGTAATTCTTTATGATGAAGACGCGATTACAATGTACACTTTAATTGAATATTAAAACAAAATTGGCAATCCGCAGTTTAATAAACGCGAATAAGAATATTTAAATGGATCTGAAGTTATTTGGTTACGACAAGATCAACGTATAGATAAATTTAATTAGAAAAAAATAGTAATTGATTTAATTAATGCGTCTATTTGAAGTACTTAAAACTTTTTTTATGTTAAATCAAGTCGTAAAGCAACAAAGTTTTCATGTAATGCGGTAAGAAGTTTTACATAAAACGGCCCGTTAGTTTGACCTATTTGTTAAATTTAATTTTGCATTACTTTTAACAAAGCTACAAGTAGGTACCTACTTTTGACACTAAAATATTATTTAATCATCAAGCATCTAAACAGATTTAGTCAATTATGAATAGTTAAAATATATACTGAAAGTTTTAAAATAACATCTTAGCTCAAAATCAAGTTTGTAAACTATTTCACTCTTTCTTTACGCTTTATAATATTTTTCTGATCTCTTTTTTGGATTTTTTAAAAATTTTTCTTTGTCGTTTATAATGTTTGATTTAATCGGGAAAGATATTAAAAACTTTTTAATTTTAGATAGAAATATGTATAAATAAAAACAAATAAATAAGAATTGTTGGTTAATACTGTAAAAAGATCACTATTTTTATTATACGTGTGCAATGTGACTGCAATATATCTAAAATTTTCTTTGCATTGTAAAAGAAGCTTGGGAAGAGTAGATTTTTTCAAGAGTGATATATACAATACCGAACATATGAAGTCAAGATCATTTTAACTTAAGATATATATATATATATATATATATATATTTCATTTGTGCAGCTTGCATATTGGAAAAATTTCATAAAAATTTTCCAGGTATAAAGCAAAGTTGATTTTATTTCAAAAGCTACCGCGATATACTTTCTATTCTATTATACTTTATTATACCTTTGTGTATTACGTAAGTACGAAACGTAGATGAATGAAAATATTCACGACGCCGACGGAAATATGAAAAAGGTAATACGTGTCCGATCTGCGAGCTTATTATTATTATTATATCGTATGTGTAATGTATTATTTGTCACGTACGTTCATAGAGAATTGATATACGTGAAACATCACGTTATGTAAATTTTGAAAGCTCTAGAAATTTATTTGGATTTAATTAAACCTTCGGAATAATCAAACCATGGGTTAACCGCAATAAAATTTGCACTAGTATCATGTACAAACTGTTGAACGCAATTGTAAAGACATTATTTTTTTATTTTTAAATTTATAATGTTCACGCATACTAATTAAGCTCAGTATATACAACTAAAATTAATAGTAAAAGTGATTTAAACTAGTTTTTGTTAAATATTAATTTACGTTATACCTAAACATTAAGTCAAGTTACAGAACATTTATTAGTTAAAAATCATTTAGTAAAAAATAGTGATAATGGAAATAGATAATATATAATTATAGTCGTGTTTGAATAATTTAACGTTTAGGTATAAAAATATTTTCATTTACACGTAGAATATAGAAATTAAATATTTGTAGGTATACATATTTTACCTTTAGTGTAACTTCTCCTCTGCATACAAGGTCAAACGTGCCGAATGTGTCGAGTATCTGCTTGGTCTTTGGACTTACATGAATTTTGAGGGCTGTGAAAACAGATAAATTTATTTTTAAAATTCCTAATTTGACATAGTTATAAAATGTGTAATATGGCACTTTAAATCGTTACATTGAAATAACTGTTTTTTTTCATATTTTAATATTTTTGTAAAAGTAAAAAAATGCAGAAAAATTGTACACATATACGAACATAAAGAAGTAAATATAATGTATGACATAAGTATTAAAATAGATTAAACTTTTTATCATCGACAAAAATAATCGAAGGCATAAGCACGCAATACGCGCGTATATGCCGACGAATTACCTATACAGGAAAAACAGATTCACGCAGATACGCATTAACAATTAATTAGTAAAGCACAAAGTGAACCACGTCAAAGTAAACCAAACTTCGTATTTAGCGTTCCCCTCGATGCTTATTTACACATCATCTAACTTTCGCCCAGTTCGAACCATGAAACTTAATTCAATTTAACTCTATCTCCTATTATACGTGTGTGCGTCCACGTGTGCGTATACGCACTCCACTTCTTTCTATCACTCTATATATATATATATATATATACTATCTTTTTGCGTTTTTTGTTTCCCCTCTAAATGCATTAAGCTACCCGCGTGTCCATTTCTTTGTGTAAACTTTTTTCTCTTCACTTTCCTCTCACTCACGATTTCTAACCAACTTTATTTGTCTCACTCGGTCCTTTTTTCCCCTTGGTGTAAGATCTATACCCGGTTTTCCTTACGTCAGGCCGCTAAAATTTTCTTAGTGATTCTCACTCTCTTCCTTTCTCTCCCTTTTTCTCTCTCTATTCCTATCTCGCGTGACTTTCATTTTCACTTCGTCCAAGTTTCCTTTCGTATATATATATATATACTTATATAGCTGCTTTCGTAGCATCCGCAACAGTCGTTGAAAAATCGATCGCCTCTCGGTAGCCCATAGGTCAATATCGCCTGTACACTAGCTTGCGTCCAACGAGACAATACCCCGAGCTTTTTTCACGACTTGAATAACCGTGTTGAATTGAGAAAAGAAAAACTTTTTTGATTTATTATAATAAATATGTATACATATACCGTTCTATAATTATACTTATAGGCCGCGATTGTTTTCCTTTTTTATGTACACGCCGACTAATTCTATCGATTAAAAAGATAAGAAATGTATAACCATAGACTTCCATGGGTTTCACTGATACTTTTTTGTTAACAAACCGGAAGCGCTTCTTTTGTTAGAATTATTTTTGTTTACAAGTTTTATTTATCATTGATAGACTAATCTAATTTATGCAGAAGAAAATGTATAAAGTCGATGAAATTAATCTATTTAACGCTATTTATTGAAATTTAACTGGATAATTTGTAGGATATTATTACTTAAATTTTTATTTTTGTTCAATAAATACGTATAACTTGATAAATATTAAGTTACTATAGGTTCAATTAACATTGTACCTTTTATTTAAGCATACGTATGGAGAACGTGTATAATTTAAAAAGTAAATACTGAACGTATTTGAAAAAGGCACCTAAGATAAGTATCCACTATTTTGTATCTAGTAGAAAATAAAAGATAAATACATACTTGGACGCGAGCAGTTTTAAACTAACACCTTCCTTTGTATATACATTTGAATATTGCAATATATGCTGGACTGCGGCACCACGACACTTCGGCATCAGAAAGTTTGAATTTAACAAAGTTTACTAGTCTGAGTGCCTCTTTGGAAACTTGGGTCTTTTGCGAACGACCGAACGTCCGTTTGGACCCTCGGTATACCGTACCCCTTTTCCGCATCCAAAACTTGGTAAAATGAAAGGTCAAACCGATTTTCTAGTAAATAATAATGCTACGGATAATTTCTGCTACCTTAGCGAAATTAAATGTGAAATAGCAAGAAAAATACTCGATTTTATACGGGTACTGCAGTTATAGGCTAAAAATATTTTAACGTACATTTTAACATAATTTCTTTATAATACATTGCAAATTAGAAAGAGCATCGTCTTAGTTGTTAGTTCTTAAGTAATAGTGAAATGCAGTTTTAGTAACTAAGTAGACATCGATTGAGTTGTTAAAAAGTTACGTTCAAAAGTTAGATTAACACTGTAAGATATTCGAATAAAAATTAAGTAACATTTATTAATCTAAAAATTAGATTGATTATTTATCTACTTCTTGAAGATCGTGGTTTTTTTTAATTTAAATAAAGAAAAAAAATTTAGCCTCAAGTTTGTTAAGCGAATTCTAAAGAAGTTGGCGAATTTTGCCAACAAAACTTTACATATAACGTAACAAATAGTTTGTTTTTTTTTATTTAAATTAAAAAACATACGGTCTTCAAGAAATTAAATTCATCTTGAAATTAACAATAAAGGGTGAAAAAGAAATATCATCATTGACATTATTAATCATTGCGACTATTATCCATATACTTAATCGCCTGGCCCTAATATTTTTATTTCTCAATTCTACATCGACAGTATTTTTAAGAGTCTCAACTAATTTTACAAAATCTTACGGAATTATTCAAATTAGATTTTTAAACAAATGTTCCGTTGGAATCGAAATTGGTAAAAGCGTTGCAAAAAGGATGAATAGTTGCCAGCAACAGTTTCCAATAATTCCCTTTCTTCGGGCTCCCGCAAAATAAAAGTGTCAGCCGGAAAGTCGTCGTCGTTTCTAGAAGAAAGAGGACGGATATAGTGAAAACGCATGGATGAAAGGTCTGGCTTTAGTGCGGCACGACCTACTTAGGCTTGGCTGCATGTCTCCAAGTGTCCAGATAGCGCAGCAAAAGTGTAGAGTGAAAAAAATCTTTCTATATAAGCATCTAGTTTAATCCTAACCGTATACTGTATCTTTTAAATACTCTTCACTTATATGAACCCGTGATATTACTGAATTTTACCTAGCGTACAGCTTTTACTGGCATTTTTAAAATATATTTTATATGCAAGTACAAAATAATTTTAATTGTAAAGTTTATTCTTAATAATAATACGAATAACTAATATGCTTTATTAAGCAAGGCAATACTCTTCATCCACTTTGGTTGGTGGAAGTCCCAGAGTGAGCCTTTACAAAAATTATAAATTAAAAGATAGATGTTCATGCGGCTATACTTATGCCTTGTACTTGTCTGTTTCTCTAGCGGGTAAAGAGAATAGTCGGGTTCCCCCCTGGTGGTAAGAACTTGAATCAACCAATGTGCGGCGTATTTTCACCTGAAGTCGCGAAGTTTTAAGAAAAGAGAAATTTATCGGGCTTTGCGAACCAGTATGCTTTATTAAACAAGGTCTTTACTCTTCGTCCACTATGGGTGGTGGAAGTCCCGGCAAAGCCTTTACAAAAATTAATAATTGGAGTTTGTTTTGGTCTCCTCAGTGAGGAGCTAAACGCCTGTCGCGGAAGTAAGCGACGTTGAGTGGATTTTACAGCGGATGTACTTATGCCTTGTACACGACTGTTTCTCTAAGCGGGTAGAGAGAACACAGTCGAATCCCCCTGGTGGTAAGAACGCCAACCAACCAGGGTGCGACGTGTTTTCACCCGAAGTCGCAAGTTTTAAGAAAATAGAAAAGTTTATCGTTCGCTAAAGATTATTTGGATCTATAAAATTTATTTTGTATTGTTTTTAATTTAATTATTTAATTTAAACAGTATGAATATTAAGTTGATCATGGCACAGTGCAATAAAGAAAAGTACGTATCATACATAACTTTAATCTTTAGTTTATCTATTTCTTATTGTTAACCGTTTACTTATTCTTGCAATTCTTCAATTGTAGAGCAGCGCATAAGCGATATTATTCTATGTATTAAAACAATATATAGCAAGTAATTTAATTTATTTTTATGTGCAATAAATTATTAATTTTAAATAAAAAATTCTGTATGTGAAAAAGGTGTTACATTATATGTTTATAGAGAAGTCCATTTATAAGTCATAATAATGGTTAGTTCATCAATAATGAAAACGCCTACCTTTCTTGTAAAAAAAGCTTATCTAATTAATTTGAACTGTTTTTAATTATCTTCAATATTTAACAAGTTATATATGTATTGGTTCGCAAAGCCCGATAAATTTTATATCTCGAAATAATCCTTACCGAACGATAAAAATTTTCTATTTTCTTAATACATAGTTTTTTTACATTTATAAATAATTGATGAAATGTATAGTTAATTTTACCTAACCATTAGGCTTCCGAAATAAGTGAATAAATGTTAATAATATTAAATTTGTTATCTAATACTCCTTAGATTATAATTATGTGAAAAGAATCTACATTTTTTAAATTGCTTTTCGTACATCAAATTGTACATGACCTAATTTTGTACGATTCTCAAGAAAATTTTAGAAATCTAATTATGTCGAGGGAAAAATTATTGCCGTTTCTTGGTAGGATTAGATTTTAATATTTAAAAGTAATGTGCTCCTATTAGGTAACGAAAATTTAGATTCTCATAAAAACGAGCGATATATCAACTTTATGATTAGTATATATTATATATAATAATATCGAAAATAAAATATTAAATTCAAGAATTTTTCATAGCATTAAAATTATTTTGATAATTGTAAAAATTCATGTTATTTTTAAACCGAAGAATAAAAAAAGCATAATATAGTAAAAATATCATGCGTATATCTTAAAACCTTAAAAACAGCTTTTCAAAAATATTCAAGTTTTACGTACGTAAAATAAAAAGCAATTATTCTGATTTTATTGTGAAAAAAAACTACGAAATATGAAAATTTATTTTTTAATACAATAAAAGCTTTTATGGGTGAATAATTGAGATTTTCATACTACGCTTTAATGTTGAGCTGTAAGTATATACATTTTCATCCAGTCTCATTTTCTTCCTACTATCGTGCCCGTGCGACTGACCGCGTACAAGGTCCAATTAAATAATTAATTGAACATACTTAACGAGAAAATTACACTCTTTAATCGCGTGTCATGACGCTGAGCGCGCGTACGGGTAATTTTGATGCTGTCCTCATTATAATTTCATTTTCGTTACCTCCATATGCCCAAAATCACTTTTGCGTATTTGAATATTGAACGGGCTACTTACATTAAAATGTATTATTGAAAATTATTTTCTCTTTTGGTAGTAAATGTGCAAACGCTTTTTTGTTTAATTATTTATATTTTATTATATTCGTTATTTTCTCTATTATTTTTTATATTTATCTTGCACTAAAAGGTTTTAATAATAAAAATATAACAACACCTGGTTGGTTTAGACATTAAATAATTACCGATTATTTCTATCAACAATTTATATTTATGATAGACGCATCGAGGATAATCCCTTAACTGGCATTGTAGTTTCATATCGTTGTCAATAGATTTTATTTCAATCTTATAAGAATAAAATGGTAAAATAACACGTTAATCTTTACTGAATGAGAAAACGAAGCTCTCGATCGATTTTCTCATTTTCTCGTTGTATTAATAAAAATATATTTTTAACTTTTTATAGTATACTGTATATTAATTTTTTAACTTGTACATAATCGAGACTGATTTTTTCAATTTCAATTAATTGTCCTCACTGAAATTATTTTAACAACTAAACGTTGTTTAATAATCCTTACATTTGTACGAAGCTATAAATATCATTGTGATTCTGGGAAGAAGTGACTATTTTTTTAAAAATACGTTTGACGTGGGCTAATAATCGTCAAATTGAAAAGTTGGTCTTTCTATATCCACTGTACGCTGTCTGACGGAACGCCGAGCTTCTCTACTTAAACCTCTGTACGTCAAAATATAATTGCAATATATATTTTTAACGATTATAACGTACTTAATCAATATCTCACGAGCGCTAGAAAAATGTCTATTATAGGCAAAGTGAAGTATCTAAATACCTCATTATACTATGAATTCAGTTTTAAAAAAATATACCCTTTCACATCATACACTTGAGAAGGGAAACAAAAAAATCTGAGATACCTAAAAAAAAATTGAAGGTAATCGGAACAACAACTACCGCATGAGTAAATCGCAAAGTCTTGAAACAAGGAAACATCGATTCCGTTTTCGAAAATTCTCTTTTCAACTGTAGTTGAGGGAAATTGACTTGTAGGTACGTGTGATCACGCGTGTAAATTCGCGAGCGCAAAAATATATATGTACAACTCTCGTTTCTCTATCCTCTTGAGGATATAACATATGCAACGTACACAGGGACACATATACAGACTCGTTGAAAATTTCATTTTCAACGGTGAAATAGAGAGGTCTCACCTTCCCCGTTGCTCTCCATCCTCGAAGCGGTGTTTACCGTGTCCCCGAACAGACAGTACCTTGGCATCTTTAAACCGACGACACCCGCTACGCATGGACCTGTAACATAATATATACATACATATATATATACTGCATGTATATGTGCACATGTGGTTGTTAGGTTAATGTAGACATCGTTGATGTGGATATCTTTCCTATAGTCTACCTTGCTTGAATATTTTATGAGGTTATTCTATGATACGTACGTGCGTATTTTTGGGGTTGACGGCGGAGTATACGATATACACAGGTATAAGCTTTTCCACAATAATTATTTCGAAATTTAATAACGTATCGTATTTACGCACTCGCATTTTCCGTGTATTACATTAACAAAATACAGTTTTTCGTTTGTTTACACACTTTATTAATTTTTCAAAAGGAATCTTATATTCTCTTTTCTAAACATTTTTAATCGCCATTGTTTATGTATTAAAATGGTCCCAGCGTAAATTGCATAATAAATGCAAAAATGATAAAAAGTAAAAAGGTAATGTGCTTCTTAGTCATTAACAATCTTATATTAAGAATTGTGACGATAGATATTAATTTAAAAAAGACTATTGAATTAACGAAAAGAACGAAATTATTGTTTATATCAAAGCGTAAAAGAATTAATGCGTTTATATTCGTACGTCAAGATTCTTTACTAAATTAGAGAGCGAACAAAGTAAGCTTAACGCTCCTTCCATTCAAATGAAAAAATAATCCGAGAAAAAACAAAAGCCAAGAGAAAAAAGCACGGCATCTATAATTTGCAGACTACTTTCTACTTCCTCGATGAAAATAGGAAGCACGAAAAATACGAGGGTATTTCAAGAGAGAAAGAGAGAGAGAGAGAGAGAGATAGAGAGAGAAAATAGGAAGAAAGAAAAGTTTCAGAGTATCTTGAGGGAGCGTAAGAGAAATCGATCCTAGTGAGAGAAAAAAGCAAACGGTCTTTCGAGTTCACTGTCGCTTCTTTTTCGTTGGAAGCGAAAAGATTAACGAGCCGACAAAGCTGCCGCGAAATGGCTTGATGGATACCATCAATTGACTGCAACGCTGCCGAGGCGACACGACAAACTACCCCACCCCAACTTTGTAATATTTCAAGTTGCCATAGGGTGATACAAGTCTCCAGAGTTCTCTTGGTGTGTTCATATACTTCCTGGTGAGCAGACAATTTACTAGAAAAAAAAACACACGCGCACACACACACCCGCGAACAGCAAGGGAAGGAAGAAAGATGTCAAGCACTAGTGAATTTTTCTGTGCGTAGGGGAAGATTGGATCGTATACGAAGAATTGCTAAATTTTGTCATTCTCAAGGTTATGAATGGAAGTTATAGTCACGAAGAGACCATTTTGAAAGATTGAACTTCTTTGGATTATTATTATACGCGAAAAGAAAAATACTGCACATAAATCATTTTAACTATCCATTCACTACAACTTTTCCATTTTCAACTGGTGTTTATCACCTTTTCACTTGTGGTTATGTACTTTTCAATGAAACTTTTGATTAAATTATTACTCGCTGTATTTTTTCCTTTCTACTATTTCTTAGTTAAGAAGTTTCGTCTTGAATAATTATCTCTTGTACACCGAGGAACAAAGGCATTCTTTAGCACTGAACTTTTATTCATTTACGGTTAACAATTCTTATGTATTACACTAAATTAAAAGATTAATTTAATCATCGGTGGTAGAAAGTTGATCGGTATGATGTAGTCGAATAATATAATATATGATAATTATTTTTAATTCCCATAATATGATTTGTAAAATATAGATATAATGTTATTTATAAAGTTCTACAAAAAAGGAGAGGACACATGTCAAATTAAACGAGGACAACTTAAAGCTAAACTCAGCTTCTTTGTATAGGTACATATGGTTATCTCGGATGTCGAATGTGCATTTACTAGTATGTATTATGAATTGACACAAAAATACCGTCAAAAGTCACGTAAAAAAGTGTTATTGGAATCATTTACGGAGATAAATTGGACTACAACTTAAGAATAATAATTTATTATACTATTCTTCTTAATTTTTATTTAATTTATTTATAATACTTTACTTGTAACTTAAATGAAACGGATAATAAAAATTAATTAGAATAATTACTTAAAAGCTTATTTATCGTTTCTTTTTATTAATTTTTTAACTTTTTATAATATAATAATATAATTTATATTTAAAATTTTATAATCATTGCATAATATATTTATTAATTATTTATAATAAATTAGGCTTCTTAAATTTTAATTCAGGCTTGTTCTCCTAAATAATTAGATAATGTTATGAGCTTTGCTAACTGCTAAACGGCACGACAGGTATATGGCGATTGAACAACGAAGAGACTCGTTAATTCTCACTACTGAGTTTAGTGATCTATGTGTGCGTATATAAAAGCACACAAAGAATCATTAAATATACAATTGTACATCATATATGGATTTTTTTAAAAATAAACTTATAATAAATCAATTAATTATAAAATCACTTTAATGTGTAGCATTTATAACAATATTTTTACAGCTACAATACGTTCAAATTTCTATAACTAGGTATTTATTATCTTTTTTCTTCTTAAATTAAATAAAATAATATTGTACGAAAAGTGTCTATATCAGACTTAATGAATTATTAGATTTCCAAGAGAAATCCACATCGTTAGTAAGATTTATTCAAGGTACGATTATCATTAATAATAATTTATTAATGGGACTTACCGCTGTGCAGACCAATACGGAGCTTAAGTTGTTCGTTAGGCCTGTGGCGAATACTAAACGTTCTGACTGCTTCCCTCAGGGCCAAACTCATCCTGGCTATTTCCCTGGCGTGGTTCATGCCATTTCTCATCGGCAGTCCAGATACTACCATGTAAGCGTCCCCTATAGTTTCGACCTGCAACACATTTGTTTAACTAGACATTTGAATTTCCGGTACTATATATGTATCTGATTTTTAAAAAATATGCATGTACAATGACATATTATTATCATTTATTATTTAAATAATAAAAACCTTCACTTATATTTGTAGATACAATATTTGTATTATTAGCGTAAGGGTTCGGAGTATTTTTTCGTGTCTGAGAGAGTAATATGCATTTTATATTTTTTTTATTTTCTTTTTACGAAACATATACATATTCTTTGGTACGGAGTCAATTTTGTTAGATTTATGAGCTAAAAAAATTGATGACGCATCGTGAAATACAAGTTTAATATTTTAACTTTCTTATTATACGTGTATATAAAACTTTAATTTCAGTGATAAATAATTTGGTTAAAACATAAAAAAAACTATAAGTATTTATTAAATACAGGTGTTTATACTGTATAAAATTTAAAAAGCAAATAATATAAAGAAGAATAAATCTTTTTGATGAACTAACAAACAACAATATATTATTTAGCGACGTTTCGATGGATTACCCCCATTCTCATCAGACCTTTTATTTATAGAAACAGATAATTTTAACATTTTTTTCATGCATAAAATTCAACTTAAAAGTATCGAATTATTTAACATAAAAATTAAGAAATCACTCACTATTTTGTCTTTACTATATACTAGGTATAGAATAGTATTTCTAATTTATTAAAACATGATTCCAATGAAAATTGAAGTTATGTATGGTCCACATATTTCCTTCATTTTTACAATACAAAATAAATGAAAGAAACCTTCGACATGTGCATTGGGAGACATAAGTTCGATCTATCTTATTCAAATCGATCGAAGAACTTTCCAAAAATTTCAGTGCAAAAATTTAAATTATATGCTTGCAATTAAAAAAATACCATAATATTAAATATTTTTATCGAATATATTTACAGTAATAAAGTTAGTTTACAACTAATTATTAAAAAATAAATTAAAAAATTACTACCAATCACAATATCATAGTTAAAATTATTTAAAAACGTAACTTTTTTGGATAGCAATTATTTTATAAAAATTCTTTTATTAATTGAATATTTATTCTATG
The DNA here is from genome assembly GCA_026168455.1 of Theocolax elegans. NCBI lineage: Eukaryota > Metazoa > Arthropoda > Insecta > Hymenoptera > Cerocephalidae > Theocolax > Theocolax elegans. The sequence goes on along the minus strand of CM047429.1, from coordinate 55,105,680 downwards.
AATTTGTTTATGTGCTAATATAAAATAGCCTTGTCGACAATTACAGAAACTATAGCCCGTTTTTGCTGAATAGTATGATAAGATTTGAAGTGCAAAAATCTTTTCGGAAAAGTTATCTTTTCTGTACCAATTTTTAATCAGCTGTCCCCTAATACCTCTTTTTAAATAAAAAGAAATGATCTCTTCAAGCTAATTTTATTTTATTGCCAAAATTTTCAAAAAGAAGAGATCATTTCTTTTTATTGATTTACCATACTAAACACGAGCATAAATCATTTGTAATATCTCTTATTATTGATATTTCTAAAAAATTAATATAGCCATAGTTCTCTATTTAACGAGTGATGTTTAATAAGTTGCTAATTTTAATTTAAATTTGATGTGTGAAATAAATGTTTAATTATATGTTTTTATAAATAAAAACTAATAACCTATATACTTAACTCTTATATCCTAATGAAGATGGAGGAAATCAATTGAAACGTCGCCAAATGGCATATGTATACAATTAGTTGAATTGAAAAAATCTATGCTTTGTAAACAAACTGCGGTGACGATAATTTTGTTAAAAGGAAATAATTTATGTAACACATATAACAGAATGATAAAAAATATACATAATGAAGGATAAAAGAAGCTTTTGCTATTCGAATCACCAAGGTTTATTTCGAAAAATCAAGCTTGACCCTTCACATAAGGGGGTTCGAGAAACCTAATCGAGCATTAGCTAGTAGGACACTTTCTCTGCTGTATCATCTTTTTTGTATATAAAATGCTTTTTCTTCAAGAAAAAATACGAACTACAAAATATGTGAAAAAATTTTGAAAAATACATTTGAAAAAGTGTGAAACGTGTATATTAAAAATTATTTTATTTCTTTTACTGTTGACAACAGTCTTTTTACTGTATAAAAATGTATGAAAATTAGATAATAACTTAACCATAAATGTTATTAGAATAATTATATTTATGTGCACATATCACTTCAAAAAGGTCTCAAAATCTTGAAAAATACGTAGACTTTGGTAGTTGATAAAACTATTTTATCGCATTGTATTATCAATTCTTAGGATTAATAAATACCAAAATATATAACTAACATAGTTACAACAATATACAAACCACACGTCAACTGTGAAAGTATTTTGTACTGACGTATTTAAACCAGGGTTGGGTAAGTAGTCGTCAACCACCCATTTTCGAATACTTTTTCAATATTTGAGTTTAAAGCTCAAACAAAACATATAGACTTGCATAACAGCATTGTATATGGTGTATATATACCAAATAACGCTAAATATGAAGTATTCGAAACAGTATTCGACCGAATACTTTCATCGAATACTTTTCTCGATTACCGAGTATTTGAAAAAAGTATTCGTTCGGAAACTTTATCGAATACCGAGTAGCATTTTTTAATCTAATTAAATTTGATGTAATTGCAACTTTCATTTTTAAGAGGACGTCGTACCGACATGCTTACCGACGTTTACAGGTTCTAAGGCTCTAGGCCTAAGGCTAAGGTTCTAAGGCTAAATAAGAGTTAGACGAAATTTTGGTGAAAATATTCGTTTTTCGCTTATATCTATCGTAAAATAAAGCATAGGAGTTTGTAGCCCCAGGTTTCTTCATATTTTTATACTAGAAAAAATATCCAAGTTTTTGGTAAAGATCCGTTTCACGCAGGTGTGACACTATCCTAGTAAGACAATTTTTAATTTAATTTAAAATTTTATAAGTTGTCCCCGCTAGGTTTTACCGAAACCTAAGGGGAATAACTCATACAATGTCAAAAAAATGATTATTAATTTTGTAAAATTTGAACGTGCAAACGTCGGTAAGCAATGTCGGTTCGGCGTCCTCTTAAAAATGAAAGTTACAATTGTATAAAATTTATTTATATTAAAAAATGCTACTCGGTATTCGAAAAAGTATTCGATCAAATACTTTCATCGGATACTTTTTGTTTATCGTTATTTGGTATATAGATACCATATACAACGTTGTTATTCAAGTCTATGTGTTTTGTTGAAGCTGTAAACTCAAATAATGAAAAAGTATTCGAAAATGTGTTGTTGACGACTACTTACCCATCCCTGGTCGAAAAACTATATGTTTTTAAATAAGTAAAATATAGGAATAATTATCGATCAATATCAATTTTCGAGATGTTAGAATTGTAATTTATTTAATGTACAAACATATTTAAACGAATATAAATTTACTTAACAACATATAAAATAAACATACATAAAACTGTAGGATTCTATTATAATTTCATGAAACAATAAATCGCATTTCTAAGTAAAAGATGTAATTAACGAGGTTAAAAACCTATTGAAAAAACAAAATAGAGCTCATTCATTTGAAACCTCAATTACTGGTAAACAAGAATACCCGTTAAAAATCATTACCTGCCACCGGTGATTTATACTACCACACACACACACACCTACGCGTGTACCACGGATATAAGAGATCAAAACCCAGACACATACAGGCACATACAAACGATACCCTGTTATTTTATTCATGCCATAAATTACTGAATTGCACCTTGCACACACGCGCGTGTGCATACACACTCACGCACGTTCACGCGTGCGCAGTGGAAAGGACGTACATCGAGCATCAAACGCATCCTTGCATCAAAATTACGTTGATTAATCCCGATACGATGAATTCTGTCTTGACATGTGTATACAGGTACAAAATCTTTCGATAATAATTTATTATTATACGAACTATCTAAAATAATAGATGTAGATAACCCATAACGAATACAATATCTCTAAATTTTGAGTTGGATCCTCAAAATAATCAGATGTAGTGATATTGCAGGGTGATACAGAGCTATAAGTATCGTGAGTCCTCAAATGCGAAATCCAATCAGACTCAACGTTGGGTTGGTAGCAGCTGCAAAAAGCCTCCGGAATATATTGTCCTAATCCTAATGGATTGCCGATGAGGATGTATTACATATAGATATACGTATCTCTATCTTCACGTATATATGTATATACACGTACATACAACAACGTACAAAGCTACGATATAAATGTGTGTATGTGTATGTACTTGCAGATTCGTGTGGGATTCGGATAGCTAGCTATTCGACGTTGACTTTATGACGGGCACAGACGTGGGTGTGTTGGACTTATCCAATACGAAACTTTCGAATATAAGGCAGAACCAGGCTTCCGACTCTACGCTATCTGCTATGAGATGAGGAACCTGCAGCGACGTTCAAGGGGGTAAACTTATTTGAATTGTAAATCAAGCGAATTCGATTTTTCTAGTTTGTAGGCGCACTCTCATTTGACTTTACCAAAAACCAACCTTTGTGTTTTTTTAATGCATAATATTATACCTTCTAACTAAGAATTATTTTAAATATATACACTTTTACGAATTTTCAAAAATTTGTCTTACGCGTAATTGCCAGGGATTTTCAATGTTATTCCGAACGTTTATTTTACCTTTTAAATTGTTATTTATTTTAGATGGTACAAGGAGGTACACTTTAATTTTGTATTACATTGTCAAAATGTTAAAATGTATGCAACTTTATTCAACTCTAGAACGTCTATTTGAAACCAAATATGACAACGAAACGCGTATTGTAATTGCAATTTCAAAATCTACATCAAATTCATTATTCCAAAAGGATATTAAACTTAACTTGTGCGAAAAGTTATCATTTTAAAGCAATTGTTGCGCGAGTAAAGATAACTTTACTTGAAAATATTATGAAAATGCTGAATAGTAGTTTACATTTTTGTCTTTACAATGTAATAACTTGAATAATTTATTAAATAGAGGAAGAAAAATAGACTAATCCCATGCTGCTTACTTGTAATTGACTTACAGACATGTATATCATCATAATTAGATCACGTCTAGTCGAACTTGATATGCTCTACTTGAATCTTGAGGATAAATCCTTCATCTATATTTAAATTGGAATGTGTCTCGATAAGGTAATACTAACAGGTATTACCTCGTATATATATATATATTAATAAATTTATTTATGAAACTGTCGGGATTTGTCACGTTTTTCTGTAAACACCATTGTCAAGATGATTATGGACGATGTATCACGAATCTGATAAGAAAAATCAAGTATTTTAACATTCATTAGTGCGGCACTTTGATAAGTATAACAGCAGGGAAGCGAACACGGGAACGTTAATTGCTGCGGGTCAGATTCGATTACGCATCGCCACACGAATTTCATTTAGCGCAAAATAATACAAGTCGTCGTATCCCCAATTATGTCTCAGTTTTCCCTCGCCTCTTTTTTTTTTTACTTTCCTCCTTAATTTTGTCGCCTGGTACGGTTTTTCCCTTCGCTTCCCACGCTCCCGAGGCTCGGTCTTTTCAATTCAAGGCTGTTTCATCGGACGGCCAACAAGGCGAAATGAGGAAAAATAAGGGCTCGGAAGTTACGTGAAAAACTTTCGTGATTTGCGAGACGTGAGACGTTTAAGCTCTCAAACCTTGGTTGTCGCTATATCGCGGTAAGAAGAAAAAAAAGAAAGTTTCGTCGAGACGCGAACGGCGGAAACTCGCACGTGACGAGATCGCTAAGCTCTCCCTCCTAGAAAGACTTGTCGCTTCGGTTCCTGAAAGCTTTCCGCGCTTTTTTTTTCGCGTCCTCGTTTTCCTCCTTCGAGCTTCCACCCTCGACTGTCCCTTTCTCTCTTCTCTCTTCTTTTTTGCTTCTGCTTTAGGGGTATAATTCTTTGAAATGCTCCTACAGAGGATATAGGCCAGTATATTACAAGCATTTCTCGAAAAAAAATTCTATTCTCGCTTGAATTAAATATAATAATAATATCGTTCTCTTTCACTGAACTGCTTATTGATTTTTAATTTATCGCTTTTATTTTTGTATTAAAATAATTTGGTGTATCGATTAAAAACGTCATTATCCGATAGCAGGATGCAATAAATCAAACTCTTAAATTTCTCGAGAGGTATGTACGACGCGTACTACACTTCATTTTCAAGTCACACATTTTTAGATAGTTATAACGATAGTTTACATTATAAACGCAAATATTCGAGCTTTATCAAGCTTAAAAATCTCATCCGTTCTCTCAACTTTTTTTTTTTAACCTTTATTAACTTAAAACATTTTTAAATTGCACACAGGTCGGCTGATATAATAAGTACTCGATGCATCGCCGCTGATAGACAGATAAAGTCAGAGAAGTCTCTCTTTCTCTGAGGAGTCCCGATGACGCCTAAACAATTTTTTTCCGAATTTTAAACACTTTACTATTTAATTTATTTTAATTAGAAAGACCGTATTTTTAAGTTCCGTCGTGGTGCCACTACAAAATTTGAAAGCGAAAAATTTCATTTGAGATAGGGCGTTCTTCAACCGAGGCGCGAGATAGGGCGTTTTCCAAGCAAGTTCCGAGATAGGGCGTTTTCCAAGCAAATCGCGAGATAGGGCGTTTTCCAAGCAAATCGCGAGATAGGGCGTTTTCCAAGCAAGTTCCGAGATAAGGCGTTTTCCAAGCAAGTTCCGAGATAGACTGTTCTTCCACTCAGCCGACGAAATGCAAATTATTTTAACAATTTTTATTTACTATTAATAATGTTTTGCAACTTTTCATTTCAACAATAACTAAAGTCTACGTTTTCTCAATTAACTCTGCATTTTATACGAAATATATTTTATCACGTAACGTATGACACTATTTCACGATTGATCGAGAAGTTATACAAAAAAAAATGTCTATATTAATCTTTGACGTGTTGCCAGAAAAGATTGCCAGAACTAAGACGAATTTATACGAAAATTCGGCGTCGTAGTTATCGACAATAAATATCACAAATATAAATATATATCGAACTTACCTTGTACACATCGAAATTTTCAATGATCGAGTCAAAGCACGTGTAAAGATCATTGAGCAAATCGACGACTTGTAGCGGCGTGCTTTCGGCGGATAGACTTGTAAATCCGACGATGTCGCTGAAATAAATCGTCACCTGATCGTATGTTTCGGCGATTACGCTTCTGCCAAGGATCAACTGCGACGCGACAGACCTGTACAAAAAGCAAATAAAGATATATTGAGAGGACGTGGGGATACACGTGTATTTTAACACATATACGTGGATTGCGTATAATCTATCTTTTCTGTTCATTTATCCTTTTCGATCGATGGGACTGCGTAAATTTAATTGTGGTATTATTTATTTTTCGCGATATTGTTGATTGCTAGTTATCGTTATGCGCTTTCAAAAATGACGAAATTGCTTACACTGTGCGTAAAATGCATTTGCGAGACGTGAGACGTTTAAGCTCTCAAACCTTGGTTGTCGCTATATCGCGGTAAGAAGAAAAAAAAGAAAGTTTCGTCGAGACGCGAACGGCGGAAACTCGCACGTGACGAGATCGCTAAGCTCTCCCTCCTAGAAAGACTTGTCGCTTCGGTTCCTGAAAGCTTTCCGCGCTTTTTTTTTCGCGTCCTCGTTTTCCTCCTTCGAGCTTCCACCCTCGACTGTCCCTTTCTCTCTCTCTTCTTTTTTGCTTCTGCTTTAGGGGTATAATTCTTTGAAATTGCTCCTACAGAGGATATAGGCCAGTATATTACAAGCATTTCTCGAAAAAAATTCTATTCTCGCTTGAATTAAATATAATAATAATATCGTTCTCTTCACTGAACTGCTTATTGATTTTTAATTTATCGCTTTTATTTTTGTATTAAAATAATTTGGTTGTATCGATTAAAACGTCATTATCCGATAGCAGGATGCAATAAATCAAACTCTTAAATTTCTCGAGAGGTATGTACGACGCGTACTACACTTCATTTTCAAGTCACACATTTTTAGATAGTTATAACGATAGTCGCCTCGGTTGAAGAACGCCCTATCTCAAATGAAATTTTTCGCTTTCAAATTTTGTAGTGGCACCACGGCGCAACTTAAAAATTCTAAGCTTAAAAATCTCATCCGTTCTCTTCAACTTTTTTTTTTTAACCTTTATTAACTTAAAACATTTTTAAATTGCACACAGGTCGGCTGATATAATAAGTACTCGAGCATCGCCGCTGATAGACAGATAAAGTCAGAGAAGTCTCTCTTTCTCTGAGGAGTCCCGATGACGCCTAAACAATTTTTTTCCGAATTTTAAACACTTTACTATTTAATTTATTTTAATTAGAAAGACCGTATTTTTAAGTTCCGTCGTGGGCCACTACAAAATTTGAAAGCGAAAAATTTCATTTGAGATAGGGCGTTCTTCAACCGAGGCGCGAGATAGGGCGTTTTCCAAGCAAGTTCCGAGATAGGGCGTTTTCCAAGCAAATCGCGAGGATAGGGCGTTTTCCAAGCAAATCGCGAGATAGGGCAAATATTCGAGCTTTATCAATATTAATTTTAACAATTTTTTATTTACTATTAATAATGTTTTGCAACTTTTCATTTCAACAATAACTAAAGTCTACGTTTTCTCAATTAACTCTGCATTTTATACGAAATATATTTTATCACGTAACGTATGACACTATTTCACGATTGATCGAGAAGTTATACAAAAAAAATGTCTATATTAATCTTTGACGTGTTGCCAGAAAAGATTGCCAGAACTAAAGACGAATTTATACGAAAATTCGGCGTCGTAGTTATCGACAATAAATATCACAAATATAAATATATATCGAACTTACCTTGTACACATCGAAATTTTCAATGATCGAGTCAAAGCACGTGTAAAGATCATTGAGCAAATCGACGACTTGTAGCGGCGTGCTTTCGGCGGATAGACTTGTAAATCCGACGATGTCGCTGAAATAAATCGTCACCTGATCGTATGTTTCGGCGATTACGCTTCTGCCAAGGATCAACTGCGACGCGACAGACCTGTACAAAAAGCGAAATAAAGATATATTGAGAGGACGTGGGGATACACGTGTATTTTAACACATATACGTGGATTGCGTATAATCTATCTTTTCTGTTCATTTATCCTTTTCGATCGATGGGACTGCGTAAATTTAATTGTGGTATTATTTATTTTTCGCGATATTGTTGATTGCTAGTTATCGTTATGCGCTTTCAAAAATGACGAAATTGCTTACACTGTGCGTAAAATGCATTAGTCTGTTTCTGTTGAGATAGGTAATTTAATGGAGATAAATCATAAATACGTAGCAGTCGACCTACATAATAATAACGTTCTAACTAATACGGAAAGGCTTGAACTATATTAAATTTAACGCAACTATTAGATAATATAAATGGTTACCAAAGGATATAGAATAATCATATTACCTAACCCAGATATTATGAGATTATACTACACATCAAATTTGGAATTTTTCATACTAGATAATTTTATATTATAATAAATCATTTATTAACTTTTACAATTTATTTCAATTCTCGCATATTTTTTCATATATTTTATTTTACTACCTGAAATATACGCAGACTCATATTACTTTCAATTATTTAATAAATTATAAATTTCAATTAGTAAAAGGTAATTTGTTTTTCTACGTATATTTAAAAACAACAAAAGTAAGTTTAAGTAGCAAGTTGAAATAGTCTAAATGGTATTGGATTGATAACGTCTACGTTGTGTCTACTACGTATATGTATAGGAGTTAATTGCCAAGACTATAACAAAGTTGATATTGTCAGGATCTATAACGCTCTTATTACCTGAGACTCTGTAAAGTTCCAGTTTCGTGCCAAATTATATTTCCACTTATATACGTTCGCAGATATATACATTGTATATAATAACTGGAACAGCGAACCTCGAGGTCGAATCAATTTATTTTAAATAAAAGATATTTAAAGTTATCGATTAATCATTTAAACAATCTATTCAAGTAATTTCTTTACCCAAAAATTGATGTTACTTTAAGTGTAAAATTGCATTAAGAAATTAATCTTTATTGATTACAATAAAATATTACTAATCCTATTGTCTTAAAACATGTATGACGAGACATATAAAATATTTTATTGGGTGTGTACGAAAACATACTACTGGTATACGAAACAAACGTAACTATCGTCATAGTAAATAATAAACACATCCATCTACCCCCATGGGAATCGCGCATTAGAAATCTCTTCAAAATATTTATACACGGGTGTATGAATTTGTTTGAAAAAAAAAAGTAATCAATTTACTACCGAATAATTTTGTATTCCTCGTCACGAATATTCGGCTAATCCTGTTTTTTGTTTACAGTAAATTACAACCACTCAAAGATTAAGAGAGAGAAATTCTCGTCAAAAACACAGGGAAAGAAAAATAAATCTGTTTCATCATAAATCATGATTCAGCTTCATTCACCCACCTAAAATCCTTGCTAGAAAACTTCGTGTATATATGTATATAGACATATACATCTACGAGAAAACAAGAGTAGATTGGGAACAATTAAGCTCGTTGTGGGTTACACGCGCGAGGGAAAACCACCTCTCTCTCTCTCTCTCTTTCGTTCTTTCTTTCTTTCTCTTCCTTTCGTTCTTCTCCGAAAAGGACCGTGGCAAACAAGAATGGAATCCGAGTTTGTTCACGCTTACCGTGGCAAGCAATTGGATGGTTCGAGTTTCGGACCGAGCATACACGCTCGTTAAAAAGACACGGTAATTGCGCATAGTATCGCGGGTTGTTTTTCTCGGATACCCGAGAGCTTAACATCCTTGACTTTCTTATTATATATCGAGAGGTAATGAACGGTTGCTATTTAAACTGGGATGTATCTCACGTTTTCGTTACCCGTTTCGTTACCGATGTCTGAAATTTAACTTTTTGCGTAATTAACTTGCAACTTTTATAGTATATTATTGACATTTCATTAGCACTTAAGAGTTCTTTTTTTAAATTGATGCTTTTAAAGTGTACTTTTTACGTGTCTACTTCTTTCGCTGAATTACATTTGTAACCAGACCGTAAAAATTTAGAAATGTATTTATTATGTATTAAAATAAATTATTTTACTTGTTTATATTCTTTATAGTATCAGCATGAACGCATTATCGAAGAGTATGAACAGTAACAACAAAGTTAATAATAGTTGTAATCAGTAATTACTTGATATCAGTTTATTCGAATGAATAAGTAAAAAATAATTAAAACACATAAATTATATTGCATAATCTAAGCGGTGCGGATAATACTCTCATAAAAAATGTTAAAACACTCTTATTCTTAATCCTAACCAGGTGAAACAAGCAACGTACTTAGTGGGAGGCTAATTAAAACTCACAATTAAATAGTTCAACCCGTTGAATAAACAAAACAAGAACCAACTGTAAAAGCTGCAGCTTAATTTTCTTAATACTGCATAGAAAAAAAAAAGAAATGTGGTAAAATGGCGAACATATTTGTGAAATTAGTTTTCCGGTTCGTCTATATAAGAAAAGTGCGGTAGTAAAATAAAATACCGGACCACGAGATATAAACCGTCTATTGCGATCATCAATCCCATCGCGTTTTTATTTCATTCGAAGCTATACAGTCAAGTGTGACGCCCCTAAGATTTCCTTAGGGGCCTCGCGCCTCCGTTTCTTTTAATGCCTCGCGTAAAAGTGGACCCAAGGAAAAGTTGCCTCTAAGGTACAACGTGCAAAAGAAAAGGAAAAATAGAAAAAGAAGAAAACTCACTTTGGCAACAATTGATAGAGTAGCTCTTCGCATTTTCGTTTTTCTTCGAGGTAGTCAGCTGTACGTTCGGCTACGAGATTTTCCAAATTGTCCGCATAGTGTTCCATACGAGACAGTAGATTGTCCAGCAGATTATTGATTCGGCTGTCTCTGTTAAAATAATAATTCATTCAAACATTTATTATGTTTTACATAGTTGTATTTTCTAGATAAGTCATTGGTGATTATAATATTCAGCAGTTTTCTAATTTATTTAAATTTTTAGTATATAGCATAATGTATACATAACAAGTTTTTCAAAACTAAGTTCTTTGCCAAAATTTCACCGTATCTTAATTAGGACCGCGATATCCATTTTTAAAGTTTTAAAAAAGGCCTATTTGTTGCTTTGTGGCAACTTTTGTGTATTATTATAAGCCCGTCATATAAATGTATTCACTCAAATTAGTTAAATAATGAGAATTTTAACGAAGCCAAATGTAATGCATGTTTCTTTCAAATATTACACGTTTTTAAAATGCTGCCAAATTGTGAATGATTTAATAAATTCTATGTGACTTTCTGTTTTAATTAAAAATTTAATAGGGGTTAAAACTTGCTTGTTTAAGGGGATCTCGGACTCAGAAAATGGTAATTTTTGATATTTTTTTATAAACAAAAGAATAATTTTTTTTAAATCCTGAACACCATGCCCTTAGGCATGTTTTAAACAGCATATTCAAATTTTTTCAGATATTTAAATTTGTAATTCAATTCTGAATTTTGCGTTGAAAATTTATACCTTTTTAGATTAATAATTACCGACCGAAAATTGTTTATCCAATTATTATTAACAAATTTATTTTTCTTAAAAAATCAAAACGCCATGTCCTCGCTTTTGATTTAAACTATCCATATGAATTTTTTTAGATTTTTAATTCAATATTTCTAACATAATTTTTATGTTGGAAGGTGTAGTTTCCTGTAATTTGAGTCGGACATTCCGTCAAAGTCAACTTAAAATACAAGAAAATTCGTTATTATAACAATCTTTGAACTCTTCCCGTTTCGATATTTATACTTTTTTTTGCATGAAATTTGGAGGGAGAGTAGCTAAAGCTACCTACAAAAAAATCTGGTTGAACTGGCAGCATGCATCGTTAAGAGAAAGTTATACGAATAGTTAAATTTAACCAGTACTTCTATTTTTTGTTATGTATTATTATATTTTTCGTCTGTATAATCAACTAAAAGAGTATAAAAATACTTTTTCAATTTTTTGTACAGGGGTATTAGCTTATAATAAATCGATGTGAATCTAATAAATCAATGCAAGATTTATATGCTTGATACAAAAATAGTTATTTATGCACTTAGGGAGTAAAATAGGCATTTATTCCCGGGATGAAAGTTGCTGCCACTCATCCAAGGGAATAATCGCCTTTTACTCCCGAAGTGCATATAAAATTTTTCACCCCTGATCATTTAAAAAGTCACTTTTCCCAATAACAATTTTTTTTTAATTTCTAAAATTTTTCAATATTGTAAAATTTTTTGATATATGTAATTTAAAATAATAAATTTAATGTTGTATTTATATAAAAAGGCTAAACTAAGTGTTCAAATCAAAAAGTAAGTGTACGATGAAACAAATGAGTCATAAAAAACAAATGATGAATAAAAAGGGTGTACGGGGAATAAAATAGGTCTACGGGGAATAAAGTGATCGAAGGAATAAAATGCAATTTTTCTCTACTCGTAGAGGTTAATAAAGTAGACTTTTTAGATGATGATCAGGGTGAAAAATACTTCTTACTCCCGACAGTCATATAGGGCAGTACTGGGACACACTTTTAACTATAAGACTTAAAATTTTTTGAACAAAAAATATAATAAAAACTGGAAAATTTTAATTGATATAATGAAGAATTTTATGTATACTTCGGAAGTAAAATGCATCAATTCTTTTAGATGAATTATCTCCCTCGCTAAAGCTCGGACAGCAACTTTTATCCGCTGGAATAAAAATATCAATTTTTTTTCGTTGCAATTCATATAATATTTATATCACATATTTAAAATTATTTTTTAATAACTTGATAACTAATAACGATAAATTAAAAAAAAATTCGAATGGAAATGGAAGATTGTTGTATTTTCTACAAAGTGCATTTGGTCTAGTCCACCTGCTATATACAAAATATTCAAAAATAAATTTTTTAATAATCGGAAATTGGCTATAAAACAAAAGCAATTTTTTTTCGAATACAGAAATCGAATATAAACTTTATAACCAAGTCGAGCGATATCGATATAGTAGTATAAAGAATATGGTTGCGTACGAATACACACACACACACACACACACACACGCATCCATTAAAGTGTTAGTTGCCTTTTATAAAAGCGATTGTTAATTACTGTAATTTAAATGGATAATACTATAATGCAGATAGAAATTTATATTTATTTAACTTGAGCATTTCTCATTGTATTAGCATAAAGTAATATTTGCTTTCTCTTTATAATTTGTCCTTAACATGCTTTATTGTAGCATCATTAACTTCATTTTCATATTCTTATTATTATTTTAAGTGATAGCCGCAATTTTATTGAAATATTACTTGAATATTATACAGGGAAATATACTACGCGAATTATTTCTTAAAAAGTAATTTTAATAATAGCTCTGTTAATCTTTAATACAAATGTTAACGTAAAAAGTAATGTTAAACTTTATATCAGAAAATAACAATTGGGCATATAACAGTAATTAGAAAATAATTGAGCTACAAAAACCAAACTCGTATAGCATAGATAATACTTCCAATTAAAAATCAGAACAATCAACTGATATTATAGGGTATTCATGACGGTATTCAGTATATTATAGTTAAATAATTAATATTGTATTTCGTGGGACATAAAAGATATTCGCGTAATGTAACAAATAAAATGATTTAATGGTTTCTTGTATAATTTATCATTAAATAAATAAAGATTAATGCTGTTATTCTCTATTTATAAATGTAGATATTCGAAATCGTTATTGTTTTTCAATGTACAAACATGTAAAATTGTAGAGCAGGAAAATCAATTAGTGCATATAGTGACTTTACAAAATTTTAATAAACCGAAAAGTCGCATTAAATAAAATATAAATTTAATTCGTAAAAGGTTACATCGAAGTCACCTCTCCGAATCACTAGAATAAACAGCTCCATTAAATATTAAACATAAAGCCTTCGTTTACGAAAAAAAAGTAAAGAAAGAAATCGAATATGCAATATATCCGACTTAAAATAAAAATCCCAGTAACTCATTATTATTTCATAGGTATATTTTCGTGAAAATGGGTAACGACGGTTAGAAAACTTCCTGTCATTATCTTGTAACCAATAGCATATGTTATCCAAAAATAATACGAGCTATTGTGGTTTATTCGATAAATCAGATAAAGATACAACTTAGCGTACATATAAATTATCAAAATGAAGGTTTTTCATCATAATGATATATTATTATAATAATACTCACGTATAGAATGTTATTTAACGAATTAAGTGCATTAACATATTTTGGCGATCACTATGATATTCTCAATTTCGATTAAACCTCGAGTTCGTACTTTTCCTAAGATAGAATCCGATCCCAATGACCTACTACGATCCGTTCTATGTTAATTTCCAAGCTACGAGGCACTCGAAGTTATATATGTATATGTATACATATATGCATGCAGGTGCACGTATATGCGCATTCTTTAAAGACATAAATGGTCCCCAATAGGAAATCGGATGTAGCTTCTTACAATTTCTATGTAAAGATACTTTGAGAATACCTAATATATCCGAATAATACTTTCGTATCAAATGTGAAGTTTATGTTAATTTTGAAGAAAATCGAGTAACCGTGTACTATAGAACCGATATGCAACAATTTTTCGAAGTTATTTCTGCATGTGTTTATAAATATGAGTCCAAAAGCATAAGTATACGTCGATTATCGTATGAAACAACAATTGCGTAGATAAATACGATATTTTTGTTGCAATTTTATCGTACTGTTATAAATTGATAATATATATTTATTATTAAAAGTAAGAAACTAAAAAGTAAAAATATTTATAAAAATACATGTTTGTTTGTTTTCATAAGTGAATGAAAACGCGATCTTAACACATTCCAGGGAAAGCAAAACCATTGGATAAAAGTAGGTCGTACAAGTCTCATTTTCTCTCTTCTTTTCTCATTAAATCCCACATCACAATTCATAATTAACTATCGACATATACCCATCAGATACTCAAGTAAACGTATACGTATCGATGAAAATATCTATTTATTTTTCCACTGCTCATCTCGATTAGAGTAAATAGAAACACACACGCGCGCACACGCACACACACGCACACATATATCTATATGTATTAGATCCGCAAAAAATACACCCCTGTACATAAAATCGTCGTTGTAACTCTTCATTAGAGTGTCTACGTATCAACAATTAAATTTTTCTCAATCTGTAGAACTGTGCAGCGTAATCTCTAATGATATTTGGAACACGATAACGCATAAGAACGTGGGCTGAGAGACACGTGAATCTTGTTGCGCGCGTAGAAATCCGATCGGTCGAGAGGCCTCTAATGACGTCATATCGGTCCATAACATTATTGCCTCACTTACTCCTCGCAGGTATATACGTATATATGTGTATGTGTGTGTGCGTGTGTGTGTGTGTGTGTGAAGTAGTCAGCGGTGCATATAGAAGCTAAAAAGAAGGAGAAAGACAGAAGGATGCTAAATCGATACATATAGGACATCGGCATAAATGTTAAAGAGAGGGAAGGATAGGACGGGATTCGCAAAACAAACCCGTAAATTTAACGATGAGGAATTTTAATGTGCGAGCGCGACATTTAAAGGGAAATGCAGGCGCGTCCGTGCGTTACTGTTATTACCGTAGCATAAAGCAAGTAATGGCTAACCGCAATCCTAGCTTCTTTTACATTTCCACCGAAACAAGAGGAGATAGACTCGTACTTGCAAAAATCTTTCCTTTTACTTTGTATATTTACATCCAAAGTATTATATTTTTTTTTCGCTATGGCGCGTAGTTAGGTTAAATTGGTATCTTCATATTTTTACTGCGCGATGTAAAGTTATCGAAAGAATTTCGTTGATTGCACTTGAAGGATAACACGATCCCTTTTTATTTTACTGGTTGAGATATAAGTGTGTAACTACCGTTAACATTGGAGTGTCTTTCCTTTTTATATTAATCAATATGACTTAGTTTGTAAACGCTTAACCCTTTAGTCGGATAAATAAACATCTTTAAACAATTTTTAATTTGGCCAAACGAATTTACGAAGCCCGAGCGAAGTTTTACAACCGTAGGATTTTACTGCCGAGCAATTACGTGAAAACCGGAAAAGTTGTTTACACACGCGTAGCCTTCCCAAGAAAAATAATGAAGGAAAAAAAGAACGTACTGAAAATGCGTTATATAATGCAATAGAAATCGATTTTATAAACGGAGTACTTCTCTGGTGACTTTAACAACAACTTCGTAGAGTTTACTTGGTACTTACGCATTTCAACTCATTTGTAATAATGAGAAATAAAAGGCGTGATCCACGCGAAGAGATGTCTTACTGATTTAATAACGACATTTCCCTTTCCGTATATACGTACAGTTAAACTCTGAGAGAGAAAAAATGAGACAGAGAGAGAGAGAGAGAAAGAGGGAGGAATGAGATTAACGTAAGTGGAGCAAAGGTAGGCAACGCTCGTGGAGTCACTTGCACGTGCCCTCAGGCTGAAATTGTGGAGGATGGTAATGATAGTCTTTGAGAAGAGATAGCTACTGCTGCCACCGGTGGTAGTGAGGAGGGATAAAAAAATATGTACACTAGGGATGGTGAGAGTAACCGTAAGGTAAACAAACCTACGGGACAAATGGGATTGGAATTATACTGCTGCTGCTCCGGACAGATTCCAAATGAGTGGACGATTAATTTGTTCCACCCTTTTTGTGTAACAGCTACAAACGATCGTTACATATGATGGAAAAATATTCACCGTGCTTATAAATCAGATTTATTAATTATACAATTCGTTGTCGCGTTATCTGTTCATTTATTTAAACTGATGTTAGGTATTTTATTGACTTTGTTGTTACCATTTATAAACTGAGATAACGAAATATTTACGACATATGATGTTTCTTAACTATCTAAGGACCAACGATTTGATTACAGACGTACAAGTGACTGCCTTGTGATAATTAAGCATATTATGTCATTTAGATTTTGAAGTTATAAATATAAAATTAATTGATTTTTTATTATACTTTACAACTAAAAGTTAAAATTGAAAAATATGGTGAATAACATAAGTTTATATACGCGATTAATACATGGTAATAATTGATTTATAATAAGTACTCCAATTCTTTAGGACAATTATTCCTAAATCTCAGTGTATAATATATGATTAGTTTTAATTGTACAGCTCACAGGTATTAATAAAGAGAAGAGTTTTATTTAATTTTCATTAAAAAAGAAGCCTATTTCTTAATTTTCAATAAGATAACGAATTTCATTCAAGTTTTTATAAATCAATATTTTACTAGTTCACTCATTAATATTAAAAAGAATCATAAAAATTCAATATTCTAGGCTTTACAAAATAATAATAATTTATTGGTCCGTCTAATATATCGATTGGGTAAAAATAAACTATTGATTAATTATTGTTTAGTTAGTATTAAATTATTAAATTATCAATTTTCAACCAACGAATCTTTTCCTGTTATACTCAAAACAGTAATAACTTATTGCATAATATCGCGTCCGCGAATAAAATCTTACGTGAGCTACTTCGCAATACGAGAGTATCTCTATACATTTAAGAAAACATTTTTCAGAACACGTACGTGTATATTTCATGAATTCTTGGTTGGTGTGAAACGCTTCTGTGAAATTAAATTTTTCTTTTATATCTCTCAAAGGTTGAGAGGATGTACTAAAAAAAAGAAGAGTAGTTGAAAGAATAATTTTTACAATGAGAGTAGATGAGAAAAAATGCTCCCGTAAAGAAATATTAGCGTGTATTTTAGACAGGAAACGCGAAATGAGGTCTCTTGGGAGAAATAAGAATGTCTTTTTCTTACCCGGTTTAATATATCTCACGATTTACTTCATGCTCCTGCACTCTTTTTTACGATATTCGCGTTAGAAATATAAGGTTCGCGAATCGGAAAAAGATTACTCTTAATCTCTCCAACTATAAAAATGATTCATTTGCATATTTTTAAGATATCGTCAATTAAGTGGTAGTCGTACCGCATATGCATCATTCGGACATGGGTAAAAATCCTATAAGACGTAAATTTTTTCCCACTTTCGTATAATTCTTTTATGTAAATAATGGAGTGTGAAGGAAAAAAAATTTCCAACCGCTACAATTTTTATTACATGCAATTATACGGGACAAATTGTAATTTATACTCCCGACAAGAAATTGCTCATTAATTTCAACGTCATAATTTATGTAATTTTTTTCTACATCTCCACAAAATTTAATACATGCACATTTGTTATAATTCACTTTGTATATTACTTTAATCGATACATATAAATATAGTCATTTATTACCACTTGAATCTGATTAATACAATGCAATTTTAATATATTTAATACACTAAATTTTAGTGCAGAATCAAATTTTACAAATAAATATAAAATGAGCCTTATCAAAAGCTCAATGCAAATTTTTTGTACTTTGAAAATTTTTTAGTCTACTCAGTTAAGAAACTAATTAAAAGTAGCTTTTAATTGTATTATCTCGAAGAGTTCTTTTGATTTCAATTACCGATCGTTACTTATATTACTGTATATATCATCTAGCCTGAAGCATGTACATTAATATTTATATTCTTAGCCCAGTAAATTGAATTAATTCAACAAAATAATTACCGTTTAATTAACATAGATACACGATAAATAAATATTTAATTTTTAACCTCCGATATAACAAAGTAAAAAAAAAATTTATATGAGATACAAAAACAATTGTTGACCGAGATCCTTGCATAATAATAGAGCAATTAGCAAACTTACTGTAATACGTTCCACTATACGTAATGCTGGGGTTAATGTATATTCGGTGAATAAAAGTCGAGTTAATTTCTGTTACATATTTAAAAAAAAAAGAAGCAACCGTTTGTCTTCTGCATTTGTGAAATCACGGATAGAGAAACTAGAGTACATCGGTATATAAAAGGACAAAGTAAAATTTTCCGCGATACAAAAACTTTTTCTTGTGAATAATTCATGCTCGATATTGCAACAACTTCAGGTACAAAAACTCTCTCGTGTTTTACATGTTAAACTGTCGGATGTTACAGGCTCCTGGATTTTGTTTTTAAAATACGGTGAAAGATTATTATTTAGATTTGTGTTGATGAAAATTTACAATAATTATAAGCAGATCTCTTTGCAAAAGTTGGTTAAAATATTTTTACTGAACTATATTTGAGTATAAAAAAAATTTAAATGCACAATAAGTTTATCAAAAAACTAAAAATCGCGGATCAAAACCAATTCTTAACTATCATTTTCAATGAAATATCCTGGCAAAATAGATTATCTTTAAATTCATAATTTACTGTATTAAAAATAAATAAGAAGTGTACAATTTCAATAATTATTGCTTTTCATATATTAAATATTCTATTTGATAGTTAAATTTTTACCAAATTAGACATCTCGCACAAAATATTTGCAATTCGAGATCTGATTCGCTATCTCTTCGCATAAGTTCATTAAATATTCTTCAAATTAAGATTTTGTGAATTAAATCTGTATGTGAAACATTTGCATAATATACTAATTTCTTTATTTTTTTTTATTAGAAAGCAAACAAGATATTCTACAGTTTCTGCAGTCTACACTGTTTGAATAGTATAATTGAATGTTGATTAATCCGAAGTCACAAAAAGAATTTTAAATAACGGTTGCACGAGCTAATTCTGCTCGAATTAATTAGTTTTTCCTAGTAAACGCGCGTGGAGTCCATTAACTACAATCGTATGATTACTATATACTCTGACATTTTAAGTTAATTAACGCTAAATTATTCATATATTATACATCGAAGGCGATTCTTCATTATAAGGTCTAATGAAAAATGTTCTAGCAATTACACCTGATAAAAGACTAGTTTTAAGGGTACTTAATCAATGCGCTAGAATAAATCTACTTATACCTTCGGAACTTTCAAATAAATCTTATGGATAGATCGACTGCTTAAAATCATTATTACGAAGAGTGGAAAATCTTTAAACGATAATTAGAAATAAATCTTTATATATATATTGTTAGATGTGTATTATTTATAATAGCTTTTTTTATACAATTCGTCTAAATAAACTGCTGAAAATAAGAAAACGTCGTCAATATTGAAACGCATCTTTAAAGAAGTAAAATTTAAATTAAAAAATAAAATAACCATCTTTTGAAAATTTCGATGAATAATTAACGCGTTAAATGTTAGCTTCTTTTACGTTAACTTCAGTTCGTACTTTCGCACGTAAAAGTTTAAACCGTTCCTTTTTTTATCTTTTATTTTTCCTTTAACCAGCTTATTTCCCTTACAGGTTCTAAGGACTCATTAAATTAGATCATATCAGAGACTTGTGCCACGTCCGATGTTTCAAGAAGCAAATGGTCCTTTCCTTCGTATTAGATTCTCAACTAGTAGTTCTGCTGCATCGGTTCTTCTGGTAGTGCGCTTAATACGCTTAATACATCTTTAAGTTGAAATTGAGTTATTTGAGTTGAAACGAAAAGTATATTACGCAATCGGTAAAAGGAAAGTAATAATGTAGATATTCGTATTATAATAATATGAACAAATATTAACTTTATTACTGTTATAATAATATGTAGCAAATGTTGACTTTGTTAAAGCAAACGTGATTGAAAAGAATATCTTCTATTAGGAGGGAAAAATATATGTCCAATACGTAAATATAACTTTGATCAAATTTAATTGAAAGGAAGTAGAAAGAACCTAAAGTTAAATAATTTCGTATCTTAAATTGCGTTTGAATTTTTGAAAAATCAGATACTTTTTCAAACGTTAATTTATCTTTGAGAATTACTTACTAAATTCTTAATATATCTTTTTCTTCTTGCTCTGGTAGTAAGTTTTTTTAGTTTTATCGGTGTTTCCATTATTTATTGTGTTCAAAGTGAACGTACATTTAGAATAGAGATTAGTTACTATCGGTATTTAAACGAAATATAATTTGACAAAAGCATAGTGAAAAAAGTAAATAAAACGTTCTCTGGCGCTCGAGAGCCCTATATAACTTCGCGTAACGAAGAACAAACTCGGAATAAGGAAGATAATACGCATTCCTAGTTTCGATTTTTAATCTGATTTTAGAATCGCCCCGTACAGGTATTTTGTATGATTATTTTAAAAGATTTTCGGAATATCACTTTTATAATCGGTTTAAAATATTTGTTAATTCTGATTTTATAGCTATTGAGATTCAATTAGTTCGTTATCTTTTAGGTTAAATATATATAAGCTTAACATAGAGATGTGAGGCAATGTAAGAATATAGATAATTTCAATTCAGTATATATATTTAAAAAGAACATTTTAACGAGAGGAGTTGCAGTTTTTCAAAAAGAATTTTCATTTATTCGTGTAACATTTTTTTCTTCTTCGAATTGAAATGGCTTAAAAGGAAGCGTTTTAAATCGTATTAACAGTTTAAATTTTTCAATTATGGATTAAATGAATAAAGTATTTTTCTTAAAAGTTCACATTGACAAATTCATTTGAACGATTATCGGTGTGTATTCAATGCATAGCTTCTTCGCATAAAAGCTTTCAATATTAATAAGGATTTTAGCAGAAAAATTATAACGGCAATTTACTCATCAAGCCAACAATATTACTTGGACAATAATTTATCAAGTTAATAAAAATTACCATTTGATATTTGTAATAAAAATGTATTTTTTATTTATTAAAAAATATAATAATTTTCAATCCATTGAATAAAATACAAGTACAAAAGCTCGATAAAATGGGTAAAGCAGTTCGTAATAGGAGTTCATTAAAACTGCAAAAGCCGGAAAATGTATTGTAACGCGGTCGACTGATGTCGAAAGTACATATAAAAAATTTATCTTGAATGTGCAACGGTCATATTTTACACGAGCAATCCACAAAACAAACTTTAGTTTAAAATTTATACCGAATCTCTTGAGTATACATTCATTGGATATTGGTATTCTACGATATTTATAAATAGATACATTTTTTTTACTGCATAGTCCTTAAACTGTTGGTTTTGTACAATATCAGAAAATTGCAATATCTCAGTTTAATGTAAAATACAAGGTATTTAAGTTAATTAAAGAGTTATCTAAAACTTTATTTTTAACATTTTAAATTCGTTTTGAATTGCTGTGGATTTGCATTTTTATATTTGAATGTATATAAGACACTGTCATCTTTTTAAGTGCACTTACCTAACGTATTTTATTTTAGAAAAGTTGTAGATACTTTAAGACATTTTCAATAAACAAAATAATGTATATATATTATGAAGTATCCGTTTCTTTAAAAACAAACGCATAATATCATATTTGTAAAATTTCAAATGCAGATTAATATTACACCGTTCCAACGTGAATAATAATTTGACAGAAATATAAAAACTTGTTAATCTTATATGTAAAATTTATAAGATTAATTAAGAACAATTTATGTATTCAACAATAGTAAGACTAAATTTTCTCGGTACAGGTTACGAATGGTATAGAACAATGGGACGGTACGAAACTGATTTGAGTTGGTGTTCAAGGCACTCCCTCGGTGTATCTCGCAGGTATATGACGCGACGCATCAAGGAGGCGGAAGAGACGAACGGATCGATGAGAAAGTCGGGAAGTATGCCAATATCGGAGGTGGCTGACCCGTTCGCTTCCTCTTCCTATCACACGGACCAGTCACGCAGTAGCACTCGACCACGTAGGTATACTCGAGGTGTTACGATCGTTGACGCTGACATTCCCTGCCCCCTAGGGGATTTTTCATCGCGTTTCTCTTCTCGATAACTTTACTATTTCACGCGTTTTCCTTTATTTCGGTACCTTTTGCGGTACTTACGCAGCCCATTCAGCATCTCCTCGACAAGATACATGCGACTTTATATATTTTTTTTATTTATTTATTAACGACTTTGTAGTATGCTTTATTTTTTAGTTTTCATTGCGTATTTTTGATATATTCATGTAAATATCATCCGAATGATTTAAATATAAATATTTTTGTTAATATATAAGGAATAGATTTTCTTTTACTTTTACATAGATTAATTTGCAACTAATATGAACGAAGAAAAATAATTCAATAAAAATTATTGTAATATTTATAACTAATAAAAAGTCTTTTAAAAAATCTAAAAAGCTACTCTGTTACCTAAATTTAATCTGAATTTATTCATTTTTTATCGTTTTCCGCTTACTGTTGAATTGACCATGATTACTTTACTGAGGAATAATCAATTTAAATATAATTTTTTAAATTAAAATTAATGTTAATTACTATCAATTTTAAATACGACGTATTATTAATGCAATATATGTGTAATATTATTTAAGTGTCTTCTACTCTGCATTATAGTTTTCAGAACAATTTTACAAAGTAAAATGACTTTGTAATTTAATATTGTTTGGACTAACTTAAACATATTAAAAGTATTCGTTCGAGAAAGATTTAAGTTTTACATTAAACACATAATTTTACAATTCGCAATTTTTAATTCGGCGAATTTTACTGTCTTAAACTTTATGTAATTTTTAAAACTTACTAAACAGTTTTGATAAGATTTTAAAAGTTTAAGGAGGCTCCCAAGGTGACCTGTTTTACCGATATTTTGATGAAATCGTAAGTCAAAGCTTTCTTGTAAATGGTTCGACTGATTCATCTGAACTTTGAAACCTAATTAAGTATATATAGATAGCGTCGGGATATATTCGAATATTTTTAAATAAAAACTAAAACAATATTCAAATATTTCTATATTATTTATCTGCTTCTAATGTTTAATAAGATTTTAAATGTATTTATGACAATGATAACATCTTTAAGTTGTTCATAAAGCACTTTTAATAAGTTGTCTTTTTTCATTTTCATATATTAAGTAACCCCTTAGATTTTCAGAAGAATCTTACTAATATGTATATTTTATTAAAATATCAGTAGAATAAGTTACTTGCGTACCACCTAAAATTATTTATTTGCACTGTTTATCTAAAACGATGTTAGCATAAAAAATATCTCATTTAAGATATATAATTTAAATATTTTTGAAAAATATCGTTTCCAATTGTAAAATAGAAGATAATATAAAATAACATGTAAAATATTCAATATCAATAAGATATTTACAAAATAATTTATAGAGCATAAAAGTAAATTTTCGCAAGGCTTTCTAACGAATTGCATGCTTTTGCCAAAATTTTGTGTGAATTATTAAAAGCCTAGTTTCTAGGGCAACGAGAAAAATTGCTTCTGGACAGAGATCTACTTGAAGCTAAAAAGCTTTAAAATTTGAAAGTTTAAAAAGTGAATAAAAACCTGAAATCATTGAACGCATAACATATTGAAGTGTGAATTTATGACTTCAAAACCAACAAGTTTAAAACTAGGTCATCATCCGAAAGAACCAAAAAATTTACTTTGAAAATAAACCGTTCAACTCACAGTTTACACGCTTTGATCACACTTCGTGCCGTCTATTATATTTCTTTGGAGTTTTAATCTCCGATTAAACCACCTTTCAAATTGTCGCGATTTTTTTACATATAATTATAATAATAGTACGTAATTTGTTTTAGCAACAAAAAACTTACTTGTTTATTTTGCGAACAATGTCTTTCAGCCCAGCAAAATCTGGTCGACCGGCAGGATCTTCGGCCCAACATCGGTCCATCAACGACGCAACCTGTAAATGATTAAAAAATGAATCAATGTGTAACAAAATATTTTATTATAAAAAGTAAACTGTATTATTATTATTAATATTATTATTATTTAACGCAAACGTTTATTATTTTTTTATTTAATTTTTATATAACGTGAATGTTTCAAAATATAACAATCTTAAATTATTAGGTTAATGAATAAATAGCTATTTAAATTCTAAATTAGGATTATCTGCCAAGTTTAAACTGGGCTTGTAGAACTTACTTCTTCATCGACAGAAGTTTCGTCTAGGAAAGGCCTCAAAGGGGATCCGCCGCCCTTTCGAACTCCTTCAATGATCTCTGTAACAAAAAAGCACTTAAACTTAATAAGATTATTTGTATTATTCATCAGTTTGATCCTTTGTCAAATGTTAAATCAATTTTATAATTTTATAATTTTAAAATCCTATTTAATTTCAATTTGATATAATGAAAACAATTTGATAGTAAATTTTACTATTTTTACTGTACACGAACGACGTAATTGCCTTTTCACTATATTTACTACTATTGATAGATATATTATTGCGTGTAATAAGAAATTATAATAATATTTAGGCTAATGAAAAATATACAAAATTGTTCAGTGGTCAAGTTTAAAACTAATAACACATATTACTAAAAGTGATAGTAAACTTTACTATGAAAAGTAGCGATTGTATATGTTCGCACTATTATTTATAGTACGAAGCACGTTACACAATCGTGTGAATAATATATATATAATAAATATTACACAGTATGTTTAGTAATTCGTTATCTACTGTCGCATTGTCTTGTGAGTTTTAAATTTGTTTATAACTGCAGCCAAATTTAACATTTATATCATCATTATAAGGGTAATTATTTATAGTAATAATAGTAATAATATAATTAAAATTACAAAAATAATTGTTGAAGTATAAATTATAATTTAAACAAGGTTTAAGTGCAGTAAAGGTCTTAGTTGAAAATAACAGTTTCAAGAAAAACAAAAAATGTATTCCTTGTTATTGAACTTGAATATTTTACTACAACTTCATGCATCTTTTGTAACTAATTTTTATCTATAATGCGTACATTTACTTGACTTATAGATGTATTGAAAAGATTCTTTGAAAAATAGCGATTGTATATGTTCGCACTATTATTTATAGTACGAAGCACGTTGCACAATCGTGTGAATAATATATATATAATAAATATTACACAGTATGTTAGTAATCGTTATCTACTGTCCGCATTGTCTTGTGAGTTTTAAATTTGTTTATAACTGCAGCCAAATTTAACATTTATATCATCATTACAAGGGTAATTATTTATAGTAATAATAGTATTAATATAATTAAAATTACAAAAATAATTGTTGAAGTATAAATTATAATTTAAATAAGGTTTAAGTGCAATAAAGGTCTAAGTTGAAAATAACAGTTTCAAGAAAAACACAAAAATGTATTCCTTGTTATTGAACTTGAATATTTTACTACAACTTCATGCATCTTTTGTAACTAATTTTTATCTATAATGCGTACATTTACTTGACTTATAGATGTATTGAAAAGATTCTTTGAAAAACAAGAAACGTTACTCAGGTCCTTATTGCACGTAACCCCTTAATTGATTATTAAAAATGTAAAAATTGAGATTAAGTTTGTTAAACATAACGTCAATTGACCAGACTATATCAAGAACAAATATTGTATACTACATTGCAGAAATGAGTATGTAGTTTATAATTAATTTTGCATTTTTCTTGCTTAATAAAAAGTAATGTTTCGTATGTAGAATATTTTTGTCGTTCAGGCAGTATCTTTTATATACAAATTACAGTGTTTTTTTTAGAAATCTGAAGAGGGTGGCATTGACCACCGAAACGTTACAAAAAGGAAAGAATGTGTTAAAATTTTTTTACCTTACCTTTTCTCATTTGTTTCGGGAAGATCGATAATTTTTCAATAATCAATTTTAAAAAATCACCGAGTGATAAATCAAACCAACGACATGAATTTACACATAGAATCTTAGGTAACTTTATAGTAATTTTATTAATAATGTAAAATTAAAATCTAAACTATGAAAAATATCTTTCCTTTGCAACATAACCTCAAATTATATTTATCAGAAGTTTCTTAGTTATTGATCAGGTTGGATCAACGCACAAAGATGCGCGATTGACAATTTAAGTAGAATTTTTATATACTGTTTATCAAATTTAAGGAAATTTATCATTTTATAAATTTATAAATAATTTACTTTTAATTTTAAACAATTTTTCTACAAATTTTAATGTAATTTTGTAATGTAATGTAATGTAATGTAATCTTAAGGGGGTGGCATACCCGGTGAGTTACCGACCGAACAAAATAATATAATTACTACATTTATTTAAAAAATACGCATTTTTGTACAAATCCTGAATACAGAAGCACTAAATCATTCAATAATAAGTCATTTTACATAATTCCAGGTCAATTGAACAAGTCACCCTACAAAATTTCTGCACCGAAAAATCACATACAATCGTATATTATCGGTGCAAAAATATTTGAGGGTGCCTTTGGTGTATTAACCTGGAACTTTGTAAAATGACTTATTATTGAATTATCTAGTGCTTCTGTATTCAGGATTTGCGTAAAAATGCGTATTTTTTTTAAATAAATGCAATAATCATCTTTTTTTGCTCGGTCGGTAATTCACCGGGTATGCCACCTATTTAAATGTATGTTTAATATTTAAAATACAAACTTTCGAAAGACTACAGAAGAATTGGTCAAATTAAGTTTTGAGACGTATTGTGACCGCATCTCAGTTACATCTTTGTCAAGTAACATACTGCCTACACTAATACGGCGATACGCGTAAAAGTATTATAATACGTAAATCGTTTAGCATGGAGCTTGTAACCAAAGAAATTATTGACGTACAATAACGCAGACACAAACCCAATCCTATTTTGTCACTCGCACTTGAGTGTCCTTGTTAAAATCCTACATTAATAAATTTAAATATAAAAATTAAATGACTGTGGCAGCTTACTTTAAACAAATATTTAACTGATGTTAGAAACGGATTTCGCACGTGTGTATTTACAATTAATATAAATAGCATTATATGTATTATCTCTCGATGTCCGAAAAACTAACTTTAAATTACTGGTAGATTAACCCAATAATACACATCCTAAACCTCATCATCCTCAGTAAACATTTTTATTCATCAAGCCGGTTTATGTTACATATATTTATGCATTGGCCTTATCTTATATAATCCTTACCGAGTTTTTTATGCAAGATGATAAAAATATGAGTGACTTTCGAATACTTCTACCAGGGAATTATATAGACATAATTTTAAAATTGTAATATTTTTAAACATTTTGAATTAGATATTCTATTCAATTACGTTGTTTTAATATATTGGGTATGTTTAAGAAATTCAACGTTTTCCGCGGAAGATGAGGATGTTTGTGCGATTTATCGATTTCGGAGTGATCGCGCGGATGTCTCTAATAACACGAAACGAGAGATTTTGAATTATTGTTTACTATTAACCGTCTGATTTGATGATGATTGAATTTGATATTTTAATATTTCACTGCCTTCTGCTAAATATGTGTTATTATGTGTTAAATTATTTTGTGCTGTTTCTAATTTATTTTATTTATTGTATTTATATAAATATATTTAAAACTAAAAAAGATATAATAAATACTTAAGTTAAACTTAAGCTTCTATCGAAACAAAACCAATAATAAATATATAATTAAGAAAAAAACTCAACAAAGACTCTGCAGTGAAAACCTTACGACGTATGAAGAATAACTGGTATACTTGTAATAGTGTGAAAGCTTCACTACCATAAATTCTAGCAAAAATAATTTTCTCAATGTTGGTTAATTTGTCTGGATATGTAAGTCCAACCGCGCAAGTAACTAAAGTGAGATAACATTTCTTTATGTTGTTTGTCAGAATCACATTTATACATGTAGAAGTAAAAACTACATCATCAATAACCACTAGATCTTTATATGCAGGGTGTTATTTTAGTGGGTAGACAGAGTTAGTAAAAATTTGTTTCCCCTTTATTCCTCTATCAAAATAAAAATCCAATGTAGTTAAGATCGCTATAAGAAATACGAATGGCATTGTGCTGAGGTACCATTTTCCTGTAATATTAACGAATTTCATTTTTTTTGCTATTTTCCTCTGCCATATTATCTATTTTAGAAAACAATATTGTAATAGGCATACACTTTACTTTTTCATTTATTATTATTTTATTTTTTTTTATTCTCTTTGCTCATCACCCCGTATACCCATTAAACGGGTTTTTACAGGGACACCCCTACCACCTATGTATGGGGGTGAAAACATTCCAATTTTTCCCATCCCGGTCCCCACCGTCTCGCATTCGCCCGGGGTTATGCCCGTGAGAAAGGGAAAACCTTGTAGGAAAACCTTCCCCGAGACGGCCGGTGTATTGAAAAATTCTGTTTAGATGTTCAGGTCACCTTGCGTAGGCCCAAACACCGAAACCGAATGTTCCACACCTTCCGCTCACGTTGTGAAGTGTGGAAAAACACACCTAACCGATCCCGAAAGCCGCACAAGAATGGTGTCACCCATCCAAGTGCCAACCGCACTCAGTACTGCTTAACTTTCATGATCAGACGAGGTGCGTCTCCGCCACTCCGCCACCGTGTCGGTCTTTTTCATTTATTATTTTTTCTTCCAATTTTACTGTATCTTCACAAAGGTTATGTATTTAAAATTTGATTTACATTCGCTGTCTTTTACAAAAATAGAATAGTTTTTATAGTTTTGCAATAACTTACATAGATGTAGTTTGTTTCTTCACCTCACTCACCTATTGCCATTCATTCACAGTAAAAGGACGTCGAAGCTAGCGATTTTACTGACATATATAAGTCACCGTTTTTAATTTTTATCAATAACTAAACCAGTTTTTGAGGAACTTTGAGACCAGAGTCCCTTTCTATATAGTACTACAAGTATGCTCGCTCGAAAAGGCACGACAATTCGCCGCGTATCAACCCCGAGGACAACATTATGAAGGCCACAAGCCGCCAGACATAAACCAAAAGAAGAAGCAAATAAAATACTAAGTTATAAAATTGAAAATATTTTAATAAGAAAGAAAGAAATTTTAAGTCTATGTGTTTCGTCTTGGGACCGTCTGCCAGAACAGACGGTCCCTGCTCCAGACACACAAGACAATATTATTGAATTAAAATAATGATAAACTTAAAATTTTGGTATCGTAAGAACGAATGAACTTGCCTGGGCGAGAAAAATTATATTTTTAATAATAACAGGACTTTGGTTTAAAATTATGTCCATAGTACATACTCTGATGTTAGGGGGCACTTTTCCATCCACAATTAGATTTTTCACCTTATGTGTACTTATATAGGCTCCGTTCATTCGTTCTTACGATACCAAAATTTTAAGTTAATCATTATTTTAATTCAATAATATTGTCTTGTGTGTCTGGGGCAGGGACCGTCATAGACTTAAAATTTCTTTCTTTCTTATTAAAATATTTTCAATTTTATAACTTAGTATTTTATTTGCTTCTTCTTTTGGTTTATGTCTGGCGGCTTATGGCCTTCATAATGTTGTCATCTGGATTGATACGCGGCGAATTGTCGTGCCTTTTCGAGCGAGCAACTTGGAGTTCTTAGAGTCGTTAGACGTTAGCTCAGCAAGACCGACAAAATTCTATAATAATTTAAGTAGTACAAGTAACTTATCAAATTTTGGAGCAAATTCATTGAGTACTTACGAAGAATAGTGCAAAGCTATAATTCACAATAATCAGGTTATCTTGCATAAAAATTACAGCTTCGTAAATACTCAATGAATTTACACCAAATTTTGACAGATTACTTGTATTAGTACATAAAAGAGGGCTTTGGTGCCAAAATTCCTCATAAACTTTTTTAGTTATTAATAAAAATTAATCGGTAACTCCTATATGTCGATAAAATCGCTAGCTTCGACGTCCTCTTAATGATTGATTGTCAACCTCGTTAATATACATATTTCTTATTACTTCAGCTAATCTAATTCAATTATTTAAATTGGTTTCATCAGACTCAAATAACATTTTTTCCAATTATAAGTTGAAATACGCTAGTGTGATCTATTATTATTTAATAAACATAAATTATTTGCCTAAAAATATGTTTCAACATCTAGGAATACTTTGTTAAGTAAACTAGGATCCCGCTATTTATTTAATTTATTTCATTTTAATGATCGGTGGTTGATTGTAGACCAAATAATATAAAAATTATACTTGTTTTAATTTATACTTAAGGGGATGCCGGTCTCAGAAAATGGTAATTTTTACTTTCTTTTATAAATAATGAATACATTTTTTTAAAAACCCTGAACGTCAGGTCCTTAGGCATGTTTTAAATAATATTCCCAAATTTTTCCAGAATTTTAAATCTACAATTTGATTAAGATGTTTGGGTTGAAAGTTTATGCCTTTTTTCACTAATAATTACTGATAAAAAATTATTTACTTAATTATTATTAAAAAATGTTTTTTTTTCCTAAAAAAAATCAAAATATAAAGCCTTTTCTTATGTTTTAAGCTATTCGTATGATTTTTTTCAAATTTTTAATTCAATATTGTAGGTATAATTTTTGAGTTGAAAGGTGCAGATTCCTGTAATTTGAGTCCGACCTCTCGTTAATATATTACTAAAGAAATAGTAAGTAATTCGAAACTTAATAATGTAATAAATTACTGTAAATTTTTAAGTTATATAAGAAGATGTAATAAAATTATCTAATTGATATTATCAACAAAAGGTACAGCCTGATGTGGATGGAGGAATATCTATGTATATAAAAACATATGGTTTGTTCATCAAAATCAAGAAAAACCTATTTATTATTAATGTTGCGTACCTTAAAAGAAATTTCATTATTGTTATAAAACTTCACGCCTTTAATTGCTGCATCAACAACTTTTCAACTTCCTTTGATAAAAATTTGACTATGCGATATTTAACATCGACAAAATAATAAAATAAGTATAGATACTCATAATTATTTTTAATACAAAAATTCATTAAACAAAGTTTAACGCACCTTTCACATTAGACATGTAACGGTACTTTAGGCACATGTTTACGTTCATACACACACACATATATATATATATGTACATGTGCACACTCAAGCGAAATAAATTCCAAATTTACGCAGTGAACAAAAGTTATACTAAAACTATGATATAAATATTTCACGTGGAAGCAATGCAGAGTCTCTTATGATTCAATGTTTTCAGCACGTATTATTCAACTCATATAAGCTGTACTTCTTTTATGAAAAATATATCAAAATAAATAATAATTTTCTTTATTTTTTATTCAGTACGATTGGTTCTTGATTCAGAAATAAATACATATTCAAATTAAAAGAATAATTGGGAAGATAAAATTCAATAAATAAAGTTCACAGAGAAAATGTTGGCTCATTATTTTCATACAAGAGGGGCTTAATAACAAAGTCTCAAGAATTTAACTTTAGTTAAGCAACGTGTATTATGCCACTACAGACAATCAAATCAAAATTAAGATTTAAAGATACCAATTGAAAATATGTATCTCATTAACTTATAATTTAAATGCACAGTTACTCCTTTAGCGGTTTTTAGAATTTTACTATTATCTATTTTCAACTTTATTAATTAATAGACGCCAATACAATTTCATAGATGTGTCTGACTAAATGTATAGTCAAACTACTGCGTCTGTTTATTTCATAATAAAGATTACTTACCACACAAAAATTTGCACATTTCGTTTACTATCGCTAAAGTCTTTGTATGCAATATATAACCGGCAGAATAAGAATTACAATTTTTTAGGCACGATCGTTGCACGAGAAAAAAACGTTTATTTTTTAAAGCACTTAACGATCGTGCCTGGAATGTAAAAGCATATAGGTTTTACATATTTTGGGACCCCTAGTTTACTTGTACGCTCACTTCCTTATAAGAAATCATAAGATTCAAATATTCATTAATTTAAACTAATGGAGAATACACGCATCAAAATCTCGTCATCAGGGAATAATTTTCAGCGCTTTTATGCTTCGTTCTAGTTGACGTCAATCACTCAGTGGGATGAATTCGCGTATTATCTTCCAATCCACAATTCATCCACTCTGTCGTGGTAGATTTGTTATTTTTGACGTTTTTCTACACGGTTTCAATTACTCCTCTTGTATTTCTTTTTTGATATCAAATTGCTTGACGATTTATAGTAACCGGTTGTTGTATTGTTTTCTATATCACACAAATACTAAACGAAATTATCCTTATGAATTTGCTTGTATAGGTTTATCACAATTTTAAGTAGCACAGTTCGTACACGATAAGTATCAAAAAGTTGGTATTTCGACGAAAAGAGTTTGCGTGTTTTCGGTATAGAATAAATTACATATTTTTATTTACTAATCTGCATGTCGAAGAAAATATTTTGTTATAAACATAATTTATTTTCTCCTCGTAAATTTTGTTTTAAAGTAAATATATTATTTCGTTCTGCGAAATGCGCCCAGGTTGCGTACACTATGTTAAATATGCCGTTGCGAATATATTCAAATGTAATATTTATAAGGATACAAGAGCCAAGTTTAAATTGTTATCGCTTCTTCTTATTGTATTGTTACATTTAAGTTAGTAAACATTTGCATATGAGGACAGATTTAATTATGATTTATCATTTGGAATCATACCGTTGTATAAAGATTTTTTTATTTAATAATTTATTTTAAACCATAAATCATAAAGTTTGTGTAATCATAATTATCATGACGTAATTAACAACATTATTTTGATTTAAAAAAAAGTATATTGCCCCTATTGTATACTTAGTAGCTGTTCTGCAAACATTTTAAGTTGTTTTAGGTAACGTACACTGCGATTATTATTTCCAGACACGAGGTTACAATTTTATTAAAAAGTTACCAAGATTATTATTTCGTGGTAAAGTGATTGGCAGTAAAAAAACTTTTTTCAATGAAAAAGAAAGTTAATTCACGTTCTGGAAGTTTAAATATTACTAATTTAATGAAATAAAAACTAAAGCTAAAACTTTATCCGATTTATTAATGTATATAAACAAATAAAAGGCAATGTAAATGATGTTATTAAAAATCTAATAAATCAAAAATTGTAATATCCCTCTTCATTATGATAATCTTGTGTCGAATAAGAATACATATTTGAACAGAAAATATAAATATACTAGAAGGAATCAATCATGCATGTATATACATGTATTTCGAATGCCTCCTTAATCAATAAAGAGTTGGGTGAATAAAATTTCAATGCATTTCAACAATCCATTCATTCATCCACTTCATTGACTTTTCAGCATTATCACATATACATACGGAATACATAGAGACGCGTGCATGATTTAGCAAGCTGTCTCTTCTTCCTCCAAGTATATGTACGCATATTCTAACCATAGGTGTTTACGGGCACTTGCGCTATTCGCGCTCATTTCTCTCTGACAAGCATTGTTCATCCCCCGACTCTGTCATGGCGTTGGCATCGACAGCACCCTGAGTGCGACATCGTTAAACTTACTGACGTTTTGATTTCCCGCGTGCGCGCAAAATTACGCGACTGGTCAATCTTTCTCGCGACATACAAACACTCTTTTTATCATTCGGTATCACCGATTTTGTGAAATATCAACTTTCCCTTAACTTACGTGTATATACCTATATATATATACACATCGAATGGCCATCGTGCTAGAGTTTTTAATTACATCGAGAAAAGTGTATTACCGAACCCTCCGATTTTGACAGCTAGATATGAGAACTTAATTGGATATGTGCTCTAGATTGCTTCGCTGCATGAAGTTAATTTTTAAACGAGTTTTCACTATACGTTATCAATGAAATTATGTATGTATATATATATTCTTCAGTTTAATAAATAATCTAATAAAATGCAAAATTTTAATTATTTTTTCTTTCGTAGATAATTGTGTTCACCGAGTTTTTATAATGGTCAGGTCGATATACACGAATATTTATTTTAGTTAAATGAATGGTACATTTTAAATGAAATACAAATATTAACGTATAATTGTTAATGCTTATACGATTCGGTTTAATTTTACGTTATATGCTTTAAGCTCAATTTTCAAACTATTTGTATTATAAACTTCTGAAATGTCTCTTAAATACAGCTAAGACATTTACGTTTAATTTGAAGCTTGCCTGGATGTACGTGGATTTATTAATACTGCAGCAACGTTGTAAAATCTACGGGGAAATAAAAAAAATCTTACGTGAAACTATTTCGTAGAATAATAAACGTCTCTTTTTAGATGATTTGATAAAAATATTTATCATTTTTTTCTATTATTTAATTAAACAAAAAATTAATTGAAATATTTTTATAAAAATTTTTCTTTTTTTTAATATTTCTTCTTTTTATATTGCAATGAAAAAGGTATTAATGTACATGTTGTAAAATATTTTCTTGATTATAATATGTATGTAAATGAGTAAGTAATTACCAAATTCTAAATTATCGGGTAATCGATTATCAATTTTTTACGTGCAACGAATGCCAAATGACTGCTGACACGTGTAGATTTCCAATTAAGTGCGATATGCAGTGCAAACAAAATTATCCTCTATTTTTGATCGAAAAGCACACAATTAGAAACTACAAGATAAACAATAAAATAAATAACAAATAAATAATAAAAATAATGCGTATAAAACTATTTATACGAAAATTGCCAATATTAATAACTATATACAATTAACTTAGCGGTATCCCCAAGTAAATATCATTACTCACATTTTGTGACGACAAATTTAATGATAATTATAGCAACGAACTCCTATTATTTAGTTTCTGAATCGGTATTGCTATAATTTGGAGTTACTAACTTTCTTCAAATTATCACGATAGTAATCCAACTAATTTGTCAAACTATAATAATAAAATATTGTTCAAACATTAATTTTAAAAATTCCAATTCGTATTCTATTTAATGAATAACAAAAAAACTTTTGCATAAAACAAAAGTTTGTATTGTGGTCTTACACAATTCTTCTTCCCAACCACAAAGTTAGTTTAATTGTCTGTAAAAGCAAATAATCTATTACTATATAAATAAACTTTTATAACCGTCGTAAGAAGAAAGAACACGTATACGTGTAACAAAATATTGTTATATTGAAAAGCTATTTTATTCTTCGATAACAGTAATTACTTATGTTTTAATGACGTTTCATCTTAATTTCAAGTAAACTTATATTACGGTATTTAAGTTAAAAAAAAACTAAAAGATCCGTAATATGTTTAGGTTTATATGAAAATAAATTTTAGCCAAAACGGTAGAAATTGTCTGAATTTTTCGATTGACTTGTTTACATACAAGCATACATATATTTTCAAAAACGTTTAAAATGACTTATTTTATTAATTATTTATAGTATTACATTTTTCGCGATGGTGCTATATTTATGAGTGAGGAATATATGATTCCAAGAAAAGTAGACATATAATACATACGTATTTTACTTTTGACCTATAATAATGAAAAAGGATTGTTCTTTTCTTGATAGCTTGCTTTTCCTTCTCTACTGGTATTGTATACAATGAATCCTCGTTTCGTAATACAATTAAATCTTAATAATTATTGTATTAATTTATTTACAATTATATTATATTATTTTATTATTTTTATTATTTCATTCTATACAATCCTTCAGTTTTCCAGCCTGATTTATACACTCATAAAAATTTCTTATTTTATCCAGTTACCTTATGATCCTTCTAAATTAAATAAAAGCTAAGTACTTATTATTCTTATTTTGTACACGGATTATATGAATATGCACTAGAAGAAGAGAAAGATGTTTATCTCAAGCAGTATTTAGATGTCAAAAATGTATAGCACTTTTTTGCAGCAAGTCTTATTTAAGTCAATAATTTATCTAGTTATAAACTTGAATGTACATACTTAATCTGTAAGTTTACTAAATTATATTATACCTTTATGACTTGGTATTACTTAAAATATTTTTTAATGTTCAAATCAGAATAAATTATTTTACATATTATTTTACTATATTGTAATTATAGTAAACACACTTTTTTAAATTACAAAAATTTCTATTAATTATTTTGCTCTTGTCATGATTACCCTTATATTCATTTATGTTTATTTTTTTCGCCCATTTACATTTTTTATATAAATATAATACATTTTAATTTAAAACGGAAAAACGTACTTTTGTATAGATTCTTAATGATTCTAATCGTTTTTGTATTGTTATCTTTAAAAAAATAGTTCTGGTCATGAATTGTTTAATGGGAAAGATTTGTAATTTTGAGACAAATATTTTGCCAATTGTACATTTTATATAAAAATGATACATTTTAATTTATAACGAAAGAACGTACCTTTGTATAGATTTTTAATGATTTTTATTGTTTTTTGTTTTGAGGTTTCACGTATTTTGCGATGATAAAATATAAGGCACTTCTGTGTAACGATCGTGCCTAAAAATTGGTTACGTAAAAAATATTTATGTATTTTACCCTGCAGAACATTAATGATTTTTATTGTATTTCAGACAAATTTAAATACATTTTCTCAAACTGAAAACTAATGAATATTTTCCCATATATCCATTATTCTTTGTAAATCATAATAATAAAGAGCGTATACAGGATTCGCAATGCCGTTTTATTTAAATCTAAAGATTTAAATAACTCATATACATAATGTTTTAATAATGCACGCATGAAAAATAAATGAAAAAAAATTAAACTGTTTTTCTATGAAAATCTTTTACATATTGCCTTATTAACTGCTCGTATAAGCTTACGAAAATTGATAAAAAAATTTTTATTGTTTCGCAAGCGAGCTTTACCCGTCTTTTATTATGTAATCTGAGCTATACTTTTAATGGTTCAAATACTTTTTTATGGTCGTAAAAAGGTATGCTTTCAGTATAAAAATATTGCCAACCACATCAATGTCATTGAGCAATGTTTAAAAAAGATTCGTTATTATATCAGGTGAATCAAATTAGCATCTTTGTATATTCAAATCAGTTTTATAAATATGCAAAAGCACTTTGGAATAGATAATGTGACGTTATTTACTTATTTTTTAAATCTCGAAAAAATATGATAAACTTTAAAAAAATGTTATTTGAGTATAGAAACTTGGTTTTCTTCATCATTTTATATAACGAAACATCTTCAAAGTTACAACAAAATTCGTGATCCGAACTTGTGATATTCTCCTGGTTAGCTTTTTAGAAGTTTCTTAAAAGAGGAAAAGATTGTCCAGGTGGAAAATTCTTTCATTCAAAGCATTTTAAAGTTTCAAGAAAGGTCTAGGTGAAAGAATGGAAACTGTAATGAAGAAAAGATTATTACAATCTTAAAACCAAAATACTTTACTTATTTAAAATAGAAAGAAGATTATAGTTTATGTTTTTTTTATTATACACTTTAATGGAAGCATCAACTTTATTAACAGTTTATATTATGTAGAAGTAAGTTATAAGTAAATATATCTATTACTTATATTGTTCATTAACATATAAAACAGTTTATTTATATATTAGTCCTTGATTTTACTAAATTAACAACTATTTGTAGTTTTATTATGCTTGTTAATCCATTAACGCCTAAAGGTACACGATGTTTGTGATTCACTTTCATTACTCACCAATCCTATAATTCTGCTTCAATATTTATAAAAATTGGTTTCAAAGTATTATTGCGTATTCTCTTTTTGAAAAACTTTACTTACGTTTAAAAGTTTCAAGACATTATATAATCTTTCAAACGTATGTTTTTTTTTTTCCAAAAAATCTTTATTTGAAAAATACTAACAAGGATGGGTTCCACCTTCCGGGAAACAGATTTTGTTGCAACTTTGACAACTGTTTTCTGGTACTTAAATATGAAAGAATTCATATGAAATTCAATCTTATAGGCTGTTTAACGAAAGTTATACGCAGTTAATGAAAAATGATGAAAAAAATATGCTCAAGTTTAATCGCCAATAACTCAGAAAGAAATAGACGTAGATACTCAAACTCAAATCCAACAAACAGTTGATATCAAGTAGACATGGTTTAAAAAAAGCGCAAATATCTCAATTTGGACAAACGTTTATGGAAAAAATAAGAATTAGGTAAAATTTTCACGAAAATTTAGTATTTAAATTTGATAGACTTTTTAACATAACTTTTGACCAAATTCAGATAATTGAGTTTTTTTTCAAATCTTATTTGCTTGATTTCAGCTTTTTGATGGATTTAAGTTTGATTACCTATCTGTAATTGTTCCCGGGTAATTAGCGATTAAACGTAAGCATATTTTTTTCAATTTTTCATTAACTGCGTATAACTTTCGTAAAACACCCTATCAGATTGAATTTCATATGAATTCTTTCATATTTGGGTAGTAAAAAATAGCTCTCAAAGTTACAATGAAATCCGTTTCCCGAAAGGTGGAACCTTTCCTTGTAAGTAGGAAAATTTTTTAAATGTCTTTGTTGTATAAATTTATTTTACACGTTAAAATTATTTTTTCATAGTATACTCATAAAAAATAATTATTATTCCTTCAAAAGAAATTCACATATTTTGATTAATAATCTATATAACCTAAGTAAACTATACATTTTGAGATGTACGTTAATGCAGTTTGTGTGACATTTTGAATTACACGATTGCAAAGTTTATTGTGCTTCAAAGTATTACTCTAATGCGACAAAATTAATATACAAATCGGCGGACTAAATTTTGGATTTGCATCATTACATGTTTAAGGGATTTTCGATCTTGTCAATCACGATTTTCAATTATTCATTTTACAAAATTAAAAATATTATACATTCAGGCGTTAATGGGTTTAAATTATTTTATGTGATTAAAAAAAATTATTTTTAAGAATTCTTTTAAAAACTAAATGAATGAATTGATTGTTGTAATATTTCGAATTAAAAGATGAAAGTTAATATATTTTAGAAATGGCTGTTATCGAACAATCTAATTAATACATATATATAAATAACAAAATGTTTAATGACCATGTATAAACATACTGTGCTTGTAGAGATCTTCAAGGTATCCACTGCAATGGTCACAATTGAGTGTACAGTGAGGCCTTCGGACCTCGAGTAAGGGGCTAACTGCACGACGGGGGCTGGCCCCGCCCTCAGGGCTGGCCCCCGGGATTGACGGCAGCGCCAGGCTGCTTGAGCTCGAGGCGTTGCTCTTCTCTCCCATTGAATAACTCCCACACCCTCTAACTCCCTCGATTTTTTTTCCTTCTTTTTATTTTAGTTAAATCAATTTTTAACTATCCACCGAGAGCCAACGGATCGTTCTCTCTGATACTCGACGCATCAAAGAACGAGCTGCTTTTTTAAAAAAATATTAAACAACTTTCATAACTCGCTGATATTTTACCTGTCAACATTTTTTTTTACTCCGATTGAAATTTTTTTTCTATACATCTATAATGTTTACTCGCACAAATCACATTTTGAGAAGGTTATACACGATTGATCAAGCATACAGCAGCTATATAATAACCATTTTACAATGCACCAATATTGTACGAACGTTTATTCAGTATATTTATAATCTTTATTTTGCAGTTCAATCCGATAATTCACTCCAACAATTTTTTGAAGGAGATAAAAAATATGAAAACTATTCGTTAACGTTTCCATAATCTTAGCAAACTATTAATCAATCATCACGTATTGTACTAATGGAAAATACACCAATATTTCAAATGAAAATATTGAATTACACCTACATTACTCATTAATTACAATACAGCGCAACGTCACGTGTATACTCTACGTTGTATTATTCAATTCCGCTTATGAACAATGTAAGCATTGTACTATACGCAATGTCTATTTTATTTCGATTCACATTTAAGAATAACAATCTTGTAATTATGAAGATATTAACAATAATTAGATTAATAAACGTTAACTACGACTTTTGCTGCATTCCATTAAATTACATTCACGATATACTTCCATCTTTAACACGTTATCTTAATTTTCTATTTTTCATACTTCAATTACGAAACGACGAAAGGTTGTATTATTCATTCTCTCTTGAGACTGTTTTAAATATTTTATCATCTTCCATTAGCGTGATTCACGAGTGTATATAGTCAAAATAATAATAGTAAAAAGATTATTCAAATGCGGAATTGTATTTCCACGGTGCTTATATACATATTTTTATTAAATATTAATTGTTTCATTAACGAGCACTCAATTCAGGGAACTTACGATGCTGCATACCTCGTTTGTTATAAATATTCAATGATGATGAATAATAATTATTTTAAATCAACCGATCATGTTTAAACCTTATATAAGCGAAATAAGAATGTAAAATCCCTTTAATTAACCGAGTAATTATTGCGTGCGACTGTACAAGTTGAATATAATAACATTATTTAAACAATCAATATTTTTATATCATTTTTATTATAATACATTATTATTATTATTGTTATTATTATTATTATTATTATTACACGAAAGGTTATCAATATCTCTGTAGTATGTAAAAAAAGATCGACTGGTATCCATTTCCCTTATGTAGGTCTATGAAGTAGACGCGCACTCAACTATGTTAAATTTCACTTTATACGCACAACGTACAGCAAAGGCTGATTAGATTTAGGCGATAAAAGCGCGCATAAGCGTACACACGTACGTATGTATGTGTATTCATATATATATAATACACATGTGTGTGTGTGAGCGTGCGAGCGTGCGTGTATCGCGAAATGCAAGGTTTACGTACAAGTTCGTCCAAAGCATTGCGTTTGATATAAACATAAGGCTTTATCTACATATATATAGATGGTAAAACATAACTTAAATATGTAAAATCAAAATACTGTAACGTATAATAGAAAGTGATATCTTAAACTTAGATGCGTGCATAATACGTAAAATGTAAACTTGAATCGCGTATGTACTCAAGTAAATATGTTGAATACCAAATAATTATTTATTTATTATTTATAATTTATTTGCCATATTTTATATTTTCATACTTCAAAAATTAGTGTACGTCGGTATATAAATTGTAACAATATATTTGTGTAAAAATTATGTTAATTTATTATGATCAATTTTATTAATGTAGTTCTCTAACGACTCGCGAGTGAATGTATATAGTGATTACGAAACTAAAATGTTATTAGAGTGTTTGGTAAGTTAAAATAAATTGTATATATTATATTTTTTTTTATTTACTTAAATAATAATATTTAAAATAATTAATTTTTGCGGTCAATCGTTACGTGCGTCGATTTTTTTTGTGTATCCATCTCATTTTTACGAATATTGGGGAGCTAGTACGGTACCCAATTTATTGTTGATCATGAACCAATTTCTGATCAGTATATTATTTCAATAAAATAATAAGATTTAGATAGATCTAATCGTTGATACGTACATTGAGAAAAATTATTTAGTAAGAATGACTATTTTAATGGTAAAATGAGGACAGACTTGCACAAGTATAAATATTGCTATTAATAATGGAAAAAATGTCACCATTTTGGAAAATTTACCATTAGTAATGGCAATTTTTACCATTATTAATAGCAATGTTTATACTTGTGCAAGTCTGTCCTCCTTTTACCATTAAAATAGTAATTTATACTAGCACATTTTTCTCAGTGTACAATTTAAATGTTAAACAATGAAGAACAATAATTGGTTAGTAGACTTAACTAGGAAGTGGTATACGTACCAAAAATTTATTGACCAGAAATCGGTACTTCCCGCTTATTTTTCTTAGATTGTTGCTTACTTTAAAAATAGCAAAAGGCTAACAGAAAATTTAATACTTATACTTTATGTATGCGTCAAAATATATACATTTATTACACTTTTTAACATAAAATTATTCTATATGAACATACGGATTTCCCTTAAAATTGATCAACAATTGTATATGTGACCGTACCTTATGAAAAAGAAACCTGGAATAAGATTATTCGTTCACAAAACTTTTCTCCATAAATAAAAATATATGTTTAAAACAAAGATAACTAAAAATTAGATAAAGGAATTCTCCCCTGTAAAATTTGTAGCCGCAGGGGGATCAGCTTATGCAAACCCCCATTTAAAGCACACGCGTATGGACGTTCAGTAGAAATGGAAATAGGTCGGCATGCGTGAACAAGATTCTTAATTATGCCAAGTGCACCGACCCGCATTAAGAGCAAACTTTTCCTGCAAGCTCAAATGTGCTTAAAGGCTTACGCAGACATGCATGTGTAGATATACACATACGTATACGTATACGTCAAAGTTTCAGAAAACACACACACACCCACGCACTCGCGAAATACGTGTTTAGATTTTTACGGATAATAATGCAATCGAGCGA
The DNA here is from genome assembly GCA_026168455.1 of Theocolax elegans. Taxonomy (NCBI): domain Eukaryota; kingdom Metazoa; phylum Arthropoda; class Insecta; order Hymenoptera; family Cerocephalidae; genus Theocolax; species Theocolax elegans. The sequence continues at coordinate 55,062,508 of CM047429.1, read as the reverse complement.
TTAATTGGGACACACGCTATGCGATTACACCGACTGATGTTTACGTGACGATGTCTATACGCAATTTAAATTTCACCCCAACTTTAGACATTTTCATCGTTTCTATACCTATAAGCGCTGACTTGCGTGTTGTCCGATCTGAACAGAAATTCAAAATTGTTGTTACTCGCCAACTCGAGGTATTTTAATGTAGGTGGTGATGATTGGACGGTATATTTTATTTTTTTAATTTAATATATATATATAGCAAACACCTGATTGAACGATAAATAGGGTAACGAAAATATTATGAAATTGTAATCACACAGGGTTATGAAAGCTTATGAACCAACGTTTTAATTTAAAATTCATTAAGAATCAATTACAGCACGTTTTGATAACTTTGGTCATTTATTTTTAACATAACATATAGATAGTTCATATATTTTATATTTATTTAATAAATTTAGGATTTAGATCGCTTTTGTTTATCAATCGTTTTAAATAATTATTGAAATTCGGGTGAAAATAAATAATATTTTTGACTTTAATTTTGCTATTGTTGCTCTTGGAAATGAGGGGTTCGGAGTACATAAAATACAGGGATATTCCTTGAATAAACTTTGACACTTTAATAAAATGTCAGGTGGAAAGTTAAGTGTTTTCTCAACTTTTATTTATATTATTTTAGTCTAATATTCCAAGAGTTATATAATATTCTTTTGATTTGTGTTTTATAATTAATATTCCAGTGCATTCAGTATAATTAATAGGGATCTATTTGTATAAATATACACAATGGGATAGGAGACGTTGTTTTAATTCAGATTTATTACATTTTAATTAAAATAATCCTGGTATTATTGTGAAACAAAGTTTGTTCGTTTGTTTGTTTTCCAACTCTGTGTGACAACAATATCTTACATTTAGTGAAATAGCATGTGGTACTAAGTATACGTCTTGTAGGTCAAAGTTGAAATTGATTTCTTTTCTTTTATACAGGTATCGTACTGATTCGAAACTAATTCGTGTTATTTATGCATAATATACCGTCATTCAATGCTTGTCGTTACAACCGAAACGCAAAACTAGTGTTACAACATTTTGCAGAAGAATCTATGTATATAGTTTTAGAAAGTACAATAAAGCAAAAGCAATTTTACTGTGTGCAGTAACAATTGACGTTTCGAAACGCAATACTATGTGATCTACATGCGAAATACGAGTAAAGAAAAATGTAAATAAAATAAACTTTTACTTCGTACATTATTAAAAATAAAATACACATATTTTTACAACTAACGTTTTACTTATGATAATATTTTTTTTTAATTGCCAAGAATATATTAATAACGTCGCATATTGAATTTTAATTTTTAATATGTACAATTGCAACTTCCAAGGAAACACGAACCTATTCTGCCAGATAATTTTCTAATTAATCTGACCACAAAGTGTACTTTACTGATGTCATGTACAAATGTAGAACCCGTATCCCTTATGTTACTATCTCCTTCTCTGCGTTAACTCTATTGTATCAAACTGATTCACTGCAACAAACATCTTCACATAAAACGTATTTAATTTCCTCAAAAAATAAAAGCAAATTTACAAAATCAAAAAGTTGTAAAATATTTTTTTTCCCCCTACACGTGTTAAGAGTGAATCTTGTACATATAAGGCAATAATACGAAGAAATATGTATGAGACTGTACGTACGAGTCGCAGGTAGTATAATTCGAACGACGGTGAGTACAATTTCCGGAATATCGATTGTACACGTTCAAGCATAGAAATAGCAATGAAGTCTGGTATATATTTATATGACGAGAAGAAAGGTACACGTTCAACGCGGAAGTTCATGCACTACAGAACGAGAGAAAGATAAAAAAAAATTACACTAGACTGATAAATTTATGAGCAAGTTTTCTATCTCTCTTGCTCGGAGTTTAAAGTTAATATTACGTTTGTAGAAACTGTATGATAATAAGACTAAGTGGGTTACCGTGACAAGTCACTCAAATATAGATATACGTACGTTATATATGTATTATAATAAAACTTTATCATTCAAACGGTCACTATATATTTTCATTTCCGAATCTAAATCTAACTCTGAAATTCAGAGTTTTTTTTTTTTTCGTTGTATTAATTTATATCTCGTTTTGTTTTATTAACGAATATTTTATTGAAAATGGAACGGCAATTTAATTCATCGCGCCACTTTATTTTTGATAATTAATCAAGAGTTGGTTTGAAACTCAACAACTGTTGGAATGCAATAACATTTAATTGTATTGACCACGTATACGAAATAACTTTTTTATAAAAACGAACGATATTTATAACTTGAACAAAGATAAGAAATAAATTTTTCATCTGCTGAAATTATGAGCGTGTTATGTACGGGTACTAAAAATAATTAAACGTATTTGCAATGTATCGACGTTCGATTTACGTTAATAAATAAGTAATTTTATTGATTAAAGAAATATTCGACATTAAATGTATAATTTTTAACTGTGTATCATCAAATATGCGTAAACATGAATTACTTACAATATTCAATGTGCATATCAATGTTTACATATTAATATATATATATATATATATATACATGTATAAGTGAAATTAATAAAAATGGAAACGCGTATAAATAATTAAATATTTATTGTTTTTAATCAACAAACCAATTTCGAGTAAGTAATTATAAGTATATAGATAGGAATTGATGGTCGTTTCATTACTATACGACTAGCTATAAATAACATTAACGATCACTGATTTAACGCGTATAAATGCAAAAAGCCGAAAAAGAGAAAGAGGGAAGGGAAAAGTGAAGGGTATTTCATGCGGTTGCGTTAATCTATCCTCGGGCGATAAGAAAAATGTCCTTTTTTCGTCGATATATACGCATTTATCGATGAAGTAGACAGGACGAATCAAGAGGGGAATTTTCACAACTCGCTATACACAGACCGAGGGATTTTTTCTCTTGATTTCCTGCATCCGATTGCATCTAAATGAGATCTATAACATAGCCCTATACGTTCCTCTATCTCACGAGGGTTAAGGCAAGCCACTTTCACGATCTTTCTTTTAGTGTTCTTTGAAACTCCTACTTTGTCACTTTCGATACTTCGAACGTAATGGTCAGTGATCAATATTATAGAGTTTCTACATTTTCTAAAGAACACACACGACGAGTTTATTGGCACTTTCTGGTTGAAATTTATCCTGATCTCAGTGATTTAGATTTGTAACCGGACTTTTCAAGGCAGGAAGAAATAATGGCTATCGATTTTATTTTATTGAATTATTCAAAATTTATTTATTTTTATTACTTTTAGCACATTTTAAGATTATTTTTTATTTGCATCAGTGTATTTGTTATTAAATGTCAATGTTCTTCGAAGTAAGAGAATACATTTTACACGTTAATTGTAATTGTTTTTCTCGTACTGAAATGCATATGCGTATATTAGCCCTCAACGAAAATCTATGTGTATAATTGAATGAGCACATATTTTGATAATCATTTAATCTGATTGTGTAAGTATAAATGAAGCAACTCGAATGAATAATAAAAATATATAATTTATTTATTTGGACGAAACGTTTACCTTCACATTATTCTCGTACGTAAAACAGCTGATGTACTTTTAATTATATACGTATATAGACGAATTTTAGCTTTAAATGGGTATTTTAAACGTTAAGCCGATCACTCAATTTCGTAACTTTCAACTTCATCGTTGAGTTCACTTGATTTAAACATATTATTTATGAAAATGGTGTATCTGCATAAGTAGATTATAATTCAACGACAATTATTTAATTCGCTATAATATTATTCAACACATAATTGATTCGAAATTATATTCGCATTGTATAATTTTAGTATCTATTATAGATTCAATGGAAATAGTTTCAATTTTCGATAATGGTAAAAAATTAAGCAGTGCACTCACAAAATATTAATAAAATATTGTAATTCAAACATTACACGCTGTTGTTAATTATCACCGACGATCGACAAAAATGTATATAAATATCTCTGCAGCAGATCGGTGGTACTACATATACTTGATATTTTACATAAATTTATAATTGAATAACATAAAATGTGCTATTTTTATTATTATTTAGTGATACAAAATAATTTATCGCGCGTTAAAATGAAAGTGATCGCTCGACTCGATGGATATTTTAATTTATGATATGAAAATTTATTTTTTCACGAAAGCATTTATTTAACATTGTAACATTGAACCGATGAGTAAATAGATTTTAATTAAAATTAACAATTTATCGATCAACGCATATACATTAACGATATTTACTCGTACTATTTTAAATGGTATTAAAAACGAAATAAAAAGTACATTTTATGCATAAAAATTTACAATCTAATATTCTTTGGACGCTATGAATTAAAAAAAAAATTAAAATACTACTAGATAGCCTATATAGATTAATTCAAAATGCATAAACCATTTTCTCGCGGGAGAATAAAAATTGCAATTCCCAATTCAATCGGCGCTTGTAATAAATTCCATCCCTATCAACGGATCGAAATGAATCTAATCCTCGTACTCTAGTGCTGTGCCTCCTTACGAATTCCCTCACTCGTGTGTATAAAGAGAGCAGTTCAGTTTGTACTGAAACTCATACATTCGCACACACGCGCCCGTACACACACACACACACACGTATAAATATTTGTTACGGCTGGCAAGATTCTGTACGATTTGCCTCAATGGCACCCTTTTGCGAGGCGACCCACATTGCGTAAGCGAGAAAAATGTGCTTCCCACCGGCAAATCGATACGCAAGCCGGAAATATATACTGTACATTCGCCGGTTTACCTCGCTCAAATTTGTCGGATTTGTTAAAAAAGGCCTACGCATTTTTCTTCACACATTGGTGATAAATATATACCAAAGGAATTGATTATTCTCTAACTTGTACAATAATTATTTTTAACTAAATCTATATATATATATATATATATCGCTTGCGCAGATGGGATTGGACGTTTTAAAAAAATGCTACAGGAGTTTTCTCTTCTTCCGACCTATCAAGGTTTATAGTTTTCATATGTAAGGAGATGTTTAATATTGGAGTAATCATCCTTCGTAGGGTCAGGATTAATCGATATTGTTTTATCTTCTAATTGCTCTTGATTAGTAAAATTTAAATTTATTAATAAAGTTATTGAAAGCTTGCTCCTTATAATTATTTACTTGCTGGTTAATTAATTTTTATCGTTATAATTATTAAATTATAAATGACGTATCATTCGCTTTTGTGATAAACTTAACAATTTTACTTGTAAATTGAATTTTCCTGCGTTAATAATATTGTTAAAGTTAATGGTTAAAAATATAATCAAGGACTTTTGTTTTATTAGTTTTTTTTAGCGTAAGATATTCTTTTTTTTATTTAATCTAGTACAACTGTAAATATTTGCATACTTTATTAAGCAATTTTTTTCTTTACGAGTGTGGTAATTAAACCCTTGCACTTGAGTGAGCTTCTAACGTTGGTGAATTTTGGTAAAAATAAACATTCTAACAATTAATTATTATTTGACGTAATACAGCTATAACCTTCAATGGGATTTTATATTTCATTGTTAATTCATGTTTGTATACACGGTACGGTAAATTTGCCTATAGAAACAGGAAGAAACAAATGTAATCCGAATAAAAGTTAACAATAGTATTTCTCGGGCGTAAATATTATCTCTGAGAACAAAATGAAAAATATAAATTAAAAATAATTGTCTTTTTTTACAGAGTCAAATAAGTGAAAAGGATATTTTAAAAATGTTTAAAGTTTCAAAATTTGCATAGTTCGACTGTATATTCTTTCCACTTTGCTCGCACTTTATGACGTAGAATATATTTAAATCCGCGTACTTTGTATTCTGTGTAAAAAAAAAAATTCAATTTAAACTTGTAGTACTCGGGTATATACTTTGGAAAAAAAAACTTTGGTTATTGTCTAGAAATGTACTTCATTAAAGTTGTTGTTATACATTTCACACACATCTAAGTCTACTAATAAATTTGATTTATTTTTACGTAAACACACGAATTCACACAATTCCTATATACACGATCACTACATGCTCATCTTTGCAATCGTGTTAAAAATAAAAACTCGAATAATGTATTGTTAATCTGTTGTAACGATATTTATACATATCATTGTCTTAACGTAACATTGTTCAAGTTTTCTTCCGTAATATATTTTATCAAAATATGTCAGGCATCACTCGTTAGTTTAACCGTCGGGAGGGTAAAATATAACACACGTAGTCACTATCACAGAGAATCAGATAAAGGTAAAAGTTCCTCGTATATAGTAACTTTACGGCAAACGATAAAATATAATACTATATATGATATATTCAACGAACGATGAGCTTTAAATATTCGACAAAGATCAGATGCTAAAGTGAACGTAAAATCCGCTATTTTTTTGTTCAAGAGAGAAACGTTTTTTCAAAGCACTACGAGTAAAAAACAAACGAGATTGAAAAGTAAACAAACAGTAGCAGATATATGCGCAAACACGAAACATAAAAGGAGCAGAGAAAAAAACTCGGATAAATTCTTTTTCCTCAAAAGTTGTGCTTTTCGAAACTTCTTTTACACGGGAGCAAAAGCGTCTCTGGCGGGTCAACGAACTTCCACACTAGGTACATACATACAGGCATATCGCTATATGACATCGTTGGGTTATATTTATATTAAAAATGTTCGAGTTCTCTCCATTTTTGTTTTGAGGATCGATATCACATTTGCGGTTATATAGCTGTTATCGTGCACTTGTAGGTTGAAAATCATTGCATAATCATTGACTCGACACCTAGGGTTTATTGTCTCATCGATCACGGGATTTTAATAAGCGACGCTTTTCTTCGCCATTTCAACTTTTTTTATGCATACCGTGCGATTATGTGAAAAACTTTTTACATTAAATATTATCAAAATGTCTTTTACGTTTATAATATTAAAAAAGTAATAAGCAATAATTATTCGAAGTGAATATTTTATATGTACTAAAATGTCGCGTGGCTCTTCCACTTTGTAAGAGAAACGTGTATTTACTTAGCATAAACATTGACTTTAGTCTAAAACACTTGTCACGTTATGCTGAGGTAAACACTACACATTTTTCTTAAAGATAAAAAAAATTGAATATACAATAACATTTGAACGTTATAATTTATTTTACATATATTATGTAATAATGAAAATTTAATGAAATAATGGTGTATAGACTGTTCAAACCATAAGTAAATTACTAATTTTATAAATATACATTGTATACTTAGAAAGCTTGCTTTAATGCTTATCAATGTAATCCAATAAAAATGGTAACTATTTTCTTGTATTCTTTTGTTTATTGGATTTAATCTTAATTCATAAAAATTCTGTCAGAGTAAAAATATATAAAATGATTTTATATAGTAAAACAATTTTTGAAATTTGTGAAGTAAATTTCTCAGCGAGTTTGAGACTATCGTAACCCTCCCTTGTTAACGATACATTCAACACGTGTCTCCCTCAAGTTTAAGTACAATAAAGAAATATAAGGTAAGTATATACGAAACACGCGTGAAAACCTAGAAGCTCCAAGTCAGGAAGCGTCTGAAGGATTCGAGGCCGCACTTATACTGAGACTTCACGTGTCGCGAAGCGGTAAAGCGGCTTACACGGTCGACGCGACACTACCGGCGTGTGCGTACCGCTACGCGCGAGGGCTTCGACTGAGCTTTCCCGCGAGAGCTTTCCGCGTCGCTATATCTTTCGCACCCCCTGATCTGGCTATACTTGTACACGATCGATTATTTCTTGACTCGGTGGTCGGTAATGCAGGAGGGTTGAAAACTTGGAGGGAGCTTTTTCATAGGTCGATGAGGGAGAATGCTGCATTGATCGCTGTGAGCTTGCGAGCTCGGTAGGTATCAGTTTTGAGTTCCGCGTGTTGCTAAGGTAACTTGATTAACCGAGCATTATCATTTTGGTATTATTGATTTGTTGGGTAGGTAAAAACAATTTGATATAACCGTATATCATATGAGTTTGTTTACACCCATCATGTCGCTATATGTTAATTTAGTTTGATACATATGAAATAATTAACTGAAACAAAATAATTAACGATTATTTTTTTATATTTAATATAAGTATTAATAATTTTTTTATGAGTTCACGAAATATTTCAATATATATTGATCATACTTTATATATAGTTATTATTTTCTTAATCATTGCCACCCCTAATTATTATCTATTGGTAAAATGGTTAACATTGCACATTCCTTAGTATAACCAATATACCGAATGAATGATGTATTGAGCGAGTTTTGTAGAATTCTAAATTAAAGATATGTTTTTATTATAACATAAAAACATTAAAAGAGAGAATTTATTTTTTACGACGTCGTTTTCCAAATACTATAGTTCTTTGGAATTTAATTAGTTTTTAAGTCTCTCTTAATGGATAATGCTTTTAATAATCTACTTCAATGATTCCTATAATTAAATTTCTTCCAAATACTAATTATATAAAAATTTTCTAAGATTACCATTGTGTATAAAGCTTTAAAATTTTACACTTAAGCTATTATGAAATTAAAATCAAATATGTATTTTATTCTATTTTTACCAATTAAGTTTTATATCTGTAAATCTTCACCGGTAAATTAAATATAAAATTTTATACAAAAATATTATTATCTAGTGGTTTTTCATTTAACAATTGATATAATACTTTTAGTAACAATATTCACTGATTGATAAAATTACACTTTCGATGCGTGTAGTGAATTATTCCTATATTCCTTTTTATTAATTGTGTATCAAAACGAGTTTTTTCAATAAAATTTAGCAATTTCCTCAAACGAAAAAAATTTTTACGAAAATAGTTTCAATAAAAATTGTATATTTATGTAACGATATATCGAATTTCAAAATGAATATGTACTTCAAGAGTACTTCAACCCAATATTGTACATATTTTACAATCAATCACGATATCTATATCTATGTTGTAAAATTTATTTTAATCCAACACTTTAATTTAAAATTTTTATAACAAGTATTTTACTCCATATTTTAGATACTTAGATTTTTTAAATAAAAATTATATCGGTTTATCTATAGGTAAATTGATTTGACTTAAAGTTTATGAGTGATCGAAAAGTTCTGTGAAAGTAATTATTTTTAATACAGCCTTCGGTAAACTGGGAAATATAATTTCTTGGAAGGATACACCCTCGTTACAACATTCTCATTAAAATCAGCAGCTCCAACTCGATTTTCTTTAAGTATCTTTAATATCCGTGTGACGAATACGAAACGAAGAGGAACCCGGTTACGCGGTTCGAACGAAAAATCCTTGCTCGTCCAGAACGACACGTGCATAAAAGAATATACTACGAAAAGTTCGTACGAGCACTTTGTCCAATGGCTCCGTAAAGAAAATGAGTGCATAAGGCCAACCTTATTTCCTTTATAAATTGGTCTACGCGTTGCTCCCGAGAAGCCGTTCATACACCTTGCAGAAGCGTCAATGCTTCAAAATTGATTACTTGGTACGAATAATGAACCTGAATTAACAAGCTTAATTAATCAATTTATAACTTATAAATGAGAGCTAAAGATACGTATATTTTAAACGAAAACTTAATTTTCGTTATTTAATTAATCAATATTTTATTATTTGCTTCGTTAACGTAAAGTAATTAAGTGAAAACGTTTTACAAAATTGACGTAAGTCAATACGAGAGTTACAAGCATTATGTAAACCCAAAAGTGTTTCAAAATCAAAAGAAAATATTGAATTTACCTAATTAGAATACATATACCAATTGAATTTCAAAGTAATCGTTTTTATAATTTTTCGAGTATTTTATATCAATTAGAACTTTATATTTCAATATTCGCATAATTATTTTAACAAGCAAATGAATATTAAACATAGTATAGAAAATTAAATTATTAAATTCAAAGGCTGACATAAATATAATTATATAATGTCGAATACCTGTGCGGAACGCGAATTTTGTATTAACCAAAGGATCAAACCTATACCTGTATACGTAGTAAAGTCTTGTTCGTAAGACCGGATAATAAGATTACTTTCCATTTACTAATCAAGATGTCAGAACGTACAAGACGGTAGAACGTGTTCAAAGGAAAAAAAAACGGTGGAGGTGCATCTGGAGAACGTATCGATCAGAAGTTGGATGTTTCGAAGGACATCGTTAACTAGTTTGGAGTATTAGGTACAAGTTACTGTGGTATGCACAATTAGCGGTTACGCTGGTAGTTACGATCGTTAACAACACCGTTGGTATTGACGGTACCCAAAGAACGATGAATCTACTTTTGGCTAAGCGTCAAAGTGTCGGAGCCCTCAAAATACCTTTTGATGTATAATCCTCGACGGTCTAAGAAATGTTGAGACAGTTTTCCGTCTAGCTCAACTAACAAGTGTACTTAAAACTCGTGACTTGTATGCAAATACCGTTCGAGTACATTGATCTTAATAATCTCGAGTGTCGTAACCAGTGAAAATGTTCGCAATTATACACACGCGCACACACGCACTCATATACATATATTATATTATGGTAATCAGAAGTGAGAACTTTAAAGGCAAATGTGCTGATACGCACAGATATTACATTCCTGCTTTTCCGTTATATCTGTATATATATATATATGTATGTATGTGTTTGTCGTCTCCTTAATGATTTGTATCACTACGTTATAATGTTATTGCATTCTAATTGACATTCATTTCGTTTGTAATAATACACGTTAATTCGTGATTGGGGCACTGTCATTATTTCTCACAGTATAAATATTTAAATAATAGACTTTTTTTATTACCAAGAGGTGTTATATACAGTAATATGTAAAGTGAGCTATAAAAACGTATATTACGATCATTAAAAAAATAATTTCGAAAATATGCAAAATATGATATTCCACTTTTATTTCCATAATTGGGTAAGGGAATACTACACTAAGAATGAAAAACTGTTTTCATATATAGAAAATATTCTTTGTTTATTTCGTTAACGTCGAAACTTTAGAATATTTGATAAAGTTATTTGATAACATTCAAAAGCTCAGATTGAAGCTTGAAAATAAAATAAATGATGATAAATAAAAACGTATTTTTTAATGAAAATACGCAAGTTTCTATAATTAGAATATCGACATTCGTATATTATTGTGTACCTATCATTTGGGTTATAATATTTAGGTAAACAATAATAACGATGTTAAAAATCATAATTTCAAAATTGCACGAAGTACTTTAAATCATTTAACTTCACAATTTTCTAAGTGTTATGAATATTAATATAAACTCATATATTGATACTATATACACAGTGTTCGTTTCTCATACTATATGCATGCAATAAGATTGAAACTTAATTTCATTACAAGGAATATATATCTGTACTGTCAGACCTTGACCCGAAAGCAGAATCAAATTTCGTAAGAAAATCTAAGATCAAAATCCTGATATTACTGGTATACTGGAAAGATGGTTAACTCTCGGACAGTAATGTATACATATATATTATGTTGTAAATCGGACCACTCGGTTTAAGGTAAAGCTATTAAAAGATAAAATAATTATTTTCTTGTAAACGAAAGTTTAATTGGATCCTTTTTTATTGCATCGCACGTAACTATAATATAAATGTAATCTATTTATCGAATCTATAAATATCTTGTTAATTATGAATAAATGTATTACGACGTTAAATTTATTAAAATTGTTAACATTGCGGTATTGAATGGACCATTGTAATGACACGCCACAAAATGTGAATTTAAAACAAATAAACGCGTAATTAACGAGTACAAGAGAATGCACTATGCGTCTGACTGCAATCTGACTAATTCTACTTAAAAATTGAAATTGCATGATACGAATAATATGATAACAATTAAATTAAATATAGCTTACAAAAATGTGAGAAAAAATGTATTATTCAATCTATTGAATTAGTTTTATGAACTCGAAATCATACGTAACGTTATATAAGCTATATAAAGGGGATGATCAAACACGTTACATAATTCTGTACCGGGAATTCAAAACGCTGACTACGATTCTAGGTAAATGATTGGTACGGCATTTAAATACATACCGAAGAATAGTACATTAGTATTTTAAAAATACACATAATATATGGTACTATAGAACATTTTTTTAATTAACTAATTTAATTCTTTTTACATTATGGATGTAAAACAATATGCCTTGGGCAATTTTGTTAAATCTCCTACAAAACCATTATATTGATCCAAAGCTTTAAAAATCAAATAAGATTTATTAAAAGAAAATAAACAATATATTTTATTAAATATAAAAAGAAAGTAAATATTGTCTTTTGAACGATATTTTCTGTGTAAAACACAATTTCGCGTGTTGAATATGATACATACACGAAATAAATGTAATATATTTTGGAACAAACCAGAACACTGAGGGAGATTGAAATTGTAAATTCTGGTTTAAAAAGATTAAAAATTTTCAGTGAAAATATTTTACGTTGAGATACTGTCTCTTGGGGCTATCACTGGAAAGCAACCAAGAGCTTTATCACACACTAGAATAATAACTTTCACTTATATGTGCACACGTAATATATATTTACAGTTAAGTATCATTGGTACCATTTAAATTATTTGTACAATGAAATATTTAGAGATTATTATGATTGCGGTCATATATATATAGGCATTGCAATTTGCTGATAAAATTCTTGTACAGATTTATGAACCGTAATACTGATCAAAAGACCCAATACTTTACTTGATTTATGTAGCTTTCATTTATTTTTCAAGAGTATTTCAAAGTATGTATTCTGATCGATAAGTTTAAATTGATTGTAAAACTTATCTCATAAATTAAACCGAGAATCATAATTTTTTAATATTCGTTTACATGTATATTTATTATCCCTTTAACAATTATAGATAGCTACTACGGAGTAATAAATGTTTATAATAATAATTTACTTAAAATATTTAATTACTTATTAAATTACTTAATTTATTGCATAATTATTATTACATTAGGTCGAAACGTTTTCTGGCCAATTTTCTTACTATTTACATGGGAAAATAATTAGTTGCGATAGAGCCTTAAATATGGTTGTTGTAACCAAAAATTTTGTTTGTACAACCTAAAAGCAATTACGAATAAAAACAATTTACAGCGTGAACAGCTAGAATAAAATTATATATATATATATATTTATTTTTTATTATTGTAAAAAACGTAAACGATATAAAATAAAATACGATTCTGAAGAAAGCGAAAGAATGTATACGTAAATTGTTTTATCTTAATAAGTTTGGAAATGTAAAATAGTAAATAATGCAACTCTAAACTAAATCCCATAGCTAGCGCTTCGGTTCGCTCGGTTCTCACATCCAAAGTAAATAGAAAAGGTAACTAATTGTATCAGTGTCACAACAAAAATATATACAACGAGTCAATTCTGTTAATACAAATAAAAGTATTTATTTATACAGAAATAATTTTAGTTGACACAATAAAATATTATTGATAAAACTAACTATAATAAAAATGTAATGTATTACGATAAATATTGTAATAATTGTAATAAAAGTAAATTTGCTATCACAATATTCAAATTATTTATAGGTTTCTGTGAGAAGTAAACTTATAAATGCTTATAGAGTCGGTTAGCTTTGTAATATGTTCATGGACTTTACAATTGATTTGTGTCATATTTACAGTATTTATGAAGATAAACGTAACTTTATCATAGTTTTCATTAATAATTTTTAAAGCATTTTTATTATTTAAGTAATTATTAGATTCAAACTGAATCTATAGATATTCGTATATGTTTACAAACTCGACAAAATTTGGATTTTACTCTAATAAATAGCTGTAGGACATTCGAGAAAAAGGCGTGCTTCGCCCGTTCTATTAAAGTAATCTACTTCATATTAAATGTAATGCGATTGTTACAACGGATGATTTATTTATATTATATCAATACGTACTCAAATAACGTATTTTGTATCTACGAAGTTAAAAATTAATAAATGTTAGTCATAAATATATATGTACACAGCGATGAAAACTTATAACATCAAAGTAAGCCGCAATTTATGAGCAATTGAATCGCTCATCAGTTATCCTGAAAGATAAAACAAAGTTTTTCACTAAATCTTCCTTCGGCTAACCGTAACATTTTATCACGACGATATAATTTTTATTTCTTTTTTAACCAATTCTTCACCTTCTCTTAGGTAAAAGGGAAAAAAAAGAATCTTAAGCTTGGATTTTGTATTGTAATTTTAACGTTACGAACAAGTTTTTTTTTCGCTAAGCCAAAAACCGCAGATTAATTTCGGTATATAGTTTTATAAATAGATAAATAAAAATTTGTATAATATTACCGTACACTAAATTTTATGAGACGTGAAAAAAAAATGTTATCGTATTTTACACACGTGTATGCGTTCCACATACTATTAAATCTTATATCTCTATCCATAATTCTCGCGGTAATGCATAGTTTTCGTCAATGCTCGTCATCTGCTACAATCGTTAAACGACACTGGATGAGAGAGCAAAAATAAAAAAAAAGGTCGACCACCCTGACGCAGCATTTAAATCGAAAATAGTTTTCCTTGATTACTAAAGTTTGTAAAAAAGTGTCTAGTCATGGACTATAACGTCGTCTCGCATTCCGTGAATAATTTCATCAACTTTTACTCTTTTAGATCGAAGAATATTTTTGATAATAAATGAAAAAATATAAATAACAAGAGCTGATAAGAATATTTTGAAATAATAAATATATTTCAGTACGTAAAAATAAAGAATATAAATAACTTAAGGACGTCTATATACTTCCAATTTTCCCTAATACTATTGAAATCATATTTTATAACAGCGCGAGTACTTTAAACCACTTTAAATATCCTTAAAGATTGCATGAATAATAGTTAGAGGTAAAGTCTATAAAATAATGCAAATGTTCCACACCTACAATAGATAATAAAGAGGAGAGAGAAGTATAAAGTAAGAAAATCGTCGAAAGAGGAGCAATATTGGCTTCCTCACCGCACACCAGTATACGATGAACATATGGAATTTTTCATCAAACCGCCCGCGAACCGGTGACGTGTCACACGAATTGTGTCCTATGCAAAAACCTTCGTGATACATAACTCAACGACGTACGAGTATTTTAGGATGTTTTGTCGCATTCCTTGCCGCTTAAAGATCGTAGTGTGATCGTCGTGTAAATCCTGATACCGAAATTGTTCAGTCGCGAGTGCACACCAGCGCGACAAATTGAACTAAATTTCCAAGCGATTTGTCTCGTCAACGTACCGTAAACGAAAGAAAGAGAAGAAAAATTAAAAAAAAAGAAAGAAAGAAAGAGAAAGAAAAAGGAAGAAAGGGAGAACAAATTTCATACCACAAAGTATAGGTCTTAGGTTTCGAGGCCATTTGCTCCTGTTCCCTCGATTCCTTCAGTTTCACTCTTTCGGTACTCGCCACTTTTCCTCGAAGCGTTTAACGTAAATCCACGAAGTCGGGGTAAATAATACCCTAGAGCCTATTATATATCTTACGAGTGTGAAAGAAACTATAAAATATTTATGGTTCCATTATCACTGCGTATGTCACACAAAGTAAAATTTTGTTTTTACTTATTTTGTTATGAAATACCCGTCAAGGCCACTAACATAAGTATCTAATATTTTCATCAAATTAATTATAAATTTAAAAATAATTAACTTGAACGGGATAAAAAACGTAACTAAAATATTCATATAATTAAATGTTTATGTGCATGGATCTTTAAAGGTTAGAAATAACTACATTTTTATTTTTGTCGAATTCAATTGAGTAGTTGATAATCTTCAGTTGGCACTACTACTTTGCCATAAAGATATTGCGCTAATTTCAGGTAACGACACTTTACAGCTTTCTTATCAAGCGTAATCATTTCTTTTTTATGTACTAAATAGTGATTTATTTTTTTACGAAGTGCGAATAATGTATGCATGTTGCAGATAATAATAACCAAATAAAATTATTAAAAAATCATTCTGATAAATAACTAATAATTTTGAGAATCATCGTCATCGAAATTCTAAGATGGATTTTGAATAATAAAATTTTAAAGCTAAAATGTATGCACTGATTATGCATGTCAGAACGTATGTGTGTAGATCGTGGAATTTTTATTATTAGTATTACCGTACGCGAATGCACGTCTATTCGATTTAGATCCAATCTTTTCAATTTTAATAAAATTACATAGATATAGAAAAGATAATAAAGTTTTTAAATTCAGTAAATTTCTGTTTTTCCGTAAATTTCGATTTTATCGTTTTACGATGTTACACCTATAAAAAATAAAACACTAAATACCTGTTGAATGTTCAACTGATATTTCTATACATTTTGTTTTTATCTACATGATATATAAATAGTAAAAATCAATATACTTGACATACAAAATTCCTTTATTTCTATTGTGTCGATAATCGGTGAATACGTGTCTAAACTTGATCGAACCTCATTTTTTTGCTTTCCAACATACATATATCTAACAGAAACGATCTGAATTGATGTTATCCACAATTTTTGTCGTCCAGAAATTTAGTTCTAATAGTTTACTTTATTTCGTCTATCGATTTTTGTAAATGTAAATCTATAACTATTAATAGCGTTAATTTTCTTAAGTTTGTAAAAAATCGAGTAATTTACATTTATACTGTTAATATTTGATCCCCCCAAAAAGAACTAATATAATCTAATACTATAAACAAACAAAACACAGTCGGTCGTATAGCATACAATAGAAATGTTATCTTTTTTACACTTTCATACTAAAAAAAGTTAATGAAAAAAAGACGATCTCTCCTTTGTATCAATGAATCGTTTATATCCAAGCTATTCACATACACAAAAAAAAATATGAAACAGAATAATATAATTTTATTAATGAAAAACATATTTAGACATATATAAATAATCTTACTATAGATATGTAAGTATTCATTTTATTATACATTGCATATATATACTTTTTCATAAAACTTAAAAATATTAATTTATATGAGGGTGATGAATTGGTGAATGGGAAAATGAGGTTTAAAGGTTTAAATATACATTGAGAAAAATGCTATAATAAACTTTGCAACGTGTTTAATAAAAATTACTATGTTTATAATAATCGGTGGATATATTTGCATTATAAAAGGTTTTATAATATTTTAAATAAACATTATTATTAGCATAATAAAAAGTACCAAAATAAGCGAAATTTATCAATTGAGTTTTATAAAAATTACTATGTTACATAACAAAAATCATGAAATACAAAAATTATAATTCAGTGAACGAAATTTACTAGGTAAAATAGTAAATTTTATTACGCAATATAGCAAAATTTGAGACTTTCATAGTAATACTTGATATATTTCTGTGTAAATGATAATTTTTACATAATAAACAATATCTTAATATGTTTTTACTATGTAATGTAGTAAAATTTCTTATTAAAAATAATAAAATTTGTCATGTCAATAATAAAATTGGTACATATAGAAAAAATAAACCATCTCTACATAACCTCAAGACTTTCAATATATATTGTCATTAATTGCGGATAAATAAATTTCTTTTTTTACATTATATCTTTACGGGGTAATGTTCAATTAATAAAAAAGATTAATAAATGCAGAATCACAACAAATAAATGTAATAAACAAATATACAAGTTTTTGTGAATCACAAAAATACATATGAGGACGATTCGAATCAACCGAAATAAAATTATCCGGTGCATGGCCCTTACGTGGTATACTGAACTAGCCCTTAATATGGCGCGTAACGAGGTGAGTTCGAGGGCCCGTCGTGGTTAACCAAATGTATGGCTAGCCTTAATCTCACCCTATCAAATCTTGATGTAACTAGATTGGAATCAAGTCCGGCCCTAGTATGGCTCGGTACATGCTGTCCATGATCAAACGAGGTCTGCTTTTTTAGGTTAGGATCTATACCTAGCATGGGGAAATAAGTGTCGATTTAGGGAAAAGGATTGTGAGACTGATTTAATTATTGAATGGAGAAAGAAACTGGATTTTTGAAGAAAATCAAGACAACAATTTTATGAAAATTGAAAAATAATGATATATTCGAAACTATAAGGCCTGTCATACGTCTGTCCCCGACATGGGTACCAAAAGTAGGGTAAAATTTTAAGGGCCAAATCGTCGCCCCGTTACGCAACTTACCGGAGCATCATCCGATATCATGATAGGGCCTTGTCTGGGTGTTCCGGTTACAGACTCGGCCCAGATAAACGCCACAAAGTTATTTCCGATCGGGTCGGAGGATCGTCGGTTCGAATCTCCATCTCGTACTTCGGTTTTTTTTCTGATGGTTTTTCATAAATATTATTTGTATGTATTTCAAATTGTAAATAATAAAGTATAAAATAATAATAAAATAAATGTATAACGGACGTTAAAATGTAAACAGATGAAAGTAGAAATTTATTTTTAATTCGACTCTTTCTCCAAATAATAAAAATTACTATATTTTCTAATAAAATTTGCTACGTCAACATAGTAAAATTTGTACATTTCAAATTTTACTACAAACTAGTGGGGCCGAAATATGTAAAAGCTATACGCTTTTATATTCTAGGCACGATCGTTACAATAATACTAAATGGTTATGTGTTGATGGTGCCTTTCACCTATTTACATTAAAAAAAATTTTATCGTAATGTATACAGTAGAAATTAGAAACATTAAATAACAAAAAGGAATCAAAACTTCTAAAAAAGCTCTAAATTTTCGCTGGCTATTTTCTGATTCCATCATTTAAAAGAACAGCATAAATTACTTGAATTAGTCTTACATTTGGTTTTTGTAGAAATTTAAATAGTTTGGAAATTTTTATCACATATCCCTCTGCTATTAAACAGGCTTGGGACTGTCATACTTCAGATATAATATTAACATTAACATACTAGGGAGGCCGAGCTATAGCTGGCGCTTCGCGCTCGCACCGTTGGTGGTTTTTGTTATTATATAAAATAATAACAATAAAAATTAGAATTGTAATAATAGTATGCAGAATTATTATTTTGCATATACATATATGTTCTAATAATAAATTTAAAATGTATTTATAGATGTTAAATTTTAGATATTATTCTATTCCTTTTTTTATTCTCTTTGATCATCACCCCGTATACCCATTAAATGGGTTTTTACAGGGACACCCCTACCACCTATGTGTGGGGGTGAAAACATTCCAATTTTTCCCATCGCGGTCCCCACCGTCTCGCATTCGTCCGGGGTTATGCCCGTGAGGAAGGGAAAACCTTGTGGGAAAACCTTCCCCGAGACGGCCGGTGTATTGAAACATTCTGTTTAGATGTTCAGGTCACCTTGCGTAGGCTCAAACACCGAATCCGAATGTTCCACACCTTCCGCTCACGTTGTGAAGTGTGGAAAAACACCTAACCGATCCCGAAAGCCGCACAAGAATGGTGTCACCCATCCAACCGCACTCAGTGCTGCTTAACTTTCGTGATCGGCCGAGGTGCGTCTCCGACACTCCGCCACCGTGTCGGTGGTTATTATTCTAATATTCTGAATATCAATGTATTGAAGAGAAAAGTGTTGTTCCTCAAATATCTCAAAAATTAAAAAAAAAAATATTTGGCAAGAAAGAAGTAATAGGAAACACATTTTTGAAAGAAGAGGTAACGTGATGTAAGAAAAATACATATATACATAATTTACATATGTTTATATAAAACCATATAGTTTATTTGTTTTACATTAATGTTCCTTCTAAAGAATATTTGGTAAAACAATATTAATGGGACGTATATTTTATAAGTAAATGTGATAAAATATGGTACAATTTAAATTTGTCTATATGAAACAATATAATTAATTTATTTATTCGATATAGAGCAACATTCATGTATATTGTTTAAATTCGTTAATTTTTGAAGAAATTCATTTGTATGAAGATTTGTTTTTTTTATTATGCAGCTGGTGGAATGGTTACTGGAGCATTATATAAATTTAATTTAGGTCCCAAAGATGTGTTATCGGGTGCCTTCTTTGGTAGTATATTTAGAGTAGTGTATGGTACCTATATGTACTTTATGTTTAAATTGATGAATTTGTCAAGTGAAAAACTCAGTGAACAAAGTAAATTGAAATATGTACATGAAGAGTGAATTATTAACTTCTATTTTAAATTGCAATGTTATTAACAATATGTAATTAAACGTTAAACATTTTTTTTATTAATTAAATAAATTAAGAAAAATTAAGAAAAAAGTAATTATAATATTTGAAAAGACAAATATATTTAAGTAATATAAAATCAATATATTCTTAGAATTCGCGGACACAATAAATTCGTTATGTTTATTTAACGTTCAAGTCCAAATTTTTCAAGTTTAAGAACAAAGTTTTTTGTTTAATTTTATTTAAAAATTTTAATTAAATTTTAGATATTATTCTATTCCTTTTTTTATTCTCTTTGATCATCACCCCGTATACCCATTAAATGGGTTTTTACAGGGACACCCCTACCACCTATGTGTGGGGGTGAAAACATTCCAATTTTTCCCATCGCGGTCCCCACCGTCTCGCATTCGTCCGGGGTTATGCCCGTGAGGAAGGGAAAACCTTGTGGGAAAACCTTCCCCGAGACGGCCGGTGTATTGAAACATTCTGTTTAGATGTTCAGGTCACCTTGCGTAGGCTCAAACACCGAATCCGAATGTTCCACACCTTCCGCTCACGTTGTGAAGTGTGGAAAAACACCTAACCGATCCCGAAAGCCGCACAAGAATGGTGTCACCCATCCAACCGCACTCAGTGCTGCTTAACTTTCGTGATCGGCCGAGGTGCGTCTCCGACACTCCGCCACCGTGTCGGTGGTTATTATTCTAATATTCTGAATATCAATGTATTGAAGAGAAAGTGTGTTCCTCAAATATCTCAAAATTAAAAAAAAAATATTTGGCAAGAAAGAAGTAATAGGAAACACATTTTTGAAAGAAGAGGTAACGTGATGTAAGAAAAATACATATATACATAATTTACATATGTTTATATAAAACCATATAGTTTATTTGTTTTACATTAATGTTCCTTCTAAAGAATATTTGGTAAAACAATATTAATGGGACGTATATTTTATAAGTAAATGTGATAAAATATGGTACAATTTAAATTTGTCTATATGAAACAATATAATTAATTTATTTATTCGATATAGAGCAACATTCATGTATATTGTTTAAATTCGTTAATTTTTGAAGAAATTCATTTGTATGAAGATTTGTTTTTTTTTATTATGCAGCTGGTGGAATGGTTACTGGAGCATTATATAAATTTAATTTAGGTCCCAAAGATGTGTTATCGGGTGCCTTCTTTGGTAGTATATTTAGAGTAGTGTATGGTACCTATATGTACTTTATGTTTAAATTGATGAATTTGTCAAGTGAAAAACTCAGTGAACAAAGTAAATTGAAATATGTACATGAAGAGTGAATTATTAACTTCTATTTTAAATTGCAATGTTATTAACAATATGTAATTAAACGTTAAACATTTTTTTTTATTAATTAAATAAATTAAGAAAAATTAAGAAAAAAGTAATTATAATATTTGAAAAGACAAATATATTTAAGTAATATAAAATCAATATATTCTTAGAATTCGCGGACACAATAAATTCGTTATGTTTATTTAACGTTCAAGTCCAAATTTTTCAAGTTTAAGAACAAAGTTTTTTGTTTAATTTTATTTAAAAATTTTAATTAAATTTTAGAATAATTTGGACATATTGAAAACATGCTTTACAGGGTTTGACGTTTAGATTATTTTCAAAACTTTATTTTTGTGTGTGGTAAATATTTTTTACTTTTTCTATTTTTTTATATCAAATTTTGTTATAAAAATATTAGTTTTTTTTTAATAAATAAAATTTTTTATTATAATTCTTTTTTTTATTCGATTTTTTGTATTAAAAAATAAATAAAAAAAGAGAATTGTTATAATTAAATATTTTTGTAAAAAAATAAAAAAAAAATTGAAATTCAAATTTGATACGGGACGCGGGTTACATAAAATGTTATATATATTATACTTATGTGTACATGATGGCGCTGATGGCACTATTTAAACGGACAATAAATATAACGTTAGTTTATTTATTTTATTGTGTATATAAAGTTATGTATATACATTATGTTTATATATATATTACGTATACACATAGTTTTTACATGATTTTCATGAAGTTTTACTGTATGGTATTAGTTATTCTAATATAAAGTTAAATCAGTTAAGTGAGCATTACAAAATAGCAGAAACTCTTGTCCAGTATTTGTCCAATGTTGGCAGTGTTCGAAAATAATAGAATAACTATTTTTGGATGGTAAATAATTTTTATTTATTACCTAGTTAATTTATTTATTGTATAAGATTTATATTTTATATATTTTTGAATATATTAAGTTGTCAATAACTAAGTAATATTTATTTTTTTACGTTTTATTTATGTTTTAAATTGTAGAATACATTATAATTAAATTTAAAGATAATGTATATAAGATATTTATGAATTATAGGAGTAATTCATCTACTAGTCAATTTTAATACAAGAGTAACAATGGTAGTGAGTCGAACAATAATGGTTCAATTCAACAATAATCACGAGCCTCTTGTTTTGTATTGGGATAGTTTTGGCGATGTTTAATCTTTCTCAAGGTTGATCTTGTATACATTAACGGTTTGTGACATTTTATTATTATATTTTTTAATTTATTTTAAATTACATTAAGTTTGCATTTTATGTTGTATTTATTATTTTACTATTAAAGTTCTTATTATGTAATAATAAATACAATAATTGAAAAGAATGGCACTTATAATTATTAAGACCGAGAACATGTTCAGGGTAAATATATAAATTACATAGATATTAATTTTGAAATAAGCTTATAAAATTTATAATTTAAGCACAGTATAATTTTTATTTAACATATATAACAATTGTTTAATTATGTATTTATGCAATATTAATTAAAGTGTTTTGCGAACATCATTAAGATTTTCAATTCATTAACTGATGTTTAATGCGTTATCTTCTAACAAATTTTATTACTTAATGTGATATTTTTTACGTTTTTGAATATTTAGCTTTATTTTCTATTACAATAATAATAGGTTTTTCTTTTTATTTTATATTTACAGAAGTGGTGCTGACACAAGTTCAAACAAAGGTTTCTTAGCTAGTAGTTACGGTAGTGCTCCGCAATCATTGTCAACTTTCCAACATCCTAGTCATTCGTTATTGAAAGTAAACGAGTTTCACTCAACAAGTGTATCATAAATATCATTCACGTTGTTTAAAAGGTAAGATATTAAAAACCTTGAATTTACTTTTTGTAACTAAATTATAAATTCTTGATGTGATGATGATTATTATAATATGTTTTCTTTTCTTAGCTAAAGAAATCATGTTGATATTAATCATGTTGTTATATTCATTATTTATAAAATTTACATAAAGTCGTTCACTTTAGAATTCATGGAATCTCTTTTTATTTCAGAGCGTAAACAACTTGGTACAGAGAAGTTACAAGAGGTGAACACACTCTTTCAATTTTGGTCATTTTTCTTAAAGGAGAATTTCAATTGCGCTATGTACGAAGAGTTTAGGACAATAGCTTATGAATCTGTTTTGATTTTATAATTACGGTATAGAACAAAAATTTAGACCACAACTTCATAAAGATTTTCAAGTGGACACAGTGAAAAATTATAAAAGTGGTAAGTGCATTTATCTACATAAGATATATATTCAGAATTTTTAGATAGATATTGTATTTTACGGTACAAATAAAATTTATACTTTGAAATTGTTATATTAAAATATATTATTAAAAAATCTTAAGATAGATTACAATGTAATTGTCTATTAACAGGTATATTATTTTATACATACATATATTATTTTTTTAGAAAAAAAAGTATGGCTTAAACATTTTTGGAGAAGGAGAAGGAGAGTATAAAACATTTGTTTAACTTGTCCTGTGTACATCAAAAGTATTGTAATGTAAGTTTTTATTATAGCATAAAAGAAAATAATTTTTTACTTTTTGTAAAATAATTGTAAAATAATTTATTTATTTTAAAGATGAGTATGAAAGTGTAGAGCATTTAAATGATGAAGTCATACCAGTTGGGTACCTGAATTTCAAAAAAGTACGCCTTCAAAATAAAAATGTTAGATAGGAATCATTTTTAGTAACAATAATAACAATTTCAATATTTTATTTTCATTTTTTACATAAATATAATTAATTTTAGAATGGTGTACAAAATTTGACACTTCAAGAAAGACTGAAAAATTGGCGGTTAAGGCGTCACTTGACTATATTTCTGAAATAGTTGGACCAGATTTACAAGATGGTAGCAATTTATCTGATGACGAAAATGATGAACCGGAGAAAGATGTTAAAGACTTACAGACAACAAATACTGATAAAAGAAAATGATATTACATCAACAATAATTATACAATAAAAGCCAACTTTTTAACGTTTTTTCATATTTTTTTGATTACTTTAACCGATTTTCTATGTTTATCTTCGAAAATATTGTTTTGAGCGTTAAGCGTATAATAGAAAAAAGGTTTATTATTTTAATACGAACATTTTGTTCTTTAAAAGTTTTTCAATAAAAACAATACATTTCGTTTTATTGCGAAAAAACGTGTTTTTTTGTGCATTTTTTCATTATTTTGACCGTTTTTCTATGTTTATCTTCGAAAAGATTGTTTTGAGCGTTAAGTGTACAAAAGGAAAAAGTTTTATAATTTTGTGACGAATATTTTGTCTATTTACGCTTTTTACATAAAAATGATATATTTCAATTTATAACGAAAAAACGTGCTTTTTTGTAGATTTTTAATGAGTTTAATCGTTTTTACATTGTTATCTTCAAAAAAACAGTTTTGATCATGAAGTGTTCAATGGGAAAAAGTTTTGTAATTTTGTGACGAAAATTTTGTCTAAATTCATTATGTACGTAAGAACAGTATTTTTGGAGATAATTTGCATAAGCCAATTTTACGAAATTGTAAAACGCTCCATAACTTCCACAATTTATGAGCGATATATCTGAAAATAGGACTACAGAGTTCTATAATTATAACAAATATACCCTGTAAATTTCAGCTCAATCGATTAAAAATTAGCAGAGTTAGTTTGGTCACAGGATTTCATACATACACACATCCATACATACATTTTAGGGAGAGGTTTGGATGGGTTCTAAGTTGCACAAATTTTATTTTTATGTCAAAATATATACTTTTTTGAGGTATCACATATTTTGCGATGATGAAAATATAAGGCACTTCCGTGTAACGATCGTGCCTAAATAGCAATGTTTTTTAAAAGTACAGTATGTCCACCGATTACTATGTTTTATAGTAATTTTTATTAGACTTTTTAATAATTTTTATTATACTTTTTCTCAGTGTATATATATTTATAAGATAAATTACGATTACATTAAAATCGCTATATTTTATATTTGAAAACTGCACTTTTTTGTTATTTATGATATAGCACAGTTTATAGTGGCACTGAATTACTTAAGATGAAATGTATATAAGTTAATTTTCTTTTTATTTATATACTTTCCACCCTGTATACACTTTACGGGTTTTTACGGGACACCCCTACCACCTATGCGTGGGGGTGTGAATATTATTTCCATATTCCCCATCTAAGTTTTGCCCCAACCTTTTCGCATTTGCCCGCGAGGAAGGAAAAACCTAGTAGGAAAACCTACCTCGAGATGGTCGGTGTACTATAACATTCTGTATGCGTGTTTAGGTCACATTGAGCGCATAGGCCTAATCATCGAATCCGAATGTTCCACACCACTTGCTAATGTTGTAGAGTGTGGTAAAACATCTAACCAATCCCGAAAGTCGCACAAGGATGGTTTACTTTGTGATCGTGATGTGTCTCTGTCACTTCGCCACCGCGTAGGTTATATATATATATAGGTTAATTAAACACGATAAATTATTATCATATTCGTTCGAGATGTGTGATTCCTGGTCTTTACCGATTAACAGTAGCACTATTCAGGAACGTATTATCAACAAGTGCTTTCTTAACATCGATATCACATTCGTAGCTGATTAGCATTGAGTTAGGAAAATAAACAGAGTGGTACTGAATATTATAAAAAAATCATATTAACTCTTTTTTGCACTTGATACGGGATTAAAATTAAATCAATAAATCATTCTACCAGTGATATGCAAAGTATATATTTTGAAAAAGAAAACTAATGTATTCGTTAATGAAAAAAATAATCGGTATAAGTAAATGTGAAATGATACGGTTGAAAAATGTAGTTTTATACAAATCTTATTTGTAATTTTATGCTTCAGATCAATATAAAAGTTCTAGAAAATATATTCTAAAATTATAATAAAAATGAATTATGAAAATGCAGTCATTGTGATAAATGTACACCGGTATATGAATTAAAACCTCTTAAACTATAACCAATGAATAAATAAACCAATTCCGTAGATAAGAAATCTAAATTCAAATAAATAACAATTAAGAATAACGGTAGCGGGCTACATAAAGAGGAGGAATTGTTTGTTGGATATTGGGGCTCGCGCGTCATAAATAAGAAGAAAAAAAGAAGAAGAGGAGAAATAACGAAATAGGAGTAAAGTGAAAAAGGACTTACCCTTGGGAGATAGATTGCTGGAGGTGCCCAAGTAGAACGGCCCCTGGCGCATCTCAATCTCGTGGACGATTATAGCAAAGCTATAGACATCAGCTTTTTGGGTACCCTCAGCTGGTCTGCGTTCCATCCTCAACAGTTCTGGTGCCGTCCACAGCTGTTCTGCGAACATACCCATTCGATATATACACCCGCCATATTCTGGAATACGTATCTACACGCTCGGACACAGACACCGGTGGCTACCTCGAATTGTTTGTTCTATCGCTATTCGATCAACTTGCTACTTTTGGGGACCGGGGAGAATCGAGCTAACCGAGATTGTTCCCTCGACCATGCGACGAAATTCCACTGATGGTTTACACTGTCTTCGAATAATCTTACGTGATTTATCGAAACTCCTATAGTTACAACTCCTTGTTTCGTTTAATAAACTTTATATATGTATATCCTTTATTGTATAACGTGCTACATGGCGAACACTGCTCTATCAAATGTACTATGATGAATTTGTTTATCTTATGTACGAGAAAGATTGATGCGTTGACAGGTGCGTGTACTCAATACGTTTATTGTATTTTAAATTATTAAGTATTTCATCGCATATATTCAAACTATCACTCGTGCATTTCGAATTAGTAAAAGAACTAATTTATACGTGCATAATTAATACGATTAGTATCCCTGTGATTCTTCGATCAATATAAAACGCGCACAATATCTTTAAGACTCTTGATTCGTTAAGACGTTCAAAGTATACCATTTAAGTTACGCATAAAATATACACGCATTATATATATATAATATAATAAGTGAATGTTCACACACATACACTAACACACTTTACATTCTTTCTTCTTTATCTTAAATTTTCAATTATTTTCTTGTTCTATAATTAAACATTCGTATCTTTCTTTGGAAGTTAACTTCTTTGGATTTTTATGCCAATTGGCTTTTTCCCCAAGAGTATTAAAGAGGTCTGACCTCAATAACGTTGAAATTGTGATTGACTTTATTTATCGTTATTTAACTTATCCGACACTCAAAAAATAAATAAAAAATTATCACGCCGGCCCATCTTGGATCGACATTGACCAAAAAATTTAGTAACGGTAAGTTTTTGATTTTTATAAATTGCATAATTTTCATAACCACTTAAAAAAGTAAATGTCAAATATTCAAATACATTGACTGTAATTAGATTATTTTTGATAAAACAAAGTTCTCAAGTAAAGGAAAACTTTATTTTCCACAATAATTAAACAACACTTTGTAACCTTCATAAACAAACCCTAATACTATTTCGAGTCTATTCAATATAAAGTTAACAAGTTGTTATACTTGAGAAAATTGAAATTGACTTAGGTTTAGAAAATTATTCACACCCAGTTAAATTCATAACGCATCAAACTCTTTATCGTCGGACATATATATATATGTATACAATGACGGTGCTTAAAGATTTCGTACAATCAAAGTGCAATGTGCGACTTCATACAACTATTATTGTAGATTGCTGTTCTTTGACAGTGTAACTTGGAAGTGAACTTGATTCGTCGAATTTAAAGTGAATGTCTATGTATGAATCCTGAGTTCAAGAAGGAAAACTCTCTAGAATATATATATATATATATACACGCACAACTATTGTGTAACTTTATCAGATGGTGAACTATTGAGAAAATGTAATTACTTCAATAGTCCTATATGGATACACATATACTATATATCTATGAATAAATTAAACCTTAAATCTTAATTAATAAAAAAGACAATAATATATAAGAAGCATTTACGATTTATTTCTCAATAATTATTATTATTATACACTATACTTTATGCATTTAATTTAAAATTGTAATATATTTACTAATCTTATTTATTTTGTATATACATTTACTTGTTTAGAATTTCCATATTGGTATTAAACAAATTGTTACAATAATTTACAAAGTGACAAATTTTAAATAATGTGTGTACGGTTTGTAAGTTACATTCATCTTGTAATACTCGGTAATACCTCGAACATACAGTGTAAATATGAACATGACATTCAGAAATGCAATCTTTATTTACATAATAAATCTAACTTCCAGTTTTGTTTTCAAATGTAATCACAGTTCCCTACATTATTTACATTAAATGCAAATTCAAAAGTAAAATAGTCTTATTACGTATTATAAATATAAGTTTGATAAACAATTTAACGCAAAAATATAGGTATTAATATAAATCCTCAATGCATTATTCATTAATTCGTGTTTACTCTCAACGTTATAACCTTACGTGAATTCATCGAAAAAAAAAGTTATTTTCCTCCCAATAAGAAAAAGAAATTGGCAAAAAAGTAAATGACATTTTGAGTAGAAACGCCTTTAATATCGTATAGCCACAAATCTAAATATTTACTTACTTCTCCAGTAAGCGTAGCTGTTCCGGTCCTCATCAGGGTCAAGGGGATGAGGCTTTCTAAGCTCGTGTAGCCCAAAGTCCGCGATCTTCAAAACGAACCTCGAATCCACTAAACAATTGGTTGACTTGAGATTCCCGTGACTTCGAATCTCCGAAGCATGCAGGTAGCCCATGCCCCGTACGATGTCGTGAATAAGAGAACCTCGAAATACTCGGTCGAGTTTTATTTGTTCGTTCTCGAGGATGTCCTGGAAAATCGATACAAAGGTAAGACGATTTGGCAATTACAAGTGTGAGGAAGGATTTTGTCTCCCTTACTCTAACCTATATACCTATACGTACACTATTGCGCTCACGAAATTGAGAGATGGAGGAGAGAATCGAGGGAGAATGTTTCTAAATCAAGTTTTTCTTTATTTACTTTTTTCTTGGAGATTTTTAGGGTATTTTACTGTAATCCGTTGGTATTTATGCAATCTCATGGGACTTAAGAAATGTTAACGTGATTTATTAAGAGTGTGAAAATTGTTTCGCAGCTCGTATTGTTGTTATTAAGCTTACACCATTTGATTATGTAAAAAAAGATATTAAAATAATTGCTAAAATAATAATACAAATTCTGTTTTTAATTATTTAATCCGTTTCTTTCTCAATTTTTTTTAAACGCAGAATATAAAAAGATTAGGTGATTTCACGTAAAATCCGTTGAATATTAAATAGGCTAGAAATATATTTCAGAATATACAGAAGTACTGTTTAGGTGTTGAAAAAAAATTGATTAAAAATTATTTTAACCTCAAAAATGAGATTTCACTTATCTCAAAATCTATCAGTTTTTATTACAAGTATATCATTACATTCAACTTTCGCGACACATCTTGTTCGATCTATCCACTTCAAAAATCTTAATACAAACATTAGTACACGACATGATCTTTAAATAAAGCGACCGAGTAAAAATTAATTTTTTCATTTAAAAGTCTAAAAATAATTTGATAACAAGACAATTATTGCCATGTTGTCATATGTTGTTGTAATATTATTTAATATGTTACGGAATATATATATATAACGAATATTAGAGACGAATGTTTTATTTAATATTATTATCATATTGTGAAAATTTATAAATATATATATATACTTTTCGAGTTAAATAAAATCTCATTTCTGGAAATTATAAAATAATGTCTAAAAAATACACTTTTACATATTCTGAAACATATTTCTAGCCTGTACCTAATATTTAGAGCATTGAAAAATTTTGATTCGATCAGTCGACATGAAATCACTCATGAGTGTGTGTGTGTGTGTAAGCGCGTGTGCGTGTGCCAAAATTAGTTTCGTTACTACATTTAATGTTTAGTCTCGAAAGAAAAGAAGTGACTTAGGAAGGGGACCAAAAACAAAATATTTCTTTTAATTACTATAACAATGTGCTACCAAAACTTTTTGTAGGTAAGTCAGTATGGTAGGGTGAGTAAATCTCTTGGCCAGTACAAAATCCAGTGCTTCAGATTTTCTTTTCCAAGTTCTTAAATTGCCTTGCTTCTCGATTCTCCGCTTCCCTTTCTCTTTTTCCCTACCCACTAAACCCGAGTTCGGACTTGTTATCCTCTTCTTGGCTTATCGTGGATCACTCTAACTTGACATTGAGTCGTTAAGTTGTAGAAAAATCTCTCTTTTACACTTTTCCTTTTTATTTAAAAAATTATACTTCTTTTTATAGTTAACGAGAAATATAAGGTTCTATTAAAAAACTATTCAATTTAGTTATAATCATAATTGTACAAATATTAATATATTATAAATAATTGTGTAACATATTTTAGTTATCTATATAATTATGCCCTAAACACATTACGCTATAATTACCGAATAATCATATTTTAATTATCCTAGATAAAGTTTGAATATTATAAGCGTAGAAAAAGTAAAGACTATATATTTGACTCTAAAGATTAAAATGATGTGTATATTATCGACTAAAGTAATGAATATACTGCAGGTGAGATTAAAAGAATAACTACAAAAGCAAACCTGAAGTGAACCTCTCGGACAGTATTCGGTGAGTAGACAGCAGTGCGGCGGCTCAACGCAGGCCCCGTAAAATCTCACCAAATGATCGTGCTGGAGATCCTTCATCTGCGACAGTCACCACACCACCATACAACCGAAAATCAATAGTCACTTGTCATGCATATAGTGTTTCAGAATCAAGCGATTACGTTTGCCAATATATATATATATATATAGAAAGCAGTAACAAAATTATTGTTTCGTTATAAATCCAACATTGCTATTTTTAAGGCGATTCACTTGACTGTTTATTTACTTGATGCGTTTCAATTTAGATGCAATGTAATGTAAACATTAAATTTTAAAATTTTATTACGTACAACGTACTGCATCATAGATCAGAAAACGTTAAAGCATTCATATAATTTATAAATAATACAATTTTAAATATTTTCATAATTTATCATTTGTTTCTTTTTTATTTTAATACAAAAATATGATTTATTTTAATAATTTAATATTTTATTAAAACTCATTGAATTTTTTTATTTGAACGTATATTTTTTTCATCTCCAGATTAAATACATACTTTACCTTTTAAATTTAACAAAGGCAGTAGTATTTCCGTTATAGCAGAGTTTTAATGCTCACCAAGTTATAAAATTATATTGCTTGATTTTAGTATGTCCCTTATTGACCGTTTACGTAGAATGGTTTTATTGTTTTGATTTCCAAAATACCGCGAAAGAAACCTACTGGAGATTACCGTTTTGAATCCCGTATACTATTATTTATTGTCCATCGTTATAAGACATTCGGAAATTTCAATTTTATGTTACAGCCTCTCGTGCACATTGAATTAAAAGTTTATGTGTATATAGACAAAGCAGCAAGCCATAATTCAAGTAATATTGAAACTTTAAGATTTTAAAAGTACTGCGTCGAATGAGATTGCCAAGAGGCAATGAAAAGAAAATTATTCATTCGGTGTACATAGGAAATAGAGTTATAAGATCCTGATAAAGATCAGGGAACGAAAAGGCTTTCATATATATAAAAAGGTACTAAAAGATTTTAAAATCTTAGACTAAATAAAATTAAATTATACTTACCCTTTTTAATTCTAACAACAGAGGACGCGAAATTTCTACTTTGTTTCTTGGGATTGGCCTGATAGCAACTTTCGAATTCTGTTAACAAAGAAAGTAATATTTATTAATTTCGTGTGAAGTCACTAAGAAAATGTGTTAGAAAGAAAATTATTGTTAATACATTTTACATCCTAATTTTTTTTAATCTAAGTATTTTTTAACTAACTTGGTAAATTGTGCGACCTAATTTATAATGAAAATAATTTATATAATTTAAATTAAACTCATTAAAGACATGTATCACGTAAATCCAAATCCCGTAACGATTGTTGCGGGTATGCCCGACCTAAATAAAACGACTTTTGCATGAATATAATTTATCATAATTTTAATATTTCGAATAACCGGAATCCTCCAAAATGTTGCTAATTAAACCTAGTGGTCATTGCTTATTTCATCCACGATTTCACGAGTTTCTAATGTAACTTGTCACGTAATTAGGATTAATCAAAGCTCAATGTATATATTCAAACGATACAAAGTAAAAACTAATTTAAATGTTCTTTTTTGTACTTTTAAGTTATGATTGCATGCAATAGTAAATGATATAAGTTCTCTTTTTTATGGTTGAAATTAGCTAATAAGAGTAACATATTTAACATTTATATAGTTATTCAAATTGTTAAAAAAATTAAAGAACACAAAAAGTCATATAGTATCTTCAAATGGTAGAAAATTAGATATACTAAAAAATTAATGAAACTTTGTTACGTGAAATGTTTGAAATGACATTTTGTAAGACATAATGTATATCCATTTAAAATAAAAAGTATGTTTATAAAACATAATTCAAAAATACACGGAAGTTGTACACAACAGTACATTTTTAAAATGCATAGCTGATACACGTGGCTATTTTAAAATCATTACTCTAAAACTACGTCCCGAAGATCACATGAAGGAAACTTCTGTTTTATTATTACAAAGCTTCCATTGATAAGAAGCAAGACCATTACTTTAACGTGAACGTGCGCAGTGAGTAAAAAAAATAAAATAAAAAAATCGAATGGAAGTAAGAAGAAAAGACGCAGGAGGTAATCAACTTACCTTATAAATTCCCGTAGGAACGTAGGAGCTTCTGTCCACTTCGCCGGGCAGGCTCATATTGTCCTCGGAATAAATACTCTAAAAAAACAATACGTTAATTGATGCATTAATTAATTATAGTGGAAAAAAAAAGTTAGAGTAAAGTAATTATTTGGTAACTATTTAATTTATTGTAATTAGCAACGAAAAAACATAAAAAATTTAATCTAAACGAGTTACTTTCGGTAACTACTGCATTCCCGTCTCGCGCAGAGGTTTTTATAGATCAACTTTACTTTACGAGACTCTTAGTGTTTTCTTACCTTTGAATCTATACGAATACGGAAGTACTACCTTCGAGTATTTGTTACCCGAAGTCTCAAAACATATTAGAAGGAGAAAACAAATGTGACGGTGAAACATTAAGACGAAATGAAATACTGCCTTTTTACACTAGAGCGAGCATGAAAATTTCAGTCTACATGTTTGGTTGCGTGGATAAATACTTAGCTCGAAAAAAGAAACGAATGAATATTCAATTTTCTTTTGTAACGTAGGCGGCACTGCTTGATATATAACTGATGTAACTTATGTCTAAATTGTATTGCGAGTTTTCAGTGAAAAAAAAAGAATAACAAAAAATGGTATTTTTCTTTTGTTTAGACATATGCCTCGTGGTGCGTAATATGAGCACGAACCAGTTAATTTCAATATAAAACCCCATTAAAAACGTCTCCGAATCCTTTTTTTTTTTGGTTCGAAGCTCTGCGGAATTGAAATAAAATAGCAACATAAGTTATCTAGAGCATGAATTATAACAATATCGCATTTAACTGGGAAGTAAAGTCACTTTTGTTAAGTTTAAACTCTTCCACAACAATGAACTACTTTATGAATTGCGTATATACACGAATCTCTTTATAATATTAAGACGAATACATAACTTAACATAATAAATCTATAATGTTCCTTAAAAAAACTCGCGTATTCTTTAAATATATAAATTAATAAATGTAAATAACGTTACGAAACTACCACTTTTTTTTTAATAATTGAGTAATTCGAAATGTTATTATTCAAAATCTATGCAAAATTTATTAATAATTTTAAATTAAATTGGCCTAGTTTATTGAAATTTTACCAGCTGACTTCCACGCTGCTTGTTCGGCGCCAACGAATACATGGATCCAGCTTTGAACTTTTCGCTTCGAATAACAATGACATCCTCCCAATGCACTTTCCACGTCATCGAGGCAATTTCCGCCTCGAGTTTAAAGTGTCTGAAGAAAAAAAACAGAAGTGTTCACTCAAAATTCTGCATTCATTACCTTCGTTCCGCAAAGACTTACAAGCAGTAACTTTAAAGAAAATGCGCAATATTTAAATATATTAATAAATTAATTTATTTTGAAAAATTTTACTTTACTAGCTATTGCATGAAATTTTAATTGCTATATTTATATTTACATTGTAAGTGGATTTACGAAAAGAACTAACCAAGACGAAGTATCAATAAAGGTTGTTCGTTTGCCGCCAAGTGCATAATGTAAAGCAATACATTTTGTACTTAATTAAACATTCGAGTTGAACGATTCAATAAAGTTGAATGTTGATTCTTAATTTTTTTACTATATGATATGCTAAATACAGCGCATAAAAGTCTTAATGCAATGAAATTGAGAGGTTTATTTACTTTAATTTACTAAAAATAAGTCTTTTCATGCGAATTTTCTATATAGAAATTGATTTACGACACTTTTCTTTCACTTGAAATAAAAACTGTTTAACAACTAATCATTTAACTTTTACAATAAACCTTCTTGAAAGTCAATTTACTTGAGACTTTAAATATTTACAAAGGCGCAATTGAAGTTTAGAAATTGCACGAAAAAGTTTTCTTTTAACATGGATTATGCGGTTAACTTAAACATTGATTGAAAACAAATCAAAGTACACTTTACAACTTAAAAGTTCAATCTTTACATAATACTACAATTAAATAATAAATAATCTAATTGAAATTTTTGATGCGATAACTAAACTATACTTAATAAACTCGAATATATTATTTAACAATACAAAAACATTTGTTAAGTTTCATTATTTAAGAAATAATATTTAAACTGTATAAAATGATGTATAAAAATTTTCTTTAAAAGCATTTATAAATAAAGTGTAGGAATAAATAAAAGATAAACGAAAAATTCAATTTTTTAAATATTTTATACATTAGTAAGCAAAGACTGGAAGGAAAATATATGTAGCTTGCTTTAAAATGCCTTGTGCATGAAAGGATAAAATGTGCAATGTCCTAAATATTGAAAATGAACGACTCGCATCAATTTACATATATTCCATAAGCTTTTACAAAATCTACTATTTCCTTTGAATCTAAATAATAAATCAATCTTTGTGTGTTTAAACCTGCATATATATAAATTAAATAATATTTCTGCGCATCTAGTCCAATTTAAAAATTTTACATTTCATAAAATTTCTATATTTGTTATAGCTACAAACGTTGAAAAATGATTCAACTGTATTTATCGACATGCAGCATGTTAGTACTGTTATAAACGCAATCCTGCATGATTCAACAATTCGATTGAAAATATATGACGTTTTGTATTTTTACCTTGTTGTATTAATGACACACCAATCGGAATAGTAATTAAAATTTTATAATTCAACTTTGAACGATAAAATCTTATATGAATATATATTAATAATATTGCAACAGCATTGATTGTTGTGTTTATTAATACGCTCCGTGAAATCAACTGGGCCAAGTTAATACCAGTGGATAGTGGTCGACTTATCAATTTTTCAAAAAGCCAAAACGTACTGTCACCTTTCTCGCGGCGGTCGTCAAAATTATAAAAAGCTTTCCTCAAAAATTTCAACCCAATCCAATGAAAGCTCAAAAATAAACCTTACGGCAAATGTGTTCGTATACTGATTTTGAGTCATTTGCTGAATCAACATTTCTGATGATTCGTTTGTTGATTTGACACCAAAATTACAAAATATTCACAAAAACAATATTTTAATTTGTGCACGTTATTGCATTCTATATTACCACGAATTAAACTTTCAATTGAAATCTTTAATTATAATGAATTTCACAGGTAAACTTAAGGGTCTGATCCCCTTAACACATACAACTATAAACATACAAGTCAACAACGGACTGCATAGGCTGAAACAAACGCTAATTGGTTACCGATATGCCAAACTAATGAATTTTTGAATTGCTTGTTCGATGTTAACGAATTCAATATTGGTTTGAGTTTTTTTAATCGATCTGGCGAAGGCGAAGAGAAAAAAGACCTTAAACGCAGATTTTTTAGCAACATTTCGTTGGCGTGGTCTGCCAACCTCTTCAGACTGTTTATTAAAAAATAACAATTTTAAAATACAGAAATTAAAACTTGCACACTGACAACACCGCAATAAACAAATCAACGGAAATTAAAGTATGTTTAATCGAATTAAACCGATATGTCCAGTGGTTGAATGTACATAAGCGAATTTGTATACAATAACGTGATTATTGTATATGACGTATAAAAAGTAAACACAAGAAACGTCAAGCAGTTGTCAGTTAGACATTTACATTTCTTAGAATTGGTAGATGCGTTCTATTTAAAAATCTAATATCATCTTTCTTATTAATGTTATTATCATCAAGTTTTATGTGCACCATCTCTGAAATAAGACGTTTATTGTTATTACCTACGCTATCAACAATCTTTACGTCATCCCAATCAAAATCATGTTTAAAAAGAAATACATGTTGGTTGACTAATTCGATTAAAGGTACTTTAATTTTCCGTTGATTTGTTTATAGCGGTGTTTTCAGTGTGCGATCTTAAATTTCTGCATTTTAAAATTTTAATTTTTTTAATAAACAGCCTGAAGAGGTTGGCAGATCATGTTGCAAAAAAATCTGTGTTTAAGGATTTTTTCATTTTGCCTCTGCTAGATCAATTAAAAAAATCAAACTATTAACACGGAGAGCGATCAACCTATCTACATTAGAAGAATTTAATATTGCCTTAGAAACTAAGAAAATAAAGTCAGCTCCAAGACAAGACGGAATCTACTTTGAAATACATTTGAATCTATCAATAAAATTTAAGTTAATCCTCTTGATATATTTAATGAAATTTTGATGACCAGCGAGTACATTGTAAGTTGGAAACGCTTATTTATACAATTATATAATTTATACATTTTCTACCGGAACCTGATAACGATCCTGTTTGGCCCATCTGACTTACTTGGTGTAATTGTAAACTATATGAAAAATTGATAAAAAAAACAAACTTACTTAGGGGGTCCAGTAATTCACACCTAAAAGACACTCTAAGCTATAAAACTTTCACATGAAGATGAAATAAACTCAAAACAGATAATTAAACAATATAAAGCGTCAGTAAAACATAAAAATTATTAATAAATGTAACCTAAATTTTACAACCATTGTTGTCAAAAAATCACTACGATTATACCAATATGAAACAAAATCAAGGAAAAACTGAAAAACAAAAACTTAAAAGATACAAATGAAGTGTTCAACTTATTCTTTGAAAATAACGATGCAATCTCGACGTGCACAGATTGCAGCAAAGTGAAAGAATCACAATCTGTCGGATCAACATGCTTCTGCCCAGGTTTAAATATTGAAATAAGAAAATCTGTCAGAAGAAAAGCATCACGGCATACTAGATATTGCTTTGTACTACAGGATGCTCTCGAACTCGTTCAAGATATATGCAACAGTCCAAAACTCTTTGCAAACCAAGTCTCATCATTAAAGACACCTCGTATATATTAACAAAGTTCAAGTAAGACACACAAAATACATTTAAAGAAAGCATGAATTTCAACTTGTAAAATCTTTTTGAATTATATAAAAGAATAAAAGACTAAGCATACAACTTATCATAATGATTTACAGAATTAAATCTAATCATTACAACTTGCCAATTATATGGCAATGTGATACGTATGAAAATATAAGATGCACTCTAATTGCTTTCCGTAATAAATTAAAATTTACATCGGCTTACAATATCGCAACGTTTGTAAATGTGCATTATATAAAGGCACGCCACTGTATTCTTATACTTTTTTATATATAATTATAGCAATTATAGAATATAAATATGAAATAATATACATGAAAATGTCTGTAAAACTGTAATTATGTAACAAAATAGACCTAAATCGAGACACGATATGCTTGAATAAAAAAAATATTGTAAAAATAATTTGCGATTATCAGCATATATATGTTTAAAAGTCTTGAAAGGAATATAAGGAGAGGTAGAAAAATATTTGGTATATAGATATCAGCTTATATCACACTGAGTGCCCGCAGCTGCATAGGAATTATTTGCAAGGTAACTCTTTGCACACGAGAATTACTTTTACAAGAACGATACAAAGAACTGAGAGTGGTTGAAAGAAGATAGAGGACGCACGATGAAAATTCTACGTTTATTATCCTAGCATTTCCATAAATTTCCATAATCTTTGTACATAATTCGTGGCGGGCTAGATTCAAAGTAGACTTATCGAGATTCAAAATATATTCGGTGTCGTGCGTGAATTTCGTTTAGCAAGTGATTAGATAGTATTATTTAACATTTTATATAATTTTATTAAACATATGAATACGAATACTAAATGAAAGAAATAGAGAATTCCACATTTGCTTCACTGTAACTTTTTGTACGAATTCTTTTCCATGCATTACAGAGATAGAAATCTAATAAAGTAAAGCTTTTAACCCAACAAATAATATTTCGTTGAAAAAAAAGATTGATTTTGTTCAGTAATATAATAAAGGAATATTTTCTAACATTTAAAATAATTATTTTAATCCAATCGCAATATCGGATATATTATTTAAAAAAAATAAATAATGTTGTCTACACACGCGTAAGCACAGAAAGTTGGTGGAATTAAGAAAGTGTACGTTCAACGTATACACTCGGAGCTAATGATTCGTGTGCTATAAGAAACGCATCGTTGGTACTGCTCCAACAGATTCATTTAATATTCTTGAAAGCTTTTCTCGGCTTACTTTACGTATCACACATGCGCCAACTATGCTCTTTTAATATATTCAAACTCAACTATCGGAGAATAAATATTTTTTTTAAATATTTTATTCGGCAATAGTAATATTGTGAATTTTGATAGAAACAACTAGTTCGATCAACAAGTGTAACTTATTATATATATATTAAGTTACACACTTCTATTTTAATAAAAAGAGTGTAGAGAAATACATTGGAATAAATAAAATTACTTTCAACGTATGCGTAAAATTTGTGATTTAAACGTTAAGTTAGCTATAGAAAATTAATGAAGAATAACTAATTAAACACTGTACTTACAACAAGGAGAACATCATACGTTTGGGAAACGGATCGTACCCAGCTTATAGGATATGTTTTCTAATATAAAAATATGAAAAAAGCCAGATATAATTTTAAATACATGTATGCTCAAATTTGTTAGAATGAAGCAAAGTTTAAGCCGAATT
The DNA here is from genome assembly GCA_026168455.1 of Theocolax elegans. NCBI lineage: Eukaryota > Metazoa > Arthropoda > Insecta > Hymenoptera > Cerocephalidae > Theocolax > Theocolax elegans. The sequence goes on along the minus strand of CM047429.1, from coordinate 55,022,470 downwards.
AAGAATTAAAAGAATTTTTAAACAAAAATTGGGCACTACAAATTTTATTGATTTTTTAAGCTAAATTTCTTCGAATTTTAATTCGGCTATAACTTTGCTCCATTCCAACGAATTTGAGCGTACTTTTAAAAATCTATCTATTTTATCTCAGCTTTTCATTAAACTTTGGTTTAAGTATTATTATTTAATAGTTTAGAAATTACAAGCATTTAAAGTGAAGTCCCCTTTTTAGTAAATTTTGCTTTAATACCGTTAGTAATAACTTTCGAAAAAAACGATTGTTAGGGTCTGCGGATCTGGTTTTTTTATATTTTTATATTAGAAAACATATCTTAGAAGCTGGGCACGATCCATTACCCAAACATATGATGCTTTTCTTGTTAGTGAGTCCTAGTATCAGACTCTTTTTGAACATAATACACTTAAATAAAATTTTATTACTCTCATAAATATACTTTTGATTATACCTACAAAAGAATTTTCCACCTTTTGAAGCTTGTGGATGGTAAACTGTATTTCTAGATCGTCAAGAGTAATACAATTAAAGTGTTACATTATTATCAACATTGTCTAAAATTATGCTATTACTTTTCACTATTATTTAAAAATTGTGACTTTATAAATAATACATCTCTATTCGATTGCAAAAAAATTGTAAATTATGTTCAAACCATTTAGCTCGTCAAAGCACGTTTGAAAGTCATAAGTGCCTTATAATTCTACAAATGTGTTATCGTTAACTACGTTATAAACGAAAACTGGTGATGTTTGAACGTGCGTATGTAAACCTCTGAAGTTATGATGTTAATGTTGTTAACTAACATAGAACATTTTATAAGATGGGATATAAAATTATAAAATTCTAGGCAAGTAAATGAAAATTAATACGGTTAATCAGTAATATATTTAAAATATTAACTTCATTTCGAATTGAGTTAAACTGAAATAATTAATCTGGAAGTAATAAATTGAAAATTTCTTAATTACCAGTGCATTAATTTAAATTACTGTAACACAGAATCAATCCAAATTATTAATCAAATTCATTTTTTAATGTTTTATCATAGCTAATGATATATTCTATAAAAATTATTAGAATGTTTTATACACATATCTTTATAAATATAATTTACGATATAATGTAAGTATAATATTCATTACATTATTCTGTATAATAGAATTATTATTCTGCAACTTAGAATACGTAAATATTGTTTAACGACTAAACTTTACTATATTCATTAAATACTTGTGTGTATTCTCAGCCAAAATTCGAATATAATATTGTGAATAAATGAAACTCGAGACGAAAACAACAATTAAAACTCATGAATTTTCAAATAAAATATTGCACTTATTCAAGTTATACCTATAGGATCAGCTGTACGTAAATCTCCTTAAATTGTACACCTTTTAATAGATGGAAAAACTAAGTTTTGCAGCCGACTTTTACCAGTAATTAACATTCAAAGCTGCAAAATCCGAGAGTCAGCGGTAAAACCTCGCTTGAGTTACAGCTATACACACACACACACACACACATATACGCAGGAGAAGGTACTGCAAGATCGACGTAAAGAAATTAAAACTGGTCCCGTCGTGAAAACTTAGAACTACCAAACTCACGAGCTTTTGATTATCCTTGCAGACTTAAAAGGCTTAAAACGCTGCTTCGTACGAAAGTCAACTTTCCTAGATAAGAGAGCCCGAAATTTGCGGATGCGCACTGGATCGAAAATGTCGATGGACAATGAAACAAGACTGTCGTAAAGACTCGTAAGAGATGCATGTGATAGTAGATGGGGAAAATTCTATGTTGAGTAATTCAGCTCCACCTTATATACATATATATATATATATACCTCATCTACTATGTACATATAATATTTATAATTTATGTAACGTTATTATGAAAATTCACGGTAGGAAAGTATTATCATTGAAAAGAATTATTATATAAATTCAATGAATATACTGACACCCGCAATTATCAAACAAATTTTGTTAATATTTCCCCTTTTCCCATTCTAATTTTGTATTTTATAAATACCGTTTATCTCTTATTTTCATAATTTTATTTTCTAGGAAATATGAGCATTCAACGAGTCATTTAGCACTCTCTGACTAAATAAAAGTAAAATTATTTTCAGTTTCCTCCCTTTTATTATAATTGCATTTAAAACTAAATCCTCTTATATTAAAGACGAATTTTCCTTTCGACGTGAAATTCCTTTTTTTTATTCCTTAAGCTCCGGTAAATTATAAAAAAATCTTTTTATTTTTCCACCTAAAATTACATTGTAGCAAAAAATGTAATTATTTATAATACATTGTTTAACTACACAATGATATGTACATTTTGCTAGAAATGCAGTGTATCAAATTAACAGGTTATTAAAACAAAATAGCGTTATCTCTTATATATTGTAATAAGTATTCCTTTATGTTGTTTATGCAATAATTCAAAAATGTCATTCAAATTATTCGCATTACTTTATCAAGTTCCAGATTATATTTAATATATAATTAAATTGCATACCACAACAAATATTATTCATAATACGGTTCAATATTTACATATTGAATTTATAATATAACTAAACTAAACACGAATTAAAATATGGTCTAGATGTACGATTTATTCACTATAAAATATTAAAAAACAATATACTTAGTGTACATTGTAAATATTGAAAATAGTTTAAAAAACAGATTAAACCAAGAAAAACTAAGATTACTATCCTAAACTAAAAATTACAAAATCAAGTTGACTTCTTTATGTAGTATAACGTTGTTTTTTTATATAAAGTACCGAACAAAGGCTAAGTACATGTATATATACACATACACGCATAGAATCTATATATATTCCGCATTCTATATCAAATCAGCAAATGAAAATTTAAAAATTATTGATATTTTGCTAAACAACTCCTCTTTTCAGAGAAAAATAATTCATATAATAATATGATACGAATAATACCTATTTATGAATTTTTTTCTCTGAAACTATTAATCTCAGGAGAATATTAATACAGATATTTTTTATTGTAAATGAAAAGTAGAATCTACCAATATTTTTAAAATTGTTAATTATCTTGAATTGAGTTCATGTACATCAGCAACTGACAACCATGTTGAACTTTTTTATTTTTGCAGTTAGCTTTAATAAAAAAGTGTATATCTTTTATCCTATTAATTATGCCACTAAGCTACTTGGTAAACACAAAGTACACGTAATTAGACAAATAGTAAAATCTGTGATTTTTTTCAGTAATATCAATTGTGCCAAACAATGTCAAAAATTGAATTATATGATTTTTTTCGTGATTTATGGTTAGTAAAAGTGCAATAATATTCAATTAATGGTTATAATTAAAATTTCATTGAAATCTTGATGTAATTTCCAATCTTAAAGGTATATATCATTTTTTTGTAAGATGCACATATTTTGAGTTATAAAGTCATGAAAATTGGTCATATGAGCAAAACAGCAAAATATGTGTTTTTTGGTTATTAATAAGTTTCATCATATCTAAGTAAAGCATCTAAATTTATTTTTTCCATATTCTAGGTTCAAATAGTATATTACATACCATGGCCAGTAAAATAAGAAATGTCTCAGATCACATGTAATTGTCGGCCGAGGCGAAGCCGAGGTGGACGATCATGTGATCTGAGGCTTTCTTTTTACTGGCCAAGGTGTGTATACTATTTTTCTGCTCGACGTTGCCGGAAAACGGCGACTTCGATTCGCGCAGCGGCCGGGAAGTTGCCGCTTTCCGGCCGGAGGGCAGAAAAAGAAATTGTTTAGAGAAATATCAATATATATATATATATATATATATATATATATATATATATATATAGTACCACTGATAATTTAGAAGACATTAAACAGAACCAGGCAGAAAATTAACTAACCTTTTAGTTAAAATATTAAAAATGATGGCTAAGAATTAACTAATTTTTAGTTAAATTTCATGTACAAATAAGTTAAACATTACCTTATTTCATTATCTTACCGCGATGAGCTTATTTTTAACTAATGTTGTATAAAATTAATTAAAATATTCAATATGAAATTGATTGCATTAATACGTTTAATAAATAATATTTATTGCTAATAAAACATTATTTTTATTGCAAACAAACAAAATATTATTATTATAACATTAAAACTTAGCGATATGCAATACCGATTGAATTAATATATATATATATATGGGGTATTCCACGTGAAGTGGTCCGATCAAAATTTTAAAATGCATCAAATTTTGGGTATACATTGCAAATGTTTTTCAGAATACAGAAAAATTTTTGCCGGACTCAAATTGCTCAAAAGTTATTCTAACCTCAAAAGGTGAATTTTTCCAAGTTTTTTTCAATACCAGCTGGGTTTACCTTTATTTAACTCAATATCCATCAACTTTTACTATAGAACATTATATGTAACATTCGTTGCTAATTATGTCTAGAATTTATCCTTCTGGGTTAGAATTTCTAATCTCAAGGTCAATGTTACCTAAACTACATGTCAATATTTAACTTAAAAAAAGTGTAAGTGCGCCACAATTGATTTTTTTATCCAAAAGTCTAAAAGAAAGCTTGAAGCAATACCTTTCAATGGTCTGTAGCATTTTTATGGCCTCCAATTCTGTAAAAAGTTATGACAATTTAAAGAAAGACAAAAATTCACAAAATTAACATGGTAATTCCCATTTAAATTTTAAAAAAATTTCGTGTTTCTTTAAATTGTCATAACTTTTTACAGAATTGAGGCCATAAAAATGCTACAGACCATTTGAAAGATATTGCTCCAAGCTTGTCTTTTTAGACTTTTGGATGAAAAAATCAAAGGTGGCGCACTTGCCTTTTTTCAAGTTGAATATTGACATGTAGTTTATGTAACATTGACCTTGAGATTAGAAATTCTAACCCAGAATAAATTCTAGATAATTAGCAACGAATGTTACATATAATGTTCTATAGTAAAAGTTGATAGATTTTGAGTTATATAGCGGTAAACCCAGCTGGTGTTGAAAAAAATATGGAAAAATTCACTTTTTGAGGTTAGAATAATTTGAGCAAATAGATTCCAGTACCTAAAAATTTTTTTCTGTATTCTGAAAACATTTGCAAAGTGTACCCAAAATTTGGTGCAATTTAAAATTTGATTGGACCACTTCGCATGAAATAACGCTATATATAAGAATAATAATAATTACAGCAAATAAGTTGTTTAAATCCCTTACTTTCAATATGAACGTAAGCTATAAAAATACATCAAAATTGGCATATTGATAAAAATAATGTATTATAATTATTTAACCGACGCGGAGTCGAATAGTAGCGGGTCGCGAAAGTTAAGCAGCATTTGCCGCGTCTAATACTTGGACGGATGTGACCAACCCTCATACGGCTTTACGGTTCGATATTTTTTCACTTTCCACAACGTTCACTGGAGATGTGAATTATTCTGTTTTGATATCAAAACCTATGCATTGTGACTTTGACACCTAGAAAAGAATATTTCAATAAATTCCAGGTTATCTTAAAGGTTATCCCTCAGGGTTTGGACACAGGTTTCCCTCTTTCACGAACATAACCATGGGCAAATGCTAGAAGGTTGGGATAGAGGGGATTTAAAAGGAAAAGGAATAAAGGTGTAGGGGGATATAACCTACAACCCGCAAGGTACAGGGTATAGGTGCAAACTACCAAACTTTAAACTATTATAAATATTGATATTAGTATAACTTATTAAAAAGCATTTTTATTTGATAAAATTTAATTGTTAAAATTTAAAATTAATAAAGTAAATTAAATTATTTATTCAAATACACATTATTATTTATATAAATACCATTTTCATGCAATTTTTAGCTCCCAGGGGATGCATTTTTCACTAAAAACATAAGTATGACTTTTTTTGTAAAATTTTCCGAACTTTTCATAAAAAATACTTTTAAAGACATAAATGTATGCTGTCACACTCTTGTAAGCCATTTAAACCTTAAATAGTGAAAATCAGCAATTCTGCCTCCGCGACTCTGGTAACCTAATACTGTCTAAAAGATGTCTTTTTATAGTCAGAAACTGCCTAAAAATTTCCAGAGTGGTCTAAATCATAAGATCACTTATAGTCAAAATCTCCGGGAAAGTGCCCGAAATTAATAGAAATGTAAGTATATTTGTTGCCTTATAACGATGAATCTATTACCATGATCATTGCAAAAAATTTGTGCACTTACCTTGGAGTGGTAGAAAAGCATCTTCACTTGTTTCAGTATCCATCTAATCCCCTATAAGCTGCTAAAATACAAATATTAATATACAAATGTAAAAATTAATTTTTAAACATTTATAATGCTGAATTTTTAGTTTTACATCCCTTACAAGAATTATAATACTAATCTGAAGGATACTATAAATATATAAACATTATTATTACAATAACTGAATATACGTATTTAATACAAAAGATATATAAATAAATCGGATATATAATTATAATGAATAATACGATAACGTGACAGTGACAAGTTTGTGAAATCTAAACAATGTATTGCTGAATAATAATAATAATAATGTTGATACTTTTATAGTAATCCTTCAGATTAGTATTATAATTCTTGTAAGGGATGTAAAACTAAAAATCCAGCATTATAAATGTATAAAAAATAATTTTTTATAATTTTATAATAATATTTGTATTTTTAGCAGCTTACAGGGGATTAGATGGATACTGAAACAAGTGGAGATACTTTTCTACCATTCCAAGGTAAGTGCATAAATTTTTTTGCAATGATCATGCTACTAGATTCATCGTTATAAGGCAACAAATATACATTTCTATTAATATTTCGGACACTTTTCCCGGATATTTTGACCATAAGTGATCTTAATGATTTAGACCCACTCTGGAAATTTTTAGGCAGTCTCTGACTATAAAAAGACATCTTTTAGACAGTATTAGGTTACCAGAGTCCGGAGCAGAATTGCTGATTTTCACTATTTAAGGTTTAAATGGCTTACAAGAGTGTGACAGCATACATTTATGTCTTTAAAAGTATTTTTAATGAAAAGTTCGGAAAATTTGACAAAAAAAGTCATACTTATGTTTTTAGTGAAAAATGCATCCCCTGGGAGCTAAAAATTCATGAAAATGGGCATATAATGCAAAAAAGTGGTAAAATGTCAACTTTGACTCTCTGTAACTTAAAATAATGGCCCAGAAAAAATCTGAAAAAATTCAGGAGAACTACTGGATACCTCTAAAACATATTCCCACAGTTATAGCAATATTTATTTTTTTCATCTTCGATGTCACAGAGAACCACCCATATATATATATATATATAATAATAATAAGTATAGCAAATAAGTTGTTCAAATCCCTTACTTTCAATATGAACGTAAGCTATAAAAATACATCAAAATTGGCATATTGATAAAATAATATATTATAATTATTTAACCGACGCGGAGTCGAATAGTAGCGGGTCACGAAAGTTAAGCAGCATTTGCTGCGTCTAATACTAGGACGGATGTGACCAACCCTTATACGGCTTTATTTATTTTTTGATATTCTTTCATTTCCACAACGTTCACTGGAGATGTGAATTATTCTGTTTTGATATCAAAACCTATGCAATGTGACTTTGACACCTAGAAAAGAATATTTCAATAAATCCCAGGTTATCTTAAAGGTTATCCCTCAGGGTTTGGACACAGGTTTTCCCTCTTTCACGAACATAACCATGGGCAAATGCTAGAAGGTTGAGGATAGAGGGGATTTAAAAGGAAAAGGAATAAAGGCGTAGGGGGATATAACCTAAAACCCGCAAGGTACAGGGTATAGGTAGAAACTACCAAACTTTAAACTATTATAATATTTATATTAGTATAACTTATTAAAAAACATTTTTATTTGATTTAATTTGATTGTTAATCTTTAAAATTCAATAAAGTAAATTAAATTATTTATTCAAATACACATTATTATTTATATAAATAACTAAATATAATTTTTAACCGACAATTAGGTAATCTTTATCTAAAAAAGCATATCTTCAACTTGATCAAAATTAGATAATAATTGCCTAAAAATCATTTAATAATGATTTCTAATAGGGGAATGCCCCAATTTTCTCTCCGGCATAGAAGCAACTCTACGATTAGTTACTCTACCGGTTGGTCACACATATAGTAAGACAAAGGTTCACTATATATAGAAAAGGACCCAGATGGAAGTGAATGTAGCCTGATTAAATTAGTCGCATGTGCGAACTCAAGAAATTGCATCAGACATAAGTACCTATGAGTACATGAGAAAAAAAGAAAGATTCTATTTTATTTTTATACATGATACTAATCTTGATAATATCAAATTTAACTATATATATATATATATATATATATATCAAGAACGGTTCATCTATTACACTCGAACCACATCAGGATTCTTTTCTTAATTAAAAGTCATCCGTCGAGAGGGTGCGTCGTCCGTACCTCACATTAATCATTTTATATGTCGAGCCGTTTTTTTTTCTTTTTTCTTTTATCCTCGACGACGGATTGATAAGAAGGGTGATGAAAAGACTGCGCACTGTTGAGGGTTGAAATTATATATATATATATATAAGCTTCAATCGATGATGTTTAATTTGCTCGGTTTCTTCCTTTTTTTTCTTTATTTCGATCGGAAAACTGGGAGACCTACTCACTGTCTCTTTCTTCTGTGATAATGAAGGAGAAGGTCATCTACATTTTTCCCGGTCGATCATAGATTATAACGTGTTTGAAAAAGAGACTTTGGTTGGTATTATATTAGACTTTATATCAACGCTCTTGTTTACCTGTGATTCATACATATTCAAGAATATTTCCTGCATCACATAAAATTAGTTATCAAGCTTAAACAAAGTAATTTCCTACGAAATATGATATTCGGCTTTACATAATTTAAAATTGACTTATACAAAGTATAAATATATGTTTAAAATATAATGAATTAACAAAATGGTCTCTAAAAGGTAAAAGTCAATATACTTTAAAAGAAATTTATAAATGTATCTAAGTAGAATAAATTGCAGAAAGTAGTGTTCGTGATGTATGAGGTAAGTAAACGTGTATCGAAAAAGATATTTTTCACAGCTTTAAAATGCCATTGTCTCGCCGTAAACGAGAAAATGCACCAAATTGCATTCTTCACAGGATGTCCAGGAGACATGCTTCGAATCATACAAGAACATATTTAAACCTCTCATCGTAACACTATTTTACATAATCATGAAAAATTACGTCTAATAAGTATTGGTTGTAGTGTATTTAAAAATATAAAAAGTCATCAGATGTATTTGTAAACAAAATTTTTAAACATTTTTATAACATCAAAATTAATTTTTATATAGTTATAGTAGCAATACTAATTTTATTAATCCTTTTTAAATCAATAAAAATTAATCGATTATTCTTGTAGACGTCAATTCATTTGAATGTTGATAACCTTTTACCCCCAATATGTTAATCTACATTACTGTCGGGCAAGACATTATTAAATTTAAGTCAAATCTTTTATAATGCGGTATTTAAAAATTTGCCTAATAGATAAGCAGTTTATAAGATATTAACTTTTCAGGCGAGAATAAAAATGTTCTAATAATATAATTTTGCGTATATTTTTTTCTGTTAACGGGGTTCTATAGTCCAATATTTAACAATAATCCAACTGTGCTATATTTGGAACTAAAATATTATTACGTTTACGTGACTTGAAATTTTAGTATGGGGTTTCTCAAAAACAATAATATTTTAGTCTTAAATTCGGTACTAAATTAGATTATTGACAACCAAGACACCTCTTCTTGTATTTTTGCACATACGATTTTAGTTTTTTTATTAATTAATCAACAAAAATTGAGTATGGAATCCCCTTATATTTATAAACATTAATTCTTTTCTAAAATAGTAAATACAATATTACTTTTTATATTTAAATTCTTCCGCATTTACAGTACTAAACGCTTCGAATATAACTCTAAAACCTCCAGGATAATTTAATCAAACTACCTTTCCAATTTAATCACATATCTTTGCTTTAATTAAGGGTCGCTTTATTATGCTTCTTAATTATTCATTATACTAGAAATTTAAATTAATAGAGTTGTTAAAGAAAATTAAAATTTTTATACTCAAGCACAATTAACGTATAATTAGTATCTACTGTTGATTAATATATTGGTATGTTAATTCAGTACTGCACTGAGAAAAATTATATATAATGTCTATATAAGATTACGACATACAACAATTAATTATTATATTTTTAGTCAATACAAAAATCTATAAGTCATTTTGGTAATAAAATGTGCTAAACATTTCTATAATTACGTTAATATTTGCTATAACGTATAAACAAGTGTGATCAATCAAAGTACATAATTTACAACATAATTTTATTAATCCTTTTTAAATCAATAAAAATTAATCGATTATTCTTGTAGACGTCAATTCATTTGAATGTTGATAACCTTTTACCCCCAATATGTTAATCTACATTACTGTCGGGCAGGACATTATTAAATTTAAGTCAAATCTTTTATAATGCGGTATTTAAAAATTTGCCTAATAGATAAGCAGTTTTATAAGATATTAACTTTTCAGGCGAGAATAAAAATTTTCTAATAATATAATTTCGCGTGTATTTTGTTTCTCTTAACGGGGTTCTACAGTCAATATTTAACAATAATCCAACTGTGCTATATTTGGAACTAAAATATTATTACGTTTACGTGACTTGAAATTTTAGTATGGGGTTTCTCAAAAACAATAATATTTTAGTCTTAAATTCGGTACTAAATTAGATTATTGACAGACGAAGATACCTCTTCTCGTATTTTTGCACATACTATTTTAGTTTTTTTATTAATTAATCAACAAAAATTGAGTATGAAACCCCCTTATATTTATAAACATTAATTCTTTTCTAAAATAGTAAATACAATATTACTTTTTATATTTAAATTCTTCCGCATTTACAGTACTAAACGCTTCGAATATAACTCTAAAACCTCCAGGATAATTTAATCAAACTACCTTTCCAATTTAATCACATATCTTTTGCTTTAATTAAGGGTCGCTTTATTATGCTTCTTAATTATTCATTATACTAGAAATTTAAATTAATAGAGTTGTTAAAGAAAATTAAAATTTTTATACTCAAGCACAATTAACGTATAATTAGTATCTACTGTTGATTAATATATTGGTATGTTAATTCAGTACTGCACTGAGAAAAATTATATATAATGTATATATAAGATTACGACATACATCAATTAATTATTATAAGTTTCACTATATTTTGAGTCAATACAAAAATCTATAAGTCATTTTGGTAATAAAATGTGCTAAACATTTCTATAATTACGTTAATATTTGCTATAAAGTATAAACAAATGTGACAATCAAAGTACATAATTTACAACATATTTTTTTTTAGTACAACATAATATTTAAATAATTAAAAATATAAATTCGAAATTAGAAGAAATAGCGTTACATGTACACCTATATACAAAGTATTGATTTAAAAGTTTGTGTATTCAAATCTATTAATTATTTAGTATTTAAAACTAATGAATTACGAGATTATGAAATCATTATTCGTACATATTATAGCGTTTAAGTATAAAACGAAAATGCGTATACGATTACAATATGTACAATTTAAGTAATAGCTTTGGTTGTAGCTTTCACTACTTTTTATTTCCTTAATAAAGTTGCGAATTATAAAAACTTTTACACTCTAGGGACACATTAAAATTGAATAACTTTTAACTAAAACTAATATTTTATCTGATTGTACGTATTTCTGAGAGATTTAGTTATTTATGACAGTGTTTTTACTTTACATTGATATGTCTTGAAAGCAAAAAAGTGTAGATATATTAGACTGCCCCAGGTTATCTTTTATATTCTGACATCATGATATTTATGTTAGAATTTCTGCCAAATGGCTGGCGTATATCCGGTGCACTTAGTTAGCGGGTGCGAAAAAAAAAATCAGTCAGATTTTAGTCTTAGGTTATATTAATTTTCGTTTATATTCCTGCATCCTTGCCAAACCAAGAATTATGAAAAACTGCTGATAAAATTATTTTGCTAAATATTTTGTATTATACGTGTAGTGGAAAATTATTAAAAAAAATAGTATATAATATTTATTATAATTATTAATATGATATTTAATATAATATAATATAATTATGATATTTATTAATATTATTAATTTACTAAGAATCTTCCTATGTTCAATGATAATATTGTAAAGTCAAATAAGTATATCAAAGTTTCTTTTGAACACATAAAGAAATGCAAATCTTGCCTAATAATATACAAATCTTCACCTGTATTTCAAATGTACCCTTAGTTTAGCTATATATACAGTATCACTGTTGATATATCAACTTGCACCCGCACACATGCAAGTCATGAATCAATCAAATCGGATGATAAGATAAAGACTCAATTATGCTATTATACCCTCATAAAATAATCCAATAACGTTACAATGCAACACACACACACACGAGCGCGTGCAGGCACGCATACCAAACGAAACAATTCACAGCGATATCTTAAGACCATAATCGTCGCATGCAGAAGCGCATATAAGAAGCGCGAACATGCAACCCCATAAGCATATATAAGCAGATGAATAACGGCATAACATCTTATTACGCGTTGCTCATTCGCATTGCGTAAAAGTGTTTGCTCGCGCGCGCGCGCGCTCATGCTCATGACGTTGCCGGAAAAAACTTTTCTCGTAAATCTTGCACCCCGTAAAAAAAAAGGTTAGTTCGTGCAACATTTGGAAACACATCGCGTTATAACTGTCTAGGCGTATATGTGAGAAAAAAGGAAAAGAAAAGTGTACGGTGTGTGCGAGACTCCCGTGGGTGCTGTTATCGCCGTATTCAAACGGGTAAGTGTTACGCTTAGATAAGCTTCTAGTCTTTACGTGTCTCGTATTTTTACTTTCCACGTTATAGTTTTTTTCTCATTCTTTACAATTGTTCGGCTGTACGATAACTTTTTTTCTGACCTTTAACTATGAGAATATGCACACGTTTCTTATATTTTTTTTTGTTATTTTTTTATACGTATGTAAGCATCGCAATATCACATGCATTTACAAAAAACAGAGGTATATTCGTTGTAACGAAATATTTTTCGGCGTAATAAAAAATTATGCTAAATCTATGCAGCCAAAAACCCGCGGTAGTTGATTGTGTACGAACTATTAATAATATTAATATTTCATCATAGTCATTTGAATAATTTGAAATAGTTAAATTTTTACTAAATCATGAATTAATCTGTCTCATCAAAATTCCAATCGATTATCGATAAAAAAAACGTGTTAAAGTCAAGCTTTCGAATCGAATTCCATTGCCTTTTCTGCGAAATATTGACAAATGACGAACTGCAATTCTACACAGAAGTTTGAAATGTGCTATTTGAAACATGCGAGCTAAAGTAATTGAAGTTAAATCAATAAAACACTGGAACATAAAAAATCCAGAGCTATTCAATGTCATAATTAAAAAAATATTTTATTTTTAAAATACACGTGAAAAATAATGTTTCGAATTATTAGGTATGTTGTATGATACCTCGCAAATATATTTAATATCTAAACAATTTAGAAATTAATATTAAACGGGACATTTCGTGACTTTTTCATAAATCTACACTTTGATTTTAAAATGAAAATATCAAAAATCTTTCTGCATTTCTCTTAAATCATTCTAAGCAATTACCTTATCAATTTCACCGAAACCATAATTCATACGCTTTACAATGTTATCTTGGTTTTTATACAAGATTCAAACACAACTAATAATTTCCAAGATGAATTGCATGCTTCTTTAGTAATTATCAAAGTATCATTGTAATTTATCAAAATTTCAAATTTGAAAATCTTAGTTTCAGTACAAACTTTCTTTGCATCCTCGAAATAATGGAAAAAGTTGAGCAAGTAGTTCAATTTTCCGGTAAAAATTCAAAGTTTATATTTGAGAATAAAATTTTTGTGTAACTTGTAAAACTTTTTAGAAGCAGAAAAAAATCTATAATAGTTAAGTTTCACTTTTTAATTGAATAATAATATTCTTAAATGACAATTTCGAACGCATGCACGATATCAACATCTATCTATAATCCTAACACTCGAAAATTTTGACATATTTCCATATAACGCGTATACCCATCGATTAGTTCATTCTTTAGTTTAAAAGTATCACTTTATTCATTCGACGCGCTGCGCACAACACGGAAAATTATGTATTCCCCCGTTTATTAAACTATACGGGAATTGAGAGATGGCACTATATCCGCGATAGTTTTGTTATTTGTGGTATAATGTAATAAGCGAAGAATTGCAACGAACGTGAACGAGAAATAGAGTGCTAGGTATATGCCGAAGGAATCAGTATTCGTTGAATCTCTTAATTTCATCCACTTCTCTACACCGGCCTCTATATCTCTTTACAGCATCGTATGCATATGCATATGTACGATGCATCGCGTGGACATATAGAATAGACCACCGTCCAGTCAAAATGCAAATTTAATCCCAGGTGGTATACTATAACTACAACTTAATGGCTCAGGGTTACTTGAAAAACCATCGGCAAATGCGCTGGTTACTAAATTTTATCAGCGACTGTATCGCAATATATATGGACTATCTTTTTGCACGTTAATGAATAAAATTCGTAAGTGATGTTGCATCTTTTTGGTTCGTACACTGTATACCTATTACACTGATATTATCATTGTAAAAGAAGAATGTATCCATACATCATTTAAACCAATTTATTGTTAGGAATTAAAAGAAGTCAAAGTTTTCAGAAGTTCATCAATAGGTATACATATATATATATATATATATAAGTTTTCTCCGTAGGAAAGATCAATGAGACCTCTACCATTGTAAAGTTCTCAAAAAATATGCAATTTAAAAAGACATTTATCATTCTTGAATGTCGGAAACCCGTCAGAAAAACTTGTATATTTCACATTAAAAGTATCTTTGCGATAGTTACAGAGTTTTGATAGTCATTTTATGAGTCACGAGGAGTATTATTTTTCGAATTATTAAAAATTCTTGTACCTGTGAAAAGTATAGCCTCTCTTCGTTAAAACGTTGCGTTTATCTAAAATATATTTAAAAGATTCAAGAATTATGAATTTTATACAAATAGTAGGAGCATCAATCCATATCTATTGAATATAGTTGTCCCGATTGAAATTGTCATTATTTTTACATTAATGTGTCAAATTGCAATTGAAAATAGATTTTTCACAAATATGTGCAAATTAGTAATGTTTTTGTATAAGCCTCTTAATTCAAATTTGACAAGCAAGTTTCCATTAGACTAAATGTGTTCAATGACTATATCAACACAGACTACTTTTGAAGAACGAAGTAGCTTTTATTATCTTCTAGCGCTGAAATAACAATTCTTGTTAAGCCACCGAGATATAAAAACTATTAAATTTTCTTTAATTTATTAATTATTTATGATAATATAATATTAATAAATTACTGTATAATAAATCTTACTACACACTGCAAAGTAATTAAAATATTCACTGAACATTCTCGTAAAGGTCTACACAGATATATATATTGTTCAAAATTAGTATATCTCTAATGAAATGTTACACGTTCTTTTCACATCTTATTGTTTATTTCAACAAGTTAGCAACATCGTTCTCAAGAAAAAGTACTAATAACTAAAACTTGTAAAGTGAACTCTTTGTTTTCCATTAGTCGGACGAAGATTTACAGTGTGCAAGAAAACGATAAAAAAATGAACAAGTTTCCTTCTGCAATCTATAGTACTTGATCCAGTCTACTAAGTAAGTAAAAAAAAAAGTAAAGAAGGAATGAATAAAAAGAAAAAAAAATAGAAGTATCCGCCTACGTTTGCGCAGCTGTGACTTTGCCTTCATGAACCGCACGGGAAAAACTCATTTTGGTCTTGCTCATTCGTTTAGGAGTCGATTAACGGCATCGGATACTCTGTACCTCCCTTACTTTCCTTTCTACGTTTCTTTCGTTTTTCCTATATTCACTTGCCTCGAGTTTTCATGCCGATTTCGAGAATTTTTCCGACGTTATATCAGCAGAAGGAGGGACACGGTATAAGGTTACATGAAAGAAAAATTTATAAACTTTTCTAATGCTTTCCCGACCGTACCGAGATATAAAGCTTCCACGTACAAGGCACATAAACGCAATGGAAATTTATATACGTGAGCTTTTTCTCGAAACAAGATTAGGGTTTAGAAAGAGACACTTTTATGTGTTATTTTACTATACAAAAAATATTGTTTGTTTTATCAAAACTACCACAGTGTAAGTTCCACTATCTTTACATTATCTTTTTAATTTATATAAAAACACATGAGAATATATTACATTTTATGGTGAATTAATGTGACAACGTAATTAAGCACATTATATAATTAATTTTAATAAACCGTATATACCTATTATTAGTACATTATTTATATTGGACATCAAAAATACGTAATATATGAGTTAACGCCAATAAAGTGACAGTTTAATGAAGTATAAACATATTATGCAAAATGGTAGTAATGATGGCACGTATACCAATAATTTTGATAGACAATTATTAAAACTTTGTATTACTAAATCAACTTTAACGTAATAATGCGATTAACAATACTTCATTGATCCTCTATCAATCAAACAGACATTTAGTAATTCACTATTAAATTGATAGAATCCAGCTTAAAACATTTTCAAATATTCGCGCGCGAAATTACTAATGTGGTTTATACTTCTTCTCATTGTGCAAGAAAACGATAAAAAAATGAACAAGTTTCCTTCTGCAATCTATAGTACTTGATCCAGTCTACTAAGTAAGTAAAAAAAAAAGTAAAGAAGGAATGAATAAAAAGAAAAAAAATAGAAGTATCCGCCTACGTTTGCGCAGCTGTGACTTTGCCTTCATGAACCGCACGGGAAAAACTCATTTTGGTCTTGCTCATTCGTTTAGGAGTCGATTAACGGCATCGGATACTCTGTACCTCCCTTACTTTCCTTTCTACGTTTCTTTCGTTTTTCCTATATTCACTTGCCTCGAGTTTTCATGCCGATTTCGAGAATTTTTCCGACGTTATATCAGCAGAAGAGGGACACGGTATAAGGTTACATGAAAGAAAAATTTATAAACTTTTCTAATGCTTTCCCGACCGTACCGAGATATAAAGCTTCCACGTACAAGGCACATAAACGCAATGGAAATTTTATATACGTGAGCTTTTTCTCGAAACAAGATTAGGGTTTAGAAAGAGACACTTTTATGTTGTTATTTTACTATACAAAAAATATTGTTTGTTTTATCAAAACTACCACAGTGTAAGTTCCACTATCTTTACATTATCTTTTTAATTTATATAAAAACACATGAGAATACATTGCATTTTAATGGTGAATTAATGTGACAACGTAATTAGCACATTATATAATTAATTTTAATAAACCGTATATACATATTATTAGGACATTATTTTATATTGGACATCAAAAATAACGTAATATATGAGTTAACGCCAATAAAGTGACAGTTTAATGAAGTATAAACATATGATATGCAAAATGGTCGTAATGATGGCACGTATACCAATAATTTTGATAGACAATTATTAAAACTTTGTATTACTAAATAACTTTAACGTAATAATGCGGTTAACAATACTTTCATTGATCCTCTATCAATCAAACAGACATTTTATTACTTATTAAATTGATAAATCCAGCTTAAACATTTTCGAAATATTCGCGCGCGAAATTACTGAATTTGTTATACTTCTTCTCATTTTGTGAAATGTTAAACTAATAATTAAAATCAATATGCTGGTTTAAATTATTTTGAAACGTATAGCTGTGTAAACTTAATTGCTTATTTATATCTTTCACTAGGAGAATTTGACAGTGAAGTTTACTGAAGTTGATTGTACATATTTGCCCTTTCAAAAAGTTTATTACTATACTTTTAAATATATTGTTGTATACAATAATAACTTTGACAAATATATATTAAAATTTTTACTAATAAGAAGAGGTTCTACCATGCGCGTCACGGATTTCGTTGCACCTTTGAGAATTCATATATCAAATTCAATAGTTATAAGCGGTTAATAAAGAATTTAAAGAGGAACAATTAAAGGTAGATACTTAACCTCAAATCTCCAAAAAACTGAAATGAAGCAGATAAAATTTATTGGACTTTTTAAACAAAAATTTCGTCTAATTCTTATTTCTTCCATTACTATACCATGTTAGGATATTTGAACTAGGGGGGCCGAGCCCCCCTGCGCGCTGCCGCGCGTCAACCCCCTGCGCGCGTTGCGCGCAAGTTTCTGTCTTCGGCGCGACCGAATATAGCTCGCGGTTTGCGTTCGCACCGTTGGTGGTTTTTGTTATTATATAAAATAATAATAATAATAAAAATTGACCGACGCGGTGGCGGAGTGGCGGAGACGCATCTCGGCCGGTCACGGAAGTTAAGCAGTATTGAGCGCGGTACCCAAGTGGATGGGTAACGCTCTCGGTCGCTTGGCTTTCGTGGCGGGTTAGGTGTTTTTTCACACTTCACAACGTGAGCGGGAGGTGTGAAACATTCGGTTTCGGTGTCAAGGCCTACGCAATGTGACTTTGACACCCAAAAAGAATGTTTCGAATACACCGGCCATCTCGGGTGAGGTTTTCCTGCTTCACAGGTTTCCCTCATTCACGGGCATAACCCCGGGCGAATGCGAGATGGTGGATTTTAAGGGAGGGATAAAGCACCCACACATAGGTGGTAGGTGGACACCGGTAAGTCCCAGGGATAAACGGTAGGAAGTGCCAGGAAAAAGAGAGCACAAAATCAAGAATAAAAAAAAAATAATATAATAAAAATTAGAATTGTAATTATAGTATACAGAATTATTATTTTGCATATACATAGATGTTCTAATATAAATTTATAATGTATTTATAGATGTTTAAATTTTAGATATAATTCTAATATTCTAAATATCAATGTATTGAAGAGAAAAGTGTTGGTTCCTCAAATATCTCAAAAATTAAAAAAAAAATTATTTGGCAAGAAATAAGTAATAGTAGGAAACACATTTCGAAAGAGAGGTAACGTGAATTAAAAAAAATACATAATTTAATATGTTTATATAAAACCTATAGTTTATTTTTTTACATTAATTTTCCTTCTAATGAATATTTGGTAAAACAATATTAATGGGACATATATTTGGACAGTAACGGTAAGTAAATGTGATAAATATTGTGCAATTCAAATTAGTCTATAATGAAACAATATAATTAATTTATTTATTCGATATAGAGCAGCATTCATGTAAGTATTGTTTAAACTTTGTTAATTTTTGAAGAAATTCATTTGTATGAAGCTTGGTTTTTTTATTATGCAGCTGGCGGAATGGTTACTCGAGCATTATATAAATTTAATTTAGTCCCAAAGATGTGTTATCGGGTGCCTTCTTTGGTAGTATATTTAGAGTAAGTGTATGTACCTATATGTACTTTATGTTTAAATTGATGTAATTTGTCAAGTGAAAAACTCAGTGAACAAAGTCATAAATTGAAATATGTACATGAAGAAGTGAATTATTAACTTCTATTTAAATTGCAATGTTATTAAGAACATGTAATTAAACGTTAATAATTTCTTTTTTTTTATTAATTAATAAATTAAGAAAAATTAAGAAAAAAGTGATTATAATATTTGAAAGACAAATATATTTAAGTATATATAATCAATATATTCTTAGAATTCGTGGACACATAAATTGGTTATGTTTATTTAACTTCAAGAACCAAATTTTTCAAGTTTAAAAACAAAGTTTTTTGTTTAATTTTATTTAAAAAAATTTTAATTAAAATTTAAGTAATTTAAAATTTTAGAATAATTTGGACATATTGAAAACATGCTTTACAGGGTTTAACGTTTAGATTATTTTCAAATTTTATTTTGAGTGTGGTAAATATTTTTTACTGTTTTATATTTTTTTTATATCAAATTTGTTATAAAAATATAGTTATTTTTTAATAATAAAATTTTTATTATAATTCTTTTTTTAGTCGATTTTTGTATTAAAAAAATAAATAAAAACAGAAAATAGGTTATAAATAAATATTTTTGTAAAAAATACAACAATTTGAAATTCAAATTTGGATACGGGACGCGGTTACATAAAATGCGATATGACATTATACTTATGTGTATATGATGGCGCTTGATGGCACTATTTAAACGGACAATAAATATAACGATAGTTTATTTATTTTATTGTGTATATAAATTATGTATATACATTATGTATATATATATTACGTATACACATAGTTTTTATATGATTTTCATGAAGTTTTACTGTATGATATTAGTTTTTTTTATTATGCAGCTGGTGGAATGGTTACTGGAGCATTATATAAATTTAATTTAGGTCCCAAAGATGTGTTATCGGGTGCCTTCTTTGGTAGTATATTTAGAGTAGTGTATGGTACCTATATGTACTTTATGTTTAAATTGATGAATTTGTCAAGTGAAAAACTCAGTGAACAAAGTCATAAATTGAAATATGTACATGAAGAGTGAATTATTAACTTCTATTTTAAATTACAATGTTATTAATAACATGTAAACGTTAATATTTCTTTTTTTTATTAATTAATAAATTAAGAAAAATTAAGAAAAAAGTATTATAATATTTGAAAAGACAAATATATTTAAGTAATATAAAATCAATATATTCTTAGAATTCGCGGACACAATAAATTGATTATGTTTATTTAATGTTCAAGTCCAAATTTTTCAAGTTTAAAACAAAGTTTTTGTTTAATTTTATTCAAATTTTAATTAAATTTAGTAATTTAAAATTTTAGAATAATTTGGACCTATGAAAACATGCTTACAGGGTTTAACGTTTAGATTATTTCAAAATTTTATTTTTGAGTGTGGTAAATATTTTTACTGTTTATATTTTTTTATATCAAATTTTGTTTAAAAATATTAGTTATTTTTAATAAAAAATTTTTTATTATATTCTTTTTTTATTCGATTTTTTGTATTAAAAAATAAATAAAAAAAGAAAATAGTTATAAATAAATATTTTTGTTAAAAAATAAAACAAATTGAAATTCAAATTTGGATACGGGACGCGGGTTACATAAAATGCGATATACATTATACTTATGTGTATATGATGGCGCTGATGGCACTATTTAAACGGACAATAAATATAACGTTAGTTTATTATATTGTGTATATAAAGTTATGTATATACATATGTATATATATATATATTACGTATACACATAGTTTTTATATGATTTTCATGAAGTTTTACTGTATGATAGTTATTCTAATATAAAGTTAAGTGAGCATTACAAAATAGCAGAAGCTCTTGTCCAGTATTTGTCCAATGTTGGCAGTGTTCGAAATAATAGAATAATAACTATTTTTGGATGGTAAATAATTTGTATTTATTATCTAGTTAATTTATTTATTGTATAAGATTTATATTGCATTTATTTTTGAAAATATTAAGTTGACGTAAGTTGTCAATAACTAAGTAATATTTATTTTTTTACATTTTATTTATGTTTTAAATTGTAGAATACATTATAATTAAATTTAAAGATAAAGATAATTTATATAAGATAATTATGAATTATAGGAGTAATTCACCTACTAGTCAATTTTAATACAAGAGTAATATGGTAGTGAGTCGAACAATAATGGTTCAATTCAACAATAATCACGAGCCTCTTGTTTGTATTGGGATAGTTTTGGCGATGTTTAATCTTTCTCAAGGTTGATCTGGTATACATTAACGGTTTGTGACATTTTATTATTACATTTTTTAATTTATTTTAAATTACATTAAGTTTGCATTTAATGTTGTATTTATTATTTACTATTAAAGTTCTTATTATGTAATAATAAATACAATAATTTAAAAGAACGGCACTTATAATTATTAAGACCGAGAACATATTCAGGGTAAATATATAAATTACATTAGATATTAATTTTGAAATAAGCTTATAAAATTTATAATTTAAGCACAGTATAATTTTTATTTAACATATATAACAATTGTTAAATTATGTAATTATGCAATATTAATTAAAGTGTTTTGCGAACATCATTAAGATTTTCAATTCATTAACTGATGTTTAATGCGTTATCTTCTAACAACTTTTATTACTTAATGTGATATTTTTTACGTTTTTGAATATTTAGCTTTATTTTCTATTACAATAATAATAGGTTTTTCTTTTTATTTTATATTTACAGAAGTGGTGCTGATACAAGTTCAAACAAAGGTTTCTTAGCTAGTAGTTACGGTAGTGCTCCGCAATCATTGTCAACTTTCCAACATCCTAGTCATTCGTTATTGAAAGTAAACGGTTTCACTCAACAAGTGTATCATAAATATCATTCACGTTGTTTAAAAGGTAAGATATTAAAAAACCTTGAATTTACTTTTTGTAACGAAGTTATAAATTCTTGATGTGATGATAATTATTATAATATGTTTTCTTTTCTTAGCTAAAGAAATCATGTTGATATAAATCATGTTGTTATATTCATTATTTATAAAATTTACATAAAGTCATTCACTTTAGAATTCATGGAATCTCTTTTTATTTCAGAGCGTAAACAACTTGGTATAGTGAAGTTACAAGAGGTGAACACACTCTTCGAATTTTGGTCATTTTTCTTGAAGGAGAATTTCAATTGCACTATGTACGAAGAGTTTAGGACAATAGTATATGAAGATTTATGTGAAAGATATTGTTATGGGTTTAAGTGTTTGTTTTGATTTTATAATTACGGTTTAGAACAAAAATTCAGACCACAACTTTATAAAGATTTTCAAGTGGAAACAGTGAAAAATTATAAAAGTGGTAAGTGGTAATTACGGTACAAATAAAATTTATATTATGAAATTGTTATATTAAAATATATTATTGAAAAATCTTAAGATAGATTACAATGTAATTGTCTATTAACAAGTATATTATTTCATGCATACATATATTATTTTTGTAGAAAGAAAAGTATGGCTTAAACATTTTTGGAGAAGGAGAAGGAGAGTATAAAACATTTGTTTAAATTGTCCTTTGTACAACAACAGTATTGTAATGTAAGTTTTTATTATAGTATTAAAGAAAATAATTTTTTACTTTTGTAAAATAATTGTAAAATAATTAATTATTTTAAAGACGAGTATGAAAGTGTAGTGCATTTAAATGATGAAGTCATACCAGTTGGGTACCTGAATTTAAAAAAGTACGCCTTCTAAACAAAAATGTAGATAGGAATCATTTTTAGTAACAATAATAATAATTTCAATATTTTATTTTCATTTTTACATAATTATAATTAATTTTTAGAATGGTTGTACAAAAGTGGACACTTCAAGAAAGACTGAAAAAATTGGCGGTTAAGGCGTCACTGACTATATTTCTGAAATAGTTGGACCAGATTTACAAGATGGTAGCAATTTATCTGATGACGAAAATGATGAACCGGGGAAAGATATTAAAGACTTACATACAACAAATACTGATAAAAGAAAATGATATTACATCAACAATAATTATACAATAGAAGTCAACTTTTTAACATTTGTTTAAATTGTCCTTTGTACATCAACAGTATTGTAATGTAAGTTTTTATTATAGTATAAAAGAAAATAATTTTTTACTTTTTGTAAAATAATTGTAAATTAATTTATTTTAAAGACGAGTATGAAAGTGTAGTGCATTTAAATGATGAAGTCATACCAGTTGGGTACCTGAATTTAAAAAAAGTACGCCTTCTAAACAAAAATGTTAGATAGGAATCATTTTTAGTAACAATAATAATAATTTCAATATTTTATTTTTCATTTTTTACATAATTATAATTAATTTTAGAATGGTGTACAAAATGTGACACTTCAAGAAAGACTGAAAAATTTGCGGTTAAGGCGTCACTTGACTATATATTTCTGAAATAGTTGGACCAGATTTACAAGATGGTAACAATTTATCTGATGACGAAAATGATGAACCGGAGAAAGATATTAAAGACTTACATACAACAAAAACTGATAAAAGAAAATGATATTACATCAACAATAATTATACAATAGAAGTCAACTTTTTAACGTTTTTTCATTTTTTTGATTACTTCAACCGATTTTCTATGTTTATCTTCGAAAATATTGTTTTGAGCGTTAAATGTACAATAGGAAAAAGTTTTGTTATTTTAAGACGAACATTTCGTTCATTAAAAGTTTTTCAGTAAAAACAATACATTTCGTTTTATTGCGAAAAAACGTGTTTTTTTTTTTTTTCATTATTATGACCGTTTTTCTATGTTTATTTTTCGAAAATATTGTTTTGAGCGTTAAGTGTACAATAGGAAAAAAGTTTTGTTATTTTGAGACGAACATTTCGTCCGGATAAAGTTTTTTCTTATCCCGCACACCGAAAGTACGTAGTTTCGCTAGCAACCATAGCTAGCAGAAAAGCGTCACTTTTGTGGTAAGCTACAGATATACGCGCGCTCTGATTGGCTGGGTAATTTTCCGATTGCCTGCTTAAAAGATAATAACAAAAACAAAAAAGAGCGAGAACTTTTCCGCGCACATGTTCATGCATTAACCTATTATGCTATTTAACCATTCAATTGCACTTTTAATATAATTACTTGTAAATGCAACAAAGAAAATCAATAAGACATTTTATGTCATTACAATTAAACTAAAAAAAATATTTGTTACTTCAATAATAAAATGTATTCTAATTTTCATAGCTTTTATATGTTTCAAATAAAAAGTATAAAAGTGTGATTATATTTTTCTTCATTTTAGTATGCACCTAATAAACATTTGCGTGTGTACTTTATGCCCGCCCCACCAGCAAAAACTCGGCTTTCGCCTCGTTTTTGCAAAAGTCAGGGCGGGCATAAGAAGTAACCCCGATTACTAGCCTTAAATCAAAATTGGAAAATATAGTAATGGAACGCAGCGCGTTACGTTGTTGTCTGCATAGGTCGTGCCGAGCGCCCTAGCAGAAAGGCAAAGACATTTATATATACCTGTAAATACATGGGATGATAGGCTTCTAGGTTATATTATTAGTTATTATTCATTCGGCTTCTAGTTATTATACTACTATAGTTATTATACTACTAAGTTATTATTAATTCCACGCACGACAGAAAATCAAACTTTCTGACCTTATATCGTAATAGACTATAATATTATGTAGGATTAATACATTTTAAGATAATGCTACAAAACCGTTCTAAGGAATTAAAAATAATGCCATAACTTAAAGTGTTTCGGTGCTATATATCTGAAAATGGGACCATTATCTAATTACATTATGACGAAGTTACCCAGTGAATCTCAGCTAAATCGGTAAAAAATTGACTGAGTTATCTTTGATACATGATTACATACATACATACATCCATACATACATTTTAGGGAGGACCTTAAATGATTTTAATACACATCAATTTCTCTACAAACTATTATCTAGTATATTTTGATGCATCACACATTTTGCGATGACGAAAATATAAGGCTCTCCCGTGTAGCGGTCGTGCCTAAAAATAACTTCCATAAGGAGGTTAAAATTGCCTAAATAAAAAAAAGACATTTGAGCTTCTTTTTATTCATAATACCTTTAATTATTTCGAAGTTATAAGCAATTTAACCCAAAAATTCAGTCGAAAATATTGAATTAAAATTTGAAAAAAATCATACGAATAGCTTAAAACATAAAGAAGGGCTTGATATTTTGAATTTTTTTAAGAAAACATCATTCTTAATTATAATTGAGTAAACAATGTTTGGTCGGTAATTATTAGTCAAAAAAATGCATAAACTTTCAACCCAAACATCATTATTAAATTATCGATTTCATAATCTGGAAAAAATTAGGTATATTGTTTAAAACATGCCTAAGGGACTGACATTAAGGATTTTTTTAAACACTCATTCTTTTGTTTATAAAAAATACAAAAAAAGATCATTTTCTGATTTCGACATCCCGTTAACTGGATTTAGCTTTCGTCAAATAGCCTATGAGATTGAATTTCATAGGAATTCTTTCATATTTATATGTCAGAAAACACTTCCCAAAGTTACGGGTGGGGTCCGATTTGTCGAAAGCTCATTCAAAATGTGTGCATTGTTTCGAATTTCAAAAATTATAAATGCATTTTTATTATTCAGAACCAAAAGAAATAGAAAGATCATTATTTCGAAAATAATGCATTCTTAAGTTTTTATATATTTGTTCCGAATATTCGAACTTTATAGCGTAGGGAAATAACTTTTATAATATTTATCTATTAACACCTTGATAATAGACAATAATGTAGAAAATTATTGATCTTCTATTTGGAATTTGAAATGTTGCATCTAATACCAAATATCTGACGATTTTATTACTTTCGAAATAACAAAAAAGTTATTCTAATTTTTAAAATTCGAAATATCGCACACATTTTGAATGAACCTTCGATAAATCGGACCCCACCCAAAGTTGCAACGAAATCTGTCACCCTAAGGGTAGAATCCCTCCTTGTGAGAGAAAAAATTTTGGACTATGGGATCTATAGTAAAATTTGCATCAATACAAATTATTATCGGATATAAAAATTTCTTAATATAAATGTAAAAAATGAAAGTGAGAGTGGGTTAAATTGCGCATAAACAAGTCTCATATTTGAAATAATTCAAAAATGTATTTATTCATTCTATGTTTTATTGCTATAACTATTAATAAATATTTTTAATGTTATTTATACTATAATTATTTGATTTAACAAAATTGAAAATAATGTAGGTACCAAATCCACATATAATTTAATTAATTGAAGAAATCGAAATAGTTTTAAAGGATCAAGTGGCGCATGGCATATCTCGTACAAATAGTGGAATTCAACTTTAAAATCGGACGGTAGAGAGGAGGACTCATACCCGGTGATGCCAGGTTCGATTCCCGGTCTCTGTCGATTGATACAAGCACCACTGAGGAATGTATTTTCACCAAGTACTTTCTTTACAAATACATTGGGTGACCTCGGTCGATGTTTAGTACCACGTTGGGAGAATAAAAATAGCAACGTTAAAAAGTAATAATAATAAAATTAATTTTAAGAGAGCTTTCAAGAGTGTACAATCATGTGTTCTATAATGCGATACGTGATATGTTTAGTAACACTCATGTATGTTGAACAATGCGTTAAGTACTATTATATCGATACATGCACAAGTATTATCAATTCTAATAAATGCTAAACCTGATTTGAAATCACCTATAATTAGAAATTATATATTATTATTTTTCTCTGAACTTAAGTTAAAATTGAAAAAGGGGAGTACTTAATAAATATGTTTGGTTTTGTTATTTACAAAATAATTTTTGTAAATAAAATTAAATGAATATAATAGTAAAATTTTTAAACTTCGTATCTCACCTTGTTTTTTATTTAGAAAATAATTAAGTAACGATTCGAAAAATGCTTTAATTATGGTTAGAATAGTACATCGTTGGGATACGTTTGGAACTAATCGACATTGCGCGTTTTGTAACGAAAAATCTAAATTTACTACCACGTGTAGTGATTATTACAATATAATTTTCCTTACTGTGTAAATAATAAAGTTTTAATAAGCAAATAAATCTTTAAAAGAATAAACTGAAAGCACTATTACAAAAAATGTCTCTATAATTATACAATTGACTCAATTGAATTGAGGTTCTTCGTTACAATAATTAATCATCCAACAACACTTATTTTAAATTAGCTAATAAATGGGGAAGATTAACAAAATAATTGTATAAAAGAAAAAGTCATTGGAAATATAAAGGTATACAATGGAATACGATAGGAATACGATAAAGTGAAGCATCAAGTATCCAGTACTCACCTATATATAAAGACCGAGCCAACCACCAGAAATACGACGATCGAACTGAGGACGATCGAGAGTATGGCATAGCCCGGTAGCGCTGAAACACGAATCATACGAAACCGGTGATCAGTCTAGTGGCTCATTAAAATCGCTCAGTTTCCGTTCAATTAGCTTTTGCCTCTCAACGAAAATTTTAACACCGCTAAATATCCTATTACGTTGCTGAAGTATAGCACACGAACACGTAAAGGGAGAGCTGGCGAATTCGGATCTACCTAATAGGATAAAAATATTAAGCACAACTTTAATGCGATTTACTATTGCACATATGTAGGCATACATACAGTATAACCGTACCCTGTTTACCTTTATAGTCCGCCGAAACGTTTCGTATAATTTAATGCAAATTGCGAGTGCTTTAAAAAAAAATATAATTGTATATTTCTTAACACGTATAAACGTATGCGAAAAAATAGGTCGTGCACAATTAGATAAAAAGGAGATAATTGATAAGCATTTCTTTTTATAGTTAACGTCATGTGAAATTCAATTATTAAATCCCAGTTTTATCGTAAAAGTCGAAAATTGAGTTATTTGCGGAAAATCCATTAAGAGCCTACATCATTTTTATATCAATATTATATTAAATGCGAACCTTTTTTGACTGCCGACAAGTTTTAACAGTTACAAAGAATTTTAGAAAGAAATGTTGTTGTTTGTTTAAACCCGTATTCCGTATTCGATGTTATTTGGAAATAATGTAATGATATATTGCATGCAATTCGCGTTTACTTAATTATTTATGGTTTACTTAATTATTATAATACACCCCCTAATTAATAAAAGTTTTAAATAAATAATATCATATTTTCACAAATAGTTTTCAATCATCTAATTGAATAGCACGCGGTTAATACGAAAATATTTTTGATGGAATGTCGAATATATAGATGTGCACTCAAATAAACCATGTTTACGTGTTGTTTTAAAGAACTGGTATTATTTTCTATTCAAATTTATTACATTTTCCTAATTTTCTGATTGTAATCTTTATATATATAACCATAAATAAATAAAAACTACTTTATTACATTAATTTATAAATTCACAACTTCAACATGTATTATTAATTGTTATTGTTGAGATTAAATGTTATTATTAAATTGTTAATATATAGTAAAATCAATTAGAAATTCTAAACATATGAATAATTTAAAAAATACTGTCTTTTAAATTTTAATAGAAATTTTAACTCGTCGGAATTCCTCGGTAATATTTAATGTAGAAGTTACATTTTTTACGAAAGAGCTGCGGATTTAATCAGTAAACAGACATGGATCAAGTTAGGTGTTAGATTCGCTTTCGCCAACTTTTCCTTTGAAAGGCTTGCGAAATAGAAATGATGTCTCACAGTTGTCAGGACAGAGTGATCCATCAAAGCCGCAGGTGGGTGTGTCCGGTGGCGGTTCAAGCCGATCCCCCGACCAATGTATCCTCTTGCCCGGTATATACTCCAACGTTTTATTAGCGCCATAGTAGTTCGCTACTATCTGTAACAGGAAAAATTGAAGAACTGTCGTTGATATGCCGCAGTTTCAAATGGATCAACTTATATTTTATGACGTTTCGACATTCATTACACCGGAGTGCACAAATATAACTTTCAACTATTTTCTTTAATAAAATATTTATAAAAATTATTTTTATTTTTTCGTTTATTTATTGCTTAAATATTTAATAGCATAGACTTTAATTATCTATTTATTTATCATCCAGTGATTTTCAAATTATATATTCAAATTTTTAATTAATTAAACAATACAGGGCTGATCGAATTAATACAAATATTTTAGTAAAACAAATGATTAGTGTAATGTAATAATGTTTCTTTTTATTAATCTTGTGAATACATAATTAAAAAATGGATTAAAAATTATAAATTTTTCTTATACAATGCATTTTAAATGTTTATAAATATTTTTTATCGAATGATGAATAAAAATCTTATAAAATTTTATATATACCATAAAAATGTCGGATATGCTAGTCGAAAACAACTTAAGCTACTTTGCGTGCCATAAAATATGTATAAGATACGTAAGACAGCGATGACTTATCGAACAAAAACGTTCTCAACTACACCCATAACTGAAAAAAGCTAAAACTCGCTAAAAATTAATAAAAATTGTTTTCTCTATCAAATATTTATAATGTTCATATTTTTATTAATATTTCTGATATATAAATAATTTACAAAGCTTTAGTTTTAGCTATATACATTATTTTTCGGTGAGTTTTCTTTTTTGTGCGTAAGACAACAAAAAACAAAGAAATAATTAAAAAAATTAATAAAAAATAATTTATATAAGTAGTATTTAACAACTCTGTTAAATAAAACGATAATTTCTTTACATTTTTTTCTATTAATATATTTGATCCTACACGAATAATACGTATTTCAAAGGTAACCCAAAAGTTATAATTCAATTCGTTAAAAGTTTGTCGCGAAATCACGCGTTAATCTTTGTTCAGAAATAAAGCCTTTAGTTTTCAGTACATCTAGGTCATACCAACATATAATGCACTTTTTCAAAATATAAAGTGTTACTAAATGTTACAAATTTTTCTAATATGCCTGGCATTTATCACATTCACCATAAATGTATATTGAAACAAATGATTCTTTTAGTTTCTAAAATAGGTTCTCACCTTAAATTTAATAAAAAGTATCATATATATAAGTACATTGTATTATATATAGTAGTGCATATATAATAATTTTTTTATTAAAAAAGTTTTAATTAAAAGTAAAATTTTGTTCGCGTAAAGATTTTATTAGAAAGAATTCTTTTTCAAATATGTATATATAATTCTTTAAAATTTTCTTAACTCAGAGATACATGTTAAAGAATAAATGTCTATAAGATATTTTATAAGGTTTCGTTTTTAATACTTTACTCTTTTTCTAAGCATGTTGAATGATATATATGTGTACATATTCGAAGAAAATGTATATACAAAAATAATACATTCCTTTATAATTATATAGAACTTTACCTATTTATAGCTAGTGTAATAATTGCTAATTGCGATAACGAACTCTGAATTACAATTTCTATATAAGGACGACTGCTTCTATAATCTGCATAATTAATGGTCCTGAGCATTGTAGTATTTAAGTAAGTTCGCAGATAATGAAATCAAATGTAACCAAGCTTAACATTAACAAATATAATAATTCCAATGTGCAAAATCTAGACAAGACTAATATGCCTGACATTTATCACATTCACCATAATGTATATTGAAACAAATGATTCTTTTAGTTTCTAAAATAGGTTCTCACCTTAAATTTAATAAAAAGTATCATATATAAGTACATTGTATTATATATAGTAGCTGCATATATAATAATTTTTTTATTAAAAAAGTTTTAATTAAAAGTAAAATTTTGTTCGCGTAAAGATTTTATTAGAAAGAATTCTTTTTCAAATATGTATATATAATTCTTTAAATTTTCTTAACTCAGAGATACATGTTAAAGAATAAATGTCTATAAGATATTTATAAGGTTTCGTTTTTAATACTTTACTCTTTTTCTAAGCAATGTGAATGATATATATGTGTACATATTCGAAGAAAATATATATACAAAAATAATACATTCCTTATAATTATATAGAACTTTACCTATTTATAGCTAGTGTAATAATTGCTAATTGCGATAACGAACTCTGAATTACATTTCTATATAAGGACGACTGCTTCTATAATCTGCATAATTAATGGTCCTGAGCATTGTAGTATTTAAGTAAGTTCGCAGATAATGAAATCAAATGTAACCAAGCTTAACATTAACAAATATAATAATTCCAATGTGCAAAATCTAGACAAGAAGTACTCGTGAAAACAACATATACAAATTAAAAAAAAATGACCTAACTTAATTAATACTAATTTTAGTGTATAATTAAATGTCTTTGAATAAAACATTGACTCCATCGGTCAGTTCGGTAAAATGACTTTTGCTTGCATTGAGTAAACGAATGTATTTACAGGTGAAATTCCCACAATCTCTTTCGCGACTCCCAAGAGGATTAATTAAAAACTAGCAGGACCCCAGCGATATATAGAACAGAAATCCAGCAATAGCTCTTTGTAACTTTTAGTTAAATAACTTTTTTATTAAGTGTCGTTTATTAATATTTATGAATCACTCGCTGATGAAGAGCCTGAGTATTCCAATGCAAAAGCAAAAAATGATACGATTAAAAGATTTGCAGCGAATTTGAAGGTAAATGTATTAATTGTTTCGTATATCGTCGACTTGCGAGCTATGCGATTCATGAAATGGACAACTTGTATGTGTTTAATTTAATACACGTTTCTAACATTTTATGTTGCATTATAATATTATGTGTCAAAATTTCAATTAAAAGTGGCAGTAATTATAAGGAAGAGAATAAAAATTATAGTAAACAAATTATATTTACATTACATTATTATTATTTTTTTATTTATACATTACTATTTTAAACATTTATATTTTTTCTCTTAGCTTTCTTAATTAATCAACAGGTACTTTGGATGAATTGAAAATAATCAAAAATATGATATACAATTATCTTTGTTATACCGCGTTAACCTTATGATTGACGGTGATTAAATTGTTAATGACATGTAAACTATAGAGTTCTTTCTTTAAAAAAAAAGCATAGTAAATAATTAGTTGAATTTTCCTAATACGAGTAGAGTAGAGTATTATCCATTTGAGAACATAATTAAATCTGTCTGGTTTTAAATCGCTCACTTACAGGCACACATACAGTGCATAGACATAAATTTTTCTCATTCTCTTTCATTCGAGCAATTTCCCCAAGCGCATTTTCTATTGGTCTTACATTTTATCCCTCTTCCGATGAAAAAGGCACGTTTCATTCTCGAGTATAGTTTGATTTGAAAATAATTTGCGGAAGTTCGTTCGAAACTAATAATTGCACTTGAAAATTAATTCCATACCTCGAACTTGGAAGTTTCAGGATTCATGTCGAGTAGAGAATAATCGGCTATACGATCACCGTTTTCATCGATGTTGACGTCTCCTGTAATACCTGCGAATGTTTTAATACGTAAGTATAATTTTATTCAATTTTTAGCGTACGCCAACAAAAATTATAATATATATTTTTTATTGTTAATACTATTGAAAAATTAAAAAAAAAAACAACTAAATCGCAATTGTGACGTGATAAATTTATACAGTTTACACCAGATCATTTATTACTTTATGATTTCTACTGTGTGTAGATAGATGCATAAATTGCAAAGTATACTGCTTTTGTAGATTGATGCAGACAATCTATTTGATGCAGATTGATTTATGACCGAGCATTTGAATTGAAAAATTCAAAATAAATGCACTGCCAATGCATATGCGGTAATAAAAAATTTCGTGATGTATCTTTTTCCAATAACATTTAAATGTTTAAATGTTCTAATGATTTATTATACACGAATATTATTTAATCCTTTCAACAATCATTATATACCGATTTTGCTGTATAGTGAATGTTTAAATATCGAACGTGTAATAAATTGATAGATCCATCAGTTTGTAAATTATTGATACTTATATTTTCTTGTGGCTTTGGAATATAATGGTTTTGTACAAATTCACAACTAAATGACTTTACAGTTAATTTTAACAGCAGATTCAATTGGTTTTAATTTCAAAAGTGTGGAATCAGTAAAATAAGAGAGAAGTACCGATGCGGATTAAACGATAAGAGAATTTAAAAATAAATAAATTGACGAGATCGAACAAAATAGGTATTAAAAAACTAAAATAAATAAATAACAAAACCCGAAGTAGCGCGAAATTGTCAGAGCAAAAGAATCCCGGCATATAACATTGGATCGGACTATAAAAACGTCGAAGAATCGGCCGTATAACGTGAAAAGCACGCGTCCTCACCCTTAAAGCTCCTGCCCCACATGCGACGCGTGAGGTTACCCCCATCGAGATTGACCTCACCGGGTTTCTCCGGCAAGCTTTCCTTGAGAGCGAGGGCGTAGAGTAGCACCGCATCGTAAAACGCGGTGACAAAGGTGGATACCGAGCTATTACCAAAGGTAAAGTTGTACCGACTTTGAGCGAGTGACTTGACCTCTCGTGAGAAGTTTAGGTACTCGACATTGTCAGGAGTCCGGGTTGTCACTGTTAACAGTGCTTGATAGGCCTTACGAGCTTTTTTGTTACGCTCAGGACTATCAGTTTCGACGTGCCATGGCTCTTTTGAATTGCTGTCGCTGAAAATTAATAATATTTATACGACTTTTAGTTACATTAACATCAAATCGGCTTTTTGAAGGACTATATGAGCATCATATGTATAAAATATTTAGTTAAAGAAAAACATATCTAAGCTATAATTCTGCAAATATTACTTTAACTTACAACGAAATCGACATTTTTTAATTAATTTTGTTTATGTGTTTTAAATAAGTATTTGAAAAAAATCATGATATTTCAAAAAAAAATTATAGCTAAATAATTCAGTATAAAGTAATAAATTTCGGAATTTAATGACACATTCGCTTTATTTCAAGAATAATAGTGTTCTTTATTACTATTATTAAGTTGTAGGTATCGCGTGAGTTGAATTTTTATTCCTTTTTTTTCTTTTAATTTGCACAAAAGTTAATTCATTATAAATCTAAAATTAAAATTAAAATTATTGGAAATTCTACATTATTGGAAACAATAATTGATTCAATAAAAATACGATTATTTATGAATAAAAGTTTCATATATTCTGTTAAAACCGCTTTGTCATATGAATGTGTAAAAATTTTATGCGATATTGTAAAATATAATAATTTATTACTACGTTAATATTAAAAATATATATATATATATATTGTATATCTCTATCAAATATGATTCCTTATAAAAATTGATCGGTTCCGTGATAAAACTGAACGAACATTTTCATAACGAGGATATAGTGGTTGATATAAAATATTCTATATGGCTATTTTAGAATTTTTATTTCAATCCTTACTTTTTTTAACTTTATATGCAAATATTTCAATTTGAAGAAAATTATTAACAGTTGAACTTAAAAACCTTGCTAAACTCGGTGCGAAAAGAAATATAAGAAAGTAAATATAGTCTTTAGAAAAAGAGTGAAACGTATCGAGCATACATAAGTAGATAGATGTGTTTAAGATTGTTCTTTTACCTCGATATACTGAAAACTTTAAAAATGTCTACTTCGACGTGCTACAAGGGAATGCTTAATTTCTACAAATCGGATTGTAACAATTTTACACACTTACATATATAATACCTATAATAAAATAAAATATATAGATTAAAGCGGCGCACAGTTCGAATCGTAACAAAATATACCGTTTCAATATAGAAACGTTTTTCGTTTTTATTATTGAAAAATATGTATTCATCATAAGTATGCGTTTCAATTTTGTGTATAGATATTAACTGGTAATGTATAATACTTTTGAGAGTTAAGATGCCTGCGGCAAGATGAATTTTATTCTTAAAGATATATTGGGAAAACCTTTCTTTATTACAAAAATGTGGACTATTACCAGCCTGCAGTAACGTATACAAATAAATGTATAGACGAAATTTTACACGGAAAATCTTTTTTATATTTTAACAGCAGATTCAATTGGTTTTAATTTCAAAGTGTGGAATCAGTAAAATAAGAGAGAAGTACCGATGCGGATTAAACGATAAGAGAATTTAAAAATAAATAAATTGACGAGATCGAACAAAATAGGTATTAAAAACTAAAATAAATAAATAACAAAACCCGAAGTAGCGCGAAATTGTCAGAGCAAAGAATCCCGGCATATAACATTGGATCGGACTATAAAAACGTCGAAGAATCGGCCGTATAACGTGAAAAGCACGCGTCCTCACCCTTAAAGCTCCTGCCCCACATGCGACGCGTGAGGTTACCCCATCGAGATTGACCTCACCGGGTTTCTCCGGCAAGCTTTCCTTGAGAGCGAGGCGCGTAGAGTAGCACCGCATCGTAAAACGCGGTGACAAAGGTGGATACCGAGCTATTACCAAAGGTAAAGTTGTACCGACTTGAGCGAGTGACTTGACCTCTCGTGAGAAGTTTAGGTACTCGACATTGTCAGGAGTCCGGGTTGTCACTGTTAACAGTGCTTGATAGGCCTTACGAGCTTTTTTGTTACGCTCAGGACTATCAGTTTCGACGTGCCATGGCTCTTTTGAATTGCTGTCGCTGAAAACTTAATAATATTTATACGACTTTTAGTACATTAACATCAAATCGGCTTTTGAAGGACTATATGAGCATCATATGTATAAAATATTTAGTTAAAGAAAAACATATCTAAGCTATAATTCTGCAAATATACTTTAACTTACAACGAACTCGCCATTTTTTAATTAATTTGTTTATGTGTTTTAAATAAGTATTTGACAAAAAATCATGATATTTCAAAAAAAATTATAGCTAAATAATCAGTATAAAGTATAAATTTCGGAATTTAATGACACATTCGCTTTATTCAAGAATAATAGTGTTCTTATTACTATTATTAAGTTGTAGGTATCGCGTGAGTTGAATTTTTATTCCTTTTTTTTTCTTTTAATTTGCACAAAGTTAATTCATTATAAATCTAAAATTAAATTAAAATTATTGGACAGTCTACATTATTGGAAACAATAATTGATTCAATAAAAATACGATATTTATGAATAAAAGTTTCATATATTCTGTTAAAACCGCTTTGTCATATGAATGTGTAAAAATTTTATGCGATATTGTAAAATATAATAATTTATTACTACGTTAATATTAAAAAAATATATATTATATTGTATATCTCTATCAAATATGATTCCTTATAAAAATTGATCGGTTCCGTGATAAAACTGAACGAACATTTTCATAACGAGGATATAGTGGTTGATATAAAATATTCTATATGGCTATTTTAGAATTTTTATTTCAATCTTACTTTTTTTAACTTTATATGCAAATATTTCAATTTGAAGAAAATTATTAACAGTTGAACTTAAAAACCTTGCTAAACTCGGTGCGAAAAGAAATATAAGAAAGTAAATATAGTCTTTAGAAAAAGAGTGAAACGTATCGAGCATACATAAGTAGATAGATGTGTTTAAGATTGTTCTTTTACTCGATATACTGAAAACTTTAAAATGTCTACTTCGACGTGCTACAAGGGAATGCTTAATTTCTACAAATCGGATTGTAACAATTTTACACACTTACATGTATAATACCTATAATAAAATAAAATATATAGATTAAAGCGGCAGCACAGTTCAATCGTAACAAAATATACCGTTTCAATATAGAAACGTTTTTCGTTTTTATTATTGAAAAATATTGTATTCATCATAAGTATGCGTTTCAATTTTGTGTATAGATATATAACTGGTAATGTATAATACTTTTGAGAGGTTAAGATGCCTGCGGCAAGATGAATTTTATTCTTAAAGATATATTGGGAAAACCTTTCTTTATTACAAAAATGTGGACTATTACCAGCCTGCAGTAACGTATACAAATACAATGTATAGACGAAATTTTACACGGAAAATCTTTTTTATATTTTAACTTTCAGAAATTCGCAATTGATTACATATGTGTACATATATTATGTTAAAATAATTCAAACGTATCGCATATATGAAAAGCTGGCCTATATTTCAGAACATTACCCTGGTGGAAATTCAAAAATATTTTATAGTCGCCAAAGTAGTTTATAGGTATAAAATAAAGAAATCATAATATTTTGTAGAAAATGTCGATTAAATACCTATTTTATTGGTATAAAATAATTATACTATATTAAATAGCCAAAAAATAGACACAAAATATGCTATTAAATTTAGCACTCGTTTTTATATCTATAAAAAAGCTATAAAAAATATTTGTAAAAATAACCTAAAATTTAATTTTAAAGTTCAAAAAATTAAAAATATGTATTGTCAATATACATTTAATGTATAATTATTTACTTAAATAAATTGTTAAAATTTTTTCTTATATACAAACACTATTTTTAATAGGTAGAAACTAGGTATAAATAATAGCTTAAAAATAGAACTATTAAATACCTAGAAACTTTCTATATTATTTTTAAATAAATAGTTTGAATTTAAAAATTAGTATTATTTTTATGTGTTTTAAATAAGTATTTGAAAAAAATCATGATATTTCAAAAAAAAATTATAGCTAAATAATTCAGTATAAAGTAATAAATTTCGGAATTTAATGACACATTCGCTTTATTTCAAGAATAATAGTGTTCTTTATTACTATTATTAAGTTGTAGGTATCGCGTGAGTTGAATTTTTATTCCTTTTTTTTTCTTTTAATTTGCACAAAAGTTAATTCATTATAAATCTAAAATTAAAATTAAAATTATTCGAAATTCTACATTATTGGAAACAATAATTGATTCAATAAAAATACGATTATTTATGAATAAAAGTTTCATATATTCTGTTAAAACCGCTTTGTCATATGAATGTGTAAAAATTTTATGCGATATTGTAAAATATAATAATTTATTACTACGTTAATATTAAAAATATATATATATATATATTGTATATCTCTATCAAATATGATTCCTTATAAAAATTGATCGGTTCCGTGATAAAACTGAACGAACATTTTCATAACGAGGATATAGTGGTTGATATAAAATATTCTATATGGCTATTTTAGAATTTTTATTTCAATCCTTACTTTTTTTAACTTTATATGCAAATATTTCAATTTGAAGAAAATTATTAACAGTTGAACTTAAAACCTTGCTAAACTCGGTGCGAAAAGAAATATAAGAAAGTAAATATAGTCTTTAGAAAAGAGTGAAACGTATCGAGCATACATAAGTAGATAGATGTGTTTAAGATTGTTCTTTTACTCGATATACTGAAAACTTTAAAATGTCTACTTCGACGTGCTACAAGGGAATGCTTAATTTCTACAAATCGGATTGTAACAATTTTACACACTTACATATATAATACCTATAATAAAATAAAATATATAGATTAAAGCGGCGCACAGTTCGAATCGTAACAAAATATACCGTTTCAATATAGAAACGTTTTTCGTTTTTATTATTGAAAAATATTGTATTCATCATAAGTATGCGTTTCAATTTTGTGTATAGATATATAACTGGTAATGTATAATACTTTTGAGAGTTAAGATGCCTGCGGCAAGATGAATTTTATTCTTAAAGATATATTGGGAAAACCTTTCTTTATTACAAAAATGTGGACTATTACCAGCCTGCAGTAACGTATACAAATATAATGTATAGACGAAATTTTACACGGAAAATCTTTTTTATATTTTAACTTCCAGAAATTCGCAATTGATTACATATGTGTACGTATATTATGTTAAAAATAATTCAAACGTATCGCATATATGAAAAGCTGGCCTATATTTCAGAACATTATGATAATCTCTCAAAAATGAGGCATTTAAATTTCTTACTGCAGAACTAAAAGATTCATTTAAAAAACTACTTTCTGCATCATTAGAATTATACGTTAATGCTACAATTAAAAAATAACGAACAAAAGTAAACGAGTTAGTGAATTTGCATAATTTACATATTATGACCCAAGTTTAAATAAAAATTTTCTCCCTAAGTACATTAATTATTTATAAAGGACACTTTTTATATTAATTTTACCGTATATTTAATTTTGAGGTAACTACAATTATCAATCTTTATTCGTGTAAATCATACATTTTTACTCAATTTTACGGATTAGAAATAAAGAGTGCTACTAAATTTTTTCCATTCCTTTGCAAACTCCTTCGCATTTTTTTACGCTTCTTTTTCTACGCCACACTCAGATCAATTTAAGCAGGTTAATGGAAAATCTATGCTTTTATGCTAGAGGAAAGATGAAGAATTACTCGATAGCTTGAGTTGCAAAATTACATTAATTATTAGCAAATGTCTTTCGCAACGTGTATTAAAAAAAAAGGAATTACATCTGTGCAGTGACCCGTGACATTTATTATCTGTTAAAATATATTGCATTTTTATTTCGTGAAATAGAATTGAATATTATAAAATTTACAACGACATTAATTATAAGGTAATAATAATTGTCGATTCCCTGTAGAAATTTAAAATAAATGTCCTTATAGTCATTTAAATAAAAAATTATTATTCAATATGCTAAATTTAATGGGTGGCTTGAAACAAATAAATTTAATTACGGACATCGGCTGATAATTAACGCGTTATATTTTCTATATTTTCATTGTATTCAGCAAATTGAATCTATCGATTTCTCTACGAGATAATATCAATTTCAAAGAAATTTTCATTTAAATCGAAGATAAAACGACCTTATCTTCATTTTAAACATTCATTGGTCGATCAGCACCCACATCAAGATTGTATATTTGATTTGTTATGATCTGTAAAATATAAGTTTCTTAACGTCGTAAAGTTATTTTATGTTGACACATCTCATATATACGTAGGTACGTGATTCCGTGACTCTGTCGCTTTTACAACATTCTGACCTATACTCAAAATTTGACTTACTTGTTAAATACGAAAGAGTGAAATAAAATAGTTTATCACTAATATTGTCATTAAATTTAGCATTCCTGCATCATTGATAAATAATATAAAATATTTGTTTGTATAATAAAAAATAAAAGTGATTTAAAATATTAGTAATCCAGAGGTAAATTATTATTATTCGTTATTTGTTATGTTGCCTCCGAACTTATAAGAAAAGTGTCGAGTGGACTCCATTTGAATGGAGTGCAACTGAGTATTGGAAGCCAAGGGTGGTTTGAGGTTTCCAATTTAAGGGGAAGTGCAATTGTCTCTCTGGTCGTCGCGGACAAGGCCAATACCGTGGGCTCAACAAGGTTAATCACAGATTCGAGCCGCACCGATCGATCAAGGCATTAATTTAACGCACAATGGAGAACGATATTAGCGTTACAAATTACCGCTATTAAGTAGTAAATTGTATAATTCGGCTAATAACATTAGTATGCACTGTTATTCATCTAAATCAACTATGAAAAAAAAGATTTTTTACGTCTACATACCGACGATTTTTTTCTAATT
This sequence comes from Theocolax elegans, assembly GCA_026168455.1. Taxonomy (NCBI): domain Eukaryota; kingdom Metazoa; phylum Arthropoda; class Insecta; order Hymenoptera; family Cerocephalidae; genus Theocolax; species Theocolax elegans. Next base: position 54,981,241 of record CM047429.1, on the reverse strand, counting down.
TATGCGGAAGCGCAGATGCTACCAGCTCATCCCTTCGCTCGTAACATTAATGGAGCTGCGACGTCTTGTGTACCGATGTGTGTGTGTGCGCGCGCGCGCGCGTGTGTGTGTATATGCATGTATGTGGGTGTGTTAACGCGCAGCTTTAAAATGGGAAAATCTCTTTTAAATCTTGAATGATGTGGGTTCATAACACTGAAATAATCTTGCCATTATGGCTAACGATTTAAATTTTGTAATGAAAGTGTATATTTGTGATTAAACAATTAAATTTTATTTTTAAAATTGCAAAAATTAAAAATCTCTAATTTCTTAGTAAATTATTTGAATTTGTAGTTTTAATATGTGCTACTAATTTGTAGTATTTAAATTAATAAAATTCTTTTAATTATTTACTCAGATCTAGTCGTTGGTGTAATTAAAAAATACAGGGAAACTAAAGTGTAAATAAAAATATGTATTGCAATATAAGTCTAACTTATTTTTGTATTTTCAACAAGTGCTTTCTTCACCAAGACATCGTATGACCTCCGTCGCTGATTAGCACCGATTTGGGAGCATAAAAAGAGCGACGTTAAAATAATAAAAAAAATAAGTGTAACTTAAAAATAGAATAAAATATTATAAAAAATCGTGGCGAATGTACATAGTTTTGATAAATTTGTACATATTATTTGTAATAAAACTTTTGCAAACGAGAAGTATGCGATTATTCCTTTGTATAATTTTCTCAAAATTTATAACTATAAAATTTTTAGTCACTATTTTATTATTATTATATTATTATATTATTATATTTTTATATTTTAAATTTTAACTCTAAATATTGTATTTTTATGTTGGCAATGGATAAAGTAAACGATTTTAGTAAGTGGCTAATGAAGTAATAACTTTCAAATACAAGATTATTCACTACTTCTTTCTCAATTTTTATACCATTTATTGGATTATTTAAAATGTTCTACCAAATGAATATATGTATCATTATCCGTTTTTAACAACCGTTTTGTATAACCTATCGATATATAAAGTATCGAGAATACGATTATATTTTTATTTAAGTACTGACTCGTTAAATTATTTGGAAATTAGGTACTAGTACAATGTTTTTGTCACTGGGCTTAAGTATGTTAAATATTAAAAGTCAATCAGTACCGTACACTTTTTAACAGCATTACCGAAAATTCTCAAAACTCAGCATAAGTCAAAGTTTGTAGCTATGTAAACTACAGAATCAATTATGTATCGCAGGTTGAAGTGACGTCACTGAAATATACACACAGAAATATATGTGGAGTGCATCCGAAGCTTTAAAGAATGAAACGGATAGTTAAATTTGATTTGAAACATGTTCAAATAATACAAAATAAATTTAAACAAGCATTTGTCACGAGTCCAAGATGATCATGATCAAAACTTGGTAGTTCTTCAAAACTTTTTCTTCTAAATATTCCCTAATAGAATTGTCTCGTCTCATAATCAGTGTACTGGCGAGTCATACTCGGTGTTTCGCTACCAGGAAAGTTTAAACACTTTAAGAAACTTTTCTTATATTATAATTAAAACAATAGCTATGGAAGATAAATTAAATATTCAGTATATAAATCGCATAAAAAGCAATTGATGTTTTATTTGTATAGGTAGCATCGCAATTAAATTTAATAGGAGAAACTAAAACATAATATGCAGTATCGTATAGTAAAAAACTTTTTTATGAATTATATTTTTAGAAAAGAAAATGAGAAGAAGCGCATTAATATTTAGGTCATCCCGAAAGGTAAGAAATAAAGCTACGTGTTCTCTGTAGAGGTGTATATGTGTGTGTATATATATCTATAGAAACTCGCATATAATTTAGTAATACCTAATAATCGGAACAGTGAATAAGCTCTGCTAATAAGGATTCATCGTGTGTAGATAAAAGGAAATTTAGTGCTCCACAGAGCAAAGTTTAGTATCGTTACCTTGTAGTAAGCTCGATTGAAAAAAATACGTATTCCCCTGAATCCAGCATTACCGAAAATTCTCAAAACTCAGCATAAGTCAAAGTTTGTAGCTATGTAAACTACAGAATCAATTATGTATCGCAGGTTGAAGTGACGTCACTGAAATATACACACAGAAATATATGTGGAGTGCATCCGAAGCTTTAAAGAATGAAACGGATAGTTAAATTTGATTTGAAACATGTTCAAATAATACAAAATAAATTTAAACAAGCATTTGTCACGAGTCCAAGATGATCATGATCAAAACTTGGGTAGTTCTTCAAAACTTTTTCTTCTAAATATTCCCTAATAGAATTGTCTCGTCTCATAATCAGTGTACTGGCGAGTCATACTCGGTGTTTCGCTACCAGGAAAGTTTAAACACTTTAAGAAACTTTTCTTATATCATAATTAAAACAATAGCTGGAAGATAAATTAAATATTCAGTATATAAATCGTATAAAAAGCAATTGATGTTTTATTTGTATAGGTAGCATCGCAATTAAATTTAATAGGAGAAAACTCAAACATAATATGCAGTATCGTATAGTAAAAAACTTTTTTTATGAATTATATTTTTAGAAAAGAAAATGAGAAGAAGCGCATTAATATTTAGGTCATCCCGAAACGTAAGAAATAAAGCTACGTGTTCTCTGTAGAGGTGTATATGTGTGTATATATATATATATCTATACGAAACTCGCATATAAATTGTTAGTAATACCTAATAAAATCATTGGAACAGTGAATAAGCTCTGCTAATAAGGATTCATCGTGTGTAGATAAAAGGAAATTTAGTGCTCCACAGAGCAAAGTTTAGTATCGTTACCTTGTAGTAAGCTCGATTGAAAAAAATACGTATTCCCCTGAATCCACCATTCCCAATTCCTCGGCTGCCAAAAGAATCTCCCGTATCGTTGTCGAGTTGGCGCACATCACCACAACTAGAACATACAAGTATATTGTATATATCAACTATAAAAGAAGAATATCCGTGGGATCGAAAAAAAAGTTGGATCGAAAACTTTTATCCAAACTTGCCTCGACTCTCGCGTGTTCATTTTTATTTTATTTTTTTACGTAAATACACCGGAGAGCCTGACATCGTAATCTAATAATATTTGAAATTTCAAATCGTGGTTTCACATTGGAACAGGAATTTATTTGAAAAGAAAGTAAGAAACTTTTATTTTATTGTTACAACTTTATTTACTACACTCTGCGATTCGTTTGTGCCGTCTCAGTTTGACATGATTCGCGCGATATGATTTAATTTTACCAACTTTCTGTGACATTTCCTTCTGAGTTTGATATACAATATTTTTAAGCAAATATTTTCTTATTTAAGGTTTTTCCTGCCTTTTTACTGGTCGATCAATAGCTTAATGTAGGTATATCAAAATCCTTAATTAATTATTATTACGATGATTATTAATCACTCTCCGTCTTATTTTTAATTTATTAAGCTATTTACTTTAGCTACTACTCCAAAGATTATTCATAAAATATTATAAAAATACAAGAATTACTTCCTCGTAGAAAAATGAAATGAAAAAAGAAAAAATTTCTTTTGCATCTACAAATTTACTTTGTTATAATAGCCAATTTTCGATAATTAAAAATTAATTTTTGAAAATTTTCAAAGTTGCAGATGAGATTTTTTAATCAGACCAAATGTTCTGTATAGAGAATAATAAATTATTTTCTCTTGATCAAGATTTTTTTATATTATTTCTGTTAGTTTACAAGTTATTAATACAATTGATTTTTATTCAATTGGTTGTAAAAATGCTGTACTTTTTGGTACATTATTTTGGGATACTGCATTAATCTGTATAAAAAAGATGAACTATGAAATCAGATGATTAGTACTTTTCTATTTTCGGGCACGATCATTGCACGAGAGTGCCTTATATTTTCACCATCATGAAAAATGTAACACTATGAATAATTGTTTATTTATACATAAAAACATTATTCGTCCAGAAAATAAGTAATTTTAAACGTTTTTGAAAAAGTATGCATGTGTGTATGTATGTATAATAACTCAGCCAATTTTTCACCGATTGGGCTGAAATTTTTATGATATCTTCTATATAAATAGAGAAGTAAACGTTCCTATTTTGGACCAAATTGATCGAATAGGTCCTGAACGGTAGCACTTTTTAATATGGCGCTAAAACGTTTTTCAAAATTAAATAATTAATAATGTAGTATAACTAAATTAATAAATATTTTTATCGGTCTTACAGTCAATTATATGGGCAGTCAGATTGCCCCTACTTATAATCACCCCCGAAGAATCTATAAAAATAAAAATAAAAAATATAAAATATAAAAAATAAAAACACTAACTGAAAATAAGAACAAATTATTAATAAAGCAATCTGACTGCCCCCCTGCACCAAAAATCTACTAACCCCAAATATTAGTTTATTGGTGTGAATTTATTTAGGTGTGGATCCTTGGAGTGGGGAGGCCTTTTTTGAGGGTATAAATATCGGTGTGGAATAGTTTTTTATTTCAGTCCCTGATGAGGAGCAGCAGCGAGCTCGAAACGTCGGACAGTATATTTGGGGTTAGTAGATTTTTGGTGCAGGGGGGCAGTCAGATTGCTTTATTAATAATTTGTTTTTATTTTCAGTTAGTGTTTTTATTTTTTATTTTTTATTTTTATTTTATAGTTTCTTCGGGGGTGATTATAAGTAGGGGCAATCTGACTGCCCATATAATTGACTGTAAGACCGATAAAAATTAATAAATTTAATTAATAAAATTAAATAATGTAAAATATAAATATAGAAAATGTTTAAATATAAAATATGTAATATTTGTTGTATTGTAACTTTTTATAACTAACACTCGCGGTGGTTTCTAATATTTATTTCTTGGAATATTATCGATCTTCCCGAATCAAAGGTAAGAGGAGAAAAAAGAAATTAACACATTTTTTCTTTATTGTGTCGTTTCGGTGGTCAATGCCACCCTCTCAGAAAAAAGAATTGTAAACATTGTCTCTCTTTCGGTATACCATTTTACCATTGTATATAAGCGCGATTTGTACACGTTACCTATATAACAGGTAATATTCGTCGCATAAACATCTGGTTTTGACGTTTCCTTGTCGATATTGAGGAAGAAGAAGAAAAAGTTCAAATTGACGTACGACGATTTATTTGTATATTTATAATTGAAGGTATGTTTTATAATTCTATTTTTTCCTTTTTTTCATTTTTATATAATCCGAGATGTATCTATTAATGTTAATAAAATTTGTGCAGTCTGCAGGGGCATTGACCACCGAAACGTCACAATAAGAGTAACACAAAAAGTAACACATTTTTTCTCCTCTTACCTTTGACTCGGGAAGATCGATAAAATTCCAAGAAATAAATGATTACTGGCTAGTTAAACGGATAAGTGTCAAAATAGTGCAAAAAAAAACAGTTTTTCTACTTTATAAAGACAAATATAAGTACTGTAAGTTTAAATGTAAAAAATCTTTATCTTTATGAGATAAAACTTTTTTATATACAACACTTTTAGCTTAGATGAATATTTTTAAAGTTACGAACAAAAAAACAGTTGAAAAAGCCTAAAATGTACAATAAAAGAAGGTTTTTAGACATTAACTAAATAAATATTGATTTTACGTAGAAATTTTAAATATAAGAAATGTTCATCGCAATAAAAGAAAACTTTTGTCTACCTTTTAATTGTTTTTGAAAATGTATGTATATGCTTATACATATGCACTATGTATGTAAACAAGTCAATCGAAATTTAGTCAATTTTTTACCCATTTGGTTAAAATTTATTTTTATAGTAACTTCTGAATATTCTAGTCGTTTATTTGTTAAAGCACTTAACGGTCGTGTTCGGAATGTAAAAGCGTATTGCTTTTACATATTTTGAGCCCTCTAGTTTAAAATCGTGTTCTTTAACAATAAGTTTCATATGCAATTATTGTGAAACATAAACAATCTTAAATAGGGTGGATAATTTTGATAGGATTAATTAAATTTCCAATTTTTATGGTAACACCTTACTCTGATAGTTTTCTTTATCAATCTTTGCATCGTTAGTTGAGATTCCAAAATAATTAGTAGACCAAAACAATTATGAAAATGGTACCAACACAGTATTTAAATTATGTGATTAAAATTTTTAATTTTTTTTATAATTTCCCTAGTAGAAATCGTATTCCATTAAAAATAGGTAATAAATAGATATTCCAATTAGAATGGTCGAAAAATGGGTGGAAAATAGGCAAAAAATGTGCTCATTTTTATTCATTCCGGTGAAACGCTTTTTCTCTCAATTTTTAACCATTATATAGACTAAAATATAATTTATTTTCTGTTTTGAGCTAATTTTTAGCTTATAAACATAGATCAAATTTGAGTCTAGTTATGTGCTATTAAATGTCTAATAAAATTGCATTCATCTTCGTAAATACTGGAAATATAACAGAAATTAGTTGAACTGTTACAGGAAAGATGGAAATATTATTCGAATGTTTTAAGGTTATGGTCATTCTATTAAATGTTAAAAAAATGGGAAAAAAGCGTTTCATCACAAGGTATTTAATACCAATGTTTAATTCCTAGTTCTTAGATACAAATTTCTACTAGGGTTAATTTTTGACATAATTTTACCACAAACAGTTTAAAAACGTTGGATAAATTGATTATAATTAATTATAAATATAAATATATATTATAATTAATTAAATTTCATATTAGAATAATACATTACATATACAGGAGCGACACTATATAATTTTAAATTCTAATAAACATACATAGACGTATAGATAATAAATGTACGAAATATAAAAAATCTGAGGGGTTAGTTAGCTGTATATAAGGGCTTACGCGCCTGCATACTTGCGTCCAGGCGCTATCGCGCCTTTTGATAAAACAAATTTAACCAACTGTCACTCGTTTATGCAAACGAAGCAAAACACTATACAGATACAAATATATATCGAATGCATCTATAATCGAAGTGAATTTTATAAAATTCACAGAACAAGATTATATAGGAGTGGGTTAATTTGTAATTCGGGAATCGTAGATCGCGTGCGTGCTCCGATTTCCGAAACAACTGAGAAATATGTACACATTGTGCGCCACTATTTGTAAAAGGTAGGAGGGGATATAGGACGAATTTGCTAATCTTATTTCCTATATAGAATCGATGTGTGGAGGATGGTGGAAGCCGAAACCATCAAGAGTTTAAGAGATAGATTCATTGGTGTGTATATATATGAAGAGAGAGAGAGAGAGAAATCGACCCGATTTAACTTTGAGCTTTGCAACCAGATTCGCGAGTTTTTGCGCCTCCCTAGATCATTCCTGCTTAACTACGGTCTTAAGTCAAACTTGAACTTCTAGTTTTCGAAATCTAAATATAATTCTTTTACTGGTTAAAACTTCTTGATTTACTTATTGAAAATACGCTATGGAAAATAATTATTAGTGTTTTTCTTATATTTTATTTTGCAAATTGATTAGATTTAAATATACAAAGATATTATTTTATTTTAGATTAAATATGAAAAGGTGATTTAAATTTATTAAATTATTATAATGGAAAAAATTATATAAAAAAGATATAATATATATAATATAAGACATATGATGGTACCTGAACAGTCCTAAACATAATGCAATATCCTTTTTAATCATTAAATAACATAATTTCCACAACACACATTGCTATTATTCTACCATCTTGCTATACGATATTGCAGTACGTCTACTTTGTAACGACAATAATGAAGAATATCCGTTGTATACCAGTATCATCGTATACCTATTATTTAAAAAAGTGAAAAAATGAATTCTTTATAATAAATACGATTTTTTCATTTTTAAATATATTACACACTTTGAATGAATCATTATAATTTAAAGTAAAATCCTTTTAATTTGATCTTGAAACCGATGGATTGTTTAAAATTATTATTGTGTAATAATGTACGTGTACTGAACGAATTTTATTAATTTTATTCCAGAACCATAAACTTTTTTTGTATATGTATAATAAAAGTGAAAAAATGTGAAACCCTTTGGATTATTTAGCGCTTCCTAATGTTCACATGTTAAATAAGGGATGCATGAAATGAATACACGTTCTTTAGATTAATATCATAGTTAATTCTATATATAGAAGAATAACAAATATGATTTTAATACTAATACATAACGTATATGATCGCATGCACTGTTCAAAGTGGCAATGTATATATCTGTTCGTATCTGTCAATAATACGTTTTTTCAACAATAATAAATATTTGAATTTATCTTCTACTTATAAAATCAGTTCACCAATTGATATTAAAAATTCTCGATAATTTCCATAACTTAACTTTAACACATATATAGAACTTTCATGTACCATTGAACAGCAGCATATCACAAAGTACGGATCGTAATCGCATGTTACTATAACACAAAATTGAAGTAACCGTAGTATTAAATAGGATCACGATCAGCAATATCGTTTCTAGACCGAGTAAATCTCACTTAAAAGAGAAAAATATGAAATGTTCACGTTTGCGGTACAACATAAAAGGTTGTGAAAACGATTCACTTCCAAGACCTTGAATTTTGCGGTAATAATTCAGAACTTAAAATACAACTTTCATCAGTTAAATTATTGTAAGCAATACTTGAATTAATATAATTTACTACAAATTAATAAATTATCATAAGTTTAAATGTACGTGTTTACGATTTATCGTAATTTCCTTTACCAAACTATATCATATCGTATTTTGCATTTTTTTAATAACCAAGAAACTCCAATTGATTTTCTTGAGGAAGGGTGCAAATGAGTCTATTAGTTAAATGGTGGTGCAAACACTTAGACGAAATGAGAAGTGGAAACCTTGTATTGCAAGGCAATATGAAAGGATTTATACACACACACATACAGACACACACATATATATGTTAATAATTCAAGAGTCACGTCAACTTTTGAATTTTATTAGTCTAAAGAAATATTTTAATTTAATTAGCCGATCTGCGAAAGAGAAACAAAATGAAATGATTTGCTATCACTAATTAAGAGTAAATGCAAGTCTTTGAGCCTTAGAGTTCTGGATTTTATTTTATTTTATCGTTTATAAATTGTTTCGTTGCATAAACATAAGAATAAAAAGCAGAATTTTTGCAAACTTTATATTATTTATGACTATTTAGTGTTCGGAAATAAAAAAAAAGTAAATTGAAATTACAGCTAAACCTTAAAACTGAAAATTCTGTCTAAAAAATTGTATGTATGTCAATTTATTGAAAATTTTTGGTACTTGTAATAAAAAAATTATACAAAGTTAATGAGTAATTTTCATCCTTATAAGTCAATAATTGTATGTTTAGATTTATATTTTATTTACGTTTTAAGAAATACCAATTTATTGAATGATCAAAATTTAACATTTTTTGTGGCGAACGAACGTATTACCTAAGTGCAGCCTGTTACGATTCAAGGTTGCTGATGCAGCATCCTTGAAGGTACGGGAAGCATTTAGAGGTTTTGCACACGACTTTCTGATGACGCGCGTCTATCGATGCGAATAGAATCCAAATAAAGTAAAGACAGAACGCATTGAATTATAAAATCGAACTTGATTATTATACATCATTAACATAAAATGAAAAAGTACTTTTGCACACACGTACACTGAGAAATTCTTGGGGCATCTTCTGTACTTACGTGAAGGACAAATACAGTATATTACCTTTAGTACAGCAGCTCTTCTAGTTTTGGGAGCTCTGCTATCCTAAATGACGAAAAAGTGTTTTGTTTTGCGACTACAACGCCACTTTTGAACGATTCTTATACCATTTTAGGGTATCAGCCGTCCTAAACATCGTACGAATGCACGAATAATGTAGTCGGACATCGGGTGCCCTAAGAATTTTTCAGTGTATGTGTTTGTTCATCGATGTAATTATATAATTAAACAAAAATAAATCTTAACAATTTAACAAATTCTATACTTTTATAGGAAAAACCGTATAATTTTTATAAGACCGAATATCAAAAAATGCAATGGTTCATTGAGTACAAGCTCCCAATCAATGAAAAAAATGTATTCCATTAAGTAAGCTTCTGTATATGACAATCTGATTTTCATCATATATACAAATAATTCATGCCATTGAGAAATGGTACTTGATGATGTTGTTCAACGAATCCGTAAGTGAGAGACGAATATGTCTGCATATTTTTTCGCCACGCGCTCTTTCTGACCGCGCTACTGTACAAAGGGGAAGATTAAGAGGAAAAGGAAAAGGAAAAGGGAAAAATATAGGTGGTTGACATAAGAGAGGTGCGTGCAATGGAGCCTGAGTCGAGAACATGAATGAAAGCACGAAATGAAGCAAGAAATACGCAGAGACACATAGCTATTTATAGATAGTGGGCTATCGTACGGGAACGGTCGGTGACGCCTTCATACCAGTAGATAATTGACCTCGGTGTATAGGAGCAGATTCGTGGCAAACAAGATCACATGGACTCCTGGTCTCGTTTGTCTCCGCGATATTCGGTACGTGTCCATAGGTTAATCACACTTTGCATATCCTTTCTTTCCCTAATCACGGCAATTTATTGGCGTAGCAGAATCATTACAAAAGGAAATAAATGAACTTGCAGTAGTATACCTAAGGTACCTCGTCTTAAATAATAAGTACGTGCACTCTCAAATTGGTTACTTCGCAATTTCACAAGAGCCACTTAAAATAATTATTTTGCTGTAGCTGCGAGTATATATATATAAACTTATACTTTCATTTGTTCAATTTTTAATCAGCAAGAATAATTTTCTTCCGCGAATATGCATTGTAAATTGTGATAATTTTCGAATGAGAGAAAATTGTATTTAATAACTTTTGTAAAAAATATCTTTCTAGTTAAATATATTAGATAAGAAAATCTGTGTGACGGCGTGTTATCCATCGAAATTATAAGTGACTAAGGGAATTATTACCGTAGCCTTTATCTGTAGCCAGTAACCCGTTTTATTATTTATTTTCACAGGTTTACTTATACATAAATGTCGTAAATACTTCAATAAAAAGTTGTAAAAATTTAATGTTAACGATTCAGGTATTATCCGAAGAAATTAGCATTATTTTTCGCGCAAATTTCTTTTATGCTTGTGATATATTATAAAACAGATTGTATAAGAATTTAGTATAATACTAGTTTTTCAAATTCGACAAAATATAATATTTGTTTTTAGGAATATCTGTAAATAATTGAAGTACAATCGACCAATCCTTTGCACTTTCCCAAATGACTGGATAAAAGCACTTGGAGATCCATGTACACACCTGATTGCCCCAATTCATACCATCGTTCCTAGAGTTTATTAAGGTTTCATTACATTGCGCTATTTCGCGCACACACTACGTACTACCTTTTGTAGGCATTCTGCACAATAAACAGATAGCGATATTGTGAAAATAGAGATCATGAAACAAGTTTAGATGGACCGAAACCGAAAGATTCCGTATTGTGATAATTACACTTCAAGTCACTAAACCAACCGAATGTACATGTAGAAACTATAGATAATCTTTTCAATTTATCTAATATAAATATGGAATTTTTAAACTAGATGATGGCTAGTTGGTCAGATGTTGGAAAAAAAACATAAAAGCAATTTTTCTATTGAAAATTACGACGTTTCATTTTATTGATCAAATTTATAGAGAAGAGTTATACATACATGACTTCTCAAAGGTTAAACCGACAGTAAAATTGTAAATAACCGATTAATACATATATATATTTTTGTTTCTTTTGAATTTATCTTGTGGATATTACTAATAATACGCTTGCGGATATATATATGGGAACTCAATAGATATTTACCAACTCCTATAAACACGCATCATTTAAATCACTATAAAAAATGTAATCTCAAAGTAAAGTTTTAAAGTTTTTTAACGTTGACATAAAACTACATAAATATCAACCCTTACATTTCCTGTAAAAATATCTTTACAGCATCTGAGAGAACACTTAAACCAGTATTAAAAATCCGCTCGAACAAAAACACATTGCACGCGAGCAAACGAGAAGTGGTATATCTGACATTGTCAAACGCAAAAATATCTTGATCGACTTCTGGAAGAAATTTCTACGTGTATAGTTTATTGCGCGTGTATATATATATATATATATATATATATATATATTCGAATGTAAAGGAACGAAGGAAATTGTGCACACCGGGCCACTTGACCAACTGATGAAATTTCTCGGTCGCGAATCTCTTGTGTATGATTAACACTTTTTTGCCAGCTATCGGTTAAAAATTTAATTTTCTCCGATGGAGAATACAGAGTTCTAATCCGACAGTATAACCTTTTATATGCACGTATATATGTACATGTAAAATTGAATTTCTCGAAGAGCTTATATGTTGAGAAAGACGATCGTCGCCTGAAAATTTTTAGTGCACGAAACCTACGATCTGGAGTTACTTTTACCACCCCTTCAGTCAATCCTTTTTCTCCAAAGGGGATTACTTTTATTACGTTCAGGAATAGAAAGAAGTGCACGTGTGTGCTTTACGCGTGCGATCCCGCAAAAAATTAAACGGAAAGAAAATATTTTTTCATTCCGAATTTGTCGCTGTCCTGTTTACACCAGTATATATATATATATATATATATATATATATATATATATATATATATGGGGTATTCCACGTGAAGTGGTCCGATCAAAATTTTAAAATGCACCAAATTTTGGGTACACATTGCAAATGTTTTTCAGAATACAGAAAAAAATTTTTAGGTGCTGGAATCTATATGCTCAAAAGTTATTCAAACCTCAAAAAGTGGATTTTTCCAAGTTTTTTTCAACACCAGCTGGGTTCACCGCTATGTAACTCAAAATCTATCAACTTTTACTATAGAACATTATATGTAACATTCGTTGCTAATTATGTCTAGAATTTATTCTTCTGGGTTAGAATATCTAATCTCAAGGTTAATGACAAATAAACTACATGTCAACATTCAACTTAAAAATAGTGTAAGTGCGCCACAATTGATTTTTTTATTCAAAAATGTAAAAAAAAGCTTGGAGCAATACCTTTCAAATGGTCTGTAGCATTTTTATGGCCTTCAATTCTGTAAAAAGTTATGATAATTTAAAGAAAGACAAAAAATTCACAAAAATTAACATGGTATTTCCCATTTAAATTTTTAAAAAAATTTCGTCTTTCTTTAAATTATCATAACTTTTTACAGAATTGAAGGCCATAAAAATGCTACAGATCATTTGAAAGGTATTGCTCCAAGCTTTCTTTTGGACTTTTGGATAAAAAAATCAATTGTGGCGAAGTTAGATTTTTTTCAAGTTGAATATTGACATGTAGTTTATCTAACATTTACCTTGAAATTAGAAATTCTAACCCAGAAGAATAAATTCTAGACATAATTAGCAACGAATGTTACATATAATGTTCTATAGTAAAAGTTGATAGATTTTGAGTTACATAGCGGTGAACCCAGCTGGTGTTGAAAAAAACTTGGAAAAATCCACTTTTTGAGGTTTGAATAACTTTTGAGCATATAGATTCCAGTACCTAAAAATTTTTTTCTGTATTCTGAAAAACATTTGCAATGTGTACCCAAAATTTGGTGCATTTTAAAATTTTGATCAGACCACTTCACGTGGAATACCCCATATATATATATATATATATATGGTTCGATTGAGGTGCTTTTTATACGAGATTTATCGAGACGTACGTTTTAAACTCACTGTTAATATTTAGTTTTTATATTTTTGAATGAGTATTTCATAATTCACGAATATATCGCACATTTTATCGTTTCTTGCGATAAATATATATAAAATGGGAATTATATTTTGAATTGAAAAATGGATTATCCTCTCTCTCTCTTTTTCTCCCAAATAATGTTTTATCAATATTGAAAAGAACTCAAGCGAAAAATATATATTTACTTGGATAATAAGGAAATTTTACAATAATATAATTATTATAAAATAGGTTCCTTGGAATTTAATACACATGGTACTGCTATTAATAGTTGTATTTGTGTACAAGCAATGTCTTAATTGTACATTAAATTAAAACTTCTACAATACTTTGTATAATTCTTCTCGATATTATAAAGAATTTCTTTACTGAAAAATGCATAAAAGAATTATTTGATATTCATCGTTAATTAACGTTCCGATTGTCTCCGAAATGTTGTATAAATAAATAACGATTAAATTAATACCAATTTCAAATTTTATTTGTGAACCCTACGTCACTTCTTATCCACTGTAAATTGAAAATATAGAAGTTATTTAACGAAATATTTAAAAACTAATTAGCTGTTTTACTAAAATTTTGAATTATTTGTGCCAACTTCAATCGTCACAAAATAAGAAGAAATATCAAACTGAAATATTGTTTGTATAAAATTTATGTTTATGTAGATAATATTTTTATTTTGAGAAAAATTTCTGATAAATTTTACCCTGGTGTTCTAGTAAAAGTGGGACGAAGGACACAGCAAGGTAAAAAATACCCAGTTTTGAAATAAATTTAACCCTGCTGCTCGATTAAAATTTATTTGAAAACTGGGTAATTTTTACCCTGCTGTGTCCTGCGTCCCAATTTTACAGAACACCAGGATGAAATTTATCAGAAATTTATCTCCGTGTATGCTTCAACATGAAAAATAATTATGTAACTAGTATATTGCACAATAGGAAAATAAACATCAACGTAACATAATATAGAAACTCTAAAATCTAAAATACCTTACTGGTCTAATCCCTTGCGAGCTTTAACAAAATTACCGTAGTCGGTGAAACACGAAGAAATTTTGAACAGAAATATATATAAACTTTTACACACGTCTACCTTCTACTATACAACTAATCCATCAAAAAAAAGAGAAGAAAAATTGAGGCACAAACGACCGTCAGCAAGGACGAGGCCAACGGTATAATAATTATTATCACCCACTCCTGTTATAGACGCCTGTCCTGTTTATACCTCTAAATATTTATACAGTAGGGTTGATGCTAGCAAATGCCGTCGTCGTTTTTATGAGTATATCACGTCACGTTATAATTGACATCGAATCGTTTTGATATTAAATATACATACTCGATTGACCGACACGGTGGCGGAGTGGCGGAGACGCACCTCGGCCGGTCACGGAAGTTAAGCAGCACTGAGTGCGGTTCGCACTTGGATGGGTTTGGCTTTCGTGGCGGGTTAAGTGTTTTTTCACACTTCACAACGTGAGCGGGAGGTGTGAAACATTCGGTTTCGGTGTCAAGGCCTACACAATGTGACTTTGACACCCAAAAAGAATGTTTCGAATACACCGGCCATCTCGGGTGAGGTTTTTCCTGCTTCACAGGTTTCCCTCGTCCACGGGCATAACCCCGGGCGAATGCGAGATGGTGGGGTTTTTAAGGAAGGGATAAAGCACCCACACATAGGTGGTAGGTGGACACCGTTAAAGTCCCCCAGGGGATAAACGGTAGGAAGTGCCAGGAAAAAGAGAGCACAAAATCAAGAATAAAAAAAAAAAAAAAAAAAATAAAAAAAAAAAAAAAAAGAATATACATACTCGATCTAATTTTGTGATACGAAAACTCAAGTGAAAACTGGAAACCAATGAGCACATTTATTTATATAGAACCCTATACGTATAATGTACGATGGAAAAGAAGTTGCCGATATAACTTTTGGCATTTGTGAAAGATATCGACCCTTGTATAAAAGGGGGAGTGATGAAGATGACATGGGTGGGGACGTTATACACACATATATATATATATGCTATACATAGAAGAGGGTGGATGATCATTTCTTAAATGATGGATTTTCGAATGAACGCGACGCGCTTGAGTTTATATATCTTATATATTGTATAGGCCTGGTATAAGCACATATTTTTCTTCTACGTAACAAGTATTTCATGGTGGTTTTTTTTCTTCGGTTCAAGATAGTCGTGTATCACACGAAAAATACCACGGGTGTTTATTGAATTTTTTGTACTCTACCGAGAAACGGTACGCAGACATTATTATTATGACGTTCTTTCTCTTGCTGTACACTCACGTTTTTTTTAAATAATTACACATTTTCACATTGCATCAAACAGCTAAACATTGTAATTAAATAGATGTCGGACCCAAATTACAGAAATCTGTACCTTTCAACCCAAAAATTATATCTAAAATATTGAATTAAAAATCTGAAAATATTTATACGGATAGCTCAAAATATAAAAAAGGGCTTTACGTTTTGATTTATTTAAGAAAACATAAGTTTTTAATAATAATTGAGTAAACAAATGTTTGGTCGGTAATTATTAGTCAAAAAAAGCATAAATTTTCAAACCAAACGTCGTTATCAAATTATGGATTTATAAAATCTGGAATAATTTGGGTATATTATTTAAAACATGTCTAGGGCTGAACGTTCAGGGTTTTTAAGAAAAATGTATTAATTTGTTTATAAAAAAAGTAAAAAATAACCATTTTCCGAGTCCGACATCTCCTTTAATTTGTTAAGTTTATTCTTTTCAAGTAATTTCTATTTTTATGTTGATAGAGCTGTTGCCTATAAATATTTAATAAGAATAATAATAACGATGAAAAAGCATTCTACTATAACCTTAAATATTCATAATTACTTCTGTAACATAAAAATGTGAAAAAAATTTTCGTATACTAAATTTAGTATGTATAAAGAACATTTAATACTTTGAGATTTACTCCAGAGTTTTCGATTCACTTGATCCGTACCTATACACTTAAGTTCAAGAAGAAAAGTATTATCTTATACCTATACATCACTCAACTCCAAAGTTAGGTAATATTTGATGAAAGGATTTACATTTCCTCACTTCTTTTCAAACCTAGAGTGCATTTTGTGTTTTATCGAGCATTATTCAAAATGTATATAAGTGCGCACGCACGCACGTGTATCTGGCTATGTGTGTATGTGTGCGTCTGTTGTGCGTGTATTAAGTGTATAAGTAGCTACAAAAACTAGCTGCATTCATAGATAGACAATGATTTTCGTGTGATTGCATCACGACAATAGACTAAAACTTTTATCGCTATATGTAAAATAGATATAAACTCGATAAAAGAATTAGTTTTGTTCGTCTAAAAATAACTTATTTCTATTCTATTCAATCTATATGAAATATAACAACGGTTTTCCATTATAAAAAAAAATATTTACATATATACATATATAGTAATATCAAAAACTTTAATTAAACTTGTAAATTTTAGAATATATAGAAATGCACTAATTACATCAAGTTACCAATTAAAGATAAATTATGGTTCCCCGTTTTATAAATTATACTAATTTTTCATTGCTTCTAATTTTATCTTAGATAAAAAAAAACATGTAATTAAAAGTAGATACGTTCGGATAGTTTATGTAACAAAAAAAATAAATAGTCTACGATAACGTTTATCGGAACGAATAAAAATGAGAATAGAAAAAATAAAGTCGATAGTATACAAGCCCATTGTGATTCCCTTTACGTTTGTAACTGTGCTTAGTCATAACACGGCTACATCTATACACAATAATTTTTTGTTCCTCGCGTTTTCACCGCAACACTTATCACGAAGTGTTCCAATAACCTAAGGTTTTAATCGACTCTTTGGTCAATCCCTAAAACCGTAAAACTGTTATATCATCATTCTGGAATACACGCACGCACGCGCACACACACACGCACACGTGTATATATATATATATATATACGTGCATGTGTATGTACGTTATATAGATATATATATATATATATATATATATATAGAGAGAGAGAGAGAAATAGAGAATCGTAACACGTATCAGCGTCGCCAGTCCGACGGTGCAATCGCAAAAGACGAAGACGTATATGTGTGTATATATATACACGCGCGAGCACCCTTACATCTCTAATCACGGTGAAAGAAAGAGAGAGACGATAGGCATATATATATATATATATAAAAGTCGTTGAATAATTCAAAGGAGGTTCCGTCATCTAGAGAAAGCTGATCCTCCGCCTATATACGAAGGCACCGAAGATATCCGATCGACACGCCACAATATTATCGCCGAGCCCTGAGAGCGAATATGAATGTTCCCCTTTTGGAACACGCGCTCCTGAATCACAATGCCGCGGGGTTCAAATCGCCACGGCGAGAGGTTCTCCTCTCGTTCGTTAAGCCGCGTAATCTCGCGTTTAAGCGTCTAGCGTATACGATTCCATAAATCGCGCGAGAGTAAGAGCAGCAATCGCATCGTCTCTGGCTCGCTCCTTTTAATGCCTTACGCCTTTTCTCCTCCTCCTCCTCCTTCTCCTCCTCCTCCTCCTTCTTCTCCACCTTCTGGCCCTTTATCTCCAGAGAACCTCGATCCAGCATTTTTCCCGGATCGACGAATCTCCCTTCTATCGTCTACCCTTTGAACAGGAAAATTCCTTTCTCTCGCGCTCGCGCGAACACCAAAGTGTGCTAGTCGCTGAATTTCAAGAGCTATAGGGATTTCCTCGAGTAAATACTTTTTAAAGAAACTCAAGTGCTATGCATTCTTTTTTTTTTATTCCTGAGCCGAGCAGCTTACGAAAGATGATTTTTCTTTTTTCGTACATGTATATATACACGTATACGCAGACGGATAGCAACGGTTGCTTAGAAAGATTTTGTCAGTTTTTAGCGACTACTTTAATTATTCTATGCCTTTTTGTAACATACATCTACATACTTAATAAATTTAAAGAATATATATTTAATACTCTAATTTATAATTATAAATATAAGCGATTGAGTTACGAATTCTTAAGGATTAATATAATACCCGCTAAAAGGTTATATTAAAAATAGTGGTGAAAATATTTGAAAACTTTAAATCTTTTGAATGGTATATAACTTTCGAGCTTACTATAAATATGAATGAATCACTCTACAATGAAAACTTTCAATAAAAGGGTAGTACACGATTGGATGAGACCGTTTTAAAAAAAATTTTAAATCTTATTCTTCCTTTTAAAATGCAGGAATCTTATATTCGATTGAAATATGTTTGTTTTCTTTAAATTATCATATTTATTTCTCTAAATACTGGTAAATTTATCAATCACTTTCTCGCAATTATTCATATTTATAACAATTTATTAATTATTTGTGTTATACGTTTTCGAAAATATCCGGGAGCGAAGTATCAATTACGAAATATTTTTCTACTTTATTTTCATACCGTTTCCACTGCTCCTCAGATATACCAGATGTATTTACACAGATCGATATCGGAGGAGTACAAAAAAATATGCCGTCTCATACTAGACAATCCTTACTGAATACAAAACCAAACAATCTTTCGATAAAGAGACGTTCAAACTATTACTTGTCGTACCATAAAATTTGACGGGCGATTCTCCTGCCACCTTACCAAAGTCAAAGTAATGAACGAGAAAATAAAAGTCACATCATCGTCGAAAGTACAAGATTCGCTTGACAGTAGAAACTGTATAATAATACCGCGTAGATTGGAGCCTCATTTTTTAGTAGTCCGCGTCTAAGCGGTATATATATACAAAATTCGCCATGACAGCGCTCAAGAAAAAAGCAATCCATCAAGCACCAAGAAGAGAAATCGTACTTTATCTATCTCGACTTTCCTCTCACGATTTCTCACATGCACAAAACGTCGCGTCAAATTGTCGCTCAGCATTCATTCATCCACACTTCCACATACTTACGCTAAGCAATCGACAACCGAATGCGAACCAATGATTCTTTCACTTTTCGGGTCAAAGAAAAATTTCTATATTTTAAGGATTTCAAAATAATTTACCGGTAGTTTAACGTACCATTAGTTTATAACATATATGGATACATCTAAACGTATTAATAGCATGCTTTTATTAAAATATCTTTTGAATTAAAACTGAAAATAGATTTAATCTGAATTTTATGAATTTTTAAACAAGCCCTATTTTTACATCCTTTGTCACTATATAAGTATAGATGCAAGAACTACAAGAATAAGAGGATATCAAGTGTTTGGTGTATGGAGAAAGAAAGGCTTTATTCGTATTCGAGAGTTCCTTTTGTAGAATGTATTGGACCAACGATACTCAATAGATCATTGACCCGTAGGTAATCTACTTGAGCAATTTTCGAAAAATCTCATATTTTGCATAAATTCTACAAAATATTATATAAATTCGACTTGTAGAATGTTTAAGTAAAATTTATTTTATGTATAAAATTAATTATAACTATTACCAAACGAATCGATGTACTCGCATAACCAAATCATCAAACTATACATACCAATAATCATTTGTCTTTATACAATGTAAATGAAAATATTTATTAAAACAATATCTAATTACATTAAATGTAATATGTAATATTAACATCAGTTAAAAGTATACTCGGAAGAAAAAAAGTTTATTTGACTAAAAAAACTTACTTCTAGCAGACTTTGAAACAAAAGTGAGTAAGTCCCTGTAATCATCGGCCGTGGTCGCCTCCTGGTTGAAGCTCTTATACATAGAAGTTTGGTTAAGAGCCGTATAAACAGCTCCAAGAGTGAAATGGCACTTTGAATTGCCACGACTACTAGCCATCGCATGATTATGGAAGAGCAATGCGGCGACCTTCCATCCAAAACCTTGGAGTATGTGTTGCAATGCCTCGCCAACGAGCCGATGCGAACCCATCATTCGCGTAAGGGTCGGATAGTGGTTATCCTTATGTCGGAACGCGTCAGCTTGGCCTCCGGCAGTCAAAACGGGAATACCCCAAGCACCAGCGTAACGCGCTACCGGTGCCAAGACGTATTCGCACACTGGACCCAGGAACGCGTCTATATCCATAGTCTTTTATTATTACCTACGCACTTTTCTATTTTCAATTTATTTTACGCTTTATTACAATTATTCTCTGTTCATTACGAGAACTTCTATAGAGAACGTTTATTACTTATACAAATAGACATGCAATTTAATTTTTCTCAAGGAATATTATGTAAAATGTATAGACTAATACTAAAAAGTATAGGCTCGAAAAAGTAAAAATTGCATCGTTTAGAAGGTTATTGAATCTCTTTCTATTAATCTATCAAAAATTTTTTAGTCTTATTCGTTATTTGTCTAACAAAGTAATGACGTGTTTTTCGATCAATGGATGAAAAATTCCATAAAATATAATAATCAATATTTATTTTGTTGGAGAAATATGATTTAAAAGTACTTTAGCCAAAAATGTAATTAAAAAAATATTACAAAAAAATTTTAATTAAACAGTACAATTTTTTGAAACTCCTAACGATCTGATGATTAATAATATTGAAATGATGAAATATTGTTTTCTATACTAGTTGATTGTTAATAAATGAAATAACCCAATACTGGGTTATTGGCTTATTGAGTTATGTCTCATATTTCTCTAACAAAATAAATAAATATTGATTATTACATTTATTGTAATTTTGGATCGATTGATAAAAAAAAATAGTCGTTATTTTGAGGAGCAAATAACGAATAAGAGCCCAATTTTTTTATTTTTAGAATGTAGGGTATTTTTCTGCAGTGAACCATAAATTCAACTTCTTTTTGAAAGGAATTAAAATGAACCCCACCAGATTTTTTTATATTATTATCTAGCCACACGATATAAAACTTTGTAGTCGTGACAATTTTTACTTTGCTGAGCCTAAACATTTGAGAAATAGTGTGCATTCTATACAAATATCAGTAGAAACATTCTTATAATTGTAAACATGTGTACATAAAATATACAGTTCTAGTAAAATTCTCATCTCCCAATCATTATTTAGACAATCGACTGGAATATAAAACTTTTAATTTAGAGGATCGACGTATGGAGAGTGGCTTAAATATTGAATTATTATATTCTTAATTACCTGCAATAATGAATGTTAAATCTTAACGGTTGTATATACTTACCTACAAAGACACTAATATTCGAGTATTAAATTAACGAAGGTCTGTTGGTATTTAACGTTCCAAGGAGGGTGGGAGAAACAGGGAGAGAAAGAGCAGCTGATGCGAATAAATTGTCCGACGCTGAAGATACTACAGGTAGCGAAGCTCAACGACGTATACGCAAATCGCAACGTCGTTACCAGAAGGGCAATTACTCTTATAGGGGTCGCCAGTTCCTGAGATCCTATGACTGAAGGGTGCCGTGATTTTCTCTACGACAGTATCGGTCAAAAGTTTTATCCCACCACTTGCTTTACGTTATTGAACACTTTTGTTGTTATTTATTAATTTTACACTTACATTAATGTCGATTAAACGATAAAACTATAACCTATAAGCAATAGATTTTTTTCTAGAATTTTATTTATACTCGTTTTAATGAAACAATTTAAAAATAAGATGGGAAGATAAATTAGACAGTGAAAGATTACTTATGTATAGTCATTTAAGGTATCTTGATATACCTTAAAGTAGATCTGAATTAAGCTAATTTGAATTTACTTAATACGAACACTATAAATGTATAAGCAGAAAAAGGATGTCCTTATTAGGATTATCTATACTTCGTTAGTATATCATGCAGGTAATTAAAAATATATGAAAAAAAAAATAGAAATTTGAAATTATAAGTATTAAAAACATAAATATTTAAAAATTTCTTTACTAGATTAAATGGCAAACCGGGTAAAACTTTTGATCACTACTGTCAGTGCAGCGTATATTTCGTTCAAGTCTCAGGAATGTTTGCTAACCATTAACTAAATACGTAGTTATCCAGGCTGTTTAAGCATCAGTGCCAGTTTAGAACCACAAGCTAAATTGCTTTGTAGAAAATCTGAATTGTACATAAAAATAATTACATCCAAGAAGTGAATTACTCTAATTAATTAAATTAAATTTTACTTTGAATAATACGAAATAAACATTATTAACTTGATTAAATGAGTTAATCGATACAACATAGTTATAATGTAGAAAAGTAAAAAAAAAACCGCATTAATTTTATTAATATCAATTTGATTTTATTTTTCGAATTATTCTTTCGTTTTCCTTCTTTGCACACAACCGTTTTATTTATTTTTAAAAGCATCACTCTTTTATCTTTTGATGCTTAAAATAGTAAAGTTGCAATATATAAATATGATAAACATGCATATTTATAAAGCTCATTTTTCTTAAATTTTAACCGTCATTGAATCACAAAATGTACAATTTCATTTGGTTTCAAAATTGCACAATGGAGCGACGCAGTGATCTGATGAAAACCAATAACACGGAGTCAAAAGTATCAAAGAATTTCGAAAGGTATATAAAGGTAAATATTCTCACGGAAGTCAAAGCTTTGGCCAGTAGTACTTCGATCTCTCTAAAAAACTAATCATCCCGTAAACTGTTATGTGCATAGATACGCTGTTACAAACACGTAGTTAAAGCAAAACAATCATTGGAAAAAATTCAAAAAGCGACTGATAATATATTTTATAAAATCTATAGGTATATTAAAGTAAAAACTGTATTTATTCAAAAATATTTAAGGCCATATTAAATTAAAAATAAATATTATGAATTCAATGTTATCCTGGATTTTATCCGAATAGTATAGATAAATTTTAGCATAAAAATCGCAATTTATTTTAAAATTAAACGAATAAATTTGTTTTAAAAGTGTGTGTCAGAAACCTGGAATATCGATATTTTCAAAAAATTACAAAGTCAAAATCAGTAATATAACCTGATGTGCGAAGCAGTATAAAAGTATATCGATTTTTACTTAAAATTAAAAATGTATATACATGTACAGTCTTCGTTTCGTAAAGCTAATTAGAAATCGTGAAAAAATATTCATGGCAAAAGTTACGAAAATATATTATCATCAGATTGCCTATTTTGTTTTAATGCATGACAATAAAATTTTTGCATCCGTCAATTAAAAGTTTCCCTTCTTAATACGAAAAACTTTTTCTATTCTACGAATGAGTATTATGATAAGTTTCTACAAAATCTCATATCTCTCGAGTTTCAGTATTTAAATCTATGAATTTATTGAAGAAAGAGGGGAAAAGGTGATTATGATTTAAAAAAGTAATTCTTCGAATACACCTCACACAATCCAGTAAATTAAAACACTTTATTTTATAGGAATAACAAGCTCATTATATTTCGGTAAAATTAGAGTGCGTACATGCTGTTTAGTTTATTATATTTTTTTAAACGTTTGAAGTGGTAAAATAACTAAACTATTCAGTTACCTCAAGAGCTGTAAAATATTTCGAGCGATAAAATTAAATTTTGTCTTCAATTATTTTAAATTCTACTTCATTTTCATTCATACCACATTTACTTTATCAAAATTAAAACTTTTTCTGTCCCCAATGTCAGCTATATTTATTCACAAGAAAATTTGCAAAATTAATAATTCACTAAAATTAAATACTAAAATATAGTTTTCAATTAAAGGGAATCTATAAGTCAGGATTATTATTTATACGCGTACTATATATATAAAAAAAATTATATTTTTATAGACTGGTTATATTCAAAATCCTTTTCAATAGCGACTCTAAAAGTTTATATCGATGCCAAATCAAATACACTAACAATAAAAATAAATTCTAATAACAAATATAAATATATTGTATAAGAACGTTAGTTTTAAATTAAATTTATAACTGAAATTGTGTGTTACTGTAAATAAATTCCTTACCAATCGCTCATGCTCGGAATAATTATATTCAAATAGCACAATATCAGCATCTAACTATTCATTTCGAGAAAATTACAAAGGGAAACATTTCGCGTGAGCTAATTTTAAGAGGCGAGCCGACATGTTTGCAACCGACTTAGAAATCATTGCATATACATATCGTTTATAGGCCGCGGGAAGTTCCTTCGTTTTACATTTGTTCCATGTAGTGGTATGAATCACCGAATGAATTTCGGTGAGATACAAGCGGAGGTGGTTCGAAAAGATCAACTTTATACTCAAGATCTCGACGGATTCGGGTCAGAATGACGGAACGGTATATGTATATATATAAACACGTATATAACCAGTAAACACCAAGAGAAATAAGTGTTGCTTATAAAGAATTAGTGTACTTATTATTAATCACTCATAGTAACTCATCTTCTTCACTATATTACTTCAATATTAACATTTACTTATTATCTATTAAGAAATTAATAGATTTTATGAGTTTAGTCTTCGAAACTTGAAAGTAATCTTTCAGGAACAATGCATTTCCTCGTATTTAAAAAATCAGTTCTTAATATTTAAGAAATATTATAGGTGTCGTACGTATTTATTTCTCTCAATATGGAAACGTTATATTCTCGGTGCGAACGATGAGATAAGTACCCGATGGTGTTAAAAATAATATCCAATCCATTCGTATTTCCTGTATTTTCTTTCGGTTATATTTCGCATTTATGTTGTGACTTTTACGCGACGGCTTAAGACTTGCCGATGTTTATCCAGGCGTGTATAAAAATACGCGCGTTTGGGTTTTTCAACAAAAAAAAACACGTAGTTTGATATGAGAGAAAAAGAGAGAGAGAGAGAGAGAGAGACAGAGAAAGAGAGATAGAGTGAAACGAAGCTCGATACGCGATTCTTGGGATAATAACAGGAATAGCGCGTGTGTTCCATTTTTTCATAATACCCTCGTTGGTTGAAAAATATTATTTATACGATAGGACTATACGTCCATGTTTTTACTGCGGCTTATGCAAAATTTATATACCGAAAAGTATCACAGTTTCCGAGGTTGGAATATTATTTCTTGAACCAACTTTGTAATTCTAATCTTTGATTGAATATTAACATTAATTTATATTTTTATACGTACGACACAATTCTGTTTGAATTGTTACTTTAAATTATATTTATTCCGCCAAAACTATAGTTGATTTTTTGAATTTATTGAGATTTATATTCATTTAAAGCCAAATCCGCATACTTTTTCTCAATATTTAATAGTTTTTCAATAGAAATAAATATTTCTTTTTCTACTAAAATTTATGAAATATATAAGCTATATATAAAAATACTAATAATATTATAGATAATATTCCATCTTATTTTACTTGGTAAGGGTAAATTTAACTATTATTTAATACAAATCACGCGTATTTTATAGTTAATAAATTAAGTTTCAAATTTAGTAAATATAATAGAAATGTATAAGGAATCATCGATCATTACAAGGACATATATATGTATAGGGTATATACACATAGATATTCATTAGCCTCGATCGCAATTCCTCTTTATTATAAATCTATAAATTCAATTGCCACGTTAGATCCTATATATGGGTATACCTATACGTGACTACCGCATCAACCGATGTATTTTAAACAAAACAATAATATACAACGAATTCCATTTAGCTAAACTAAAACTAAAGTTACACTGGATGAGTGATTCAATAACACACAGGAAAGTTCAAACATTATCTTTAACGATCTTCTAAACTAGATACCATACTGTACCACATTGATTAAGTAATAAATTAACATGATAGCAAGCAAGAGTTCCATAATAAAAAAAAACACTTCTCTACCACGAGGAAGGCGTTATTAATCACGCATGACTTTACAATACCGACAAAAACTTGTATATATCGAAGATAAGAGACTATATAAGATGTATTAACTGTTATTCCCTAAGGCGTAATACATATTTATATCATCAATCGAGCGATTTTGCTCTCGATTAATTAGCCGCAAGGCGCAAAGTAGATCCCTCTTCCTTGATTGTCATCAACGATAGTTTGTCAAGCTCTCGATGATCGATTAAGGCATGCCTTATTCAAGGCCTATCTTAGATTACTTGGAATATAGCTGTTTTTATACGGATTAGCATTGCAAATTGACTTCCTCGACGATAAGGTATTAGGACCTTTCCTATACAATATTAGGGAGTTTCGAATTTAACGTACGTTTATTATACGAATTTGTGGAGGAAAAGGAACCGCGCATCTTTTCTTCTATACGCACATATATACAGTTGCAGACCAATGAGAAAACGTCTCTCGTCCATTTTTAAACTTTTACGAGCGTTAAAGTAAATATAATTCAATTCGTAATGGTTATTTTTTTACGTCGCTTGTCCCTGCTGGAAATGTGAACTAAAAATTAGGAATTAAAAGTGGTCAGTTAATAGGTTAAATGAAACGCTTTTTCCCACTGCGTTCGTCGATTTAATAGATTGCCGTAACCTCCAAATATTTTCACTTCACCTTCTGGCCATACATGTACTTAAAACTCCAAATTTTTAATAAAATTGGATCGTTTACTCGAATACTAATACTAATTTACTCTTAATTCTGCATCTAAACCAGTCATTTTAAAGTATCATTTAGATTTACAATATTTCCAATTTATTTTCCAAATCTATTTAAAGTGTCATTTAAATAGTTAGGAAATAGGTATAGTTTCGGTGTCCATTTTATCAAATAATCCGATCTTTTATGGGTTGAAACAAGGACTTAAATGAACATATCGTAATCATTAGCTGTTTTGAATCTAAGAAATGGGCGAATTAAAGAGGAAAAAGCGTTTCATTTAACAGTGGTAACAACCTAGCAGAAGTAGCTATAAAATACGTTAATTTAGTTAATAACCTATTATTTGCCGATTTTTAATTTTCTGATTTCTAGCAGGGGTGTCTTTCCGAAATTTCATGCTGTGTATAACGTATACATTTTATATGTTTACAATTATCATTGTGGTTGATTTAAATTGTTTGAATTAATGGACAAATATTATTGTTTTTACAAAAAATAGGTACGTTCTGTTAGTATTCAATACAATGTTTTGTTGTCGAAGAGCGAAATTATAAACGTATCGAATGTTAATAATATGCACTATTTAGTTTCAAGAGAATAATTCATTTTAATTACGATTACAATTTAATAAATCGTGGAATTATATTCTATTTATCTAGAATTTTGAAACCTACCGTTACATACTTAACGGGAGTATTACTAGTTGGAGATAAATAGCCCTTATCATCAATATTTTGATCTCGGAATTTAACGCGCATACAATTTTATTAAATTATGCATTTTAATATCTTAAATTTAAATTAGTAAAGTAAAATTCTTAAGAGTTTCAAAAGCAATATAAGTAAAAATGCAACGCTGAAAATTTATTCATATTATTTACATTTTCATTACTGTGTCATTCAATCTGGCACGCGGTATTCTTTTTTATCATTTGAGCAAGTTTAATCTGTGAATATTTCGTTTGCCGTATGATATTTTGTAATTCAAAAAATTAATTCAATAAGCTTATGAAAGCATAAAACATTATTTATTAAAAAAACTATACATATAATATTATAATATTAATACGAAAGGATTCTTCATATTTACACTGAAAGAATTTTTTTTCGTTTAATTGAAAAAAGGTATTCAGAAAAATTTAAAAAAACGAAAAAAAAAAAAATTTATAAAAGAATTATATATTCAGTTAATTAATTCATTGGTAAAAGCTTTTTATTTGTTTTTCCATAACTGGAACATATTTTATGGTATACCAATGAAGAAAGAAATCCATATAAATAGTTTCGTGGCAATTGAAAATTCTTTGAACATCAGTTTTACTGTAAACATCCATTTATCACTTTGTTTGCAGAAAGATACCGCCATGGTTTGGACAAAATATGTCTTACTTAAAATACGTACAAAATAGAAAAACAAAATATTTCATTGCTAAAAATCTTTATTAGATATATATGTGTATCCTTTCAACTCTAGCAAAACTCTGCACCAAAAATATACAAATCGTTTTAAAATAATAATGGTACATCGTTAAATACTTGGTGTTTATATTATTTAATTTTGTTGTGTTATATACGCATAATTTTTAATTTTAATGATCTACTTAATAGTTTCATAATTTAACGATTTTATACAAGGAGTGGTGAATAAATTTTGTAGTTAAGTATATCTATAAAAACAATTTAAATGGAAATAAAAGTAAAAGAGATACTTTCATTGCAGCTACATATTCAATGAGAAAAGAGATTTTAAAATAAGATTGGATAGAAAATGTAATACATATGAAAAACGAAAATTTAAATTTTAGTTTAGATTTTTGATGATATATTATCTTATTAAAATTACAACTAAATACATAATATTAATTAGTTTAATTAATAAAATAAAGATGATATTACTTTCGATATCAATTCTATCTTAGATCTCTTTCTTTCTCTCTGTGAATAATTAATCAATTTCATCTCCTATATAAATAACTTAAAATTTACTTTAATATCCAGGAAAAATAAAATTAGATTTTGTTAATTATAAATTTTAGTTCGTTCGTTTGTATTGTAATGGAGACACATTATCCTTACAAGTTGCATCGCAGTCCCCTCGGACGTACGACATGAATCCAACATTAATTTACCGCGACTGACTCATCAAGGAGATTAAGCGATATATGCAGCTGTCCACGGGGTAAAGTGAAACGGGCTCGAGTGTCGCCTTGACGTTATCAAACAAACACCAAGTGTTTGGATATAAACACACACACACCACAAAATTCAATTAAATACTTATTGTTAAGTCTTATAATGTATATTACATTAAACTTAAGTGTTTAATGTAATTACATTAACATTAAAACAATTTGAATAAGTATAATGTAAAAAATTGACTTTTTGGTTGGGTTATAATTTTCCAACTTCTAGTGCACATAGAGGTCTAAAATTTTGCACACAACTTACAATGTGAAAAATAAGTAAGAAAGAAATGAAATAAAAGTTATTGATTGCTTATTTTTCAAAATCTGTTGGTAAAAGTTGTTGAAAAATCTAAAACCTTACAAAAACACATAAAATTCAATTAAATACTTATTGTTAAGTATTTATAATGTATATTACATTAAACTTAATTGTTTAATGTAATTACATCAACATTAAAACAATTAGATTAAGTATAATGTTAAAAATTGACTTTGTCGAGTTGGCCCTTTTTTTGGGTGGGTTATAATTTTCCAACTTCTAGTGCACATAGAGGTCTAAAATTTTGCACACAACTTACAATGTGAAAAATAAGTAAGAAAGAAATGAAATAAAAGTTATTGATTGCTTATTTTTCAAAATCTGTTGGTAAAAGTTGTTGAAAAATCTAAAACCTTACAAAAACATATAAAATTCAATTAAATACTTATTGTTAAGTATTTATAATGTATATTACATTAAACTTAAGTGTTTAATGTTATTACATTAACATTAAACAATTAGAATAAGTATAATGTAAATAAATTGAATCTGGTGATTTTACAAGTGTCAATTAATTTTCAACTTCTTGTATACTTAGGTCTAACATTTGTACACAACTTTAAATGTATAAAAAAGTAAGAAAAACTTAATTAAAATTTTTTTGATTGCTTTTATTCCAAAACAGTTGGTAAAAATGTTGAAAAATGAAAAATATTGTAAATAACACAAAATTGATTTAAACACTTAGAGTTTAATATTTAATTTATTTACAATATAATACATTTTGTTATATTTTATTTTATAAAGGCATAGAATTATTTACAACTCCATTAGATAAATGAATAAATATTTTTATTACAAATTTAATTATACATCATATTAATTTCTTTATTTGCATAATTATTTTCCATTAACCATTGCTTTATGGCGAGAACATTTCGAAGAGCACACTTTGGATACATGCATTCTGTATAATTCGAGCACGATGCAGTCTCCATGGGCAGATTTTTAAGAGATGGACATCCAAGGTCTTCAATGTTTTGAACTGATCTATGGAAATTTAATAATAATAATAATAAGCTGATATTTGATATTGCCCCTAGTGATATAAATAATAAAATCTGCAAAAGTGTACCAGAGTGTACATTAATGCGTAATATTTTTTCAACTGCACTTGGTCTGTGCATTTTGTACACTAATATACTCTTTAAAATTTACACTAGAGGATCTTAATTTAAAAAATAGAAAAAATGCTTACTCTTCAGCTAAAATTCTTTTCAACCATTTTGATTTTTCAAGTCCTTTGATGTACACTTGTGAATTTCCAATGATGGTTCGAATTGTTCTACCGACTTCCTCATATGGTATTGTACCACTTCTCCATAATATTCCATGATAATTTCTTTCAAGCCATCTATTTTCACATTTACTCTTCTCTAGCAATTGCTCCCAAGGATGAGGTGGCTTGAAGAGGAATACTGAAGGTATTGCATCTTCCTCTAGAGGTATAATGGCTACCTCTTTGTAGACGAACTCATTTACTGTGATCTTGAAACCTTGGACATCTATCACATACTCCATCTTGACGATGATTGAACTAGGCAACGGTTGTGCCGTATTTTATACGATCGCTGGGGTGGCTGAAGATTCCCCCTCTTTTATTTCTAAACCAATCAAATGTATTTACCCCCACCTGAATTTTTCAGCCAATGAGAATGCTTTCCATCGTGTCTGAAGCATATAAAAATAAGACACTTTGTCGAGAGTGACACAGTTCAACTAAAGCTCTCTTGAGTCTAAGTAGAATACTAAATCGCTCCTCTGAAGAAAAAGTAATATTGTTAGATTTTATTCTCATAAAGCATGAAGCTTAATTAAAAACTATCATCATTATGTATATGGCTCAATATTACAAGGATACAGCCAATAAGTTGTGGGAATCATACCATGCTGTTTTCCTTGGTGTAGCCACTGCTAATGATATAAAACGCTGGTTAAACCTTGGAACATTAGCATTGACAGCAGCTCAATCCTATGCACGTACTCCTGGTTTAAGTGTAGGAGAGCAAAGAAAACTTGAAGCTGCAATAGAAGTTATTAAAAGTGTTATACAATTATTTCAAGACTCTGTGCATGTGTTTGAAGTTTTTCCTACACCTAGTGAACATACAAGTTCTGACGTTCACGAAGATGCTCTTGTTGCCGTATCTGGTATTGCACCTGTTGTTGAACCAATCATAGAACTAGAGAAAGAAGCTAATTTTCATACTACAGATACATCTACAATAACTTGGGATGATGTTGGTAGTGCTTTTGAAAATCGAATTAGGACAGTTGTTGTTACAAACCGTAAACACTTAGATTTTTCAAGTTTTATGAATAATGTTCTGCCTTTGTTAATTAAAAAAATAAATCAGATTCTGGAACAATATGCTGCTTTAAAAATCGATGCAGTGTTGGCAGCAGAATTTGCGATTATAAAGAGCCATGAAGAGGCTAATGAGATTAAGTATTTTAACACAAAGTCTATGCCAATCTTTTCCACCACAGACTTGAAAGAGTGGTTTATGTTGAACATTCATCAACCTATTAGCGTTGACATTGAGGAATTCCAAGAGAAAGATTCTGGTTGGACTTTACGAGCTATTTTAAACTTAACTATTAAAATAAGTAAGTTTAATCCTATGAGAGGAAGCTCCTTCATTGATTTACCACCTTTCCTTGTGAAAAAGAAAGCTTGTGTAAATGATGCGAATAAAGACAATAAATGTTTCAAGTGGGCTCTATTATCAGCATTGCATCCAGTTAAGTGTAACACTAATCGCGTCTCAAGCTATACACAATATGAACATGAGTTAAATTTCAAAGGTATTGATTTTCCAGTTAATGTGAGACAAGTTAGTAAATTTGAAAAACAGAATGACATCTCTGTCAATGTTTATTTTTTAAAAAAGACTGGTACAATATATAAAGTTTTACCACGACATTTAACAACCGAGAAAAAAAATAAACACGTTAATTTGCTTCTTCTTGAGAATCAGTATGTGGATGAAGAAGAAGAAGAAGAAAAGTTTGTTGCTGATGATGATAACTTTGCTGAAAATCATAAATTTCATTATGTTTGGATAAAAGATCTTTCTAGACTGGTCAGAAATCAATTATCTGTTCGCCGACATAAAGCATACATATGTGATCGCTGTCTTCATTACTTTTGGACTGCTGATAAATTATCAACTCATACTACTGATTGCGAAAAAGTGAATAAATGTAAAATTGTGCTTCCTCAAGAGAAACAAAATATTCTTGAATTTAAAAACTTTAATTATAAAAATAGAGTTCCTTTCATAGTCTATGGAGATTTTGAGTGCTTGTTAAAACCAACAGTTAATGAAAAACGTGCATATCAACGTCATGAAGCGTATAGTGTTGGATTTTTCATGAAATGTAGCTTTGATGATAAACGATCAATTTATAAGAGCTATAGACAACTTCAACCAGGAGATGAAACTCCAGCTAAGTGGTTTGTACAAAATCTCAATGCTCTTGCTTTGGAAATGGAAAGGCTAAATAAGAATCCTAAAAGTATGAGAAACTTATCTTTACAAGAGAAAGCTGAATTTGCCAGAGCTAAATCATGTTACATATGTGAAAAGCCTTTTACGTCACAAGATAAAAAAGTTAGAGATCATTGTCACTTTACCGGAGAGTAAGTATGAGATTTCTTTTTCTACAACATTGTGGTCAAATAATTTTTATTTTCTTTATTCTTTTAGGTATCGAGGTCCTGCTCATAATGCTTGTAATATTAATTATCAAGATTCGCGGACAATACCTGTCGTTTTCCACAATCTGAGCGGTTATGACGCTCATTTGTTTATTAAGGAGTTAGCAACGTCTTTTCCAGGTCGAGTAAGCATACTTCCACAAACAAAAGAGAAATACATATCATTTACAAAGTATATAGAAGGCACTGAGATCAATCTACGGTTCATAGACTCGTTTAGATTTATGGCTTCATCTCTAGATAAGCTGTCATCATATTTGGAAAGTCTTGACAGATTAGAGAAAATTTTTCAGTTAGACGATAGATTTACTCGTGAACAGATCATTCTTTTAAAAAGGAAAGGAGTTTTTCCATACGATTATGTTTCCTCGTTCGAAAAGCTGAAGGATGATAGGCTTCCATCAAAAGCTGATTTTTATAGCAGTTTATATAATGCTGATATTAGCAACGAGGATTATGAACATGCAAAGAAAGTGTGGCAAACGTTTAATATACAAACTCTTGGGCAGTACTCTGATCTATATCTCAAAACAGACATTTTGCTGTTAACTGAAGTATTTGAAAATTTTAGATCAAACTGTATTGAGGCTTACGGTTTAGATCCTGCGCATTACTATACAACTCCAGGATTAACGTGGGATGCAATGCTCAAGTACACTGAGGTAAATAAATATGTCTTTAATAATTATTATTTTACTTTATCATAAATATCAAATGAAATCTTTTATTAAACAGGTTAAATTGGAGTTATTGACTGATGTAGATATGCTTATGTTTATTGAACGTGGGATAAGAGGAGGAATTAGTCAGTGCTGCAATCGTTATGCTAAAGCCAACAATAAGTATATGAATGAAGGTTATAGATTCGACGAGAATGAAAAGTACCTCATGTACTATGATGTTAATAACCTGTATGGATGGGCCATGACAGAATCGTTACCGTACGGTGGATTCAAATGGGTACAAAATGTTGACATTCCAAACTTTTTTGAAGTTTCCGATGATTCTCCCCGCGGTTATATCCTTGAAGTGGATCTTGAATATCCTGAACATCTTCATGATATCCATAAGGATTTACCATTTTGTGCAGAACACGTAGCTGCTCCAGGATCTCGTCAGAAAAAATTAATGACTACATTGCATTCTAAAGAACGTTATGTCATACATTATAGAACTCTCAAACAGGCATTAAAGCATGGACTCATCCTGAAGAAAGTACATCGAGCTCTTCAATTTGATCAGTGTGCATGGTTGAAAAAATATATTGACTTAAACAGTGAAAAAAGGAAGCATGCCAAGAATGACTTTGAGAAAATGCTGTTTAAATTGTTCAATAATGCTGTGTATGGCAAAACAATGGAGAATGAACGTAAACATGTGGATATTAAATTGGTCAATAAGTGGAAAGGACGATACGGTGCAGAAGCTCTTATATCTCGCCCAAATTTTCATAGTTGTGATATTTTTGATGAAAACTTGGTTGCAATTCAAATGATGCGAACAGAAGTGTGCATCAAGAAACCAATATACGTTGGACTAACAGTTCTAGACTTATCCAAAACCCTCGTATACCGGTTTCATTATGATTATATGTTAAATGGTATTGGAGACAAATGTAAACTTCTGTACACTGATACAGACAGTTTGGTGTATGAGGTGACAGATGT
This sequence comes from Theocolax elegans, assembly GCA_026168455.1. NCBI lineage: Eukaryota > Metazoa > Arthropoda > Insecta > Hymenoptera > Cerocephalidae > Theocolax > Theocolax elegans. The sequence goes on along the minus strand of CM047429.1, from coordinate 54,946,021 downwards.
AAATATGTATGAAGTTATGAAACATGACATTCATGAATTTGACACGTCTGATTATGCAGATGACAATCAGTTCAATATGCCACGCATGAATAAAAAGATTGTTGGTTTAATGAAGGATGAATGCAACGGTGAGATAATGTTGGAGTTTATTGGACTGAGAAGTAAAATGTATAGCGCGAGAGTTCAAAATAATAAACCTATCAAAAAGGCTAAAGGTGTCAAAACATCTGTTGTAAAAGCAACCATTAATTTCGATGATTACGTTAGCTGTCTTCATCAAAATAATTGCTTGATACGAGAACAAAGAAATATTAGATCTCGTAAGCATATTTTACATACCGAGAGAGAATCAAAAATCGCTCTCAGTGCCCAGGATGATAAGCGCTACCTGCAGGTAGGAATGACTGATACTCTCCCTTGGGGACACTATAGCATCCCTACTCCGAATGCTGAGCTTCCCACTTATATTACATCAACCATCGAGTTGCCGAACCGCATTGGGAAAGCGGTATCCAATGAGATTGCAGTTCTCCCCAATATTCAACCGCCTAACGCTAGTCATCTGGTGGGGAGAACCCTATATCAATGGGCGTCCGATGCTGTTGAATTCAGTCGAACAGCCTCGAGTCAGTCGCAGCTTCAGCAGCAGCAGACCTCGAATACTAGGCAAAAACGTCTACATGCTGACAACTACGACACATCAAATAAGAAAATTAAAAGCTAATTGAACCTCAGATCTATAAGGTATCACCATCTAATATATAATAATCATCATTGTATAAACATTATAAATTAAATATACTTTTTTATTACAGATGGATTTCAGTGATTTAAACCAAGTTGCTTGCCGAGAATACCTTCCTACGAAAAAGATTACAGAGCTGCAAAAAGGGTGTCTATACATGGTATCGAAATTGAAAGAAATCAAGACCAAATATGGAACAAAAGTGGTTGCTCAATTGGATGAGCAATTTGATGTATTTTTACCGAAAAGAATTTCAGATTCTCTCTTGAAAAATCAAGAATATTTTGACAGTATTATTAATGCAGTAAATAAAATGCAGGTCTACTTGACCTACAAAGGAGGATACGTTTTCGAATTTTCATCCAAATAAAAAAAAAAATTAATGTTTGTACATACGTAAATAATTAGACATATAAAGTGAAATAAAAAAAAAACATTGAACTATTGAAATCATAGTGTATTTATTTCATTCAAACATACATGATTCTTGTTAAATATATATATATATATATGTATAGGATGTCAAGACTTTTCTTATAAATTTGTTTTACTAATCCAACTATTATGAGAATTATCAAATCCAAGCCACTTTACAAATACTTCATTTCTACGTCTCTTGAGAACCTTCTCCACTAGGTAAACATCTGGATACTTCACTTTCAGTAGTTCCTCTTCATAAAAACTACCAGCAATGGGTTGATCTCGATAATCTTTCAAATGATATGTTGTTGGATTTGTAGCTGCAACTCTAGTGATTGTAAATATCTCAGTTGACCAATTCGGTATGTATCCTTTCTCAAACATTTGTTTAACATGACTAACTCGAACTCTATCATTTATTTTAAATTTTGATTTATTTTTAGATTTTTCTTTCTGAGCAAATCTTTTCTGTACTAAGACTTTGTTAGCTGTTGATACATCTTTAGGTTTCATGCCGATGGTTCTATGCTTATGATTATTGTAATCTGCTAATAATTCTGGTAAAATATCTAACCATTTATAGTTTCCACGTAAACTAAATTTTTTCCACATGGCATTTTTCAGTGTTCGATTGAAACGTTCACATATGGATGCTTTGAGGTTACTGTATGTGGAATACAGGTTGATCTTATGTTTTTGCATAAGATTTTGAAACTTGATATTGTAAAATTCCTTGCCTCTATCAGTCTGAAGGTTTGTTGGTATATGATCTTTAGTCAATATACTGTTCATAGCAGTAGTAACATCCTCTCCAGTTTTTCTCTTTACAGGAACAGCCCAAGCATATTTTGAGAAAACATCTATGGCTGTCAACATATACCTATACCCTTTATTCTCCTTAGCGTAAGGTATCATCTCAACGAGGTCGGCTTGCCATGTTTCATTCAAATCAAGAATTTTAAACTTTCGACGAGGATAGTTACGTCTCGCTGGTTTGTGAAGTTCATCAATCACTGCTTGCTTTTGATGATCCATTATAATCAATCATCTAGATGGAAATGAAGTTTTATGTTTTGTATTTCATCTTTTAAAGTTTTTACCAATGCATCAGTTTCATCTCTATGTGCTTCTACCATAGCATCCAAATCATTAATTTCACTTCTTAGCCTGGCAATCATTTCCAATATATTAGTAATTTGTACATGAACTAAGGTTTGTAATGTTTCTAGATTTACTGCATCATTAGACTCAGTAGGTGGGGCTAGATTACACAGCTTTTTATTCTCCATGTCATATTGACCATCAGATGTAAGTTTATATCCAGTACCAGGCGGACCTCGAGTAGCCTCTGTCCTACCTAGTTTACGTCCAAACACATCGATGCTCATATTGTAAATGATAAGAAATCAACAGTTATTTTAGTATATATAGCCCGATTCTCTCAGTTCTTCAATAATCGAGTGAATTTCATTAGTATGGCTATTATTTCCAGCTGATCTTTCAGCTATCAATAAGCGAAGTCGGTCAACCAGTTCATTTGGATCATCCCAGTAGACATAATCTGTAAAAGATATGTTCCTTCGAGCAATTTTGTATCGAGGCAGTGAATGGAAGGATTTGTCAGTGATACCCTTTCCAACCGTAGATTTGTTGATGAGATTAAACATAGGTGCAATAATATTATTGAACTTATTACTTTTATGCATTCGCACTAGTTCATCCTTACTAAATTTTTTCTTATGCGCGCTAGATGCTTCCAGAATGTTACGATAGTTTTGTAGATCAACATTATTGATGAGACTTTGATTAGGATTTTTGGTAAATAACAGTTCCATTAATCCATTTGTTTGCGGATAAATTACATGATTTAAATATACTGTATTCTGTCGAAACTCTATCGGTAAGCTGCCAATCATAAATCTACCATCTTCAATGCGTACTCCATAAATTTTGTCCAAATTGTTTTTATCATTTTGATTAAGCATTTTTATATACTTATTGTCAGTGGGAATTACATCATCATCCTCACTTATTTCAGAAATACTTTCATAAGGTCGCACTGTGACGATACTGTCATCAGTGGATACATTGTCTGTATTGCTAGTATTAAAATGATCGGCAATCTCTTCGTCATGTTTGCGTTTTAAGTGTCTCGATATAACAGAGTTATTTTTTTTCTTAGTTTCACTAAGAATTTTCTGGAGAGGATCAACAATTGGTTTAAAAGTTTCATTCAATGTTTTATCTATTCTATCTTTGCCATACTTTAACAATCTGTATTTATATTTAATAGCTTCTTGAGCCTTTACTAATTGTTGAAGAACACTTTTTTCTCGTTGAATGTCATTCATGTTGACAGTTTAACGTTCAAAGAAAAACTATTGTTACTACTTACGCACTTGTTATATTTATAGCAAAACAATCAAATCCTTTTCTATATCTTCCGTCATTGATTGTTCTGTCTTTGTCAATCACTAAAAATCCATACTTGTCGTCTTTCCAACATTTTGAACACAGCTCCTTAAATTGAAGATAGCTCATATCAGAGTTGACGTGATCGTCATAAACATGTTTTAAATTCAAATCATCTTGACGAAATAAAGCTAATAAATTAACATTATCTCTAACGAGATGTTTAGGAATTCGAGTATACGTTTGACATAAATAGAAACAATCAACCTTTTTATGTCTACCCATGCAAAAAAATGATCTAACATTATCTTGCTTCTCGCAAGCAATGTCATCAAAGATCATAATAGAATTTGGAAGTGCGTTATCTGGATCCACTACTGCATCATGCTCACTAAACGGAAAGTACTGTATACCGTCTATAGGATTTAATAAATCTTTCAGCATTTCATATTTTGGCTGGTTTAACGACTTTGAATAGACATATACATTTTCAAATCTAATTCCATTAGGATGAGTTATAAGAGCAAATAAACTATTAGTTTTACCACAATTTGATGGACCGCAAAATATAGCTCTTATGCTATCTGGAAGCAAATTGCCATGTCTCTTTGGTCTTGAATCTTGCTTCACAATAGTGTCAAAATTCGCTATTGGAAGCTTTACAGATTGTTGTTTAAAATCCATACGTTCAGTACAACGTCACAATCGCTACTGGCTACTTAACTATAAATAGAGGGTTTATATAGCTTCAGGTATCAGTTTACAACTGAACTTTAAGCAGTAATGATCGTGCATGTACGACGACAAGGTAAACGTGGTTGTGGTTTGGTCAACAAAATTATCAATAAACTTCCAGTAGAACTTCACTTACCTGGATATCAGTATTGTGGACCAGGAACTAAATTAGCAAAACGTTTGGCTCAAGGGGATCCTGGCATTAATCCTCTTGACACAGCTTGCAAAGAGCACGACATTGCATATTCCAAAAATCGAGAAAACGTTAAATCACGAAACGTTGCAGATAGAATTCTAGCTGAAAAAGCTTGGAAACGAGTTTTATCTAACGACGCTAGCATTGGCGAGAAAACAGCTGCATACGCTGTTACCAACGCGATGAAGCTGAAGTCGAAATTTGGTATGGGGCTCAAAAAGAAGAAAACTTCTTTAAATAAAGTGGTAAAAGCTGCTCGTATTGGAAAATCAACGTCAAGTAAATGTGCTAAAAATGTTATTCAGTTATCTTTAAAAAAAGCTCAAAATATTGTAAAAATGGCAGGTGGTAAAAAAAATATTAATATTCCTCGAGTATTACCTGTACCTGCAAAAGTTGGAGGAGCTTTACCTTTTTTAATACCACTGTTTGCTGGTTTAAGCGCTACAGGTGCTTTAGCGGGGGGTGCAGCTGGAATAGTAAAAGCTGTCAACGCAGCCAAAGCAGCTAATAAGGAATTAGAAGAAAATAAAAGACATAATAAGACAATAGAAGCCATAGCCTTAGGCAAAGGTCTTTATCTAAAACCGCACAAAAAAGGTTTAGGTATTCATCTCAAACCATATACACGAGGTGCAGGTTTAAAAAAAAAAGATTGATGTAAAATTGCCTAGAAGAGCACTCACAGACACTGATATTATAAAATATGCTAAAATTCTAAAAATTGCTGATTTCAGAGGTGTTTTTATGAGAAACGCACTACCATCTAACGGGCCACGATATCGTGAATCTGCAGTTGTAAACCTTGACGACGCTAGCGGTCCTGGTACACACTGGGTGGCTTACAGAAAACAAGGCAATGAAATTTTATACTTTGATAGTTTTGGTGATCTTCAACCACCTTTAGATTTAATGCTATATTTTGGAGTTAATGAAGTTAAATATAATTACGAGAAATTTCAAGACTTTAATACTTATAATTGTGGACATCTATGTCTGCAATTCTTGAAAAGTATATAAAGAGATTTTATAGGTAAATTGAATCATTCTGCTTAAAACAGTCATGGAAGATTCATTAACTCTAACACTTTCTGGTACTTCTTCGATTCTTGAAGCGCAATATTTTCCACCGATAGAACTTTCTCCAAATAAACATTATGTTCTTGGTTTGGTAGAACTTTTAACATTTAATTCAATTCCCAACATTGATAATAATAATAATAAGTTTTACGTAGGTGAAAAAACCATTAGTATACCTATAGGCAGTTACGAAATCGAGGATATTGACAAGTACCTTCGCAAGAGACTTTCTCACGATAACATCACCATTAGTGTAAAGCCTAATAATAATACACTACGTAGTGTAATCAAGTGTTCTGAGCCAATAAACTTTAATCATCATGATTCTATTGGACGTCTCTTAGGCTTTACTCCACGTATTTTAGAAGCAAACGTTTCTCACAGTTCTGATTTACCGGTAACCATTTTAAAAGTCAACTCTTTGAGAGTCGAGTGTAATATTACATCAGGAGCATATATAAACGAGCAGAAAGTCCATACAATTCACGAGTTTTTTCCAGCAGTTCCTCCAGGATATAAAATCATTGAAGTTCCTTCGAACGTTATTTATCTTCCAGTTAATGTTCAGTGTATAGATCATTTACAAATTCGTATAATTGATCAGGACGGAGACATAGTTAATTTTCGTGGAGAAATAATAACGATTAGATTACATCTTAAACAGTTATAATGGGAATAGTATATGAACGTAAAAACTATATAAACAAAAAAACATGCGCACAATCCATCAGTCAACGACGGACAGTCACAGCGCTAACACGTCGAAACATAGAGTTCCTAAAAAGTCTAGGCATACGAGTTGTTCTTGGTGGAAAATAACGTGTATTCTATTCTTCTGCTTTCAGCGAAATGGAAGAGATTCTAAACATACAGTCGCCAGTCGTCTTTGACGAATCTGTAGCGCACTATGAAATTCACGCACATCAACCGTATACTACATCTAATTACAACAATAGTGATGAAATTCGCATATCCATTCAACATCAAGACTTATGTCTTTTACCATCACACAGCTCTCTACATATCTGTGGACGACTGCTCAAATCAGACAATTCAGTTACACAGCATACACATTTAGTAAACAATGCTATTTGCCATTTATTTGAAGAAATAAGATACGAATTAAATGCAATAGAAATAGATAAGAGTAAAAATGTGGGTTTATCAAGTCTAATGAAAGGTTGGATATCATTCAACCCCAGTCAGACTTTAATGCTTGAGAATGCTGGATGGATAGACATAGAGGAGACGCAAAGAATTAACAATAATGATGGCTACTTTGACGTTTCTATTCCCTTAAGTATGATTCTAGGTTTTGTCGAAGATTATCGTAAAATAGTAATCAACGCAAAACATGAACTTATCCTCACGAGGTCAAGGAATGATTTAAATGCTGTTGTTCAAACTGCCACACGTGTGGAAAACAGAGAAGTGTATGAAGACTTTAAAATTAATTTAACGAGGATTGAGTGGCTCATGCCATACGTAATTCCATCAAATACTCGTAAAATTCGATTACTCGACTTCGTTGGAAAAGATAGAGCGATATCCATGAGTTTTCGAACGTGGGAATTGTACGAGTATCCACTTCTTCCAACAACCTCGAGACATGTTTGGACTGTAAAAACTTCCAATCAATTAGAAAAACCTAGATTTGTTATTTTAGGTTTTCAAACCAATCGTAAAAATCAAAAAATGGCTAATGCTAGTCAATTTGATCACTGCAATATTACTAATGTAAAACTTTTTCTCAATTCCCAATACTATCCATATGGTAATCTAAATCTCGATGTAACTCATAATCAATATGCTATTTTGTATGATATGTACACCAACTTTCAAAATTCTTACTACGGTAAAGATCCGGAACCAATGTTAAAAAAATTATATTACCTGAATTACATGCCACTGATCGTAATCGATTGCTCAAAACAGAATGAATCGTTAAAGAGCGCTCCAGTGGATGTGCGTTTAGAATTCGAGTCGAGAAACAACTTTCCAGCTGGAACGTCAGCATATTGTTTGATTTTACATGATCGCATTGTACAATATAATCCAGCTAGCGGTGATGTGAACAAGCTCGTTTAAGAAGTGAGGGTAATAGTGGGGGGGCAGTAGTGGGGGTTAGTAGTGGGGTGGGGGGAGTTAGTGGGGGGGGGGGGTAGCTTATAAATCAGAGTTCCTCTGTGCAGTATCTCATACGTTGTCCAGATGGAGTACGCAGTAGACGTTCAAGGATTTCTGAAGCCAGGCAAAGATTTCGTTCTGAAGGAGCTAGCAATTTATCCTCTCACCGGTGACGCTCAACCTGAACTGTTTCTCTTCAAAGCACCATTTCCCTGGAACAAACTATCTCAGAAATATAGACATAAGAATTTGTGGTTTGAACTCTGCTACCACGGTCTAACTTGGAACTCTGGAGATCTCGACTACACAGAAATTGGGAATATTATTCGAGACCGGTTACACAACGCTGATCGTATTTTCGTCATTGGTGGTTTGAGAAAAGAGTGGCTTGGACGTTTCCACATTCCAGTCAGTGATATCGACGAATGGGGTTACCAAACCTACGACCATCCTAAGTTAGCAACAGTCTGTTCCAATCACAATAATGCATGCAAAATTATTTGTGCCTTGCATAATGTGAAGTTGATGCGTCAATTTTATATAAATGAAGCTATCATGGAATGGGAAGATATATAAATGCATCATGGGACTATACAGCATTATACTTCGTTTGCTACCTTGCTTGCGTAAGAAAAATACACGACCAAATAAACGTCTTCAAAAATTAAAAAGAGAAACACGATTAGCAAACATTGAAGCAGGTGCTTACATTTATGACGAAATAGATGGTATCTAGAGGAAGATATATAAATGCTCACAAAGTTATTGACTCATCATTTCATCATGGGGCTGTGCAACAGTATACTTCAACTGCTTCCTTACTTAGACATCAAAGAAAAATATTTAGGTAAGTCGATCGTTAACAATCAAAAATTAGAACGACGAACATGTTTAACAAATATCGGAATCGATGATAATACATACGATGAAGTAGACGGAGTCTAGGGAAAAAAGAAATGGAGAGGTAATGATAAGCGGTGTACCTCACAGGTGGAGGCGTTGGTTGGGGCCTCCACCCTTCCCTTAAAAGTATAAATACCAACAATATCATCAACTTCCATCATTCCATCATGGGTCCTAGCAACAGTGCAGTTCGTCTTCCTCCCCTCTTAGAGAATGAAGAGAAAAAGGAAAAGACGACTCCATCGAAATGGAAAACATATTCTAAAGAAACGTTTTCATCAAACACAATGTCTTGCCCTAAAGCAAAGGGCTACAAAACGTTTAATAATAGTAAGAAGTAAATAAGCAGAACTATGTAGCGCTTCTGTATCACTGGGAGAGGGGATACCCCCCACCCCTATGGCGCTTCTGGATCAATGGGAGAGGGGATACCCCCCACCCTTATGGCGCTTCTGGATCAATGGGAGAGGGGATACCCCCCACCCCTATGGCGCTTCTGGATCAATGGGAGAGGGGATACCCCCCCCCCCACCCCTATGGCGCTTCTGGATCAATGGGAGAGGGGATACCCCCCACCCCTATGGCGCTTCTGGATCAATGGGAGAGGGGATACCCCCCCCCACCCCTATGGCGCTTCTGGATCAATGGGAGAGGGGATACCCCCCACCCCTATGGCACTTCTGGATCAATGGGAGAGGGGATACCCCCCACCCCTATGGCACTTCTGGATCAATGGGAAAGTGGAGGGGGTGATCCAGAAGCGCCATATGATCCAGAAGCGCCATAGCTTATCTACTAATTTAAATGGAAATAAAAGTAAAAGAGATACTTTCATTGCAGCTACATATTCAATGAGAAAAGAGATTTTAAAATAAGATTGGATAGAAAATGTAATACATATGAAAAACGAAAATTTAAATTTTAGTTTAGATTTTTGATGATATATTATCTTATTAAAATTACAACTAAATACATAATATTAATTAGTTTAATTAATAAAATAAAGATGACATTAGTTTCGATATCAATTCTATCTTAGACCTCTTTCTTTCTCTCTGTGAATAATTAATCAATTTCTTCTCCTGTATAAATAACTTAAAATTTACTTTAATATCCAGGAAAAATAAAATTAGATTTTGTTAATTATAAATTTTAGTTCGTTCGTTTGTATTGTAATGGAGACACATTATCCTTACAAGTTGCATCGCAGTCCCCTCGGACGTACGACATGAATCCAACATTAATTTACCGCGACTGACTCATCAAGGAGATTAAGCGATATATGCAGCTGTCCACGGGGTAAAGTGAAACGGGCTCGAGTGTCGCCTTGACGTTATCAAACAAACACCAAGTGTTTGGATATAAACACACACACATGCGCATACGCACTCACACCCTCACACACACACACACACATATGTTATACGGTGCGCAGAGATTCCCCTATTTTTAAGGGGATGTCGGATTCAGAAAATGGTAATTTTTAATATTTTTTTTATAAACAAAAGAATAAATTTTTGAAAAAATCGTGAACGTCATGCCCTTAGGCATGTTTTAAACAGTATACTAACATTTTTTCAGATCTCTAGATGTGTAATTAAATTATGATTTTTGCGTTAAAAATTTATGCCTTTTTAAATCAATAATTACCGACCGAAAATTGTTTATTTAATAATTATTAACAAATTTATTTTTTCTTAAAAAATCAAAACGTCATGCCCTCGTTTTTGTTTTAAACTTCCGATATGAATTTGTTCAGTAATTTAATTCATTATTTCCAAGATAATTCGTATGTTGGAAGGTGTAGAATCCTGTAACTTGGGTCCGACATCCCGTTAACGCCGCAAAGGAAGTCGATAAAATCTTATAAATGAAAATACGCGAGTGAAAGACAACGGAATTTCGATAGGCCAATAACCGATTTGAGATTAGTTGATATCCAGATTTGTGGAATTCAATCGAAGACCGAAGGATAAACGGTAAAGGCGATCATTTTCACTCCATAAACTGACGCGATGATATCAATGATTTTCACTACATTGGATTTGAATTCAAAATTTAATCAATATGCCCAACTGTATAAAGTACTCTAACAAATACACGTATATCCCTACATGTATACGAAAAAATCAAATTTAAATAAGTAGTAGAAGCTAATTTTATACAGTTACTACTAAAATTTTACAGTATTTGTAAGTAATATACATTATTATGCACATAAAGAAATGTTATTCTATGTGCGCAAATAATAATTATTTGAGTTGAAAATTAAAAACAGTCCGGAAACCATTCATTTACCGATAGCAAAAAGGGTTTATTATATTACATAAACAAAGTGATAAAAAGTTTTTTTTTTCATCGATATCGCAGAGTACGTTAATTTATACGTTTTTATAAAGGAAATACATTAAAAAGAGTTCACGTGAATGTACATGCATTGTTCTCATTTCGTTTTTATACCCAGCAAACCCAAATTAATAATAAATTCGAGTACGAAAGTTAAAAAAATCACAAAGCACGCGACTATACGGAAAAAAAAACCAATCATTTTTGTATTATTTGACTCAATGAACACCGATAAACGAATATTAAAGTATGTATGAATGAAAGAATTCAAGGATACAACAATCGTAGTTGTATACGTAAGAACAAACAATTAATTATTCACTTTATTCTACCTCATAAACAAGCATCGAACCAAGCCGAAGTTATTGTACCAACCTTACATATTCCGTTATGTTCAAAATGTCAATATTTTTATGTATAAAATCAAGAAGCTTCTCGGTAAATTTTTAGAATCGCGCAATAGCGTTCCGTACGTTTCGAACGGAATAGTACGCAAGCAACAAGTGTGTACATTCCAGCGACATACATGTACAGCACACGAAAAATATGTCAAAGATGAGAAAGTAAAATTGAACTTCACGTGTGTTTTAAGGTTGAATCGATACCGTCATCACGCAATTAAATAAATAATGAATATTACGCTTGAATACTTCGCTCCGATGAAAATAACATTTTCATTATTAACTATAGATATTTATACGGCGATAGCGAAGCTTAATTTTCTCTAGGAGCGTATATAGAAAAGCGATTCGTATCTTCTTTAGCCAAGGCGTAATTTAACTCTGACCGTCGATTAGTTTTCGCTGTTCAATTTAAATTACAAATGGAATTAAAATCAATGGTCGCGGGGAAAAGGGAACGAAAGAAAGGTAAAGTTGAAACACAAACGATGGCCGCGTTATTGAATTGTAAACTAGACCAAATATAAAAAATAATCGATTTATTTTAAAATTTCCAACTTTATTCATTTTTTTTCGATGTATATACGTATTAATTTTTATTATTCCCTTATTGACGATGAGATCTATTTATTATTACTCGAGCCACCAATTTGCCAGGTTTACGTATTAATTTTAGTGGAATATCAAAGGTAAACTGTGATATGTTTATATACACGCGATGATTGTCTGATTTATCGGTTTGGGGTATACGAATAAATGAAATGCCACCTGTACATCAAATAACGATTTTTATTGCACGAAATTCGTTTTGTAATTCAGCTCGGTTAACAATTTTAATTAATTTTTTCTGCATAATTTATTTATATGGCATATTTTGAGGAGACACGTAAATATACTATTATTATTGCTTCGTTATTATTACACGTACAAGTACAATTCTCACTGAATGACACGCGATAAAATTTGAAATATGAATTTACCAATACGTTGTAAATATTGTTTCGTTTCAAATAATTACAAATATTATTATTATTAATAATTCTATTTGGTGTGTTAATCAATTAATACTGTAACGATATTATTTATTTATGCTTTGACATATATTTTATATAATATATATGTAATTTTAATCATTCGTCTATAATATAAAAAAATAACGGATTTTTATCATTATAACAATTATTTGAATATCAAATGAAAGCGATATTAATTGCACACGAAATTCAATAATTACATTTTTCGTCAAATTCTGTTATTATTTTAATATACATAACTGGGTTACCGAGTTGTTGTATCTTAATACAAGTAAATTACAATTTATTCATTTTTTTTACGTAATATAAAATGAAAATTCATTAAATTTACACATTATTTGTATTCCGGAAAAGCACAGAACAAAATAAAATTTATATTTTCATACATACAATATATAGTGTGTTTTAATTTTGAAGTGTTGATGAATGTGAGAAAGTTGAACATATTATATTATATTAAATTTAACGGTATTGAACATATTATATTTAATAATTGGGTAACTATTTCGCAGATATGAAATTATTAACAATTTCGTACAAATAAACGTTGATTAAAAAATTCCAAAATAAATATGCATATTGCAAAATAATTATGTTAATAAGCTACAAAAACTATCTAAAAAAAAAAAGATAATGTACCTAGGAAAAACTTGTGTTGATTCTAACCGTTAGCAAGAAGGAAGCCCTTCAAGAAGCTCGATCGAAACGAGAAATTTCATCCGAAAGAGAAGTGTGCGAACTCGATGGGGGTGGACGGGAAGAGAAAAAACAAAGACTGTCCGATCCGTCCTATACTATTGACAGTGAACGAGAAAAAAAAACACCCGGTACACATAGATGATCAGACACGCACACACACACACAGAGACGCATACCATATACTATTCCCCTCCTACCAATAATGCAGTCCAGCCTATTTGTAGGAATAAGAAATTTCAACGCAGTGAAAAAGGGATATGCCGAAGGATACTCTTTTTCCCCCATCCATTTTTCACCTCTTCCGTTTGTGCGAAGGGGCTGGAAGCAGTAAGTATAGGCGAAGGTCGAAGATGGTTCGATAGAAGAAAACCACAGCGAGTCGCTTAATGAGCTTTCGTAGGTGCGCGTGTGCGCCTCAGTTGACCGGTTCGAAGAAATCGATGATCAGGACCGTCCGGATATTCTGTTTCTGTATCTGATATATATATGTATATGTACGTGTGCACGTGCGTGTGTGTGTAACGTACGACGATTGGGGTTATTGATTTGACTCTATTTTTTGCTTAACGAGATCCTGAAATTTCATCGGGATGTGACTTGGGGTGAGAGAGTCGACTGATGCGATTTCAGTGTAACTCGAATGATAAAGAAAGAGTAATTTACGTACTTAATTTTCTTATACATGTTATTTGTATACAACGTAGAGATTTGTTTATTTTATGGGTAATATGGACAACATTATTATCGCTCCATTAGGGAATGGTATAAATGTATCTTACCGACAGTCCGTAATACCTAAATTGTTATATTTACTTAATAAAATATATAATATTTTATAAAAAATCAAAATGGACGGGCTAAAAAATTGAATTTATCTTTGTATAAAGTTTCAAACGTATATTTCAACAGCACCGGTAAAAATAGATTTCTAGATTTGAGTTAAAAATACTATGGATTTCGTTTAATAAATCTAAAATTTAACTTATTTTCCTCGATTTACAATAATACCGTATTTTTCTCGTTAAGTTAACAATTTAAACGGTAGAACACTATTTCTAATGTTATTTCTTCATTATTGTTATTCTCATCTAAATTAGATAAATTAGTATCTTACGATTGTTTGATAATTGTACAAGTTATATGATTGATACTCTCTTCGGCAACAATTATTTTTTATTTTTATTTTCATGACGTTGTGTTAATAAAAATACATAATATATAATTAGTAACATGTGTTATATCTAAAAACAGACATGATAGTAAAGAAAATTTCAGGAAGCAACTCGTATAAAAATAAATTTTCAATATACACGCAAAATGATTTTTTTGATTTTTCACACGTAAGAATCATTTATACAAGGAAGAAAAATCTGTTCTTCGTAATGCATTATTGATTTCCAATTGAATATGAAAATTCAAATTATAATATGAATAGATCTAGATATCTTTACCTTCTGCATTACAGATGTAAAATGTACATTATACATTAAATTATTTTACAATTCGCGTCAGGTATTAAATAAAAAAAATTAAATCGTTTAATTAATTTAATCAAATATATAATGCAGACTTTCATATCTCGGTATAAAAATGCAAAATTTGTTATAAAACGTCATTCATATTGATAATAATGGTTAAGTTTTCATATGAGGCAACGGTACCTGATAACTCGTTGGTGCGAGAGACTGCTTTAATTCTCGCCTTTTTATGCATTCACAGATTCCGTATCCATATTCCACTGAGTTACCTAATAGATTTTTTAGTTGTGCGTTTCCATTACATTTTACTAAATTAAAATTTAGAATGTATTTAAACAATTATTAATTAATTTCAGTAGAACAATGTTAAGAGCTTTGAAGGAAGGATTTACGTTATACATTGTGTATATAAAATTAAATCTCGGATAGAATATTTGCATATCCATAAGAAGAATATTATAACTGGACAATTCTGTGGCACTCAGCTCGTAGGCGTCAGGTTAATGGTTTTGCAATTCTATTTTGAGATGCAGCAAAGTAAATTGAATATATTAAAATTATGGTTCACATGCGTTTCAATATTTTCAATTTAAACACTTGCAAAAATAACACATACGGTATTATATATTAATTGAAATCGCTTGAAATAATCTTGATCTAATTACAATATTTCTAAATTATTTTTCCTGCGTGGTATTTGATAATTAAAACTGGAAATAGTAAAGTCAGGTACGTTTGTGTCATATTAAAAATGTGGTAGATAAAAGCAAACAAGATTACTTGGAAAAAAATTTCCGTAATATAACTAGAATCCAGGAAATATGAAAAACAAATCGTAAAAGAAGTAAGTGCTAAATAATTAAACTTTTATTGTTTTAAGAGTATGGCGTTGAAACCCTATTAAGATATTTTGTAATTTACCTAGTTTAATTAAACTCAAATATTTTACACTGTTTGTATTGAATTTATTAAATTCAATAATTATAGAAATTTGACAAATGAAAAATATATGTTATAAATAATTAGATTAATGTAGAATTAATATGCGTGTTAAAAATTCAAATGTATAATAGTAATTTATACGTAATACGACATGGATGAATAAAATTGACTATATACGAAGCAAAAAATGTGACCAAAGTTCAATATTTCCATATCTATCTGTATAAATTTCCACTAAAACAACACTTTCATTGGCATAGCGCAACAAACAAACATTCAAAATTGTACCTATAGTATATTATGACAACGAAAATTTAGTACTAAATTTCGTCACTACCAGTATAATAACATTGAGTTGTTTGCAAAATTCGGTGTAAGTGAATCTTTTGTTAGGTGTACCGATCAAACGAATGGAGGAGACAACTTCGAACGGGCTTGGAGATATTCATTGATAATGGAGTGTGACATTGTCCACCTGAGGGACGCACTTGGCCGCAAAGGCGACGATGGTGTAGTGGATTGCCAGCACCTCACGAAACGGAATTCGACAGGCGATTGCCTCGAGCATCCGCGACGAAATCAACCTCCCTCGCTGCCCACTAATTATTCTACCGTATTTCCAATCTGCTTTTCGTCTTCCGTCTCGCTTCTCTCCAATCAAGAGATTTATCTCGGTATTGTTTATCTGCTGATCTGTCGTTATCCTTTCATACGATTCAATCGGAAGTATTTATATATATAAATTAATTTTTAGTTCCTTGAAATTGTACGTTCTCTAATATAAATTTAATATTTATAATATATGGAATAAAGTACATTTTGTCACATTATTTAAAATTAGGTAATAATATAATAATAACGTCAATATTTTTTTTTTTTTTTGTTATTTAACGTCGCTCTATTTATGCTGCCAGGGCTAATCAGCGACGGAGGTGAACGGTGTGTCTGTTAACAAAGCACATGTAGTTGAAACGTCAATATTTTTAATTATATCTAATGCTATATTATCATCTTATTTTAAATGACAATCGATCTATTTTTAAGAATTGGTTATTTTCTAAGATTTGCGCAATCTATTACTTGTATTGATTTATTATACAGACGAAATTTTAATTAATTGATATACAAAGAAGAGTCAGATATTATGAATAAAAGATACGTATATAGTTCGAGAAGATCAATAATTTCTTATTTAGCAGCAAACAGTATGACGAATATTAGTTGTAATATGTATAAATAGTTTTAATGTACTTATAGGAATATCATCCAGGAACTTGGGGTGAACTTTTATTTAATTAATAGACTAGTTGGATAGCTTTTACAAATATAAATCTCTGATACTAAAAATATGGTATGATTCTAAATGGTGAAAAGATGAATGCGTTCTGTTCAATCTTCATTTTTAGCGGATACGAAGAAGTTCAATAGGATGTGTCGAACAAAAAATCTTATTTTAAGAGATCTATCAGCGTAGAAGAAAGGATACGTTAGTGATATAATGAAGAAAGTGTCATACTTTCTAAAGAAGAAATGTCAGAGATTTATGAAATATTTATGGTCTCTTCCATCAAAAAAAATAACACCTCCAAATCTTATTATCCTTCTTTTCTTAATGCTATTGTCAAAATTGTCTTTCTCAATTTTTGGAGATGCTTCATTCTGTCAGCTTTTCCTAGCGTCACATTTTTTTTTTAAATGAGATCGAGATGATAATTTATACTATTTCAAATTGATGCGACGCTGTAAGGAGCCCTCAATTTAACGTATACTAAACATTTCGAAAAACCCAACGAGAAAGTGGAGTGCAGCTATATCAAACGTTCCAATTTAAAAATCTGCAGCAAGGTAATCGAAACAAGATGGTAAGAAAAAAAAATTAAGAGATATTCCTACAAAATTGAAAACTAATAAATATCCAACTTATTAACATTTGTAAATGCATTATTTTTTTTTCACACAACGATATCTCGTACGTCGATATAGAAAAAAACAATAAGAAATCAATTTGAGGTATCCCCAACGAAAAAAATAGAGGCAAAAATGTATAGACCAGCAAATTAATGCGTCACAAATTGGTAATTTCGTCGTGAATCAGACGAAGCCCGTGACGCTTATACCCCTATAGAAGAGAAAAACTCGATAAACAAGCCGGTGATATCGCGATCTTCCAAGCTATATAGAATAGAGAGAGAAAGCCCTGCCTGGATTCCGTCGCGTTTACCCGTGCGACTCGTCTGGGGACAGCTGACGCTCTATAGCTATATACGTCTACGTGTATATACATAAATTCCCTCCCTCTTTATAGGGTGAGCCTCGAGCAGGACGACTAACAGGATTCTTCACTCCTCGATGGCTATATGGAAGAGGAGGATACTCTCTCTCTCTCTCTCTCTATATATATATATATATATATATATATGTAATAGGCGATCCCTCGCGACTGTTTTTTCTTTCTATCGCGCGCAACGCTTTTGAGCCGAACAAGTCAAGGGAAAAAGTAAGAAATAAAAATGGGAATATGGATATTACAGCTATACGTATAGGGGCAATTCGCTTTATTCAAATTCTGCGCGGTTGGATACCTACGGTTTTTCCACCGTTAGTCTACCTCGATGGAATCGCACGCAAAAAAGGGTCTCGCTAATTTATGGAAAGCGTCACTACGATGCCAAGAACGCTTCGGTGCAAATTACGAAACAATTTCCGTTTCGTTAAAAGAACCTATTGCTATTTTTATTACTTTTCCTAGGATTTCATTCGGGTACGTTATTGAAATCTAATGAAATTTAAATATATTTAAAAAACTTTCTTTGTTTGGTAAGAGACGAAATCGAAACAATGTTTAGATAAATAATTATTGATATTTCTAATAATAATAACTTACACATTATTACTTTACAAGGAGAGTCCACACCCTTTGGGAAACGGATCCTTACCAAACTCTACGATATGATTTCTACTATAAAAATATGAAGAAACACGGAGTTTTAGATTCCAATACCCTTTTTTGTCATAGATATAAGCAAATAACGAAAAATCTCGCTGAAA